>OX101737.1:9364813-10564813 GCA_944452665.1 Stenoptilia bipunctidactyla | reverse complement strand
TGATGAAAAGTGGATCACGTACAACAAGAACGTGCGAAAAAGGTCGTGGTCAAAGGCCGATCAGGCTTCACAGACTGTGGCGAAACCCGGGTTAACTCGCAATAAGGTGATGTTGTGTGTGTGGTGGGATTGGAAAGGCATTATTCATTATGAGCTGTTACCACCGGGCAGGACTATCGATTCTGAACTCTACTGCGAACAACTTATGAGATTAAAACAAGAAGTTGAGAGAAAGCGGCCGGAATTGATCAACAAAAGGGGTGTGGTATTTCATCATGATAACGCTAGACCTCACACATCTATAGCCACCCAGCAAATATTAAGAGAGTTTGGCTGGGAGGTGTTAATGCATCGGCCGTATAGTCCTGACCTTGCACCTTCAGATTACCACCTGTTTCGGTCTCTTCAGAATTCTTTAGGCAGTGTTAGGTTAACATCACGAAAGGACTGCCAAATCCACTTGTCGCGGTATTTTGATGAGAGGTCCCAAAATTTTTATAGCATTGGATCATGTCCCTACCTACAAGATGGCAAAAGGTTATCGAACAAAATGGTACATACATACTTTAGTTAAATGTCAATAAACTATATTAAAAAATGTTTTGAATTTTCTTAAAAAATGCGAAGAAACTTTTCCCCCAACCCAATATGTAAAGAAACCGAAAGGCTTATCAGTAGCTCAGTATACTTTTGGCTATTATTAAAGATAAAGAGTTTGACCGTAAATTAGTTATTGTGACTGGCGCTAGTTTTAGAACTTAGTAGCCACAGCCAAGTTATTTGTTTTAAAATGTACACAAGTAGTTATCAAAAAAATAAATGAAAAACAAATCGGCCGCGGTGACTTCACATTGGCTAAGCATGGAAAAACCAGCTTGGTTGTCAAGGGTGAAGTTTCAATTAATGACACTTGCAATATTCGGAAGAATTAATTTACTTGTAACAATGCTGGTTTTCTCAACAAGGTTCCGATTTAGATGAAAGATCACTAAAACACTATGATAAGAATATGGCAACGAAAGTTGGACGGATTGAATAATTTCTTTAAATATGGTGCTGTCTTGGAGCTTACTGAGCATGGAGTCAGAGTCAACACTGTCAGCCTTGGACCAGTTTTTTTGTCTCGAAGCTCTCAGAATCACTGCATCAGAATTCGTTTCTAATGTTGAAACTAGTTTATTTTTATCTACACCTAATAATCATAGCTTATACTAAAGGGTTATATAAAATAAACATTTTAAGACATTTTATTTTTATAACTATTTAATTATACAAGATGTTACTACAGATTTAATGACGAATATAAAACAGCTAAACAAGGCCGCAATTTTTTTTTAATAGACATATAATAAGTCTCTTCTACTTTATATAGATATTTGATGTAGGATTTCTTGAAATAATCAAAATTTTATTTGAAATACACTTGTAGTGACTTTCGACGCTGTAGAAATTTTCGGACTTCTCGTTGAATCATCGTGACGAGTAGTTTTGATAGGCCTCTATTGATGTAAAACTATCACAACCTAAAAAATTATGAAGAGACCGAAACGGGTAAAAATCTTAGGGTGTAAATTCTGCCCTTCTGACCCTAAAGTGCAGTAATAGCTATTTTGCGGATTTCCGTTTTATTAGTTAAAAATAAATAACTAGATAACTAACACTAGTCATTAAGGTTAAAATTTGTCATTACTAACACCTATGGATGTAACATCTGAAATAAATATATTTGAATTTGAAAAATTTGAATTAGTGATTCTGAAAGCGGGTTTCATAAGGTTTCTACTGAATGAACAATTATTTTTCTAGGACGATTTTTCTTCTCCTTGTACACTCTTGATAGAGTGGTCGTTGTTGCTCTGATGGCGTATAAGGTTGAAATGTTTAGTCAATTATTTCGGCTTGAACAGTTTTACTAGCAATGTCTCTCCATTTTTTTCGATTTGTTGCATTACGAGAGCATTCCACCATGGTAGTCTGAGAAGACGATTTGATAAGGTCTATCCATCGAGTGGGTGACCGGCCTCTAGATCTTTTTCCCTCTAAATAACCCTGCACCACCAGTCTTTCGATAGAGTGCTCTTTCCTTGATATGTAGCCAAAGAATTTTAATATTCGTAAATGAACTCTCGACGAAAGACGTTCATTGATCTTGAGTTCCTTAAGGATAGAGTTGTTCGTACGGAAATCAGTCTAAGGGATCCTCAGCATACGCGTCCAACACCACATCTCCAACGCGACGATTTTTCGGAGGTCTTGCAAGCGCAGAGACCACCTTTCAGCTCCGTATAAGATTGGAAATACAAGACATTTTATGAGCCGAACCTTGGTATTTTTGGTTATCCTCCTATCTTTCCAAATCTTGCTAAGCTTCTCCATCGCAGATCGTGTAATTGCACATCTCTTCTTGATTTCCTGCTCACAGCCACCAGCATTGGATATATTGGAACTGAGGTATACGTAGTTCTGCACAACATTACAGTTTGCAATGCTTGTAATGTCTGTCGACAACCATCATTTTCGTCTTGTCTCTATCATAGAAAGACCATATGCAAGACTGTTGACTTCTAGCCGTGACAACAAGTCCTCTATATCTCCTTTTATGTTATTTAGTTTATGCAACTCGTTAATTTTTATTTCGCATTTTTAACCTTCAACGCCGTTTTTTTCAAAATCAGTATTTTCTGTTTGGACGGACTTCAGTGTCTGGAGGGCAGAATAATGGCGGCTACATAGCGAATGTTATATTATTATTTTTTTATCAAAATCTCTAAATACTTTGAGTGGCTGAAAATGTATATGGTTAAGGATTGAAATAACGTTTTTTGTTGTTGAAATTATGGCTGTTTTTTCTCAATTTCTTGCTTTAGTTTCATTAGCTGGCGACAAACAATAACATTCATGATAATTTTGAGTCTAGATGAGTTTATTAAGAATATCTTGAGTTCTGTTTTAAGTTCATACAATCTTACTAATATTTATTTATTTATTTTTACATTTTAGGAAGACTACCGATTTTATAGTTTACAATCAATTAAATACACTATAAAGGTAAAGTAATAGCACTACAATATAAAAATACAAAAATCGTTTGGGTATGTGTTTGAGCAAGTGTATTAGAATAAATATGTACAATGCCAGGTGGTTTTGAATAGCATAAGACTTTGCAAGATGAGGGCAGCAGGTGATAGCTGCTGAAATGAAATTGGATCTAATAAACCATAGTGAACTTAAATTACAAACAATGACATACTCACAGTGTCTACAATTACTCCATGATCTTCAATAAAAATGAAAATTTATCGTATCAACATCATGAAGAGGCAGATTAATATACTATCGTACATGCTAAATGGAAGAAGATGTATCCGAAAAGATAAAAAAATTAACATTTTCCTGTGTAGTTAAAATTTGGATATGTTTTTGAGCAAACTAGAAATGAGAATAAATGTACAATGCAAATGTTTCAAACAAAGAAACTTGAAAGCTAGCGGCTACCGGAAACATGGATCGTTGTCGTGCAGCTTTCCGATCGTCACCGGTATCTTGCTTGTTGTCGTGCCTGCCTTTTTGAGGTCTTCAGCAATCCATCTCACTGGGTACCACATGGAGGAATATCGGAATTTTTGAACTGACCAACGGAACTGAGGGAACAACATCGACAATACCAGTTGCTTCTACGTGCACCAAGAACATAGACGCCGTGCATCATTATTATTGTCATCTCAACGTAATCATCATCACCCTGTGGATGGCATAAATTTTATTTATTATTATTATTTCCTTAATTAAAACAATCCTCTATTAATTTGTTTTTAATTTAGTCAGTATGTTAATAAGCAACTTTGATTTCAAAATTCATTTTTTTGATTCTAAGTGTATATTAATTTAAATTTACTTTATTTTATTCTAAATAATATTTTTTGACATTTTAATTTAATTTTATTTGTTATTTTTTTTGCTTCCCTTTTTTTGTATTTATAAAGGATTATGTTTAACATTATAAAATGGGTTTCTCATAATTGGCCTGTGTATTGAAAATATGTAATTGTAATAATTTTATTGTAAAGTGCTGTAGAAACCAGTAAACTGAAATAAATAAATAAATTTTTACTACTCGCATAAGTAGGTAGGTCACTTACTCATTCGAATTGAGTTAACGTTTATATTTTTTTCATGAACTTTCCGTACCTAGTCTTTTGCCTTAATCATCATTTTCTTAAATACAGTCAATATAGTGCTACTGAATAATAGTTTTTGCTGGCTTCACAAATCATGAATATTATTTTCTACGCCTAACCCTTTTAAATTGCAAAGCTTACTTGTGCAACAATTTCCTTTCTAACTTAGTGGTCTATGCACTTTTCAACTCGCCTGGCACATACTTGTGCTCATGGTAATCGCCTGTATTTTTTTTTCTAAGATTAACGATCAATTAACTCCTATAAAAAATTTAGCCTTATAGGAACAAGTGTTTTTTTCCGTTTTTTTTTACAGTTTCAGCAATAAATTGGCTGATGATGTGCAGAGCTGCCGCCTGCCAGGTTGGCAGGCGACCATTAAACAAAGCCATCCAACGTTCACACTTTCAATTACCCACTGTAGACGAACTGGCGAGTAAATTACAAGGTGCTAATTTTTTTTCCTCATTCTGGATTTTGGAGTGTGAAGTTGGATGGCGAGAGTTCAGATTTGTGTTCTTTCAATACGCCGTTTGGTCGCTACCAATACCTTCGGTTACCATTCGGGTTGAGCTGCGCCCCTGAAGTATTTCACGCCAAGGTCAAACAGTTACTGGAGGGCTTGGACGGGGTCGAGTCCTTTATTGATGACATTATATGCTGGGGTCTACAAGCATGACGTAAGGTTAGATAATCTTTTCAAACGAGCTCGAGATATTAATTTAAAGTTTAATAAAGATAAGTCTCGCATTTGTGTTGGTGAGGTCACATACTTAGGTCATATATTCAATAAGGACGGGATGAATGTGGACAAGGAAAAAGTCAAAGCTCTGATGGAAATGCCGGAGCCAACGGACCGTAAAAGATTAGAGAGATTCTTAGGTACAACTAATTACTTATCTAAATTTATTCCTAATTATTCTCAGCATACATTCCCTTTGACGAAATTACTAAGAAAATATGTTACATGGTGCTGGGAAAGCGGTCATATAAAATCATTCAATTGCTTAAAAAAATTGATAAGTTCCGCACCGGTGCTGTACGACGTGCTGCGTCCCGCTGTGGTGTCGATGGACGCATCGAGCGTGGCGCTGGGCGCGATGCTGCTTCAGGGCGGCCGGCCTGTCGAGTACGCCTCGCGTACGCTCACCGACACACAGCAGCGATATGCACAGATAGGGAAGGAACTTCTGGCTGTTGTCTTTGCTTGTCAAAAGTTTCATCAATACATATATGGCAAAACCTCAGTTATCGTTGAAATGGATTTTAAACCGCTTGAGAGTATTTTAAAAAAACCGCTGAATTCAGTCCCCGCACGCTTACAACGCATATTATTAAAATTACTAAGTTATGACCTAGTTATTACATATAAACCAGGAAAATATATGTACATACCTGATACGTTATCACGCGCGCCTCTCCCGGACTTATACGATGAAAGCATTTCTAAATCTATAGGTGCTGTATAAACTACAAAAGATAATTAGTAGTAACATTAATTAAGAAAGAAACTAGTAAAGATGAGTTGTTACAACGTCTTTTAAATTATATAATGACAGGTTGGCCAAAACATAATGACAATTTAGATAATGATCTGAAATACTTTTGGTCGATAAGAGAGGAATTGTATTGTGTAAATGGTGTTATATTTAAACATAAGCAAGTCTTAATTCCAATTTCATTAAACCAATTTCGTTCACGACGGCCACCTGGGTATTGACAGATGTAAGAGACGCGCGCGTGAGGTATTGTTTTGGCCAGGTATGACAAAGGACGTTGACCTATATGTACGAAGATGTAAACAGTGTCAGGAGACTTTAAATAGACCCAGCAGAGAACCAATAATTCCCATTGATATACCTAACTTACCGTGGTCTAAAGTAGGCACGGATATTTTTGAATATAATAAAAAAAGATTTTTATTATTGGTTGACGATTTTTCCGGTTTCATTGAAGTCTCATATTTAAGAGAAACTACTTCTAATTAATTACTAATTAATAAATAATTACTTCTAATTAAAAGATTAATGCGATTAAAGAAAATATTGCTCGCTATGGGATCCCGGAGATTGTGATAAGTGATAATGGCCCTCAGTATTCATGTCGCAGTTTTAATACATTTGCTAAAGAGTGGGGATTTAATCATATCACATCATCACCTTACTATGCACAGGCTAATGGGAAAAGCGAAAGAGCAATTCAAACAATTAAAAAACTTTAAAAAAAATGTAATGATAGCCGGTCCGATTTTTACTTAAGTTTACTAAGTTACAGAAATTGCCCACGGGTAATTTAAATTCTCCTGCGTAGCTGATGATGGGACGTCGGTTAAGGTGTAGGTTGCCGGTTCATCCGGATTTGTTAGAACCGAATAACATTTAGTAGTCAAAGGCAGCATACTATTTTAAAGAATAAACAACACAAAAGTAAGTTGTACCATGATCAACGTAGTAAACCGTTAACGGAGTTACAAGTCGGCGATGACGTCATCATGCTTGAAAACAATAACGAAAGAATTCGTAGCACGGTCGTCGGCAAGTCAACTACACCTCGATCTTATATATTAAAAAATAAAAAGGTCATTTATAGACGTAATCGCTGACATTTGATAAAAACTAATCCATGTAATGTATCTAATAGGACAGTTCTACCTAGAGATCGTATGACACGAAATGATACAAGTGTAGTGGGGGAGTCGGACGATGAGTTTGAGATGAGTAGGGATTACGGTTCTGTGTCTCCAACGTACGTTCCCTCCCTTCCTCGTAGTCGGGCTGGAAAATGATTGCATACCTACATACATAATGTGGTAGGTTTGTTATATTTTTTTGTGGATATACATTTATTTTATTTTGTAAGTATTTGATGTGTGTTATTAGCCTTTAAGAAGGAGGTGTTGTGGGTAGTCCTATAATTAATAAACAGTTGCTCACTGAACTTGGTCGTATCATTATACTACAATGATCATTGCCATTAGCATGCTATAAATCATAAGTGTACAAATTTCTAACCTTACAGGAAGACTGTTACTCGCAGGGTTCACTAGCTCTCCAGCTATAACCTATAAGAAGCTGTTACAAGGTTTTGATATAGTTTGCGAGGTCAAAGATTTTAATTTGTTTTGGTTTCAAGGTGTTTTTCTCGTATAAAATATGTAATATAAATATTTTAATACAAAACTGTACCTTAAATAAATGGTATGGTACCGATCTTTTTCTTCCATATCAATTTATGGTCAGGTATTCAGTGATTCACGACGGCTGACACAAAACATTTTTTTCTGTAAAAGTTAGTAAATACACTAACAAGGGCAGCCGTTTAGACGCACAAAATAAAATGTACATTTTCTTTTCTTATCGTACTTTTCAAGTCAGCATGGCTATCTCATATAAAGTATATAAAGTATGGGGATACGTCATATAAGTCACATAAAGTATGGGGATACGTGATAAAATGGATCACTTAATTTTAATGTCAAACTTGAATAAATAATGAAGATAGAGATTTGACCACCATCACCGATATGATAAAAAAGTTACTTATTGTCAGGTTAAGGAAAAATTTCGAGCAATAATGTACTAAGCTACTTTTATATAGGGTCGCCATATAATAGTCAATAATATTTTAATAGCAGTTTAAGAATGATGAGTGGGTCATAATTACGAAAAATAAAATATATTTTTTAAATATTTTTCATAAATTAAAGTTTCAAAATTCTTCTAAGTGATCAAAATTTAAGTTTGATCTGTAGTTTATGACTACTCAACAAATAATAAAAACGTGTCCATCTAATTGTGTATAGTCATAAAATCTAGATTAATCTTAAATTTTACACATAGAGAAAAATTTTGAAATTGAAATTTTTGAAAAAAATTTAAGAAAAAATTTTTTTTTTTGGAAATTCGAACCCACTCGTCATACCTAATCTGCTATTTAAATATAATTGACTATTATATGCGGACCCTGTATAAGTGCTGCACTTTTGGTCTATTTATTAAAAAAAAACTCATCTTTTTTACTTAATATTTATTTCTATTTTTATATTTTTCTTCAGATTCTAGTAGGAAAGAGACCAATCGTGAGGACATAAAATGTTGATTTTTACTAGCATATTTTAGTAGGAACGAAGACACAAACAACTTTGAGAGTTGAAACATGGATAGGATTTCTTTCGTATTTTATTCTGTTAAAATGAGATTAAAATTCGATTCGCAGAAGTCCTTGCTTGGGTTGTATAAAATAAGATTTATTTTTAAAAATATAATCGCAGTCATAATATTATATAACATTAACAATATTAACATATGACAAACTTTTTTAATTATTTCTCAATAATAACCACTATTTTATGGACTACTCAAATTTATATTATAAAAAAAACTGTTAAGAACTTTTTTTGACAATTTTTTAATTATCATAAACAATTATTGAAAAAGCTAGAAAATTATGGTATTCGGGGCACTGTTCTGAATAGGTTTTGGACGTATCAATCTATAAGACTTCATGTTGTAGAAACAGAATATATAAACGTCAAAACTGAACTTCAGACCCACAGAGCAACATTAAGAAAAATTGGGACAGGGGTGCCGCAAGAAAGTGTTCTTAGGCCCCTTTTATTTATTTTGTACAAAAGGCAGTAGATCAAGCTTTTCATTACCTATCGAATTTAACTTAATGTTAAAGGCATAGAGTTCAGATTCAAGTTCGCAGTGTGTTCAGCATGACACTCTCATCAGGAAACTCCACCACTACGGCATCAAAGGCACTGACCTCAAACTTTTGAATTCATACCTGAGTGATAGAATCCAGAAGGTTGAGGTTAACCGGAAAAGGTCAGCTGGGTCGGTTGTGAGAATGGGAGTGCCACAAGGTTCAATTCTGGGCCCATTTTTATTTTTAGTCTATATAAATGATCTACCCTATATGGTAGGCAATAATCACGATATTGTATTGTTTGCTGATGACACATCATTAATTTTTAAAATGATAAGGCAGAAAACCAACTACGACGATGTAAACAATGCTCTCTCTAATGTAGTACAGTGGTTTAATGTAAATAATCTAGCTTTCAATGATAAAAAAACTAAATGTATAAAATTCTCCGCACCAAATGTAAAACAAGTTGAGTCTGATCTGCGGCTTAATGGGAACAGGTTGAATCTAGTAGATAACACTATTTTTCTTGGAATTACCTTAGATTCTAAATTGCAATGGGGCGCCCATATCTCACAGCTAGCGAGTAGACTTAGTTCTGCAGCGTTCGCGGTAAAGAAAATTCGCTCATTGACTGATGTTAATACGGCGAAGCTGGTTTATTTTAGTTATTTTCATAGTATAATGTCCTACGGCATCCTACTTTGGGGCAATGCCGCAGACATTGACACGATATTTACACTGCAGAAAAGGGCTATTCGTGGAATGTATAAACTTGGAAGTAGAGAATCTCTAAGAGAAAAGTTTAAAGAGATTGGTATCTTGACCTTTGCACCACAATATATATATGAAAACATTATGTATATTTATAAGAATAGTAGTAAATTTAAAACCATGAAAGATAAGCATGATAAAAATTATTCTGTAATGACAAGGAACGACCATAAATTAGCATTTTCCAAATTAAGGCTGACTAAAAGCACCAAATCATTTATGGGAATGTTAATACGTATTTATAATAAAATACCACAGTCAATTCAATCTCTAACGTTTAATAAATTTAAAAGAACTATCAAAGAAACATTATGCAAAAAAGGCTACTATAAACTCAAAGATTATTTAGATGACAAAAGAGCATGGGATTGATGTCTCCACAGGTTATTTCCAAATATTAAACATTAATCACTATGTAAGCAGCTTGGCTGCGACATGATATTGGCAAGCACGAATAGCTGTCTTCTGTTTGTTTGTTCATGTCATAGCAGAGCTGTATTTCTGCCAAATTGTACCTATAATAAGCACTTTTTACAAAAGAGTGCCGAGAGTCTTTTTTCCGCCGGCTTTTTTCCTCTCGGTCTACCTAGGGTTCTACTTTCATTTCGTTTTTTAAAGCCGAAGAAGAAGTAGTAGCAGACATAACCAAGACATTGGCGGATAATGGGCGATCATTATCTTTATAAGCTGAGAGACGCACACTTCTCGACGGAGGCCTTCCCCAGGATTGAAATGACTTTTTTTTTTTTTTATTATTTTCCTAAACTAATATATCACAATTATTTCCTATTCGCATATGAAATTTCGGTAGTATTTACAAATAATGACTTCAAAAAAAGTAATTATAAAAAGGAAATTAATATTACTATAAAACAATAATAAATAGCTCTTGAATCTTCAGTTCAATTTGACAAAAACACACTATATTAGATTTATAACCACAAAAGGACCACCAAATATTTAACATGAATACAAAAAGTTATACCGTCTTGACAAAAGAATTTACAATTCTTCCGAAAGAAAAATTAAAAGTTCAACTTTCAAAATTTATGAAAAATAAATGTTTCTATTCATAATAATAATAATATTTTAATAAATAGATTATAATACTACCGATATGACACTATGAACAATATGTAAAATTTATTGAATTGTATTGAGATTATAATTTTGATATTTTTATGCTAACAACAATATTGCATGCTGATGGACAGCATAGTATGTAGAACTTAAAATGATTATGTAACAACCTGTATGTACGATACTATGAAACAATAAATGATTTGAGTTGATTTGTAAAAAGCCAAGTGTAAAAACAGAAAAAAATATAATTAATGTTTCGAAATTTCACCACAATCAGAAACAAACTCGGAACCTGTAATCCCGATAGCTTTATCGCTCGAGATAAACAAAATAACATCTGAAATCTCCTGCGGTTGTCCTATTCTCTTCAACGGCATGAGCGGTGCCAAATCATTCATGTTGAAATCTGAATTTGCGTTCTCAGTAAAATCGGTGGAAACTGGTCCAGGGCTGACAGTGTTGACTCTCACTCCATGCTCAGCAAGCTCCAAGGCAGCTCCTCTTGTGAAATGATTTAGTGCAGCTTTAGATACGTGGTAAATATTAGCGAAAGGGATTTTGGGTGGTAAGGTGCCGGCTACACTGGAAATATTAACTATGTTGCCTTTTGTTTTGACTAAATGCGGAGCAGCGAGGCTTGTCAGGTGCACCACAGCTCGCAAATTCGTTGGCATAATCTGATCATAACTTTGTAACAATCTACCATCTAAAATGGAGCCTTCACGAAAAAATCCGGCGTTGTTAACAAGCACATCGATTCTTCCAAATTTCGCAACGGTATCGTTTATGAGCCGCTTTGCATCATCATCATTTGAAACATCAGCGTTGACAACTAAGGGAGCTTTTCCAAGCTTAGCTACTTCTGAACTCACCGCGGCTAATTTTTTTGCATTTCTTCCATTCATGACAACTTGCGCACCTTCTGCGGCATATGACTTCGCTGTGGCTGCTCCGATCCCAGAACTGGCGCCAGTTACAATGACGACTTTATTCACAAAACTCATTTTATTGTTTATTGCGTGCGTCGCTAACATAGACTGATACTGAATTGTGTTACAGTTATTACAGCAAATATTTTATACGCATGGAATAAAGTTATCTGTGCTATCTAAAGCTATCAATATTGGACAATACCAATAGAGTTAGCAAAAAAATCTTAGAAATTTTATGTTATAATGTTTGTTTACTGTCTGTGGCTAAATCTTTTATTTGCACATATTGGTGCTTATGGTATTTTCGAAAGTGCAAAATTACAGGCACAATCAGGGTACATTCTGTATTTCAGCCGCCATTTTCTTAAGAAAGTAAGTTGATGCTTAATTATTAAATTATTTATTTTGTTTATTGCGAGGACATTTTTGGAAAGTGTCAAAGTTAAATTGTCGTTTAATATTTCATCCCAATATTCTTGCTTGACAAACAAAATCTAGAGTATTTTTGTATGATAAAATTTAAGATTGAAGTTGAAATTCAATAAGTAGGTTTACTACCGAAAGTTCACTTAAGAACAATTTCATAACTTCATGCCTGTATCCCTTTTGGGGTAAGCAGAACACCAGAGGTTGTAAAACCATCTGATGTCACGATGTCACAAATTTGGAGGCATCATAATGGCAGAGAGAGACTATTGCAGTGACAGGGGGTCCGCCTATCGCCCACAAAAAAGCCTTTAATAAAACCTCTCCCTTAACTGGCTTTTATAGTATGCCCGGGAAAAGAAGGTGCTGGCACATTCTATGTTTTTATTTTGCTCCCCGTCCAGCATGGAAGAAAAAAAATCATGGCAATTAATATTAGTTTGCATAGGTACATAATATAATGCTCAGGTAAAAGTTCACGTATAAATGTAATCTCACTTGTTGGCCTGCATAAACATGTTAGTTTGCATACATAATATAATGCTCAGGTAAAAGTTCACGTATAAATGTAATCTCACTTGTTGGCCTGCATAAACATGTTAGTTTGCATACATAATATAATGCTCAGGTAAAAGTTCACGTAATCTCACTTGTTAGCCTGCATAAACATGTTAATATTATAAGTGTTTATACTACTATTTAACATTTAGGATTTCATCGAAATATAACACAAAGCGTATTGCATCTCTCATCCCATGGTTTTTGGTACATTCACGTGGTACTTAGTATTACCCTACTAATATTATTACGGCTAAAATTTGTATGTATGGATGTTTGCAGCTCTTTTACGCATAAACTATCGAATGAAAAATGAAGAAATTTTACAATAGTTTCATAGATATATACTACTAGCCACCGCGTGCGGTTTTACCCGCGTAACTTTTGATCACGTGGGAATTTCGGGAATTTTGGATAGCCTATAACATTCCTCAAGAGTTGGACTATCAAATGCAAAAAGAATTTTTCAAATCCCACTTGTAGTTTCTGAGATTAGCGCGTTCAAACAAACAAACAAAAAAAAACAAACTCTTCAGTTTTTTATATTAGTAGGTATAGATAAGGATCAAATTTTCAAATTCTTATTAACTAATATATAACGCTTTATCAATAATATGTTGTTTTAGTTTTACTGGGTAAAACCTATCATGTATCTTAATGATTATCGCGTGAGCATTTAATGGATATTATCTTGATATATAAAACTTTTCCGGTAACACTCAGTAATTGACAGACAATATAGAGATCTGAAATTTGGAACATAATTAGGGGATGTAGAGGTCCAATAAGGAAGGAATTTCCGAAATTCCCATGGGAACGGAACATATAGAACTTTTTTGTTTGTAGGCATTCAAAAAAATTGGTAAAATGAATTGATTATCATTAGTTATTCAATAAGTGTTTTCATAATTATTTTTTTCAGATTACAGATGCGGATCCAAATATTTTACATGTACGATTAGATATCGACCAATTTGTTTTTAGTTAGATTTTTCATAAGTTGTAAGACATCAAAAGTGTAGTTTATACCAAGAATTTTAAGTGAGTATAGTTGTGACATAAACATTACTTCTAAGTATTATAATAATAAACAGTTACACTTAGTATAAGGAACAGTGTCCTCTAAGCTACATTACAATGGGTGCCCTTGAATCACAATGTATAAAATTTGTAATTAATTAATTGTAGATTTAATATTGTGCCAAAAACCTGTAATTACTATGAGAACTATTGTTGTCTTAAGTACTGCCTAGTTTAATATATATCAATAAAATAAATACCTAATTGAAACTATACATGTTTATTTAGTAAGTAAGCACTAAGTAAATGTTTAATTACATGTAACTGTTTACAGTTTGGCAATGTTTGTAATTTATTATATTGTTTTAATATTCAGATCTAGTTTTCATTTAAATAATATAATAATAAATAGAATTACATTTAGTTAACGGTCTGTATTGTTAACTATTAGTGGAAATGTTGGCCACAATTTTTGAATATTATAAATGTAAATGAGCAGTTATGTTGTCCAAATTAAATTATATTAAAAATATAATTGTTTTATTAAAGTCCCCTGCTTTCCACAGTGTTCAGTGAACATCACTCACTGCTGACCTACCTGAGTCAGCGCGCGACCGCGAGCAAAGTACAGCCGAAAATAGTGCCATGCTGATGCTACTAAAACATCAGCATCTTAACTCTACGCACACTTGTTAATATCTATCACTGTGTATAATAAATAAAAATTGTATATAAACTAAATAATTTCAAAAATAAATCACTGTGCAATTAACAGTCGTTTCATTCACATCCACCTTGAAGAGCAGACCCTTAAGTGCCCAGTACCCACTGGAAGAGCAGACCCTGACGTTCCCAGTAACCACTGGAGGAGCAGATTAAGAAGTCCCTGGCACCCGCCAGACAAGCAGACTAAGAGGTTCCTGGCACCCGCCAGACGAGCAGACGTCCATTGTTAAGCATCCTCTCACTGTGGCCAAGACACCCTTAGCCATCAGTCCCTGATCAGTCTTGTGAGTCTGCTTGACTGGCAGTGAGAAAACCCTTTCCTGTGTACATTGCACGTCGTACACAACCCTTATACCTTCCCCCCATCCGTCTGTTGCCTTAGGTCTCACGGCGCAGATATCCCGCCCTACTTATATATGTATTATACACACTTACTTATGGTTAGGCTAGGGAATTAGGATACACACCACTGTAGGGTGATAGGGATTCGTATAGGGATAGCTAGGGTACTGGATAGGTCTCTCTTACGATCGTGTCGGCTAATACTCGCGGGTATTAACCGCCGTCGTAGCTATTGTCCGTGCAAGGTACGGACACACAGTAAATAGCCGGAAGAGAGCTGTGGGCCAGCAACCTCCCTGTTAATATTATCTTTAACGAGCTTGATTTTTAGAAATAAGAATCTTACTTTTTGGTCCATCCAATGTTAAATTGGAGGGACATGAAACTCCTGATTTTGAAGCCTTTTAGCTTGAAATTAGACATAAAAAATTTGAGGTGTATTGTCGCATACGGCCCAATATGTTTATTCTAGTTATGACAGAAGTAGCTAGTAGTGGAAGCTGTGAGCCTATAGTATATTATGTAACAAATGAGCTAAGTTGCTAATTACAGTCGAGGCTGTGATTTGAGCCCGAGCCGCAGGCGAGGGCTTAATAATGAGCCGAGACTGTAATTAGCAACGCTCACGAATTACATACGACGTTTTTCAACACACTTGTGACTAAAAGACACCGACCGGCTGGTGTAGCGGTAACATACAATTGCCTTCTATGCCAGAGGTCCTGGGTTCGAATCCCGGCGGCGGCGGATATTTGTGTGATGAACACAGATATTAGTCGTCAAGTCATGGATGTTTATATTTATTTAAGATTATTCTAATAAAAAAAAATATATATATTTATTCAATATGTATGTTTATATATTTCTTAAGTATATCAGTTATCTAGTATCCATAACACAAGTTCTTTAAGAAACTTAATTTGGGCTAGATAATGTAGTGTGAGTGTCAGAAATATTTATTTATTTTATTTATTTATTTATAAAAGACAGACATACGTGTTCATAAAATTTATTTGAAGCAGCTGTTGAAGGTACAGTTAACAAACTTATATTCTACACTAGCTGTTCCCGCGGCTCCGCTCGCGATAATTTCGGGATAAAAGTATCCTATGTTACTTCTAGTACCTCTCATGATTCGTCGAGTAGTTTTTGCGTGAAAGCTGAACAAATATCCACGCTTTCATATTTATAATATTAGTAAGGATAAGTATTGACATTTTATAATATTTGACAATTAATTGTTTAGATCACTTTCACATGAGGCTTAAGTATCTATGGAACGAAAATACTTCAGCGCAAAGCTTCCGCTTAAACTATATTGAAAGTTGACCCGTCCGGCACGTGAACATGAAGATTTCTAGAACTGCCCGGGAAAGAGCGACGCATAACTAACCATGCGAGAAACAACTGACACCGAGATCTACTCCAGCAACACGAAAAGTCTGCCCTTGAGCCTTATTAATTGTCATTGCAAAACACACCGATACTGGGAATTGCGTTCTTTTAAATTGGAATGGAAAAATATTTTGTATTATGGGAATTCTGGGAATAAAGACGGTTTCTCCTGCACCGCAACCTGTTAAAATTTGAGATATCCAAATAGAATTATACGAAATATGTACAACTTACAACAGAAATAGAAATGAAAATAAAGCTGAAACGCCTGTGCAATGCTATCTACCTATACCTACTTCACTTAAAAATAAATACCTATAACTACAATAATTAATAAAAGTACCTACGCTTTTACCTAAAAAATACAAAAAAAAAACTGAACATAAATTAGCCAAAATTTGTAACTTGACCGAATATTTAAACACTACCAAAACAACTAATACCTATTTTATAAAATAACAACGAAAGAAATTCAAATAAACTATTTAAAGACTAAAAGTCGCGCTGATAAGCAAGGTTTATAATATCAATTATTGTCTGTCAATAAAGTCGAACGCTCTGAAACTCTGAATGCACCAACAGCCAAATATTGAATGAATTATAAAGCTTGCGCTCGCCTCCCGCCTTTTTATACCCTACCGTCGCGAGCCGCGTCGAGCGCGGCAACCGTTACGCAAAAATAATCCTTATATCATTCAGTATTCACGCGCGATGGGTTATTAGCGTATTTCATGTATAAGTTTGGTGTTTCTATACCGATTTCTATGATTCTTTTCTTTTATTGAATAGGTAATAATGTAATTTTTTTTAATTAGGGATGAGTGAGAGTATTATAAACGTAAGAGTAAACAAATATAATCAGAAAGCTCCGAACTGCTTAGCTATCGGGATTTACACGTGTTATTGTGAGTCAACCATAATATAGACATATACTGTTGTAGGATATTTTTTATATAATTTTATGAAGAATATTTCTGTCATATATGATTTCTATGTAGCTTTAACCATTAAGGCTGCACACGCGACGGAAGCTTAAAAAATGACGTAATTTCTCCCGTTTTCCCAACATTTCCCTTCACTGCTCTGCTCCTATTAATTGTAGCGTGATAATAAGTATACTATAACCTGACCAGGAGTATGGAGATTAATTTTACTAAGTTTCGTTAAAATCCGTCGAGTAGTTTTTGTTTCTATAAGGAACATACAGACAGACAGACAGACAAAAATTTTACTGATTGCATTTTTGGCATCAGTATCGATCACTAATCACCCCCTGATAGTTATTTTGAAAATATATTTCATGTACAGAATTGACCTCTCTACAGATTTATTATAAGTATAGAAGATTATTATTTGAAGTGCCAGCTCGTCCCTAGTGTATTTCGGCGACATAAACAAATCACTGGAATGATTTGGCATTAAATAATTAATGCTAGATGTCGACGGTTGTGGTTCAAGGCCAGAATAAAACTTCTTCTGCTTCGGCTCTAAGTGAATGCCGCCTGGACGCGCGCGCTCAGTGGAGCCCCGAGCGCCACGCTGGTCAGTAGCCCTGTCCCATTACACGTACACACGCTATTGTTGCTTGGAGGCGCCGTTCGTCGCTGCTGCTGCACTCGCGCCGCCTGGTCGCGCGCGCTCCTATATTTAATGTATAACCCGGGTCAATAAAATATGCTCTGTTTACTCGCATGTAATTTGCACTAAGCTACAATTCAACTTTGTAGGATTCATTATATTATGCAATAGGGTATAATATATTATGCACGCGTGACTTATAGCCCAGTTTATGGTTCTAAATTCAATAGAATAACGCTCACTTTACGAGCAAGTGTGTTGAAAAGATACTTTATATTATTGCTACTTGCGACTTCATTCGCTTTGTATCCCATGAGCACACTTGCAACATTGGCCAACAAAGCTTCCATTAATAGCTAAAACTTATTGGGCAGTATTCGACATTCGACTCTCAAATTTGTCTCTAGACAAATTTAGGCTTCAAAATCAGAATTTGGTTTTACAGTATAGGTAATACTATAAATTGTGCTTTATGTTTAAGAAATAAAAAAATATATTCCTTAATAAAAGTCATTTATTCATACTTTGTGGTACAAATGGAGTAGTAAATACTTTGATTACAATAATCATACAGATACAGAGCCAAAATAATGAAATAATGATCCAGTATAGGGGTCCGAAGAGGTCCGGAACAGCAATCTGAAAATAAATAGTCTATATTAAAACTTGCTGCAAGCATTGGCCTCTGCCAAATTTTATTTATCATAAGACAAACGAATAGCCGCTTAATGACGTCACGATTTTGTACTTCAGCTTTAACAAGGTGTTGATAGTTATTGAATAAGATATTACAGTAGACCAAGAGATAAAAAAGCCTTCGGAAAAAAACTCTTGGCACTCTTTTTCAGTAAGGATTATACAAATTAATACGAACAGGTACAGTACCAATTGACCATGACATGAAAAAAAAAAACAAACAAAAGAGAGCCAATGCCATGCTACAACAATTATCCAGAATTACTTTAAGGAATGTTAAGTCGGTCGACTATGTAAAAAGGCACTGCTAACCTTAATCCACTGTTTATAAGTTTTAATAGTGCCACCTATACTATTAAGGCGCACGGCTAGCTCCTTCCACTGGCGTCGGCTTCACTCTCTGGCATTTTGCGTTCTCAAGAAACCCTTCGCAATGCCAGGGTTTCTTTTCATGAACTCCACCAGAGTTTCAAGCTGAGCCGACGATAGGTGGTATGAACGAATATTTGGACTGAAAAATTATTGTTGGATGAGAAAAACAAAATAAACACTAAATACTTCTTTTATTAATATTATTTTTTAACTTTACAACCATAAATATACACTTACTTCATGATTATTCCACATTAAAGGCACGATCGAAATACACACAAAACGTTCAAACTAAAAAGCGCGAATTAGGCACATAAGACTATAAGAGCTTTTAAATTGTATTTGTAATATAGCAGCAAAACAAAATAATAGCAGCAGGCGGGGACAATTTCAAGGACATTAATATAAAACTGCTATAAGCTCACAGATATGTCAGTTTAAGTTAGCAGTTTAATCAGTTTATATTAGCAAAGATTCACAAAATATATAGTTATATAATTAATTAGCTTGTCCCCGCCTGCTGATACTATTTTTTACTACAAATAAAGTAATTGCATCTAATAAGGGCCGGGTTTTTGAAAATCCTTATAAATCGATTTTGGGAAGGGTGCTAATTTGTAAGACATCGTAATCAAAAAAACTGTTTTTATTTTAACAGAAAATATTGTGCGAAAACCGTGTACCAAGGACCAGTTGCTTACAAAAAAAGTTTTTTAAAAGCTTGTCCATGGTCCTTTTTGAGCACAGGCACTCTAAATAAGGCCCATAATTGAACTGATTTAATAAATTGTATGCCAGAAATTGTTTTTTAGAAAGCAATGACTTTTAACTAACATTTACTTCGTGACTTTCAAATAATGAAACGGATCTTGGACATTGCTGTTTGTTAAACGTAACATTCATTACTTTACTGGAGCCATGGATGTTAGCAGGGCTGGGCGCCATGGTGATAGATTAGTGATCGAAGACTTGCCGCGCCTACAATTATATTCGAATCAGTCTTACGCTATGTGTGTAAAAATATTCAATGCTTTACCTAGCCGATTTAAATTAGTGTCGACAAATAAATTGAAAACCGAATTGAGGTGGTTAAAAGAAAAATGATTTCAATGTAAATCGTTAATTTGTAATAACCTAAATTGCAAGCTTTTTTTAAATCGAAAAGAATATTTTTGTAATTTGATTAATTCAATTTATATAACTTATTAATATTTCATTTAAATATATTGATTACTTTTTTCTTTCATTAAAATAACATTGCTGCTGATTACCAGTTTACTTGTAAAACCCTATACTAACGAATGGGTAAATGTCTAATAATGTGTGTAACAATCATACCAACTTTAAAAATTAACACCTCTGATAAGGTCCAGTCTTTAAATGGAGACAAAACCTTGGACCTTATTAGGTACTTATACATGTCTTAAGTAAACCAACCAAAATCGAGATAAAAAAGCATTAATTTTGGTAACTCACCACGTCAATCCACGCTCTGGCAGAATTTTAACGTAACTATTTCAGAATTATTACATAAAGACCAAGTTTTATTACTAAAACCACGCAAAATTTCATAAGAATATTTTACAAAGTGATGCTGAGGTTATACACAGAGCCACTGACAAAATGGAAAATGAATAAGTAGTTTTTGTAATTACTTTTTTATTTAGCGCTTTTCAGTTTGATGTATTGTACAATTAACACCTGAACAGATATTGGCAGTCTTAATAGTTATAGGTATACTTACAAAAAAAAATACTTTTCTTTCAATATTTTTCGTCCGTTCATTGGATATAATGATAATGCTTTTAGACATAGACAGTTAAATTCATCCCTATCACAATGTTATATTCAAGTACCTATGCTGTGTTGGAATATAAAACCGTTATTTTATGTGACCAGAAACCATGATAATAAGACTGTGTATGGTGAAAAAGTCTCAGACATGTGAAGTTTCAAATTGAGTCGTTAAATATGATTTTCCCAACCAAGATTTGATCCCTGCAAATAATCCTCCTTGATTATGAGTTATATAAAATACTTTCAGTATTTTTTTAAGTTGTCTACAACGGGTAGGTACTTATTAAAAATCTTGTTTCCATTTATCTACCTTATAACAGAGTTATGCCTACAAAAATAGTGCACAGAATGTTAGCGAATCGACTAAAATAGAATAGGCTGACCATTAGCTTTCATTTGATACCTATATTGTTGAAATCAGAAGTTAATCGTTTTTATGTCATATGTTCATTTTAAGACGCCATTTTGAAATTTCATGAATCCAATACTACTCGCACAGTTTATACGAATCTCAATTGCTTAAATCCGTCCGGCAGTTCAGTTTAAATCAGGGACCAAAGAAACAGAGATACATACATATATACTTACATACATACATACGCGCTGAAAACATAACTCTCCTTTGCGTGCCAAATTCGGGTAAAAAGGTACATAGGATAAATTTATAAGTATTTTGGATTAACCTTATTATATGTATTCATTTATCTTTATTTAATAGAGGGAGACAAAAATAAGTAAAAAGGCAAAAAAATTAAGAGGAAGCAATCAACTAGTCTATTTTTTCAATATTTTTTTAAATTGCCTACAGTTTTTTTTCTGAACTTATGTTTAGTTTGTATACCGTTATTTGAGTTAAATAAGTGCTTTGATATTATCTAATAACAAATTGGATAACTACGTTAGCAGCCAATAAAACAGGAAAATTATTTAAGTGCTACTCTATTAAATATTGATTTAAATAGGTAGTTTACTTAAACTAACTACCTTTTTCTGGGCGTAAAATTTTATTTTAGTCGGTACGTATATAAAACTTCGTTTAGGTTAGGTTAGGCCCGATTGGGGTGAGTCGAATTTGGTCAAATTCAACGCGTCCAAAACTCAGGCGTGTCTATTCTCCGCAAAAAAGAGCACCTTCAGATTAACGCCCACTTTCCAAAATGTATCTGTCCCCATCACTGACCATCTAGGACTTTTAGGCGTAACTATAACATCCAGTTTAAACTTCGGTCAACAAATTGTGTCCATGGCTCAATTAGCTTCGAAAAAGTTGGGAATCATCTCGAAGGTACGGCGGTACTTCAGCCCTGCACAGCTTCTTAACTTATATACAGCTCAAGTGCGATCATGCATGGAGTACTGCAGTCATCTTTGGGATGGTTCAGACAAATATCAACTAGAAGCGCTGGACTCCGTTGAACGAAGACCCCGTAATCTAATTAACAACGTCAACCTTACGACCAAAAACCTGCAGACCCTAGAGCATCGTCGTAAGGTTGCTTGTTTAACCGTGTACTACAGGATACATTTTGGTGAGTGCGCGAGTGCTCTGTTTGAGCAAATTGAACCCTCTCCCTTTTACCATCGGACTACTAGACGCAGACAGAACTTCCATCCGTATGTGGATGATATTCCGAAAAGTCGAACTAAGCGCTTTGACAGTTCCTTTTTGATACGGGTCGCCAAGGTTTGATATGAACTGCCTGCGTCTATTTTCCCTGACCAGTATAGTCCTACTACTTTTAAGCGTCGAGTGAATAGGTTTCTCGTGGATGGACGTGTACCACCTTATTCTTCATGTTCACTTAACATCAGGTATCATGGAAGACAAAAGTCCCATCCAAATTTTATAAAAAAAAAAGGTATCTTAACAGACCCTGTGGTCATGTGTCTAACTGTTGCTTGTATAATTTTCTAGTAAATAAACTATTTTATACAAAATAGTGATATGATTCGAATTTGTTATACCAATATTTGAAAACCAATATTTATTATAGATTGATAAAATCAAAAATTAACTGATATGCCGTACCGCGCTTCTAGGACACACGTGTATCCGTAAGTTTTTTCTGACGTCATTCAATGAAAAAACTATGTTATATAGTGTTTTTAGATAATTTCATGTATTTCTATGATAAAAGAGATTTTAATACAATTCCTATTGAATTTTGAATATTTTTTTTGTCGCAACTTCAGACGGTTTCATAGCCATAGGCATAGTGATTGTGTACTGTCTGGAATAGCACATAGGCTACTTTTTATCTCGATATTCCCGCGGGATTCAAAATTGTGCGGATAAAACTCGCAAAACAGCTAGTTTTACATAAGGTGATCATTTTGAACTTGCATTTCTTAGGTGCTGTCATATGTACCTAGCACTAAAAAATTAACTAGCCTTTTTATAATTACCAGTGGTGTGCAAGAGACCAATCGTGGGGACATAAAATGTTGATTTTAACTAGCATATTTTAGTATGAACGAAGACACAAACAACTTTGAGAGTTGAAAGATGGATAGGATTTCTTTCGTATTTTATTCTGGTTAAATGAGATTAAAATTCAATTCAAAAGAAAGAAGCCGTTGCTTGGTTTTTATGAAATAAGATTTTTTTTTTTAAATATAATTGAAGTCATACTATAATAACATTGTCAAACTTTATTAATTATTTCTCAATAATAAGTACTATTTTATGGAACACTCAACTTGATATTTAAAAAACATTGTCAAGAACTGTTTTTTGACAATTTTTTTTTATTATTTACTACAATTGTTACAAAATCTAGAAAATTGTGGTATTCGGGGCACAGTTCTGAATAGGTTTTGGGCGTATTTATCTATAAGACTTCATGTTGTAGAAACACAATATATAAACGTTAAAGCTGAACTTCAGACCCACAGAGCAACATTAAGAAAAATTTTGACAGGGGTGCCGCAAGAAAGTGTTCTTAGGCCCCTTTTATTTATTTTGTACAAAAGGCAGTAGATCAAGCGTTTCATTACCTATGAAATTTCCAAAACTAATTTTAACTTAATATTAAAGGCATAGAGTTCAAATACAAGTACATTTTTTTGACAGATTTGTAACGCTTGATTTGCAGCCTTCTGTACATAAATGACAAATATTTCCTATTCGCATATGACATTTCGGTAGTGTTTACAAATAATGACTTTAAAAAAAAGTTAGATTTAATGCCACAAAACGACCACCAAATATTTAACATGAATACAAAAAGTTATACCGGCTTGCCTAAATAATTTAAAATTCTTCCGAAAGAAAAATTAAAAGTTCAACTTTCAAAATGGATGAAAAATAAATATTTCTATTCATTAGACTTTATAAATGTTAAAATGAAAACATCCGGAAATTAAATCAATATTTTAATAAATAGATTATAATACCGATATGACACTATGAACAATATGTAAGATTTATAAGGTTCTATTGAGATTATAATTTTGATACTTTTATGCTAACAACAATATTGCATGATGATGGACAGCATAGTATGTAGAACTTAAAATGATTATGTAACAACCTGTATGTACGATACTATGAAACAATAAATGATTTGAGTGGATTTGTAGAAAGCCAAGTGTAAAAACAGAAAATAATATAATTAATGTTTCAATAAATGACCGCAATCAGAAACAAACTCGGAACCTGTAATCCCGATAGCTTTATCGCTTGAAATAAACAAAATAACATCTGAAATTTCTTGAGGTTGTGCTATTCTCTTCAACGGCATGACCAGTGCCATATCATTCATGTTGAAATCTGAATTTGCGTTCTCAGCAAAATCGGTGGAAACTGGTCCAGGGCTGACAGTGTTGACTCTCACTCCATGCTCAGCAAGCTCCAAGGCAGCTCCTCTTGTGAAATGATTTAGTGCAGCTTTAGATACGTGGTAAATATTAGCGAAAGGGATTGTGGGTGGTAAGGTGCCGGCTACACTGGAAATATTAACTATGTTGCCTTTTGTTTTGACTAAATGCGGAGCAGCGAGGCTTGTCAGGTGCACCACAGCTCGCAAATTTGTTGGCATAATCTGATCATAACTTTGCAACAATCTACCATCTAAAATGGAGCCTTCACGAAAAAATCCGGCGTTGTTAACAAGCACATCGATTCTTCCAAATTTCGCAACGGTATCGTTTATGAGCCGCTTTGCATCATCATCCTTTGAAACATCAGCGTTGACAACTAAGGGAGCTTTTCCAAGCTTAGCTACTTCTGAACTCACCGCGGCTAATTTTTTTGCATTTCTTCCATTCATGACAACTTGCGCACCTTCTGCGGCATAAGACTTCGCTGTGGCTGCTCCGATCCCAGAACTGGCGCCAGTTACAATGACGACTTTATTCACAAAACTCATTTTATTGTTTATTGCGTGGGTCGCTGACATAGACTGATACTGAATTGAGTTACAGTTATTGCAGCAAATATTTTATACGCATGGAATAAAGTTATCTGTGTTATCTAAAGCTATCAATATTGGACAATACCAATACAGTTAGCAAAAAATTCTTAGAAATTTTATGTTATAATGTTTGTTTACTGTCTGTGGCTAAATCTTTTTTGCACATATTGGTGCTTATGGTATTTTTGAAAGTGCAAAATTACAGGCACAATCAGGGTACATTCTGTATTTCAGCCGCCATTTTCTTAAGAAAGTAAGTTGATGCTTAATTATTTATTTTGTATATTGCGAGGACATTTTTGAAAATTGCCAAAGTTAAATTGTCGTTTAATATTTCATCCCAATATTCTTGCTTGACAAACAAAATCTAGAGTTTTTTTAATAAAGTTTTTAAGTTTTTTGCATTTAATTTTTTGGCCAGGCCCCGACAGCTCAGTTGGAAGAGCACTCGTCCGGCAAACGAGAGGTCCCAGGTTCGAATCCTGGTCGGGTAATTTTTATTTATCACATTTTTCATTTATTTTAGAGTTTTTTTGTATGGTAAAATTTTAGATTGAAGTTGAAATTCAATAAGTAGGTTTACTACCGAAAATTTCATAACTTCATGCCTGTATCCCTTTTGGGGTGATCAGAACACCAGAGGTTGTAAAACCATCTGATGTCACGATGTCACAAATTTGGAGGCATCATAATGGCAGAAAGAGACTATTGCAGTGACAGGGGGTCAGCCTATCGCCCACAAAAAAGCCTTTAATAAAACCTCTCCCTTAACTGGCTTTTATAGTATGCCCGGGAAAAGAAGGTGCTGGCACATTCTATGTTTTTATTTTGCTCCCCGTCCAGCATGGAAGAAAAAAAATCATGGCAATTAATATTAGTTTGCATAGGTACATAATATAATGCTCAGGTAAAAGTTCACGTATAAATGTAATCTCACTTGTTGGCCTGCATAAACATGTTAGTTTGCATACATAATATAATGCTCAGGTAAAAGTTCACGTAATCTCACTTGTTAGCCTGCATAAACATGTTAATATTATAAGTGTTTATACTACTATTTAACATTTAGGATTTCATCGAAATATAACACAAAGCGTATTGCATCTCTCATCCCATGGTTTTTGCTACATTCACGTGGTACTTAGTATTACCCTACTAATATTATTAACGCTAAAATTTGTATGTATGGATGTTTGCTGCTCTTTTACGCATAAACTATCGAATGAAAAATGAAGAATTTTTACAATAGTTTCATAGATATATACTACTAGCCACCGCGTGCGGTTTTACCCGCGTAACTTTTGATCACGTGGGAATTTCGGGAATTTAGCCTTTAACATTCCTCAAGAGTTGGGCTATCAAATGCAAAAAGAATTTTTCAAATCCCACTTGTAGTTTCTGAGATTAGCGCGTTCAAACAAACAAACAAAAAAAAAACAAACTCTTCAGTTTTTTATATTAGTAGGTATAGATAAGGATCAAATTTTCAAATTCTTATTAACTAATATATAACGCTTTATCAATAATATGTTGTTTTAGTTTTACTGGGTAAAACCTATCATGTATCTTAATGATTATCGCGTGAGCATTTAATGGATATTATCTTGATATATAAAACTTTTCCGGTAACACTCAGTAATTGACAGACAATATAGAGATTTGAAATTTGGAACATAATTAGGGGATGTAGAGGTCCAATAAGGAAGGAATTTCCGAAATTCCCATGGAAACGGAACATATAGAACTTTTTTGTTTGTAGGCATTCAAAAAAATTGGTAAAATGAATTGATTATCATTAGTTATTCAATAAGTGTTTTCATAATTATTTTTTTCAGATTACAGATGCGGATCCAAATATTTTACATGTACGATTAGATATCGACCAATTTGTTTTTAATTAGATTTTTCATAAGTTGTAAGACATCAAAAGTGTAGTTTATACCAAGAATTTTAAGTGAGTATAGTTGTGACATAAACATTACTTCTAAGTATTATAATGATAAACAGTTACACTTAGTATAAGGAACAGTGTCCTCTAAGCTACATTACAATGGGGTGCCCTTGAATCACAATGTATAAAATTTGTAATTAATTAATTGTAAAATAATTGTAGATTTAATATTGTGCCAAAAACCTGTAATTACTATGAGAACTATTGTTGTCTTAAGAACTGCCTAGTTTAATATATATCAATAAAAGAAATACCTAATTGAAACTATACATGTTTATTTAGTAAGTAAGCACTAAGTAAATGTTTAATTACATGTAACTGTTTACAGTTTGGCAATGTTTGTAATTTATTATATTGTTTTAATATTCAGATCTAGTTTTCATTTAAATAATATAATAATAAATAGAATTACATTTAGTTAACGGTCTGTATTATTAACTATTAGTGGAAATGTTGGCCACAATTTTTGAATATTATAAATGTAAATGAGCAGTTATGTTGTCCAAATAAAATTATATTAAAAATATAATTCTTTTATTAAAGTCCTCTGCTTTCCACAGTGTTCAGTGAACATCACTCACTGCTGACCTACCTGAGTCAGCGCGCGACCGCGAGCAAAGTACAGCCGAAAATAGTGCCATGCTGATGCTACTAAAACATCAGCATCGTAACTCTACGCACACTTGTTAATATCTACCACTGTGTATAATAAATAAAAATTGTATATAAACTAAATAATTTCAAAAATAAATCACTGTGCAACCAACAGTCGTTTCATTCATATCCACCTTGAAGAGCAGACCCTGAAGTGCCCAGTTCCCATTGGAAGAGCAGACCCTGACGGAGGAGCAGATTAAGAAGTCCTTGGCACCCGCCAGACAAGCAGACTAAGAGGTTCCTGGCACCCGCCAGACGAGCAGACGTCCATTCTTCAGCATCCTCTCACTGTGGCCAAGACACGCTTAGCCATCAGTCCCTGATCAGTCTTGTGAGTCTGCTTGACTGGCAGTGAGAAAACCCTTTCCTGTGTACATTGCACGTCGTACACAACCCTTATACCTTCCCCCCATCCGTCTGTTGCCTTAGGTCTCACGGCGCAGATATCCCGCCCTATTTATATATGTATTATACACACTTACTTATGGTTAGGCTAGGGAATAAGGATACACACCACTGTAGGGTGGTAGGGATTCGTATAGGGATAGCTAGGGTACTGGATAGGTTTCTCTTACGATCGTGTCGGCTAATACTCGCGGGTATTAACCACCGTCGTAGCTATTATCCGTGCAAGGTACGGACACACAGTAAATAGCCGGAAGAGAGCTGTGGGCCAGCAACCTCCCTGTTAATATTATCTTTAACGAGCTTGATTTTTAGAAATAAGAATCTTACTTTTTGGTCCATCCAATGTTAAATTGGAGGGACATGAAACTCCTGATTTTGAAGCCTTTTAGCTTGAAATTAGACATAAAAAATTTGAGGTGTATTGTCGCATACGGCCCAATATGTTTATTCTAGTTATGACAGAAGTAGCTAGTAGTGGAAGCTGTGAGCCTATAGTATATTATGTAAAAAGTGAGCAAAGTTGCTAATTACAGTCGAAGCTTAATAATGAGCCGAGACTGTAATTAGCAACGCTCACGAGTTACATACGACGTTTTTCAACACACTTGTGACTAAAAGACAAACATACGTGGTCATAAAATTTATTTGAAGCAGCTGTTGAAGGTACAGTTAACAAACTTATATTCTACATTATTATTTGAAGTGCCAGCTCGTCCTGAGTGTATGTCGGCGACATAGACAAATCACTGGAATGATTTGGCATTAAATAATTAATGCTAGATTTCGACGGTTGTGGTTCAAGGCCAGAACAAAACTTCTTCTGCTTCGGCTCTAAGTGAATGCCGCCTGGACGTGCGCGCTCAGTGGAGCCCCGAGCGCCACGCCGGTCAGTAGCCCTGTCCCATCACACGTACACACGCTATTGTTGCTTGGAAGCGCCGTGCGGCCGCTGCTGCTGCACGCGCGCCGCCTGGCCGCGCGCCGCCTGGACGCGCGCGCTCCTATATTTAATGTATAACCCGGATCAATAAAATATGCTCTGTTAACTCGCATGTAATTTGCACTAAGCTAGAATTCAACTTTGTAGGATTCATTATATTATGCACTAGGGTATAATATATTATGCACGCGTGACTTATAGCCCAGTTTATAGTTCTAAATTCAATAGAATAAGGCTCACTTTACGAGCAAGTGTGTTGAAAAGATACTTTATATTATTGCTACTTGCGACTTCATTCGCTTTGTATCCCATGAGCACACTTGCAACATTGGCCAACAAAGCTTCCATTAATAGCTAAAACTTATTGGGCAGTATTCGACATTCGACTCTCAAATTTGTCTCTAGACAAACTTAGGCTTCAAAATCAGAATTTGGTTTTACAGTATAGGTAATACTATAAATTGTGCATTATGTTTAAGAAAAAAAAAATATGTTCCTTAATAAAAGTCATTTATTCATACTTTGTGGTACAAATGGAGTAGTAAATACTTTGATTACAATAATCATACAGATACAGAGCCAAAATATTGAAATAATGATCCAGTATAGGGGTCCGAAGAGGTCCGGAACAGCAATCTGAAAATAAATAGCCTATATTAAAACTTGCTGCAAGCATTGGCCTCTGCCAAATTTTATTTATCACTAGCTGACCCGGCAAACGCTTTTTTTTGCCATATAAATAATAAAAAAAAATAGATTTTGGCCGATTCTCATAGATACCGGATAAGCACAAAAATTTCATCAAAATCGGTCAAGCCGTTTCGGAGGAGTATGGCAACGAAAACTGTGACACGAGAATTTTATATATTAGATAAGACAAACAAATAGCCGCATAATGACGTCAAGATTTTGTACTTCAGCTTTAACAAGGTGCTGATAGTTATTGAATAAGATATTGCAGTAGACCAAGAGATAAAAAAGCCTTCGGAAAAAAACTCTTGGCACTCTTTTTCAGTAAGGATTATACAAATTAATACGAACAGGTATAGTACCAATTGACCATGACATGAAAAAAAAAACAAACAAAAGAGAGCCAATGCCATGCTACAACAATTATCCAGAATTACTTTAAGGAATGTTAAGTCGGTCGACTATGTAAAAAGGCACTGCTAACCTTAATCCACTGTTTATAAGTTTTAATAGTGCCACCTATACTATTAAGGCTCACAGCTAGCGAGTAGACTTAGTTCTGCAGCGTTCGCGGTAAAGAAAATTCGCTCATTGACTGATGTTAATACGGCGAAGCTGGTTTATTTTAGTTATTTTCATAGTATAATGTCCTACGGCATCCTACTTTGGGGCAATGCCGCAGACATTTACACGATATTTACACTGCAGAAAAGGGCTATTCGTGGAATGTATAAACTTGGAAGTAGAGAATCTCTAAGAGAAAAGTTTAAAGAGATTGGTATCTTGACCTTTGCATCACAATATATATATGAAAACATTATGTATATTTATAAGAATAGTAGTAAATTTAAAACCATGAAAGATAAGCATGATAAAAATTATTCTGTAATGACAAGGAACGACCATAAATTAGCGTTTCCCAAATTAAGGCTGGCTAAAAGCACCAAATCATTTATGGGAATGTCAATACGTATTTATAATAAAATACCACAGTCAATTCAATCTCTAACGTTTAATAAATTTAAAAGAACTATCAAAGAAACATTATGCAAAAAAGGCTACTATAAACTCAAAGATTATTTAGATGACAAAAGAGCGTGGGATTGATGTCTCCACAGGTTATTTCCAAATAGTAAACATTAATCACTATGTAAGCAGCTTGGCTGCGACATGATATTGGCAAGCACGAATAGCTGTCTTCTGTTTGTTTGTTCATGTCATAGCAGAGCTGTATTTCTGCCAAATTGTACCTATAATAAGCACTTTTTACAAAAGAGTGCCGAGAGTTTTTTTTCCGCCGGCTTTTTTCCTCTCGGTCTACCTAGGGTTCTACTTTCATTTCGTTTTTTAAAGCCGAAGAAGAAGTAGTAGTAGACATCACCAAGACATTGGTGGATAATGGGCGATCATTATCTTTATAAGCTGAGAGACGCACACTTCTCGACAGAGGCCTTCCCCAGGATTCTTCATGTCGTCCGGACCCGCGCCGCCCTCATCCAGCATTTGACGTTCGTAAAGTGTATAAAATTACCTGCTACGAATAAAAAGTTTTCATTTCATTTTCATTTCATTTCATTCCATTTCATTTCGCATGGCTAGCTCCTCCCACTGGCGTCGGCTTCACTCTCTGGCATTTTGCGTTCTCAAGAAACCCTTCGCAATGCCAGGGTTTCATTTCATGAACTCCACCAGAGTTTCGAGCTGAGCCGACGATAGGTGGTATGAACGAATATTTGGACTGAAAAATTATTGTTGGATGAGAAAAACAAAATAAACACTTAATACTTCTTTTATTAATATTATTTTATAACTTTAGAACCATAAAATATAAACTTACTTCATGATTATTCCACATTAAAGGCACGATAGAAATACACACAAAACGTTCAAACTAAAAAGCGCGAAATAAGCACATAAGACTATAAGAGATTTTAAATTGTATTTGTAATATAGCAGCAAAACAAAATAATAGCAGCAGGCGGGGACAATTTCAAGGACAATAATATAAAACTGCTATAAGCTCACAGACATGTCAGTTTAAGTAAGCATTATATTAACAAAGATTCACAAAATATATAGTTATATAATTAATTAGCTTGTCCCCGCCTGCTAATACTATTTTTTATTACAAATAAAGTAAATGCATCTAATATTACGAGCAAATTAATAAAATCAGCGGAAATAATTCGTGTAGTTTTGAAAATCGCTATAGTTATTCCTTGAGATATCCAGATAAACATATCGAAAATCCCCAAGGGTGGGGGTGAGCTAAAGGTGTAGGGGGGGTCAAAGGACCCTTTTTTTAGATTTTAGCTCATAAGTCTAAAACCTGCACAAATAGCGTTACGGTTACTTCTAGGAAAACATTCTACATAAAATTTCCTTTAAATTTGATCCTATAATTTTTTTTGTACGGTCGATACTTTAGAAGTTACAGATTGTTCAACTTTTATATAGGTACTAGCTTTATCCCACAACTTCGTATGCGCTTAACTACCCTTCTCGTGGAAATTTCAGAAACTATACAACCAGACACCCACTGAAAGAACCTTTATACCAAGTATCACACCCATGCACTCAAGGAATAAGTTTTTTTCATACAACCTAAAAATCATATATTTCCCGTGCCCGTGGGAATTTTGTGATTTTTTTTCGTAGCACAACCAGTCACTCTTTGAAGAACCTTCATGCCAAGTATCACATCCGTACACTTAAGGAAAAATATTTTTCATACAAACTAAAAAGTCTCACATTCGTGCACTCAAGGGTTGGGATTTTTTCAAACAAACTAAAACATCATATATTTCCCGTTCCTGTGGGAATTTCGGGAATTCCTTTCATAACACAACCAGACACACATTGAAAAACCTTAACACCAAGTTTCACATCGGTGCACTCAAGGAATAAGATTTTTCATACAAACTAAAAAGTCCTATATTTCCCGTTCCCGTGGGAATTTCGGGAATTCCTTCCTTAGTGCACCCCTACATCCCCTAAAGAATGAATGTTCCAAATTTTAGCTCTCTAAGCCCAGTAGTTACGGCTGTACGTTGTCTGTCAGTCACTCAGTCACTCAGTCACTCAGTACCTCAGTCACTCAGTCAGTAACGGAACAGTTTTATATATACCTATTGGAAAAAAAATGAGACGGTTTTACAAATAAAATAATTATTTCCGCTGATCGTACATTTTCGGCTTAATTTTCTTAGGCTATAATAAGGGCCAGGTTTTTGAAAATCTTTATAAATCGATTTTGGGAAGGGTGTTAATTTGTAAGACATCGTGATCAAAAAAACTGTTTTTTATTTTAACAGAAAATATTGTACAAAAGCCGTGTACCAAGGACGAGTTGCTTACAAAAAAGTTTTTTAAAAGCTTGTCCATGATACTTTTTGAGCACAGGCACTCTAAATAAGGCCCATAATTGAACTGATTTAATAAATTGTATGCCAGAAATTGATTCTTTAGAAAGCAATAACTTTTAACTAACATTTACTTCGTGACTTTCAAATAATGAAACGGATCTTGGACATTGCTGCTTGTTAAACGTAACATTCATTACTTTACTCGAGCCAGGGATGTTAGCAGGGCTGGGCGCCATGGTGATAGATTAGTGATCGAAGACTTGCCGCGCCTACAATTATATTCGAATCAGTCTTACGCTATGTGTGTAAAAATATTCAATGCTTTACCTAGCCGATTTAAATTAGCGTCGACAAATAAACTGAAAACTGAATTGTCAAGGTGGTTAAAAGAAAAATGTTTTCAATGTATGTAAATCGTAAATTTGTAATAACCTGAATTGCAAGCTTTTTTTAAATCGAAAAGAATATTTTTGTAATTTGATTAATTCAATTTATATGACTTATTAATATTTCATTTAAATATATTGATTACTTTTTTCTTTCATCAAAATAATATTGCATGCTGATTGCCAGTTTACTTGTAAATCTTTGTAAAACCCTATACTAACGAATGGGTAAATGTCTAATAATGTGTGTAATAATCATACCAACTTTAAAAATTAACACCTCTAATAAGGTTCAGTCTTTAAATGGAGACAAAACCTTGGACCTTATTAGGTACTTATACATGTCTTAAGTGAACCAACCAAAATCGAGATAAAAAAGCATTAATTTTGGTAACTCATCACGTCAATCCACGCTCTGGCAGAATTTTAACGTAACTATTTCAGAATTATTACATAAAGACCAGGTTTTATTACGTATTACTAAAACCACGCAAAATTGAATAAGAATATTTAACAAATTGATGCTGAGGTTATACACAGAGCCTTTGACAAAATGGAAAATGAACAATTTTTGTAATTACTTTTTTATTTAGCGCTTTTCAGTTTGATGTATTGTACAATTAACACCTGAGCAGTTATTGGCATTCTTAATAGGTATAGGTATACTTACAAAAAAAAAATACTTTTCTTTCAATATTTTTCGTCCGTTCATTGAACATAATGATAATGCTTTTAGACATAGACAGTTAAATTCATCCCTATCACAATGTCATATTCAAGTACCTATGCTGTGTTGGAATATAAAACCGTTATTTTATGTGACCAGAAACCATGATAATAAGACTGTGTATGGTGAAAAAGTCTCAGACATGTGAAGTTTCAAATTGAGTCGTTAAATATGATTTTCTAAGTGAATGCCGCCTGGACGTGCGCGCTCAGTGGAGCCCCGAGCGCCGCGCCGGTCAGTAGCCCTGTCCCATTACACGTACACACGCTATTGTTGCTTGGAAGCGCCGTGCGGCAGCTGCTGCTGCACGCGCGCCGCCTGGCCGCGCGCCGCCTGGACGCGCGCGCTCCTTTATTTAATGCATAACCCGGATAAATAAAATATGCTCTGTTAACTCGCATGTAATTTGCACTAAGCTTGAATTCAACTTTGTAGGATTCATTATATTATGCACTAGGGTATAATATATTATGCACGCGTGACTTATAGCCCAGTTTATAGTTCTAAATTCAATAGAATAAGGCTCACTTTACGAGCAAGTGTGTTGTAAAGATACTTTATATTATTTCTACTTGCGACTTCATTCGCTTTGTATCCCATGAGCACACTTGCAACATTGGCCAACAAAGCTTCCATTAATAGCTAAAACTTATTGGGCAGTATTCGACATTCGACTCTCAAATTTGTCTCTAGACAAACTAAGGCTTCAAAATCAGAATTTGGTTTTACAGTGTAGGTAATACTATAAATTGTGCTTTATGTTTAAGAAATAAAACAATATATTCTTTAATAAAAATCATTTATTCATACTTTGTGGTACAAATGGAGTAGTAAATACTTTGATTACAACAATCATACAGATACAGAGCCAAAATATTGAAATAATGATCCAGTATAGGGGTCCGAAGAGGTCCGGAACAGCAATCTGAAAATAAATAGCCTATATTAAAACTTGCTGCAAGCATTGGCCTCTGCCAAATTTTATTTATCACTAGCTGACCCGGCAAACGTTGTTTTGCCATATAAATAATTAAAAAAAATAGATTTTGTCCGATTCTCATAGATACCGGATAAGCACAAAAAATTTCATCAAAATCGGTTAAGCCGTTTCGGAGGAGTATGGCAACGAAAACTGTGACACGAGAATTTTATATATTAGATAGGACAAACGAATAGCCGCATAATGACGTCAAGATTTTGTACTTCAGCTTTAACAAGGTGCTGATAGTTATTGAATAAGATATTGCAGTAGACCAAGAGATAAAAAAGCCTTCGGAAAAAAACTCTTGGCACTCTTTTTCAGTAAGGATTATACAAATTAATACGAACAGGTATAGTACCAATTGACCATGACATGAAAAAAAAACAAACAAAAGAGAGCCATGCTACAACAATTATCCAGAATTACTTTAAGGAATGTTAAGTCGGTCGACTATGTAAAAAGGCACTGCTAACCTTAATCCACTGTTTATAAGTTTTAATAGTGCCACCTATACTATTAAGGTGCATGGCTAGCTCCTCCCACTGGCGTCGGCTTCACTCTCTGGCATTTTGCGTTCTCAAGAAGCCCTTCGCAATGCCAGGGTTTCTTTTCATGAACTCCACCAGAGTTTCGAGCTGAGCCGACGATAGGTGGTATGAACGAATATTTGGACTGAAAAATTATTGTTGGATGAGAAAAACAAAATAAACACTAAATACTTCTTTTATTAATATTATTTTTTAACTTTACAACCATAAATATACACTTACTTCATGATTATTCCACATTAAAGGCACGATAGAAATACACACAAAACGTTCAAACTAAAAAGCGCGAAATAAGCACATAAGACTATAAGAGCTTTTAAATTGTATTTGTAATGTAGCAGCAAAACAAAATAATAGCAGCAGGCGGGGACAATTTCAAGGACAATAATATAAAACTGCTATAAGCTCACAGACATGTCAGTTTAAGTAAGCATTATATTAGCAAAGATTCACAAAATATATAGTTATATAATTAATTAGCTTGTCCCCGCCTGCTGATACTATTTTTTATTACAAATAAAGTAAATGCATCTAATATTACGAGCAAATTAATAAGATCAGCGGAAATAATTCGTGTAGTTTTGAAAATCGCTACAGTTATTCCTTGAGATATCCAGATAAACATATCGAAAATCCCCGAGGGTGCGGGATGATAAAGGTGTAGGGGGGGTCAAAGGACCCCTTTTTTTTTAGATTTTAGCTCATAAGTCTTAAACCTGCACAAATAGCGTAACGGTTACTTCTAGGAAAACATTCTACATAAAATTTCCTTTAAATTTGATTTTATAATTTTTTTTTTACGTTCGATACTTTAGAAGTTACAGAGTGTTCAACTTTATATATGTATAAAAAATGAGACGGTTTTATAAATAAAATTATTATTTCCGCTGATCGTACATTTTCGGCTTAATTTTCTTAGGCTATAATAAGGGCCGAGTTTTTGAAAATCCTTATAAATCGATTTTGGGAAGGGTGTTAATTTATAAGACATCGTAAGAAAATATTGTACAAACACCGTGTACCAAGGACCAGTTGCTTAAAAAAAAAGTTTTTTAAAAGCTTGTCCATGGTCCTTTTTGAGCACAGGCACTCTAAATAAGGCCCATAATTGAACTGATTTAATAAATTGTATGCCAGAAATTGATTCTTTAGAAAGCAATAACTTTTAACTAACATTTACTTCGTGACTTTCAAATAATGAAACGGATCTTGGACATTGCTGCTTGTTAAACGTAACATTCATTACTTTACTCGAGCCAGGGATGTTAGCAGGGCTGGGCGCCATGGTGATAGATTAGTGATCGAAGACTTGCCGCGCCTACAATTATATTCGAATCAGTCTTACGCTATGTGTGTAAAAATATTCAATGCTTTACCTAGCCGATTTAAATTAGCGTCGACAAATAAACTGAAAACTGAATTGTCAAGGTGGTTAAAAGAAAAATGTTTTCAATGTATGTAAATCGTAAATTTGTAATAACCTGAATTGCAAGCTTTTTTTAAATCGAAAAGAATATTTTTGTAATTTGATTAATTCAATTTATATGACTTATTAATATTTCATTTAAATATATTGATTACTTTTTTCTTTCATCAAAATAATATTGCATGCTGATTGCCAGTTTACTTGTAAATCTTTGTAAAACCCTATACTAACGAATGGGTAAATGTCTAATAATGTGTGTAATAATCATACCAACTTTAAAAATTAACACCTCTAATAAGGTTCAGTCTTTAAATGGAGACAAAACCTTGGACCTTATTAGGTACTTATACATGTCTTAAGTGAACCAACCAAAATCGAGATAAAAAAGCATTAATTTTGGTAACTCATCACGTCAATCCACGCTCTGGCAGAATTTTAACGTAACTATTTCAGAATTATTACATAAAGACCAGGTTTTATTACGTATTACTAAAACCACGCAAAATTGAATAAGAATATTTAACAAATTGATGCTGAGGTTATACACAGAGCCTTTGACAAAATGGAAAATGAACAATTTTTGTAATTACTTTTTTATTTAGCGCTTTTCAGTTTGATGTATTGTACAATTAACACCTGAGCAGTTATTGGCATTCTTAATAGGTATAGGTATACTTACAAAAAAAAAATACTTTTCTTTCAATATTTTTCGTCCGTTCATTGAACATAATGATAATGCTTTTAGACATAGACAGTTAAATTCATCCCTATCACAATGTCATATTCAAGTACCTATGCTGTGTTGGAATATAAAACCGTTATTTTATGTGACCAGAAACCATGATAATAAGACTGTGTATGGTGAAAAAGTCTCAGACATGTGAAGTTTCAAATTGAGTCGTTAAATATGATTTTCCCAACCAAGATTTGATCCCTGCAAATAATCCTCCTTGATTATGAGTTATATAAAATACTTTCAGTATTTTTTTAAGTTGTCTACAACGGGTAGGTACTTATTAAAAATCTTGTTTCCATTTATCTACCTTATAACAGAGTTATGCCTACAAAAATAGTGCACAGAATGTTAGCGAATCCACTGAAATAGAATAGGCTGACCATTAGCTTTCATTTGATACCTATATTGTTGAAATCATAAATTAATTGTTTTTATGTCATATGTTCATTTTAAGACGCCATTTTGAAATTTCATGAATCCAATACTACTCGCACAGTTTATACGAATCTCAATTGCTTAAATCCGTCCGGAAGTTCAGTATAAATCAGGGACCAAAGAAACAGAGATACATACATATATACTTACATACATACATACGCGCTGAAAACATAACCCTCCTTTGCGTGCCACAGTCGGGTAAAAAGGTACATAGGATAAATTTAAAGTATTTTGGATTAACCTTATTATATTAATTTATCTTTATTTAATAGAGGGAGACAAAAAGAAATAAAAAGGCAAAAAAATTAAGAGGAAGCAATCAACTAGTCTATTTTTTCAATATTTTTTTAAATTGCCTACAGTTTTTTTTTCTAAACATTTAGTTTGTATACCGTTATTTGAGTTAAATAAGTGCTTTGATATTATCTAATAACAAATTGGAAAACTATGTTAGTAGCCAATAAAACAGGAAAATTATTTAAATGCTACTCAATTAAATATTGATTTAAATAGGTAGGTTAATAATATACTTTTTCTGGGTGTAAAATTTTATTTTAGTCGGTACGTATATAAAGGTATAGGTATCTTAAGAGCCAATTTCACCATGCTCTGTTAATTATTTAACACTCATGTTAAACCTTTTAACAAACTGTTAATGTTAATGAGTGTCCCATCACGCACTAACGAATGTTAAATTTCCTTAATCTGTTGTTAAGTTTAATTCCTTCTTTTGGGGTCCGTTAAGTTGTTAACAGGCGATTAGTAAGTACGGCACTTCATAAATTTATCAGATAGATAATCTGTGTTGTGTTGTGGTGCATCATTATACTTATACTTTCGTTCTATTTTAGTTTAGACACATAGTCTCAATATGAACGCGGCATTCGATTATATTTTTGAAGATAATATGATGGAAAATTTAGATAATTTAGACAGTATATCGCGTCGTCCTAGGATTTTTAAAGAACGCCGTCACTATTTCGAAGAGTATGATGATGTAGATTTTCGAACAAGGTTTCGTTTATCGAAGGAATCTGCTTTGGAAGTATTGGAGCTAATTGAAAATAAACTTGAATATCCATCAGATCAGTAAGTAGATAGCACCCTAACTATAATTCAGTGAAATTGTTCCCTTTTATCCATCTAGCAACATTTTACTAAAAATAACCTTAAATTTGTTACAGAAATGAATCTATTTCACCTATTGATCAACTGCTTCTGACATTGAGATATTATGCAACTGGATCGCAACAAATCACAGTTGGAGACTACAGTGGCACAAGCAAATCTACTTCCCACAGAATCATTCACAAAGTAACTGCAGCAATTGCAGCCCTTAGCAGAGAATTCATCAGGTTTCCTAGTACGGATAATGAGCTAAGAGAAGCACAGTTGAATTTCTATAGCATAGCCAGATTTCCGAAAGCTCTGGGTGCTTTGGACTGTACCCATATACGCATTCGTTCACCAGGTGGTGAAAATGCAGAATATTTCCGAAACAGAAAAGGTTATATGTCCATAAACGTGCAAGCCATTGGAAGTGCAAACTTAGAAATTTTAGATTTGGTAGCAAGATGGCCAGGAAGCTGTCAAGATCAAACAATCTGGAATGCTTCATATAGAAACGCTTTATTTGAGCATAACCATTATGGTGATGCAGTTCTTCTGGCTGACAGTGGTTATATGAACCGACCATACATCATGATGCCATTGGATAATCCAAGGACTCCGGAAGAATTGTTATATAATGAATCTCAAATAAGAAGTAGGAACCCTATAGAACGTCTTTTTGGGGTGTGGAAGCGTCGCTTTCCAGTGCTTGCTTTGGGGATGCAGATCCAACTGAAAAACTGTTTGCCAGTTATTGTAGCCACACAAGCAACAAAACACCGACTTTAGGTCAAGATTAACCTCAACACAAAGCGTTTGACATTTATTGACAGTGATAGAACTTACGTATTATACGACTAGCGAAAATAGTACTTGCCACCGGAACATATAATATAGCAAGCATTGACATTTGGTTTTAGTTGGTTTGGAATAAGAATGAATGATTATGTAAGTCATTCATTAGACGGTCGATTTATCAACGGCCTGTTAGATTTTCATCTTGGAACACATAAAACTAACAGCGATGTTAATGTTTCTGTTAATTTTAATCGTTCGTTTGCTAACGCTTGATTTATGAAATAACTAACAGAGCATGGTGAAATCGCCTCTAAGTTTAGGTATCTTAACAGACCCTGTGGTCATGTGTCTAACTAACTGTTGCTTGTATAATTTTCTAGTAAATAAACTATTTTATACAAAATAGTGATATGATTCGAATTTGTAATCAAAATCAATATTTATTATAGATTGATTAAATCAAAAATTAACTGATATGCCGTACCGCGCTTCAAGGACACACGTGTATCCGTAAGTTTTTTCTGACGTCATTCAATGAAAAAACTATGTTATATAGTGTTTTTAGATAATTTAATGTATTTCTATGATAAAAGAGATTTTAATTCAATTCCTATTGAATTTTAAATATTTTTTTTGTCGCAACTTCAGACGGTTTCATAGCCATAGGCATAGTGATTGTGTACTGTCTGGAATAGCACATAGACTACTTTTTATCTCGATATTCCCGCGGGATACAAAATTGCGCGGATAAAACTCGCAAAACTGCTAGTTTTACATAAGGTGATCATTTTGAACTTGCATTTCTTAGGTGCTGTCATATGTACCTAGCACTAAAAAATGAACTAGCCTTTTTTTAATTACCAGTGGTGTGCAAACACTGAGTTTAAACATCGAGCTTGTAATGCCGGTTCAACTTTTAAAATTACTGGAATGTTTATAGGAAATAATAAGGGTTAGTGAAAGACGCCTTTTATTGGATTCGATTGTGTTTATTTACATTTTATATTTTACCTCGATGATGTGTTTCTGTGCATGTTTAATACAAACAATATGATTTACTCACAATTTTCGGGCAGTGTTATTTAGTATGTATGTAATTCACAAAAACACACTGAGCAGCATAATACGTTTTTATGAAAATAATATAATAAAGTAAACAATAATTACAAGTTAAAATTTTAACAAAGCACCACAGTCAGATACGATATCAGAGCCTGTGATACCTATAGCCTTATCACTAGCAAGAACCAAGATAATATCAGATATTTCTTCAGGTCGTGCAACTCTTTTTAACGGCATAAGTACGGCTAAGTCTTCAGTTTTAAAACTGAGATTTGCGTTTACAGTAAAGTCGGTGACCACGGGCCCTGGACTCACGATATTTTGCTTGGTGGTAGGATCCCTTCTGGGTCCGCCTGGCTAGCGACCACCCTTTATATAAAGTCTGCCGCCAAATGTTACCGCTCCGGCGGTAATGTGTTCCGGCAATATTGTATAAAGAGCCAGTTCCTTCCTAAACCCGTGTGCTTTCATCTTCGACCTCATCGTCACTTACCATCAGGTGAGATTGAGGTCAAACGCGGGTTTAGTCAATTATAAAAAAAAAAAAATTCACTCTTACACCATGTTCCGCAAGCTCTAATGCAGCTCCTCGACTGAAGTGGTTCAAAGCTGCCTTAGAAATATGATAAGCAGTCGCTGTTGGTCTTCGTGGCGCATAAGAGGCTGCTATACTTGAAATATTAATAATATTACCCTTCGTCTTAATTAAATGGGGAGCAGCCAGACTTGTCAAGTGTACCACAGCACGGACGTTTGTTGCCATTATCTCATCATAACACTGCAATAGTTTGCCATCCAATATTGAACCTTCACGTGCAAATCCCGCATTGTTGACCAGCACGTCAATTCTTCCAAACTTGTTTATAGTTTCGTTTATAAGTTTCTTACTTATATCGTCCTTAGAGATATCGCCTCTAATAACCAAAAAAGGTTTTCCGATGGCTTCAATTTCAGAAGAGACTTTGGATAGCTTCGTTTCATTTCTTCCGATGATGACAGCATGGGCTCCTTGGGAAGCAAAAGACTTGGCCGTGACTGCTCCAATGCCAGAACTTGCGCCAGTGACGATAACAACTTTACCGTCAAAACTCATTTTATAAAAGGAAATTTAATGCTAGAAAATGCAAACGTGTTACTTGTGCGGGAAAGTTTCTTTTCTTATCGTACTTTTCAAGTCAGATTAAAGTGGGGCATGTATCACTTCATGTCATAAAATGAAGATATAGAATAAATAATGAAGATAGAGATTTCATCACCAATATGATAAAAAGTTACTTATTGTCAGGTTAAGGAAAAATTTCGAGCAATAATGTACTAAGCTACTTTTTTACAAGTGCTGCACTTTTGGTCTTTTTAAGAAAAAAACGCATCTTTTTTACTTTATATTTTATTTCTATTTTTTTTTCAGATGATCGAGTTAGTGTGGGAAAGAGACCAATCGTGGGGACATAAAATGTTGATTTTAACTAGCATATTTTAGTAGGAACGAAGATACAAATAACTTTGAGAGTTGAAAGATGGATAGGATTTCATTCGTATTTTATTCTGGTTAAATGAGATTAAAATTCAATTCAAAAGAAAGAAGCCGTTACTTGGTTTTTATGAAATAAGATAATTTTTTTTAAATATAATTGAAGTCATACTATAATAACATTGTCAAACTTTATTAATTATTTCTCAATAATAAGTACTATTTTATGGAATACTCAACTTGATATTTAAAAAACATTGTCAAAAACTGTTTTTTGACAATTTTTTTTTATTATTTACTACGATTGTTACAAAATCTAGAAAATTGTGGTATTCGGGGCACAGTTCTGAATAGGTTTTGGGCGTATTTATCTATAAGACTTCATGTTGTAGAAACACAATATATAAACGTCAAAGCTGAACTTCAGACCCACAGAGTAACATTAAGAAAAATTGGGACAGGGGTGCCGCAAGAAAGTGTTCTTAGGCCCCTTTTATTTATTTTGTACAAAAGGCAGTAGATCAAGCGTTTTATTACCTATGAAATTTCCAAAACTAATTTTAACTTAATATTAAAGGCATAGAGTTCAAATACAAGTAATTTTTTTTGACAGATTTGTAACGCTTGATTTGCAGCCTTCTGTACATAAATGACAAATATTTCCTATTCGCATATGACATTTCGGTAGTGTTTACAAAAAATGACTTAGAAAAAAAGTTTAATTTGACAAAAACACACTATATTAGATTTAATGCCACAAAACGACCACCAAATATTTAACATGAATACTAAAAGTTATACTTGCCTAAATAATTTCAAATTCTTCCAAAAGAAAAATTAAAAGTTCAACTTTCAAAATGGATGAAAAGTAAATATTTCTATTCATTAGATTTTATAAATGTAAAAATGAAAACATCCGGAAATTAAATCAATATTTTAATAAATAGATTATAATACCGATATGACACTATGAACAATATGTAAGATTTATAAGGTTCTATTGAGATTATAATTTTGATATTTTTATGTATGTTTCAATATATGACCGCAATCAGAAACAAAGTCGGAACCTGTAATCCCGATAGCTTTATCGCTTGAAATAAACAAAATAACATCTGAAATTTCTTGAGGTTGTGCTATTCTCTTCAAAGGCATGACCAGAGCCATATCATTCATGTTGAAATCTGAATTTGCGTTCTCAGCAAAATCGGTGGAAACTGGTCCAGGGCTGACAGTGTTGACTCTCACTCCATGCTCAGCGAGCTCCAAGGCAGCTCCTCTTGTGAAATGACTCAGTGCAGCTTTCGATACGTGGTAAATATTAGCACCAGGGGCTACTGGTGCAGTGGTGGCAGCTACACTGGAAATATTAACTATGTTGCCTTTTGTTTTGACTAAATGCGGAGCAGCGAGGCTTGTCAGGTGCACCACAGCTCGCAAATTCGTTGGCATAATCTCATCATAACTTTGCAACAATCTACCATCTAAAATGGAGCCATCACGAAAAAATCCGGCGTTGTTAACAAGCACATCGATTCTTCCAAATTTCGCGACGGTATCGTTTATGAGCCGCTTTGCATCATCATCCTTTGAAACGTCAGCGTTGACAACTAAGGGAGCTTTTCCAAGCTTAGCTACTTCTGAACTCACCGCGGCTAATTTTTTTGCATTTCTTCCATTCATGACAACTTGCGCACCTTCTGCGGCATATGACTTTGCTGTGGCTGCTCCGATCCCAGAACTGGCGCCAGTTACAATGACGACTTTATTCACAAAACTCATTTTATTGTTTATTGCGTGCGTCGCTGACAAAGACTGATAGTGAATTGAGTTACAGTAATTACGGCAAACAATTTATACTGATGGAATAAAGTTATCTGTGTTATCTAAAGCAATCAATATTGGACAATACTAATACAGTTAGAAAAAAATCATTGAACTCTTATGTTTGTTTTTTACAGTCTGTGGCTTAATCTTTTTATGCACATAGTAGTGCTTAATGGTATTTTCGGAAGGATAAAATAACAGACAAAATCAAGGTACATTCTGTATTTCAACCGCCATTTTCTTAAGAAAGTAAGTTGATGCTTAATTATTTATTTTGTTTATTGCAAGGACATTTTTGAAAATTGTCAAAGTTAATCTGTCGTTTAATATTTCATCCCAATTTTTTTTTTTTTAATACAAAAATATTCTAGATTTTTTTGTATGATTAAAAACAATTCAATCTTAGATTGAAGTTGAAATTCAATAAGTAGATTTATTGCTTATTGAATTATAAATTCTCTTAAAAACAATTTCATAACTTCACGCCTGTGTCCCTTTTGGGGTAGGCAGTTTGGGGTAGGGAGAGACTAATGCAGTGGCAGGGGGTCAGCCTATCACCCACGAAAAACTTTCAATAGAACCTCTCCCTTAACAGGCTTTTACAGTATGCCCGGGTAAAGAAGCTGCTGGCACAGGGAGTCCAGGATGGAAGAAAAAAAATTCATGGCAATTAATATAAGTTTGCATATATAATAATATGATGCTCAGGTAAAAGTACAGTATAAATGTAATCGCACTTGTTAGCTTATATAATCATGTTAATAAAAGTTTTTATATTGCTATTTAACATTTAGGATTGCATCGAAATATAACACAAAGCGTATTGCATCTCTCATCCCATGGTTTTTGCTACATTAACGTGGTACTTAGTATTTCACTACTAATATTATTAACGCTAATGTTTGTATGTTTGTTGCTCTTTTACGCATAAACTATCGAATGAAAAATTAAGAAATTTTACAATAGTTTCATAGAGATATATTAGGATCAAATTTTCATATTCCTATGAAGTAATATATAACGCTTTATCAATAATATGTTTTTATAGTTTTACTGGGTAAAACCTATCATGTAACATAATTATTATCGCGCGCGCATTTTATTGATACTATCTTAATATATAAAACTGTTCCGGCAATGACTCAGTGATTGACAGACAATATAGAGATCTGAAATTTGGAACACAAATTTATTAGGGGGTGTAGAGGTCCACTAAGGAAGGAATTTCCGAAATTCTCATGGGAATGGAAAACCGGACACGCACAGGTTTGTGTGTCCTGTGCGGGTCCGGTTCCTTTTTGAAAGCACTATAATTTATCTGTACTGGAAACCTAATTCTTAATGTAAGCACCCTTTTACGGAATATAGAATTTCTGCCGTGTACTTATTATGTATGCCTAATATGAATATATTAATCGCGCCTCTATAGTTTCATAATTCGCCTTTTCTCTGCTCCACAGCCTCGCCCCGCATCAACCGGCAGGCAGAATGGACATAATAGGTATATGGTATACGGGTGGGGCGCGAGGTGTAATCTAATAAATAAACGAATAAATATATACGTATACCTATATACATACATACATCACAATAGCAAAACACATTTTTGCATCTCCTATCGAAATAGGCAGGGCATACCATAGGTTGACCTGTTCTGTAAAGGAGTAATGAAAAATATGTACGGTGTTATCAGTTTGTTAATAATCAAAAGGAAATACTTTAACAATAATAACAAGCAGATTATCATAAAACTGAAGAGTGGCTAATAATCTTACTAATATTATAAATGTGAAAGTTTGGATGTATGGATGATTGTTCCTCAGTCACAGGAGAACGGCTCAACAGATTTGGATGAAATTTGTCATAGTAATAGTGTACAGTCTGGAATAGCACATAGGCTACTTTTTATCCCGAAATTCCTGTGGGATTCAAAATTGCGCAGGTCAAACCGCGCGCAACAGCTGGTACTTAATAAACAGGATCTGATAAAACTATTTAAAGCGAACTCAAATAAAAAAAAATGCATTTTCATTTTGTTCAAAAATAAATAAATATTTCTTTGGGGAAAAATTAGTTACATCTGGTTCTGAAAAGTTATTTCCATATATTAACAAAATCTTTAGTTTTTAGACTGTATCGTTATATTTTCGCAGTTGATGAAATATACGCAGAGCTATTTCATCTAAAGGACCATTTATGGAAACTTCTCTGGAAACTTCCATCACACAAAATGAAGCTAAAACAAAGTATTAAAAAACTCAAGAACAGATGATTTTTTATCTTATCCTATGTATCCCCCACACAATATGCGCTTTACTTTAGATCATAATACCCACATTTTGGTCAGCCGGCCTATTATGCATCTCAAAATCATGCGATGATATCATGAAATAGTTTTGACGTAAAACATAGCATGCGATTATTATTCGGTATTACTACTCGGTGAAATCTCTTAGGTGAGCCCTCGCCATTAGTTAGACTCAATATTATAATCTCAATCTAAAATAATATAGTATTTATTTATGAAAGCATACAAAACGCAGAAACACAAAGGAAATCAAGAAACAAACATATCATAGAGGTGGGTGCGATCACACCTTTTTCAATTGACTTTTTAAAGTAATAGATGATGTCATTGAAACTTACAATGCAAAAGGAAATGCCTCTTGGATGCAATGAACGAATTCTCTATAAATAGATACATTGCAAATGTATGTTTTTATAGGGAATTCGTTCATTAATTATATCATAGAAATCTTAGAGTACGAATAAAGTTTAATTATTATAACTCAAATATAGAAATCTTGTTTATCATGTCATGTCATGAAAGAACCGTAATAGGCCCACAGGTCGGTTCATCTCACACAAAGATCATAAATACCTTCTGGTTTAGTCCGTTCATTGTGCATTAAAATAGGTTACGAACCTACCCGTACGAATCTACTGTGGATGTTTATACAGGATCGGCGCTGAATGTTTTAACGAACAAAAGCCTTATTAGTCCTAGGTTAGTTTATACATCTTAATAGTTTAGTCGGATAATAGAGCGTTTTGTGTTCGGCAAATAACGTTATCCTAGTAATTAACATTAAAGGCGATATATTTTTTAATAGTTTTTAATAAACCTTGAAATTACTTGGAAACAAATATTGATAACAGCTCATTGTTATCTTAGATATATCACTAACTTATAATTCTCGAACTTTTTTTTCACTATATTTTAGGGTCCTGTTTATCTGTAGAGAAAAACGGAATCATTCTTTTTCAATCATTCTTTTCAAATGATTTTCGTGACAGTTCTCATATTACATTATGCGCAAACTTTTTATAATAAAAAATAAATAAAGTGAAGGGATAAAAATTAAAAAGTATTTGGATTAAATTGTAAATAGTACACAGTAAACTATTTATCACATGTTATTATTATGATGAACTCTTAATAAAATAAGTAATGTAATAAAATAAATACATTTTTAAACTGTCAGATGCAAGGGCTCGAAACTTCTGTCAATAGGGATTGACGCTTTTGAATCGACATGAGTGGCCATCTTATATCGATTCCTGAGTACAGAAAATTGGAAAAAAGTAGTTAAAAATCGCAGCAAACTATACTTAAATAAGATTAGAATAAATATATCCGGAGTTCACTTATTCAATTATTTCACTCGGAGATGATATTGATACTGCAACAAGTTCTCTGTCGACAAACAGTGAGGAATTAAATTAATTATTTGATACCAATGGTTTTTATTCTTTATAACAATTTTAGGTACCCGTTTTATAAGAATAAAACTAAATTCTATAATCTTTTATCCCATTTCTTTTACTGACTGAATCGGTATTTTGAAACAATCAATTTTAAAATCGAACAATTTCATTAGGGCAACTTCCCTATGATTTACGATTTTGATCTGTCACGAAAATCATTTGAAAAGAATGAGGCCTTTTCGTTTCATTTTTTTTTAAGCTTTTTCAATACATACTAGATAGCGTTGAAAAAAACTGAAGAGTCAATGTAAAAATTGTATCCTCTTTGTTGACAGTTGACTGATCGTAGAGATAAATTTCTTGCTGATTGCCATAACCTCCAAATTAATAATATTACATTTCATTGTTTTTTATTCTCCTAGTTTGTTTTGCAGCGTTTTTTCTTTACATGAAGTATATTAATAATTATTACACGTAGGTACGGTACTGAAATTGGTACTTGAGTTAGATCAGCGCCATCTAATGTTGAAAAATGATCTACTTTTTTTTTTTAATCGGGGACTGAAAACTCCTCATTCAACTACATTCATTTTGTAGTAAACTGTCAAATGTCTGTCAACATATTTGATCATCCCGATGGTCAAATATCATAAAAAAATATCTTGAGTACGTCAGTCAGATATGCCGGTTTTTTATTTGTTTTAATTTCTTATTTATTTAGATATTTATGGTTCCTAAGAAGAGACATGAATGCCAAGTTAGTACCTATACAAACGGAAAGATATAGATTGCCTTGGCCTAAGAAATATACAATCATTTTAAAGCTATTTTTCTATTAGATTTGTAATTTGTAATTAATTATTCACATTTTTTTTCATCGATTAGTGCAGTGATCAATGATCATGTAAATAACTAGCTGTTTCACGGGGTTTTACCCGCGCCATTTCAAATCCCGCGGGAATATTGAGATAAAAAGTAGCCTATTCGCTATATCACTGTGCCAAATTTCATCCAAATCCATGTAGCCGTTTTCCCGTGAAAAAGTAATAAACATCCAGACATGCTTACATCCATCCACAGATAAATATAAACTAGTTAAAACAGATGGGACAATTGACTTTGACAGTTAGTTTCACGGCTGATTTATTAAAATACACTTAATAGTGTAAAGATAGTATTCTAAAAATTATAATTTGAACCCGTATCTGCTGTTTTTAACAGTTTTCTGTTTAAAAAAATACATAAGTATACACAAAAAAATAAGATTAAGTAAGTTATTACTTTGATTTCAACAAATTGTGAAATTTTACAATATAAATTTATACCCCCTTTTAAAAATAAAATAGTAGTAGTAAAAAAATTGGTATATAAATTATAAGAAGCAAAAAACATATTGCGCAATATTTTGTAACACAGATATGAAGAAGCTCGTTCATTTAAAACACCGAACATTTTAGCCGTAGCTCAGTATACTTGTTGCGTTCGTAAGAGATACCAGTGATAAACAAAATGAGTTTTGCCGGGAAAGTCGTTATCGTAACTGGCGCTAGCTCCGGAATCGGAGCAGCCACTGCAAAGTTATTTGCTTCAGAAGGAGCGCAAGTGGTCATCAATGGAAGAAATGAAAAGAAATTAGCCGCAGTGACCTCAGAGATCTCCAAACTTGGAAAGGCTCCTTTGGTTGTCCAGGCTGACGTGTCTAAGGACGACGATGCAAAAAGGCTCATCAATGACACTGTGGCGAAATTCGGAAGAGTCGACGTACTTGTGAACAACGCTGGATTTGCCCGTGAAGGTTCCGTTTTAGATGGAAGATTGTTGCAGACTTATGATGAAATTATGCCAACGAATGTCCGAGCCGTGGTACACCTGACAAGCCTAGTTGCTCCTCATTTAATCAAAACAAAAGGAAACATCATAAATATTTCCAGTGGTGCCGGTACCGCTTCACCTGGCCCCGGTTTTAATATTTACGCAGTATCTAAAGCTGCTCTGAATCATTTCACAAGAGGAGCTGCCTTGGAACTTGCTGAGCATGGAGTGAGAGTCAACACTGTCAGCCCTGGACCAGTTGTCACCGATTTCGCTGAAAACGCGAACCTCGATTTCAAGATCGACAGTATGGCAGGACGCATGCCCTTGAACAGAGTGGCACAACCTCATGAAATTGCAGACGTAATCTTTTTCCTTGCTAGTGAAAAAGCCATCGGTATCACTGGATCCGAGTACGTTTCAGACTGTGGTTATTTACTTAAACATTAAGTTTAATAATTCCAGTTTTGTATATTTTTTAAACATTTAGTGTATCCGTCTAATAAGCAAAAAAACTGTGTAACCGTTAATTTTTTATTTAAGAACTCGGTACCTATTTTTTTTCCTTGCTAGTGAAAAAGCCATCGGTATCACTGGATCCGAGTACGTTTCAGACTGTGGTTATTTACTTAAACATTAAGTTTAATAATTCCAGTTTTGTATATTTTTTAAACATTTGGTGTATCCGTCTTATAAGCAAAAAAACTGTGTAGCCTTTAATTTTTTATTTAAGAACTCGGTACCTATTTAACAAAGTATGTTTGTTTGTATAAACGATTTCTAATCAAGATTGTGCATTTACAGCTGTTGTTTATAAAAAAAGCCAAACAACAAAAAACTTTAGTTTGTATAATACACTAATATTTTAAGGGCATTTTTTCTCTCTCGTTTGACATATGAGAGAAAGAGAGCTAGGAAATTAAATTATTTTTAATTTTCGTTATTGTTTTTATAATATTTTTATCCTTATTTGCATGAACATTGCCATATATGTGCGATGGAGAAGTCTCATACTGAAATTAAATGACATAGTAACACACTGAAAATAGAATTCAAAAGTTATCAAACTCTCAGCATGTGAAAGAAAATCATATAAACCGTTATAAAACTTTTTTATTCCTAATATAAATCAAGTATATAAGAACATGTTCCATAGAGTAGCTTTTTAATCGCTATTGAATACATCACTCTTAATTTTATTCGAACTGAACAAGTCATTTAGCTAACTATTGTTATAATAATAAACAAGTGACCTTGTCCAACAAGTTAACTCATTCACGTGTGTCTGAAGGTCACGCCAAATATAGCATCTCATAAATGATCACATATTTGAACGTTGAGCGTGTTTATCATTTTAGTCAGTTTTTCAGGTCTAATCTCTTGAAATGGAATAATCAAATATTTGTTTTGTTGAATTATTCTTTTAAAGTTCTTTATACAATACAATACAAAATTATTGCACACCTCATGTGTGTTCCTCTGTGGCCGGACCACAGTTTAGTACCCAGATGCTATAATTCGAAATAATAATCTCAATGGATTAGTTCATTAGCTCTATCTATTCAGCCAGCCGCTATAAATACTTTTTTTTACGTACGTATTATTCGTTTCTATCCTACTTCTTCTAAATTTAAAACATTATTTCTGCTGATTCTGATTTAAAAATGAAAGAAATTTAAAAAACGATTTGGCGGGGACTTTGTTAATTTGGCTTGACAATATTTTTGGAAACGATAAAGTGTGATATACTATCTGATTGTGAGTGCTTCGACTTATTCCTATATGTAATAGTTGAAAGAAAAGCAGATTATGCACCTCCCTTTGAGTAATTTATATTGCCCTCGTGCCTGTTAGATTAGAGCTTTTGATTCACTTTGAGATGGCGGCCGGAGAGCCCTGCTTCGCGGCCGAACCACGTCGATTGTTAATTAAAAAGTTATCTTTTGAGGTACAAAAAAAAACGTATATTCCGATTCAAGTAGACCTACGTAGCTTTTATTTCGAATTATAGCATCTGGACACTAAACTGTGGTCCGGATACAGAAAAACACACACACCACATAAACAAAACACATTTTAACCGGATTTATAGTGTATAATATTTACCGAGCTACTATAAACGTTCTTTTGAGATACGTCCGCGCACCTAGCCTTCCTAATCTATCTCTAGTCTATCTGTCAATTGTCATCAACCTTTCTCAATATATGTTTATCCCCTGGCGCTGCAATCGAATGTCAAACAGTTATTGTATTTAGCGTCCACATCGTGTGCGTCGATTTACTTCGAAAAATAATTTAATTGACGAATCATCACAAGATGGCGGCGTACCTAATATCATTGTAAGATTCAAACGCAAGAGTGAAATGTTAGCCGCAGTGCGATTGAGGCGCGGATTAGCAACAGTTGACGCCGGCTTGGACGGCCCATTGTTTATCAATGATCATCTCACACCGCAAAATAAACTTTTGTATAAAGAGGCACGACTCCTCGCAATAGAAAATAACTTCAAGTACGTTTGGCTATCTGAGTGTAAAATATTATTACGCAAAAGTGATGACTCTAAAATATTATTAATTAGTAATTAACAGAACCTTGCAAAAATATAGTGACTATATGACAATAAACTTTTTAACATACTACTTACTACATTACTCATTACAACGAAACTATTTAAATGTCATCAAAACTAAAGATTATTTATTACCTATATAAAACTTTGAATCATAAATTAAGGGCCTACACTACCTCAAACACGCTCAGAATCCAAATTTTTATCTCAAATATCTATCAGAGTACTGAACTAATAATTTTATAAAAAACATATAGCAAAGTTAAGAGTATGAACTAAGAACCATATGTTTTGAGAACACGATTAATGAAAAAAATCTCGATAGAAAAAAATCACAAACTTACCTCTAAAATTAACAAAGAAACCTTATTACTTAATTAGTACTTAACCTACACTAATGTAACTTGGTATTTAGTTTCAAGGTATGACAATACGTGTACTATATGATCTGATTTTAAAATATATTTATTATTTTTTTTATTATAAATCTTAAATCTAAAATAATGTGTTTGGCACGACGGGTGACCTGCGCCCGCTCAAGGATTCAGTTGCGCTCCGGCATTCGTACGAGGAACCTGTGTCGCTTTCACGCTTGCCGCCGCCGCTACAACATCACGTAAATATCGTGTTTTCCATAAATAAATTTGTGGTGTTGTTTTATTTCAAAATGGGAAATAAAGAAATAAGATACGGAAAAGGCAGAGTGGGAGAAAACAAAATGCGAGTGAGTAAGATAGCTCCGACGCGCGTTGCGGGGTGCTTCACGGCCGGGCGGTGAGGTGGGGGCGAAATTCAGATTCTAGCTGGAGTAGTATGGGCTCTTAAGGCGAGGATTTTCGACCGCAGTAGGCATTAACGCTATATGGGACTGCGTGGCGGGCAGTCGCGTAAATGAACACGTCAGCGCACAGAAATGTCACAGTATAATTAATAGCAGTAATATAGTAGCCTATACCTATGGTGTGCCTTGTTATACGAAATTCGTTTCTACGATGACTAAAACTTATGTCAAGGATGATATAATAGAATCTATATTTTTTATTTATCTGGATTTAGTATTGCGATACCTATACTTACTATTTTATTTTTTATAAATATTGTAATTGCCATTTTATAGACGAAATCTTTTTAAATTTATATCCTTACTGAATTCTGTTGTGAAAATCGTGCTATTTTGACTTGAAAGTATTTCATAAATTATTTGTTCCAAAATTCATTAAAATCAGATAAGTAGGTAGTTGAGATCTTTTACATAATCTTTTATCTCTCTCATTCCAATCCAATAGGGCTGGTGTTTGAAAAAAGTAGGGTTTGGGAGCTATTTTCATTACTAATTTTCTACAAATCGGTCGGATGGTTTGGCTGAAATAAAGGAACAGAAAGATAGACTTTCACATTTATTATTTAGTATGGATCCGTTATTTAGTCACTACAACACGAGTTAATTTGAGCTAAATAATGTAGTGTGAATGTTACAAATAATTATTTTTTTTATGAAATGAAATTCGATCCACCCCTTCGGAATGTGCACCTGTTTACACGAAGTAGTAAATTTGTAGTAGTTAATTATATCAAAAAAATAGTAATGTATGATTATATTCTTAAATGTCTATGTATCGTCATAATGTATTAGCCGTCTAATCTATAAAGCCGAAGGGTTTGTCTGTTTGAACTTTGAACTAGATTATTCGTGAAAGAACCGATCAGATATAAATTATATCTGATCGGTTCTTTCAAGATGTTACTAAGTTGATGTATAAAGGTCCAAAACACTAAATTTTTAAAAAACATAGCATATGAAAGTTTAACCACAAAATACATAAAAGGTGACCAATTTAAACTAACTTTTAACACTGTGAAATTATAACTATCTGGAATCATAATTTCAACACACAGGAAAATTGGTGGTAGATGCCATCTACATTCCCTTTCAAGAACGAAGTAAGTACTTTTTATATATTAATAACTAGGTACATCAAAAGAATTGTAGTTGGCAGCATTACTCAAAAACATATTTGTTGAAATTATAAAGATACCAAACTAATTTGATATCTGGAACTTTTGAAATAGAGTCTATTTTACTCGTGACGAAAATAAATACAAGAAGGTATTTTAACGGACAGACATTTTCAATCCATTATTTTATTTGACGTTTAAGTACAGGCAAAGCAATATTATTTGAACGTAACCCATTCAAACAAATTAACTAACAAATTAACTGATATTCTTTTCGATATTAATAACTAATACCCATCTCAATCTCACCATCAGTGCTAATGTCTTATCAGCACTCATCAGTACCTATAAATTACCATTAGTACCTATCAGTAGTTACCCATCTGCACCGATAAACACCTATGAGAAGCCATCAGCACCTATCAGTACCCATCGGAACCCAATAGCATCTCTCAGCATCCTTCATTACCCATCAGCACCTATCAGCACATCTGAGCACCCAACCTATCAGTACTCAACAGCATCTATCAGCAACCATCATTACCCATCAGCACCTGTCAGCATCCATCAGTTACAATCGTCACCTATCAGTAACTATCAGCACCCATCAGCATCTATCAGCACACATCAAAAAGAACACCTCTATAATATACAACTTTGCATAGGTGTTCTTTAATACTTATATAATATTATATATCCCATAACTTTGAGGTTTTGTTCCTTACTTAAAAAATAATACTTTTTGCCAAAGAATATGTGGTTCAAAAGTGCATACTTTCCAAGATATCCTCGGTCTTAATATAATGAGTTCTAAAATATCACCAGTGTAACATCTCATTCACTCAATAGACGCGTGTCACTGAAGTCATACAATAAACAACAAAAACATTTTAAACGTTGAGGAAAGTTGCATACAATGTACACCGCAAAACGTCGCAAACTGTACCTACCTGTGCATAGCGATAAAAAAGCATAAAGTTATTTTTGACTTAATTGAATTATTTTGCATGAAAAATAAAAACCAAAAGAAAATTGAAAAATTATTCCATGGCCCCATCAAGACCCTAGAGTTATGGGAAATCAAGCAGAACATATTGTACATAATATACATGGCAATTTTTTTTAATGTCATTTGGGGGTAAAGTTTTCTTAATAATAGAGATAGCAAATTCTACTCCATAAAACATTCCTTTATTTTAGGAAAAATTAAAACTGTATTCAAAGAGTTTTCAAATACTCGCTTCTTCACCCAGGAATCGAACCGACTTAAATCTAAAAATGAAGATTTCATGGTTTTCCTTTCAATGAATTAACCTAGTATGTGAGAGAGATTTTATTCTTGTGATTGGCTCTAACGAACCACACAATAAAATTACAGGGTGTCATTTTTACAGATTTTAGTCGGTTTGAATCCCAGGTGAAACGAGTGAATTCTTAAAAATCTTTGAATGCGGTTTTATTTCTGTTCAATAATAAAGGACAGTTTCTTTGAAATAAATTTTGCTATCTCTTCTTTAGAGTACTTTCCCTCCAGATGGCATTAAAAATTACACCCTGTATATTTATCGATTTGCACCTATCAGTATCTACGTTGGAATTGATGTGGAGGGGCAACCCACAAGAGGTGATGCGTTAATATTAACCCTGCATACGTACGTATAGAATAATAATCCTCCTTTGGTTTTCGTCGGGTGATAACGTAAGAAAAGATTTATCGCAAAAAAAAATATATGCTTTTTTGCACTTGTTGTCTAATAAACTTAAAAAAATATATCAGAAACAAGTTTTTAGCTCTATATTCAGAAGTAATAATTGTTTATAATACTCCTTTAATTTATCAATCAAAATATAAAATGTGACTTAACAAAAATTAAATGATTAAATTGTCGTACTGTTATGTGTACGCTATGGTCAAAAAGACGATCAATTACGCGGGAAAATCGGGAGCAAAAGCGACACAGGTCCTACCTCCATGACGCCTCGCGTGGTACTGAATTGTATCGCACCGTCGTCTTTATTATATTATATTATATTAGAAAAAATAGAACGGTTTAAGAAAGAAATTATCCAAATAAATTAATTTTATGCTACATTACCAATATTATGACAAGTTTTTGTAAGTATAAGTTTGATATTCTCTTAGAATATCGGAAAATCACTTAAAATTTTCATCTTTTTCGTAATTTTTTATGATCGAGTAAAGTTTTCAGTATCGTGTTTTGATCCACAGATTTATAAAATATATTAAACAAACTTCAACATATATTTTTATCCGATCCAGACAAACAATATTGGCCGGTTGTAATGAGTTTGAAAACGCATAGATTTCGCGAATGGGGCCCTTAAATGTTATTTTATTGAAATTCTCTTTGCATTATGTTGGTGGAACTTAAAAAACATAACTTTAAAATTCGATAGCCCAACTCTTTCTATTAACTACCAAAACGTAAGGGGATTACGCACAAAATCAAACACATTTCTTGAAGCCGTGTTATGTAACAATTATGAGATTATTTGTGTTACGGAGTCCTGGCTCAACAATATTTTTTATAACTCGGAACATGTAGATAACCGTTATGATTTATTTAAAAGTGATCGTTGCCCTGAGAATGATCGCGAGAGGGGTGGGGGCGTCATGATAGCTGCACTACGGGAGCTCCAGCCATGGCATTTCATGGCATCGGATAGACATGAGCGCGCCGCATCTCGTGGTGTCGATCCCGCTAAGAGCCTGCACCCACGCCGCTTCTGCCTCCGCCACCTCCACTGACTTAGACCTCGCGCCTCGCTATTTACACGTAATCTGTACTTATGTAGCACACGGCAGCAACCATGAGTCGTTGCTGAGCTCTTTTTACGACAGAGTTTGTGAATTAGTTTTATCAAATAATAATGTTATATTCGTAGTACTTGGCGATTTTAACGTTTCACACGCCTCTTGGACTTTTAATAACTCTATGGACTTAATTACAAGTAACAATAATTTGTCATATCTTACTTCAGACTTTATGAGTTTTTCTTGCTTATTTCAATATAATAATCAATTTAATAATAATGATAGACTTTTGGACCTTATATTTTGTAATAAAAATTTGATAGTCTACACTTGCGACAGCCCACTAGTATCTGAAGATAGACATCACAGATCCTTAAAGGTGGTAAAGATTGAATTAAGCTTGCCTAAATTATTGACACCATTAAAATCAATTAAACCACAATTTTACAAAGCCGACTTTGCATCAATTAGGGCAGATTTATTATCAGTACCATGGGAGGAAGTTTTAAGTGGTATGAGCGATGTTGAAAGTATGACAAGCTATTTTTATTCGGTTATTGATGACCTAATTGATCGTACGAAAACGCAACTCAAACTTAATACAAAAATATCTTCCTTGGTGCACAATTCCTCTAATTAAATTAAATTAAAAAAAGCAAAAATTTCATAAAGAATGGAAACGTTACAGTAACCTCAGTGATTACATAAGATTTTATACTCTAAGGTCGCGTTTATAAAAAAAAACTGCTGAATGCTATAATCAATACATTATTTTGTGAGAAGAAAATATTAGGAAAAATCTAAAGCTTTTCATGGCTTTCGTTAAATCTAAAAAAGCCGCGGGCGATATTCCTGCAAAGATGCTTTATAATGATAAAACTTTATCAAATGGTCCAGAAATTTGTGACACGTTTCATAAATAATTTCATTCCGTCTTTGTTTACTCAAACCATGCAGTTATATCACCTGAAGGTAGCAGTAACTCAGCGCTAGATATAAACAACATTTATTATTAATGTTGTTTATATCTAGCGCTAGCTAGTTGTTTATATCTAGCGCTAGCTAGTTGTTTATATCTAGCGCTAGCTAGTTGTTTATATCTAGCGCTAGCTAGTTGTTGTAACATTTTGTATGAATACAAAGCGCGTTTGGTCAGGGGGTGTTCTTTGGTCAGGGGGTGTTCTCTTCATTGGTCTGTCCGACTATGAAGAAAAGGCACTCGGGTAAGCGACCCCGGCTTCCCTAGCTACTGCGTACACTACAATCGTCCCCTCCGTGTATTCAGTATCCTCAAAATACCTTTTTCCTTTCTCTCTTTCCTCATCCTCTTCAAAACGGACCTTATCCTTTCCTATCCGACGAAGTAGGAGCAGATACTATGAGAAAGGGAATTAAAAACATACTACCCCAGGAGGGTACCAGGTCACCTGGAGAATCCCTCCCTGAGGCCACCTCAGGCAGCCCCATCGTATCTGGGGGGGGCAAAATTCCCGACGGCGACGTGCATTGCCACACGTCACGTCTTGTCCCCCCAGCAGGCAAAAAGAGGGCAGGGGAATGCCTTTTTGCGACGATGAATGTTTGCGGAGGAATAGACGATAAGATTGACGAAGTATGCGAGGTGATGAATACCAGGAAAATTGATGTGCTAGGTGTGAGTGAGTCAAAAAAGAAAGGTTGTGGAATGTCCACGCATGGCCGACTCTCTGCTTACTGGACGGGAGTAGAAGAGTTTGAGAGAGGAAGCCAAGGTGTGGGCATTCTTTTGTCAGAAAGAATGAGTGATTGTGTGAAAGGTTATGAGTATGTGAGTCCCAGGCTCCTGTGGCTGAGACTGAAAGTAGGCTTGACCAGGATTTTTATCCTGTGTCTGTATGCGCCAGATATGTCCAAGCCACAGGCAGTCAGGGAAGAGTTTTGGGATAATGTTAGAGATGTGCTTGGAAAGTGTGAAGATAATGAAAGAATTGTTATGTTAGGCGATTGTAATGGCTGGGTGGGAGTAAAGCGTGATGGGTATGAAAGGGTGTTAGGTAATTTTGGTGATGAAAGGATAAATGATAATGGCACTAGTCTGTTAGATGTATGTTTGGAGAGAAAGCTTGTGGTGACTAACACTATGTTTAGTCACAAAATGATTTATATGTATACATGGCAGAGACAGTCTGAGAGAAGTATGATTGACTTTGTAATTGTGGATGAACGGTTGAGAACGAAAGTCAAGGATACGAGAGTGTACCGTGGAGTAAATGTCGGAAGCGACCATTTCCTTGTGGTGTCACGAATAGCAGGTCTGCTTGAAAAATGGCGACATCGCCCACGGGTACGTATGTCTGGAAGGAAAAGAGTGAAAGTCGAAAATTTGCAAGAAGAGACTGTCCGTGAGAAATATAAGTTAGAATTGAAAGAAAGGTTGGGACAGCTATTGAATGATGAAGACTGCGAGATAGAGGAATATTGGAGTAGATTTAAGAATGGTATGGTAGAAACGGCCACCCAAATGTGTGGGGTAAGTGTGAAGAAAAATGTGAGAAGAGATAAGAACGAGTGGTGGGATGATGAAGTGAAAGGTTTTGTTCTAGAAAAGAAGAAAGCGTGGCTAGATCTACTAGCAGTGAGGGGCAGAAATAGAATACGAGATGACTTGAATGATGATGAAAGAGTAGCAAAAGAAAAGTATGATAGATTAAGAAAGACTGTGAAAGATATTGTGAGCAAAAAGAAAGAAGAATGTAAGAACAAGCTTGATAGGAAATTCTCGGAAAACTTTCGAGCCAATTCCAAACTGTTCTGGCACTTAGTCAGAAGAGCCCGAGGGCAGATTGGAGACTCGAAAGTGAGCGTGTTAAGAGATCAGGATGGGAATATTATTAGTGAGCATGAAGATATTATGAATCATTGGAAAGAATATTTCGAGAATTTATTTGAACGAAGTGCGAGTGATGTTTTGGAAAGTACGCACTCACCTTCGAGTGGTGTGGCCAATCGTGAAAGTGAGATAAGTATGGAAGAAGTTATGAAAGCAATGGCAGGTTTGAAATTGGGTAAAGCGGCAGGGTATGATCGAATAGATGCCGAAATGCTCAAGGCGGGTGAAAGTGTCACGGCAAACCTGTTGTACCAGCTTTTTAATAAGTGTTGGCGGTCCGGCCGTGTTCCGGGCGACTGGTGCAAGGCCGTTATTGTGCCACTTTATAAAGGAAAGGGGTCACAGCAGGAATGCAAAAACTTCCGTGGCATTAGCCTTTTGAGTATTGTAGGCAAAATGTATGCAAAGATATTAATCGAAAGAGTGATGGATGAAACAGAAAACAAGATCTGGGATGTGCAAGCGGGATTCCGAAAGGGGATGGGATGCACGGATCAAGTTTTTGCCTTAAGATCAGTAACCGAGAAGGTTCTGGCTAAACACCGAAAGGTTTTCTGCTGCTTCATTGACTTGGAAAAGGCGTATGACAGTGTGATGAGGAATGAACTTTGGTCAACTCTATCCGAGTTTGGGGTGGACAGTGACTTGATACGAGCACTCAAATCCTTATATAAGGACTCGAGTGCTTGTGTCAGGTTGAATGATGACTACACAGAATGGTTTAGCATCGATCGCGGTGTTAGACAAGGCTGTGTAGCGTCTCCATGGCTGTTCAACCTATTCATGGATAGCTGTTTGAAAGATCTGAAAGAGTGTGAATGGGGTTTAAAAATGAATGAGACAGTGATCAAAACTCTGCTTTACGCTGACGACCAGGTTCTACTTGCATCGTCAGCGTCGGAACTGCAGCAAATGGTCACTGTGATGCATGAGTCGTTTAAAAGAAAAGGTGTGAAAGTGAATGTTGGAAAGACGAAAGTTATGGTTATGGAGAGGAATGAAGATATGACGGAATGCAATATTATGGGGATGAAAAAGTGGAACAAGTGAAAGAGTTTGTATACTTGGGGTCCTTGTTTACAAGAGATGGGAAGTGTGAAGGTGATATTGAAAGGAGAGTAAAGGCAGGAAATTGTATTAATGGCGCCATATACTCGATAATGGCAAGCAAAACTATACCAAATAAGGCTCGTCTTGCCGTACTTGAGGGAGTTTTGGCGCCAACGCTTATGTATGGAAGTGAATCTTGGGTGTAGCAGAAGAGACATGAAAGCAAGATTAATGCTGTGGAGATGAGAGCGTTGAGAAGCATGTGTGGAGTGAAATTGAGTGATAGGTTGCGCAATAGTGAAATAAGAAAGAGATGCGGATTGAAAGAAGATGTAGTGACTAAGATTGAAAAGGGTATGCTACGGTGGTTTGGACATTTGGAAAGGATGAGTGAAAGTAGATTTACGAAAGAGGTGTACAGAGCAAGAATGGATGGTGCTGTCGGAAGGGGTCGCCCTAGGCGAACGTACGCCGATCAAATTGGCGACGTTCTTAAAAAGGGCCTAGTTAAAAGTACCCGTAACCGGCGATCATGTATGAAAAGATTAATGAACGTGGAGGAAGCGAAAGAGGTATGTATGGATCGAAGCAATTGGTGTTCCCTTGTCTCTGCCTACCCCAAAGGGAGACAGGCGTGAGGTTATGTATGTATGTATGTACAAACCGCGTATTTAAGGAACTTAAGCGTATAAATATAAAGAATGGAGCTGGTCTGATAAGCTCCACCCTAGTTTTATTCGCAGTTGCGCCGCAGAGCTCGCATTACCTTTAATCATAATTTTTAGAACTTTGTTACAGTCTGGAATTTTTCCTTCCAAATGGAAAACTGCTTTGGTGACTTCTATTCCTAAGAATACGAATAAACACCTTATTGCAGAATATAGACCTATCTCTAAGCTCTGTGTTCTAAAGTACTGGAGATGACAGTTACTTCTGATATTTAACAGGCCGCCCGTGGCCATATCTCCTAGCAAAAAACATGGTTTTTTCAAGCACCGGAGTATAGACAGTAATATGGTCACCTATACCGAGTTCCTGGTGGAGGCCATGATTAAAAACACGCAGGTCGATGCCTTGTACACCGACATCTCGCGCGCTTTCGTCAAAATTAAATATAATATACTAATAAACAAGTTAGCGGCAGCCGGTGTGCATGGCAGCCTCCTCAGATGGATACAGCCATACATTACAAACAGAAGTCAAGCTGTCTGCATAAAGGGATACTGCTCTCAATTCCTTCCTGTGCCTTCTGGTATTCCCCAGGGCTCGCACTTAGGACCCCTATTGTTTTCGTTTTACATTAATGACATTGGCAGTTTCTTTCAATATAGCCACCATTTATTATATTTCGTCGCTTCATTCTTCAGATATTATATAACAGGTAGTCCTTTTTAGGTACTAGGTAACTTCGCACAATTTAAAGTATCATAAAAAAAAACACTGTGGCGGGGCGCCGCGTGGCATGATCCACCCGGTTCGCGCCAAGCCCCCATTCTTTTTTCGTGCGTGGTAACAAGCATACGTCATTTACTTTAATCATTTACTTAAGTTTTTACAAAATGTTAAACGTACAGCAGAAGAACAGCTTCAACATTATAATATAAAGATAAAAAAGTTGGAACAAAAAATAAATAAAAAACGGAAACAGCGAATTATTTCTACCGATGAAGAAGAAATCTTACAAGGCAAGAGCTACTTATTCAGTGTAAAAATGTTATTTAAAAAATCAGAGCAGAAAATGCGTGTAATCTATAATAGATATATCACGTTAACTGCTCAATATCGTTGTGATGTAAACTTTAATAAATTTTATCTGATCTTATCGATCACCTTTTGTTTTCAATACGACTACAGAAAATGCGGGTAATCTCAAGGAGATTTATCTCGTTGTCTGTAATACGTTATGGGCGTTATATTAATATGAATTAGACATAAACATGTCGCCTCCAAGGTTATTTAAAAAATCAGAGCAGAAAATGCGTGTAATCTATAATAGATATATCACGTTAACTGCTCAATATCGTTGTGATGTAAACTTTAATAAATTTTATCTGATCTTATCGATCACCTTTTGTTTTCAATACGACTACAGAAAATGCGGGTAATCTCAAGGAGATTTATCTCGTTGTCTGTAATACGTTATGAGCGTTATATTAATATGAATTATATGTTTGTTAAAACATAAACATGTCGCCTCCAAGGTATGAGTTACCGCTACCGCTGGATGATGTAAACCTGGATAACCAGAAGACTGCCGCGTCATTCACTGTGGATCAAAAGCTATCTGCAAAGACGCTCCCTAATCCGGAGCCGTCAATATCACAAGACGCACCAGGTATATCGGGAGAACCTAATCCCGATCTGGATCCAGAGCTGCTTACTGCACTTGGAGCTGCAAATTCCGATACACCCGAATTTGGCGCTAAAATACACGATACGCTCTCAAATTTATGGACACCTTTACTAAGAAAAGGACTGTCCAAAGAAGACAAAGATAAATTAACCATAGAAAATACGGTACCCGAAAACTGCAAAAACTTGCAAGCCCCAAAATTAAATGCGGAAATCTTGGCAGCCATAACTGACATAGCACGAGCACGTGACAAAAAAAAAAAAAAAAAAACCAAAACTTTCAGCAACAGCTGGGGTACGGTATTACCGCCATAAATCGAGGGATTGACGTCCTCCTTGGGAAGGAAGAAAACAAATGAAGGCCCTCCGTCACGTAAGTGATGGATGCCGCCTATTATCAGACCTCCACTTTATGTTAACCAAAGATAGGGTAAAACTGATTTTACCGAATTTGGATACAAACTTTAAACATGTTATACAAGACTCCGAAAGAGACAAAACTTTATTCGGAAGTTCAGTGCCGGAAAAAATAAAGGCAAGTAAAGCCATTGAAAAGCAGGGAGCCCTAATTAAAAAAGGCCCAGCCAAAACAGCCGCCTCTCAAATATCAACGGTCAACCGGTCGTCTCAGCAGGGAAACTGGACAGGACCTCCTCGTTACCCGTCGTTCAGGGGGGGGCGGGGAGGTCAGAGGAAACCGATAGCAGCTCAAACACAGCAGCGCCCACAATCGAACTCTGCGTTCAACGCCAAGTTCCAGCCGCAGACTTCATCCAGGATGCGTGCTCCGACCCAACATTAATCAAGGTACATGCAGGTCGAATTAATTTATTTTATGATTGTTGGACAAAAATAACTAAAAATGAAGTTATATTGAAGTGGCTAAAGTATTTATTTAGAATACCATTCGATACTCAAATTTGTCAGTATTCTATTCCTAAAAATAATTTGTCATCATGTGAAAAACGAGTCATGAAAATAGCTATAAATAAATTATTTGACTTAGGGGCTATAAAACCTTGTTCTCCTTCAAATGATCAATGTATTTCAAATATATTTTTAGCTCCGAAACCTAACGGAGAAAAAAGGTTTATACTAAATTTAAAATCTTTAAACAAGTTCGTAACAAAAGTACATTTTAAAATGGAATCTTATAAAACAGAAAGTACCTACGATTCGAATTCCAAGAAAATGATTCGTCTGAGCCGATCACTTACGAGTTCACAGCAATGCCGTATGGATTATCGATAGCTTTGTGGGTATTTACAAAAATTATGCGTGAAGTAATGAGTCATTTGAGAAAACAAGGTTTTAAGTCTACTACCTATTAAGACGATCTTCTTATTGGAGATACATATGAAGAATGCATGATTAATGTAAGAGAAACTTTGAAGTTATTACATTGTCTAGGTTTTATTGTAAATTTCGATAAAAGTCACATTGTACCAAAAAAGTCAATCAAATTCATAGGTTTTATGTTCAACACAGAACAGATGTCTATTACGTTACCTGGCGATGAGCGGAATAACATTGCACAGTTAATAAATAGGTACATTAATCTTAAAACTTGTTCAATACGAAATTTCGCTAAACTTATAGGTGTATTGATCGCAGCCTGTCCAGCCACAAAATATGGATTCTTATATACAAAAATATTAGAGAGTCAAAATTTTTTAGCCTTAAATAAGTTCGGAGGAAACTATGAGGCAAAAATGAATCTCAATAAGATATTACTAAAAGATTTATGGTGGTGGAAAAATAATATTAATATTATTTCTTGTCCAATCATTACTCAAAATTATAAGTTAGAAATTTACACCGACGCATCTAGGACAGGCTGGGGAGCAGTATGCAAAAATAATAAATATAGTGGTTCATGGACGAACAGTGAAAAAGAAAATAATATTAACTTTTTACAATTACTCGCGGTTTTGTTAGGTCTCAAAAGTATAGCTAGTGAAGAAAAAGAAAAGAAAGAAAGAAAGAGTCCAGAAAACTTAACCCTGATACTGAATGGGCCCTCTCGGATAGCGCTTTCCAACTTATTGTAAATAGTTTCGGGCCCATTAAGATCGACTTGTTCTCAAGTCGAGCCAAATGTAAATTATTTGTCACCTAGAAGCCTGAACCTGATGCAGTCGCAGTTGATGCATTTACAATAAGCTGGGCTGACTTGGATTTTTATGCATTTCCTCCCTTTTCTCTTGTATTAAAATGTTTACGAAAAATCATTGATGATAAAGCCGAAGGGGTACTTGTATTCCCCTTCTGGCCTTCTCAGCCATGGAGTCAGCACCCACTGCACTCCAGCCTTACCCTGGGTGCCGCGAGGCTCTCCGGGCGTCGTTCAGCCGGCGCGGCTGCCCACCAGAGGCTCTTACGTTGATGCTCGCCTCGCTCGCAGACACTACTATTCGCTAGTACAACGTCTCATTGAAGTTATGGTTTCAAGAAGTGTGGTTATGAATTAATAGTTTCGAAAAATCCATTCCATTAGTTCTTTGATTCTTAAACGAGCAATTTAATAAGGGATGTTCTAACGGTTCATTAAATACGCATCGATCTGAATTATCTCTTTTATTAGGAGAAGAGATAAGTGATAATAGTTGTGTTAAACGCCTCTTAAAAGGAGCCTATAAAACTAAACCTATTAAGCCTAAATATTCATTTACTTGGGATCCAAATTTAGTACTAAATCAACTGTCTTCTTGGTATCCAAATATTAATTTATCATTAGAAAATATTACAAAAAAAAAAAAAAAAAAAAAAAAAAAAAAAAAAAAAAAAAAAAAAAAAAAAAAAAAAAAAAAAAAAAAAAAAAAACTCGTTACATTATTAGCTTTATGTACCGGTCAAAGAGTACAGACATTGTCTTTAATTAAATTAGAAAATATTGTTTGTCAATCTGATAAAGTAAATATTATTATAACAGATATAATCAAGACTTCCGCTCCAAATCGTGAACAGCCCTTATTATCTCTCCCTCTTCTCAAACTTTCAAAGCAATATCAACATATGCCCAGTATCAACTTTAAAAGAATATATTTTTATTACAAAAAATATCTGAGGTTCAAACTCCGGGAATCTCTTCGTAACATTCAAAGCTCCCCACAGAACTGCATCAAGTCAGACGCTAAGTCGATGGATTAAGCAAACGCTCGCCACGAGTGGCATTGACATGAGCGTTTTAGTGCGCACAGCACACGACACGCGTCAACCTCAGCCGCGCGCGCGGCCGGTATCAGTGTCGATGTCATTCGAAAAACGGCCGGGTGGACACAAAACTCACAGGTGTTCGCAAAGTTTTACCATCGGCCTTTAGATGATCAACAAAATAACTTTGCTTTGTCGATACTTAACAATACTTAACCTAATATTAAAAATAGTTATTGAATATTACTTATTTTGATATTAAGTAAATTACTACATTAAAAATTATGTGTCTATAAATAGACTATCACTAAGTTTCATTAATTTAAGCTGATTATAATTTCTAGCAACTCAAATAAAGTAAGATTATTTGAAGCTCATTATGCAATAATACTAATTATTAAGTACTATAATAATAAAATATGTAATTACATATTTATATCTTTACTTATTTCAATTCCAAGTATATACCTAAACAAAACTTTCTATCTCTGAAAATCTACCTGTTATATAATATCTGAAGAATGAAGCGACGAAATATAATAGATGATTAAACGAACTTCTAAGTGAAGTTCTATCGCTATTATATGAGTCGCTTCATTCGAAGATATGACGTACCCACCCACCCCGGAACCCATTTAAAAGTTTCGTTTAGGGTCTCTAAAGAATGAGGGCTTGGCGCGAACCGGGTGGATCATGCCACGCGGCGCCCCGCCACAGTGTTTTTTTTTATGATACTTTAAATTGTGCGAAGTTACCTAGTACCTAAAAAGGACTACCTGTTATATAATATCTTCGAATGAAGCGACTCATATAATAGCGATAGAACTTCACTTAGAAGTTCGTTTAATCATCTAAAATATGGCATACGACACCAATTTCATAGAATAATTAATTGACAAGATAACTGCATTAAACTTCAAAAAGATTTAGCAGAACTTAGCAACTATTGTTGCGCTAATCAGTTAATTATCAACACTAAAAAATGCTACTCCATATTATACGCTCGGCAAAAGTAACGAATCAGTTTTGATTATCATATTGATGATACACCGCTGAACAAAGTGACCCATATTAGGGATTTAGGTATTATTATGGACTCCAATAATATTTAATCTTCACGTGGATCATTTATTGTCAACTGCTTTTCGTAAGTTCGGATTTATTCTTAGAATTAGCAAGCCTTTTAAAAATACAAATACATTGAAAACGCTTTATTTTACGTTCGTACGCTCCATCCTAGATTTTTGTAGTCCTGTTTGCAATCACAACTATAGTATCCATATTGAAAGAATTGAGAAAATTCAAGAAAAGCTTATCAAATCTATGAATTACCGTAGGTAACAATAGTGTCGATGAATCATCTATTGAAACTCTGCAAAGATTAAAACTGCTCACCCTTAAAAACCGGCGTAAAATGTTTGACATCACCTTCTTATTTAAAATAATAAATTCCTCGATTGACTTTCCCGAACTTCTTGGTCACATTCGATTCTTCGGCCGCACACGTTTACCTGTGCGCCCCTCGCGTAAGACTTCTACGTTTGTACCTCCTCTGAGTAATAAAAATTATACCCGTAACTCATTTTTTTATCGTTCCACCAACACATACAACAAATAATTTTCAGAAATTCATCTCTTTTGTACACCGTTAACAAGTTTGAAAAAACTGTTACCACAAAATTAAGTAGCAAAATTTAAACAAAAAAATATTTTGAATTATGTTTGTATAAATATTGTTTTGTGTTATTTTTATTCTGATTGATTAAGTTGCTTTGTTTTGTATCGAGACCGTTGACACTAATTTGAATCGCTGTATAAGTATTACTTAACTCACTTAATATAAGTATCTTAATTTTTTTTTTAAAGTAGGTTCTCAATCGATTTCAATGAATCTATATGGGACCAAATGGAATGTATCCTCGAGCATATGAAACAAGAATCATCAAAATCGGTTCACCCAGCTCAAAGTTATGAGGTAACAAAAATAAAAAAAATATTATAATCAACTGACTTCACGTCAAAACTTTGGCTGAGTTATAATGCAATCCACGTAAACATTCTCCAAACTCATACATATTTTTTCAAAAATTTTAAATTTTCAATGTAATTTTAAACCGATTTCGATGAAATTTATATGGGACCAACTATGAAGTAACCTCGATCGATGCATAATTGTCCGAAATATCGTGTAACAAAAAAAATACATACAGACGAATTGAGAACCGCCTCCTTTTTTGGAAGTTGTTTGAATACATACAGACGAATTGTATACCTCCTTCTTTTTTTGAAGTTGGTTGAAAAGAAATTAAGAATTTAGGAAATTGAAAATTAAATATAATTATTGTCTTAAGTTTTCACGATTCATAATAATTATTTTATATGAAACACTTTTTAACCGGATTTATTGCGTATAATTTATAATTATTCTTATCCCGTTTTTATATTTTGATTTATATCACGTGCGACCACGGGTTCTGTAGACACCGTTACATTGAGTTAAAATGTAAAATATAAATTATACGCTATTAATCAGGATGAAAAGAGTTTTTTCACACAGTTCAAGAAATCAAGTTGCTGTTGAAGTAGTGTTAATGAAGCTAAAATGAAAGTTTTGAAGTCCTGAAATTCTAGATACAGATTGGATGATGTCAAAGTTGAAGATGCTTTGTTTGTGAAAGCCTCTTTTCAAATTTTGATAATCTTGTTAAATGTTTGTTTCACGGAGTCCATTTTGATTGTTTGTTGAGTGATGATGAGTTTAATGTATTAAATAAAGATTAAGGAAAGGATGGTGAGAGTTTTATTGCTGGTATGTTAAAAGACTATCTGCACATTAAAGTGTACATGTATGTTGTATAAAAAAGCAAAGTTTACTTTTGATTAATATACAACTTAAGAGCTGCTAAAAAGTGTTATGATTTTATTACCAACCCCAGCAAAAAGAAAATACATAATTTGTGCTTAAAATTAACATTTTTTATTTATTTCAACTGCACATAATCCAACCTAGATAGACTCTTAATAACAAAATCGAAGACAATATAACAATGAGAAAATCACTTTTTAAAGGCTTTTGCCAACATTTAAGTAAATTTGAGAGGTAACACATGGTTGGGTGATGTGGGTTAGGTTTTTGGCATTATATACACACATATGTATGTAAGTAATTTAACGATGCTCTTTTATTGATTGATCTGCGACTCAACAAAAACCTTGAAATTACTTCGAAACAAATATTGATGACAGCTGATTGTTATCTTAGATATATGACTCATGAGACTGCTTCAGTGATTGGGCCCACTAGATTGATGTCCCATAAGGACCAAACAGTGAATTCAAAACAAATATTATTTTTTGTTCTGTGATACGTCCCATTGACTTTATTGTAGGAAATTATGAGATCAAGTACGGTCAGCAAGCAAACTAATATCAATAAACGACAAAAATATTGATTTGAAACATTAATATTAAAAATAATCAACAATAAAAATTAAAAACATGTTACATTTAAAACACTATAAAACTATGATGTAATAAAATAAAGTATGTAGGTATTGACAATTTTAATGTATGAGGTTACTTGTCTTACAATAAAAAATTGACTTCCTAAAATTAAAAAAATCACAGTTCAAATAATTAAAATAATCACAGAATCAAATATTATGAATGTTTTAAATCAGTCATCATTGTCTATCATTGTCTATTGATTCGTAATAAACATTTATATTAAAAATAATCAACAATAAAAATTAAAAACATGTTACATTTAAAAAACTAAAAAAAGTAAAGTATGTAGGTATTGACAATTTTAGTGTATTAGGTTATTTGTCCAATTTGGTTATATGATCTAGATGGTTGTGGTTGTGACATCTTGTTCCCTACGAATTAAAAATCGAGTTAATTATAAAAATAACACCAAAAAGAAAAAATCCAATAGGATTTTGAAAACTAAATGGCTGCTGACACTTCCTAGGTATTTTGGCTCAAACAACGGCTTTTCCTAAATATCAGTTTTATTATTTCATTTTTTGATATTAATATGTAGGTATTTTTACTTTTTGATCCTTCTTTTAAATAATAACTAATTTATTTAAAAGAAGGATCAAAAAGTAAAAATACCTACATATTAATATCAAAGGCATCAAGTTTTACTAAGGTTTGAAATAAATGGCAATAATAAAACTTAAATCATAAATTCGCAAAAATTAAATCATACTATAAAATAATTAGTTGATATAGTTAAATACAATATTATATTTGTACTCTTAAGATGATGATGAATAATATATTAGAAAGTATTAAATGAAGCAAAAAACGTTTCATTTTACAGTATTTATTTTAAACAATGGTGTAAAATAAATAAATAAAATTTAAGAAACTGTAAGTTAACTGTAAGCGTAATAATTATATAAACCACTTATCACAGAACTAAATTTTCCATTAAATTTAATTCTTTGTAATATTACTATTATTTGCAATAAACAAAAATTAAACGCGCGTGCGCATATACCTACAATAAAGTTTAAACTGAATGGACTGTGAATGGAAATTAAGATATTTTTAGTGCTTTCTTTGTCGCACTTGCAAATATCGTTTCAGAGTAACAAAGCTCGCGCTCGCTCACTCGAGATAACCTGATGCAGTTGAACGTAAACGCAAACGAACGTAAACGTAAGCGTTGAACGCAACGTAAGTGCGAATCGCAAAGTTTCGCAACGTTGCAGTCATTCTTATTCTTTTATAGCAACCCGCCGTCGATACTAAGCGACGTGCTGCATGCTATTTCATGTTATTTTTTTTTTATTCTTTAAAGCTAAATAAATTGTGTGTTTTTTTTGTTTTAAGATGATTAATTTGTAAGATCTTTTATTAATTTTTCTTACTAGTTTGCTTGCTGACCGTACTTGATCTCATTATTTCCTACAATAAAGTCAATGGGACGTATCACAGAACAAAAAATAATATTTTTTTTGAATTCACTGTTTGGTCCTTATGGGACATCAATCTAGTGGGCCCAATCACTGAAGCAGTCCTTTTATCGATAAAAATAACTGTAATTGATTTGTGAGTTTTAATTGTTATTTTTTTATATTATTGCTTTTTTATTTTAACTCTGTAATAGTAGTTTATATGAACATTAAAAACATGCCTGTGAGTTTTAATTGTTAATTTTATATATTTTTGTATTGATGTTGCATTTAAAATTTTAGCCCTGTGCTAGTTGTATACACCTAATGTGTGATTTATAATTGTGATTAAAGAAGTAGTTTTAGAAATTAAAATTTTTGCCTGAATACAGAATTGTAAAAATAACACAAGTGATAAAACGTAAAAATAACGTAAAATAACACATTAATTTTGTTTGTTGACTGTACAATATTTAAGAAGCAGATGTACCGATGACGAATGGCCCCTAATATTTTTAAATTATATTTTCAATGACGAAACAACATGGTTTGTATGAAAGTTAAAAATTATGTCAAAAACCACATCATAACCAAAGGAAGTGAAGTAACCCAGTGAAGGGGTGGGGTAGATGAGGTCCATTGAGTTGCAAATAAAATTATTCTTATGCGCTAAATCCAACGTACTTATGTTATTTAATAATTTCCCTTAGCACATTTTAACAAAATTTGAAGTACATGATTCTGAAGAGCCAATTCTGCTGAGGTCGTAACAAAGGGTTGCATATTAGAAAATCAACAATTTGTCAAGCAAATTACATACAAACTACAAATTAAATAACTGAAATTGATAAATATAAATAATAAATGAAATTAATTATTGTTGCAAATGTTTTCTTCTTCAGTAATTTAATTTTCAACACACTTGTTCGTAAAGTGAGCCTTATTCTATTGAATTTAGAACTATAAACTGGGCTATAGCTATAAGTCACGTGTGCATAACATATTGTACCCTAGTGCACAATATAATATATTATACCCTAGTGCATAATATAATGAATCCTACAAAGTTGAATTGTACCTTAGTGCAAATTACATGCGAGTAAACAGAGCATATTTTATTGATCCGGGTTATACATTAAATATATGAGCGCGCGCGTCCAGGCGGCGCGCCTGCAGCAGCAGCGGCTGCACGGCGCCTCCAAGCAACAATAGCGTGTGTACGTGTAATGGGACAGGGCTACTGACCGGCGCGGCGCTCGGGGCTCCACTGAGCGCGCGCGTCCAGGCGGCATTATCTTAGAGCCGAAGCAGAAGAAGTTTTGTTCTGGCCTTGAACCACAACCGTCGACATCTAGCATTAATTATTTAATGCCAAATCATTCCAGTGATTTGTCTATGTCGCCGACATACACTCAGGATGAGCTGGCAGTATAGACTATAATCGTTTTCCAGGTTTTCAGTGAATTAATATAAATAGAGTAAGTTTACAAGGATGATGAACTGTTCCATATGTATACATATAAGGGGTTTAAAAAATAATTATTTCCTGAATAACTTTATAATTACACTAGTTGTTATTGTTATTAAATTAATAAAAATTTTTTTTTTTGATTTTCCAAAATTATCGGTTCAAATTATTGAAATTCATACTTTTATTGACTAATCAATTATAAACTTTATACGGCATTTTTAATCACAACTACAGGTTGACCTGGAATGATACTATAAAATGGTTGTGCAAGAAAATAGGTTTTTTGATTTTTGACCTTGGAATTTCTAAAGATGTGGACACCCTACGATAAATAGATTTTGAGACAAGTTACAGGTTGAGACAAAATAAAGGCTTATAAATACAATTTTATAACTGACTATCTTTGATTCCAAGATTCTTGACCTAATTATATTTATGGACTAATAAAATTAGTATTGAGACTATGTGAAAGTTATAGGATCTTTGGATTTGTCTTAAGTTCAATTGCTATTTCCTGGTAGTTGTCTATTTTTGAGATATTGTAGACTGTTTATGTTTTGTGTTAGATAAGGTTGTGACATTCAATTAGTTTGTCTTGATAAGTGATGTTGAGTCTGTGCAAGTGCTCACTAAATTGTGTGAATTATTTTCTAGTATGACGTAAGTTATTTATAGCATGAAGTCGTTCAGTATTTGAGTTTGAAATAAGCATTCAGATTTTATTGTGGTGATTTTTCAACATTGATGTATTGAATGGTTTCAGGTGAATTATTGCAGGGTCAGAATTATGCGCAGCGCTAGAGACCGAATTTGGTGGCGCGCGTTGGGAGAGGCCTACGTCCAGCAGTGGACTAGCGCGGGCTGAGATGATGATGATGATGATTGCAGGGTCTATACATGTTGATCTTTTGAGCTGGGATATTTTTGTCATATATTTGATATTGTTTCTTGACAGTATATTTTTTGTATTACAAGCATAAAGAACTTTTTTTGTAGATTTTTTTATTTACCATTAAACCACTCATTTGATTCCGTCATATCGACGTGGTTTTCGTGGATTTTTTATTCTAAAGTGGCCATTTTTTGTGTAATTTCAAAACACTTGTTATCTCCACAATACGAGAAAGACTTCTACTATAAACAGGATTACGCAATATTTTTTAACACAGATAAGTATGTTCTGAGCGTATATAAAGATAGAGCAGTTTTATTGCAGCTCAGTACACTTTATTCGTCTGTTTAAGGTACTAGTAAAAAACAGTATGCGTTTTGAAAATAAAGTAGTTATTATTACTGGCGCTAGTTCTGGAATCGGAGCAGCCACAGCAAAATTATTTGCTTCAGAAGGTGCGCAAGTAGTCATCAATGGAAGAAATGAAAAGAAATTGGCCGTGGTGACCTCAGAAGTGGCGAAGCTTGGAAAAACTCCTTTAGTGGTCAAGGCTGATATTTCAAAAGACGATGATGCAAAGAGGCTTATCAATGATACAGTTCAAAAACTTGGAAGAATCGACATACTTGTTAACAACGCTGGATTTGCTCGTAAAGGTTCCATTTTAGATGGAAAAATATTGCAAACTTATGATGAAATTATGCCAACGAATGTCCGAGCAGTGGTGCACCTGACAAGCCTTGCTGCTCCTCATATAATCAAAACAAAAGGAAATATAGTGAATATTTCAAGTGTTGCCGCCACCGGCGCACCACGGGTTGCTGGTACTATTATGTATGCAGTATCTAAAGCTGCGCTGAATCATTTTACAAGAGGTGCTGCCTTGGAGCTTGCTGAGCATGGAGTGAGAGTCAACACTGTCAGCCCTGGACCAGTGTCCACCGATTTTCTGGAAAACGCGAATCTAAATTTCAAGATCGAAGATTTCGCACCAGCCATGCCGTTGAAGAGAGTGGGCCAACCTACAGAAATTGCAGATGTTATCCTATTCCTTGCTAGTGATAAAGCTATTGGTATTACTGGATCTGAATTCGTTTCTGATTGTGGCCGATTATTAAAAGTATAGTTATTTATTTTCCGTCTCTTTTATTGTTTTAAATTCCATTAATATAATTTGGAACACCTTCAATATTTATTTATGTGTGTGTGTTTCATCAATTTATTTATGATTACAATTCCAGTGCTAAATCCATAATATAGGCACGGGTTGGACCATTAAAAGCGGTCAGTATAGAGAAGTCTAACAGAGATACGAGAATATTATTTTAGGAAACATTTCATTAATTTTGATTAAAAAATAAAATATATATTAACAAAAATTTCTTTTCAACTCGAGAAACAAACCAAGAACTCTTGAAAAATAAAACAAAACCTATTTCTATTGAGATTTTTTTAGATGTTTTTTTGGGGACTGATAACTGCTCGCGTCCACAAGGTTTAGCACTCGATGCCTTATACGTGGTCCCTGGGTGGCGCTAAACGAGCAGTGTCATCTGGTGGTAGGCTTCGGCCGCGGCTTATTACCACCCACTAGTCAAAACCATGCCGCCAAGGTACCTAGTAGCGTTTCAGCTCGTAGGAGTCACTCACTGGGTAACTCGTTTTGGAGGGTAGCGGGATCCGAAGCACGGTGCATCGCTGGCCGACCGTAGGTAGTAACATGCCCAAGTAGCATGCCAGCCACATGCGTATGGCTGCCCCGCTACCTCGTGAAAAATCCCAGGAGGCTCCATCATGCCGGTTGCCGGAGAGGACTCGATGGCGACCTCGGGGGACGTCCCTGCCGTCTCCAGGCGAATTCCCCAATGTTGTGTTGTTCCCTACGAGTTGATTGGCTCCATTTGCACCGCTCCACTAAACTTATATTCTCCTCCCTATTCATTCCAAAGAAATTATTTTTATTAATATATATATAATAATATATAAGTATATGTTTCAGCAATATTTATGAAAGTTTCTTCCTAAGACCGTGTACTGTGATCAACGATATCATCTTCACTTACAATCTGGCGAAATTGAGGTGCGTAAAACGAGGATTTAGTTACCGATAAAAAAGTACACTGGTAGAGTTGTACAGTCCGACCAGGCTTTTTTGGCGCTTGGATGATGACGTCAGAGGGGCGTGAGGGTGAAATAAGGATAACCATTCGGTATAATTTCCCTCTTCTCAGGGAAAAATATGTTTTTTTCATATTTGAAAACAGAAATTATTTTATATTATTACAAAGTCGCGTAAACTTCGAGAAAAACGTTAGTGGTACAAAAACACAGGGTTAAAGTTATAAAAGAAGATGAAACAAGAAAATATAGGTACCTATTAAAAATAGAGTGACATGAAAATCATGTTTTTATGATAAATTGTTTTCCTCATCATCCTCGTCACCACTACTTTCTTTTTTAGGTACCTACTCGTATTTAGAAATGCTCGTATTTCGAAAGGTTTGTAAAAAATCTGCTTATCTTTCTTTACTTTTCATATAGTCTTTTTAAAGAGACAATTCTCCTGAAGTCAGATTTTTATTGAAATTTAAAAATGAAATACATTATGTTCTTAAGTGTATTTTTCAAAGTATGGCAATATGTAAACATTGCAACGTGCTTCTTTACACTTAAAAAGAGACATGAGACGTTACATTGTTTTTCTTTCTTAAAACAACTTTTTCAATTTTATAACTACAATAAGTAAAATTTTGGCGTATTTGATATCTTAATATTGAATTTAAAATTACATGAATTAATATGAGCGGTAAAAGTCATGACGTGACATTTCCCAAAACGGTGGTTAGTTTCAATTTTTGCCACGCGCCAAAAGATCCTTGTCGGACTGTAGCTATGAAATAGGCCCATAATCGAATTCCAAACACACTGTACAAAGACAAATATTTGCAGTTCTTAATAATATTTGTCATACAGCGGCTTTTGAACTCACACATTTGAAGGCCGTATGCTTTTATCTTAAAACTCTTATGTAAATTTTTGCACATTCTTACCGACGAGTTACTTTGATAATAGATTTTAATTTCGGAGAAAACTAGGTTTTCATATGAAATGTTGTTTGGAAGATATCACTTTGTGCAAGTAATTTCTTCTGAGTTCGCCGGCCGCCCACTTATCGTAGTCCTAGAACCCTTGTTTATAATAAACGACAATGGAGTGTATTTGTTATTATACAGTTTATCCAAATTTAATTAAGCTGAACATTTTATTTCTATGTTATTTGAACGCGTTAATCTAATAAACTACTTGATAGGTTACAACTTAGATAAGATTATATGTATTTAGGCTATATTTTACTAAGAAAGTTTAACTGGATCAAGTATACAGGGTGACTGGTGGATCACTTTCTGAGTAAACTTAGCTGAAACTTTAATAATTCATTACGCAACGTATGGTTACACTGGTTATTACTTACCAAGGACGTACGCATGGAGCTATCAATACAGAATAGGTAGGTAGGTATAGACGACTTCACGAACGGTCGTCTCGAGTCGTGAAGCATTCGTGAACTATTTATTTATTTATAGAGAATTCTGTTGAAAAATTAAGTACTTACCTACTTTTATTAGATAATTATGATCAGAATCGAGCACAGAGTTCTCTCCTTCAATATCTAAAATTTATCGCCAGTCACCCTGTATAATGTGGTTACTTCTAGCTCCTCTACCTTCGGCCTTGAGATGAGTCATAATATAATTCGTAATTTGTATGAACGGGATCTCACACAGATCATTTGTTGTAATTTGCAAGTCACGATGACAGCGTTTTTCTGCATGTCTATTTTTATACTTTGTGTCGATTCATGAAATAAAATACATCATCATAAGCCGCTTTAAAAATACGGTATCAAAACCGACCTACAAGTTAGGTCCATAAAAAAAAGTTTTGCGCCAAAAAATGTGTTTTTCGCAGGGACGTCACCTTTGACGAAAGAGTATGTAACTTAAAATAAAGTATTACTGTTTCGACACAAAAATCTGCGTTTCCACTAACGCGGAGCTGGGCGAAGCGGTGTTTAGCGGTGCATGACAAAGGTGACGACCAATCACTGCTCAGAGTCTCTGATCCGCTTAATTGGAAACAGCACGAGCGGAGTGGAGCAGAGCTGAACGGATATTTTTAAAATACATCCGAGGCGATGCGGAGCAGAGTACAGCGGGGCGTTGCAGATGGCAGCTAGGTTGTGTACATATAATTGATTATCAAACGAACTTACAAAGTGAAGTTCGATACCAATTATGTGACAGCTTCGTTCGAAGAGATTTATATTAACTTAGCGTAGTAGCGTTGCCACGCTACAGCCTTCATGCACGGATTTTTAAAGTACTAAATAAAAACTTTTCAATCACTCAATTGTCAATCCACTTTTCGCCATGTTCCGGCGTAGCGGTCGGCCCACGTTTTAAGTTCATTATGTTTAAAGACAATGTCTCATCTTATATTTATATTTTGGCATTTTATCTTTGGGGTTGGGAATAACTTGTACCTATATTTATGTAAACATTGTATGACATGGGTGGGTGTGTATAAATCTCTTCGAACGAAGCTGTCACATAATTGGTATCGAACTTCACTTTGTAAGTTCGTTTGATAATCAATTATGTTTCCAGCTTCGTTCTTTTCGATTTATATTAACTTAGCGTAGTTGTTGAGAGATAGCTAAAATGTCAAAATATAAACACATTATATTTGGGTTTATTCATTTCAGGTTCATTGTAAAACAAATATGTTTTTAATAAATCATTTTATTTACAGACAATTTCTTAGAGAAAAAAAAAAAAAAAAAAGGACGGTAGGTACAATTAACTTATGAAGATAATAAAGTTCTTGCATATTGGCTATTATCTTTTGTTACAACTTCTTTGTTGTAGTATTTAGCAAAAGTTAGCGATGATTGAGACCAGCCAGCGGTCTTTCTAATCAAATCTAGCCCGACTCCAAGTCTATTGGCCGCCGAGGTAGAAGCGTGGCGAGTACTATAAGCTGTAAAAATTGATGTGTCTATTCCACTCTCCACAAGTATATCTCTTATCCAATGGCTCATTCGTTGGTTCGAAATTTTATTGTGAGGTTTTTTATAACTAATAAATAAATAGGGACAATTACTTCTTCGCAAATTACTAGTTTTACTTAAATATTCTATTAAACAATTAGCTGGACAAATTTCTGGTCGTTCAAAATAAAAAGGAAGTTTTAAAAGAGGTTGCATTGAATTAAGATTAGATGTTTTTATAAGATCCGGAATCTTAATAAGTATTTCTCTGTCGTTAAATGAAATATTTTCAACTTTTATAACAGCAAACGTTTGTATACGATGAGCAGTGACTAGAGCCAACAGAGTCAGAGTCTTTTTTGAAATAGTTTCCAGGTTAAGATCAGTATTAGGCCATTTTTGAGCTAAATAATTTAAAACGGTGCTAGGATCCCACGTAAAATCATACCTTGGTTTTGTAGGTCTTAACCTGAAAACTCCTTTCATAAACCTTTTAACTATATGATCATCAAGTACATTATTACCGAATAACAAACATAATGCTGACTTATAACTATTGATCGTTCCATATTTAGCGCCAGAATCAAAGACATCAGTGAAAAAATCAATAACGTTTGTTACAGATGCCAATGTAAAATCAAGATTATGTAACCTACAATAATCAATCCATTTTCTTATTGCACAATCATATTGCTTATAAGTGTTTTCCGATAAAGAGGAAAGCATTATTTCGACCGATTTACCGGATAGTGATCTCTTTAGTAAAGTTTGCCTGATAACCTCGCGGCTACCAGGCGAAGACTGTGATGTAAATTGTGTGCTTCTCTGAAAGGAGAATTTAATAGGTTAATATTAGGCTCAAATGTAATAATTTTATCAGTAACTATCAGGCTTTGAAATAGAGGAAACCAAGGTTGTGTAGGCCATAATGGTACGACAACAATGCCTTCCGCCTTATCATAAATAATTTTCTGAATAGTTTTTAAAATAAGTGAAAACGGAGGAAATGCGTAAAAAAATATGTCTTTCCATTTTATAGTAAATGCGTCTACTGTGAGTGCACCAGGATCTGCTATCCATGAAACATACCTCCGACATTTTGCATTTCGACGACTTGCGAATAAATCGATGTTCGGGTTTCCTAGTTCACTCTTAATTCTTAAGAATGCATAGTCCGCTAACTCCCACTCTGTGTCAGTAAATTTTTTGCGTGATAGTCTATCGGCTTCAAGGTTGTTCTTGGTATTAATGTACGAGGCAAAAATTATTATTTTACGCCTTTCACACCATTGCCAAACCTGTCTTGTGATACTGTTCAAATGAGGAAACTGTACGCTACCCATTCGATTTAAGCAAGCAATTGCAGTAACGTTATCAATTCTAAGGAGTACTTCACAGTGTTTAAGATCTTTTGCAAATACCTTCAAACCGAAAAAAGCCGCTCTAATTTCTAATTCATTAATATGTTGATTTAATTCGTCTTGTTTCCAAAAACCAAACGATTCTTTGCTATTACAATGTGCACCCCAACCAGTCAATGAAGCGTCCGAAAATATTTCAATACAAAAGTTATTAAAACGGAACCGAGAAATATCATATTTTACATGTTCTACCCACCACTTTAACTCATATTTAAGCTTGGCAGGTATTGATATTTTTTGTTCGTAATTTTGATGTTGTTTTAGGTGTAAGTATTTATGACGTTCTAATAGTTTTGTGTATATCCAGGAATAGTCTATGGCTGGGCAAGCAGATATAAGTAGACCGATAAGTCTAGCAAATTCACGCAATTTGCAAACATTTAAGGATAAAAAATGATTAAGGGTATTAGTGATTTTTGTACGTTTTGTTTCAGGTAAAGATAAGTTCATGTCTTTCGAATTAAATTCGAACCCCAAAAAATGGCAAACTGTACTTGGTTTTAAACAACTTTTTTCATGATTAACAATAAATCCTAAAGATTGTAATAAGGACACTGTGCAGCGTACATTTTCCTCACATTCTGTATATGTGCGTGCTATACATTGTATATCATCGAGATAATTCACTGATATAAATTGTCTAGATCTTAAGAATTGCATGACAGGTTTGAGAATCTTCGTAAAAACGAAAGGTGCCGTGCAAAGACCGAAAGGCAAGCAATTGAACTCGTAAAGCACATTGCAATAATTAAATCGGAGGTACTTTCGCTGGGAATTTTTAATGCTAATAAAAAAGTATGAATCTTTTAAATCTACGGATGCCATATAACAGTTTTTACTAATTAGTTTTAGAGATGTTCGGTAATCTTCTAGCTTAAAATGAGATGTAGTAATAAATTTATTTAGGTTTTTTAAATTTAAAATAAATCTTTTTTCGCCATTTGGCTTTGGCACTAAAAATACATTTGAAACAAACTCTCCGGTAACATGATCGCATTTAGAAATTGCATTTATTCTTAATAACTTTTGTATGGCACGTTCAAAATCTAAAGATTCTTGGGCATTCTTTGGAAAAACTGCATGTTGTGAAAATTGAATAGGCATCGAATGAAACGGAATTTCATAGCCTTCGATCCAGGAGAGAACCGTTATATCATTAGTGATTTTAGCCCACTTGTTAACATAATATCTAAGACGACCAGCGTACTGTACCTCAGGTTGGTCCTGAACTAGCGGCGATTGGGTTGTTGGGTCTTGTAAGGCGGCGCTGGAGGCGGCGGCGAGCGAGTCCGACGCGGCGGCGGCGGCGCCTGCATCCGGGGCGCTGGATAGCGCATCGCTGCTGACCGGAATTGCCCCGCATCGAACCTGCTCGCAACTTGTCTGGGATGCAGGGCTCTGGTGTTTAAATTTCCTTTTACTTTATTTCTATTGTTAAAATTGTTTCGGTTTAATTGTTTGTAATGATTTTGACTCTTTAACGAGTCACCAGATTTTTGAATAGATTTAGCAGCATTTAATTTTTCAGTGAGATTTTCACCGAAGAGAAACTTATCTCGAGTGGTGTCTACAAGAGCCCATTTTAAATCGGTATTGATAGAAGCAGTGACAAACTTTCGACGAGTCTTCGTTTCTGTATTGTGACTGTCACAAAGGAGACGGCTTGCGTCGCTTAGTGGTCTTAGTAAGTCTTCTGTTGTATATTGATTAGAAATCAACAAGTCTGTTACCTGGGCCAAAGCTGCTAGTGCAGCTGATATTTGTTTTTGTCTGTTAAGTAAAGAATAGTCCCGTTTTACCAATGTTTCAGGAAGGGCCGCTTTGACCTCAGGATTTAGCTTTGGTGGCACTAATAGGTCACAGTTAGCCGGAATGAGGTACTCACTTATAAGTTTCTCCTTGGTTTCTTTAGGCATACCTTTAACTAATATTTGCTGCCATCGGGCAGCGATATCTTTATGAATATTATTACCAAAAGGTGTTTCTGGTTTAGGTGCATCACCAAGAATGTTTAAAATTGTTTCGTTAAGAATATTTTGTGGTGGACAATGCAACTGTTCAACTGTGGCGGATGTAACAGTGGCGGATGCTTGCGGTACTGCAGATGGACCTGGCTGTGGTGACCAAAAGAGGTCATAAGGAATTTCATCTTCCTGGTTGTGTTGTTCCTGTGGCAATAATGGCTCAGGTACTGGCGAGATGGAACCAGCCCACTGACTCGGTGGCATGTAAAGAGAGTCGTGGTCGTAGTTGGATGTGACGTCAGCATCGTCAGGTCTGTGCGGACCTAAAAAGTAAAAAATATACTTTTGTAATGAAGGAGAATACCCAGTGCGGTAAGCTCGCATCGTGTATACAATGGTAAAGACCATTTTAGTTTATAATGAAGGAGAATACCCAGTTTGGTAAGCTCGCATCATGTTTGTAATGGTTTAAAGAAACCGTTTTAGTGTATAATGAAGGAGAATACCCAGTTTGGTAAGCTCGCATCATGTTTGTAATGGTTTAAAGAAACCGTTTTAGTGTATAATGAAGGAGAATACCCAGTTTGGTAAGCTCGCATCATGTTTGTAATGGTTTAAAGAAACCGTTTTAGTGTATAATGAAGGAGAATACCCAGTTTGGTAAGCTCGCATCATGTTTGTAATGGTTTAAAGAAACCGTTTTAGTCTATAATGAAGGAGAATACCCAGTTTTGGTAAGCTCGCATCATATTTTAATAAACGGTAAAAGCCCAGTTTGGCAGTTACGCATTTAAATATTCTTGAGGGTTATTTAAATACTCACTTGGTAAACTGTCTCGTGGCGAGAGATCTCCTTTATTCTGTTTTTCTTTCAGCTTATCTTGTAATTTCTGTATTTTTTTTATAAGTTTATCTTGATCCATATCCTCATATTTTCGCTTTTTCTCCATGTTTAAAGACAATGATTTTTTAAATAAAACTGTATAACGAGTGACTGTAGACGAGACGCGTGTGAAGGCTACAGCACGGAAACGCAGAATGAACTTAAAACGTGGGCCGACCGCTACGCCGGAACATGGCGAAAAGTGGATTGACAATTGAGTGATTGAAAAGTTTTTATTTAGTACTTTAAAAATCCGTGCATGAAGGCTGTAGCGTGGCAACGCTACTACGCTAAGTTAATATAAATCGAAAAGAACGAAGCTGGAAACATAATGTTCCTTGGTTGTGTAGTGGACGAACGGGAGAGCGGAGCGTGCGCTGTTGTTTTTTTTTTTTTTGTTAGAATGTCATGTCATTGATATACGAGTATATCGTTGAACAGTTTGAGATAGGTTTTGCTATAATCTGTCAGTGTAACGTAAGCAAATACTTTGGCGTGTGCCTTTTTTCCTTTCATTTTAAGCAAAGAGATTTTAAATACTGTATTTTTGAAAACATTATTTTTTTGGTTAATATAAAATTTAAATTTACTTTCTTTACTTCTAATGTCTTTTGGGTCCAAGTTTGCCCAAACCGTAATATAATTAGTTATCTCAGCTGTTTAAGTCACTTGAGAGCATTGAATAAAGATGGTTTAAAAAGCACTACTTTTTAAGGGCGTATTAGATCCACGGAGTGACCCCTTAATAGTATCCTTTCAAGATCTGTTTCTGCAATGCTGTGTTAGCTTATTTTTCTCTTCTCATCTTCACTTACCATCACGTGAAGTTAAGGTCAAGAGCGGCTTTATTCAAATATAAAACAACATTCGTCATCATATTTATTTTAACAACGTAGGTATAACTTCAATTGTCATCGTTTACACATCACTGCACTGCGCCCACTCAAGGATGTTCCTGAGTTTACACAATCATTTCCATATTTGTAGGCCCTATTCAAGGTCACCACGATTATATAATTCTATTTGCCTCATTCACAACACACTACGATACTACCTACCTAGCCGCAATTAAGGTTTCTTTCAAGAGTGTGTTACTTTTTGATACAGAATGAACAAAATTAGCAAATACACAGACAAAAATATTGAATATTTCATAATATTGAAACCCACTTATAATGCCTTGTCAGTGCCTAAGTAGTTATTTTATTTAAAATATGTTCTGAACTTCAATAAATTTGCTCAAAAATCCACAGATTTAGAGATAAATGAAAACTACGCAAATAACTACTTTTTATCTGTAATTTTAATTTTCAATAATTCAAAACAAATCAACAAATCACGAAGTAAATTGACATTGACGGATTGCAATATTTCAAACATGGACGCCAAAGATGGCCGCTGTGGCGTTATACGGCTAAAACAAGAGAGTCAGCGATGTCATAGCAACCATTTCAGTGTGTACTTACTCCTATATTTTGACGTATTCTATCAAAATTAAAGATTCCATGCGATTCAAACTAACTTTAGTTTTATATTAGGCTGCGCCAGACTGCCGGTAGCAAGCACCTAGTTCAAGCCGACTAAGAATAGGAGCACTTCGGCAATTAGCCCAAACGTATATCATCAGCATGCATAATAAAGTTAGAGGTTAGAATAGATGTTCCAATGTCTTAGAGGTATACAGAGTACAATGGTCCCAATATTGAGCCCAATAGTACAACTGAAGGTAAATTTTTATTATAACTCAAGCTCATCTGATGGTGAGTAAAGATGAAAAGTAGATCGAAAATGGAAAGAACACGGGCTAAAGAAAGAACTCGCTCTTCATCAAAATATATTACCAGAACGCATCACCGCTGGAGCGGTAACATTTGGCGGAAGATTTTTTGTGAAGGATGGTTGATAGTTAGGCAGGTTCTCAAATCCTCAAAAGCTCCTATCCAGGGAGGATTTTAATCTGATTGACCTCTACATCCTGGCTTGGATTATGCACATTAAAGTACATTAATTAATAAGGCTGCCCCAAATTTTTCACAAGAGATGCAGTTTTGAAGCTTGTTCAGCACGGAGTGAGACACACCACTGTCAGTCCTGGACTAATTTTGCAGCGCTGAAATCGGGAAACTTAATTTCAAGATAAACAATATAGCAGCGGCCATGCAATTGAAAAAGCTTTAGAAATAGCAGACGTTATCGAGTTCCTTGCTGGACCGGAGTTCCATTCTGATTGTTGTTATTTGTTGAAACATTAATGATATTATTTTCTGATTACGTTTGCTTTACCGCAACTAATGTCTATGCAGTCTTTTTTTGTTTTGTTCCTACAAAACATATTGCAAGTCATACTACTTCAACGACTATAACCTTCACTTAATATAAATGGTCATTGAGTGAAGGTCTATTCGCTCATGAACACATGCTCGTTGCTACGTCTTTTCATATTACATAAATTTCAATTTTTCCTCGTTATTTATACAAGTTTGACATTGAATTAAAGTGTTTTATTTTGAAGAATATTTTATCATATCTACACTTGAGCTCTTACCTATAGGTATATTTTATCAGATTAAGACGCTGACTCGTGACCGTGATATAATATTAGATAATACATAATAGAGTAAATGTTATCAAGTCGCTCCTTGAATGCAAAAGAGCCACATATCGCAAATACCTTTTTTTACAGGAGAGCTGAAACAAAATTTCTTTTACGATTTTTTGCAAAAAGCATTTGGTTTTCGTAAATAATTGTATACTATTGTATACCATTCTAAGCGTGATTTATTGCTGTATCTTTATGAATTATTAATTATATTGAAATCTGTTACACACGCTCTAAAAATTCAGATAAGTCCCTTTTGTTTTCCAAATCTAAACTCTTATTAGAAGAAATATTACAAAAATGAAAAGAATATTTAAAAATATCTAATTGCTTTATTAATATTTATGTATAAAAATACAATAAATAGTTTAAAAAAAGTTTAACTATGCAATTTGACAATTATACATATCAAATATGTATTAAAATGTTTATTTTTAATAAGAAAATATAGCGCAAGCTTTTTGTAGGAACTAATAACCGGTCCAAAAATGGTCCAATTTCTTTTAAATTACTTTTGTAGTATCATAATTTCTTAGGAAAAGGAAAACGTGCTAAACATCTAAAAAACAAGGTACCTATCTATTCTAACAATCGTTAAATTCTTTTGATATATACAAGAATAGAGAAATTATCAAAATAAGTTCTAAGAATATTAAAGTATTTCACTGTTCCTTTAGCTTTAATTTATTTGTGTTAATTTTATCTTAATAATATTTGAAATTCTTACAAATTAAATTAAATATCTTTTCACATAAATTGTAACAATAACAAGCGAAAAAAGATAGGATTTAGGCGTTAGCTTTTAGGAACTCCCTAATTTCAGCAGACCAACTTTACAATCAACGAATACGAACATAATTTATTTTATAGTACATTATCAAGTAAACTAAAAGTAACCTTTTAAAAAAATAAAACTTGACACACATTAGTATTATAAACTCACATAATAAAATCTCTATTCAGTCTTCAATTTAAGGCAACAAGCATTTTTTCAACTTGGAATGTATCCTTAAAATATATCTATTGTATCTATATTTTGTTTCAATAACCACAAAGTAAAATTTTAGGTACTTATATTTATATCACATCATAAAAGATATTAAAATTATAATATTAGTAAGTATATTATTATTAAAACAAATCAACAGTCGTATCTAACAGTTAGTAACAATTTATAAAAATCTTAATGTATCTATAGCTTAAAAAACTATCATTATAAATACTTATTTCTCAGTCTTTGAGCGTAGCTTTCAGGGTTAACACAAAATGAGCTGACGGTGTCTTGAGTTTGAGGTGAATCCTGTTGTTCTTATCCTACGCATACCTCTGAATCTGGCACGAAGTAAGGGTCTCTGACACTGTCACATGAACTAAAATCTTCGCTGGTTGAAGAAGAATCGCTTTAAGAATCACTGCTTGAATCAGAAGGTCCAACACCGTAGTATTGACTGTGTAGTTTTTTGTCTTATTTCATCAAGCAATGGTATTGCAGGATCAGGCTGACTATCAATGATGGAATTTATTCCAGAAGAAAAGTTTTGTGTGTCTTGTTGATCATTTGCTACAAACTGCTGAGTATTGATGTTCTTAGGTGTTGAAATAGAGTCAAAGTTGAAATGTTCAATTTTGACAATCGTTTCCATTGTTGCGTTTCAAATAGTCATGTTTAAAATAGGTCTCGATCTACTGGACATCCTGTTATAACATGAACACAAATAATATAGTTTCCATACAATATTTTACTATATTGCATCACAGCTATAATAGTTTAATAACACAGTGTTCTAGTTAATGGCAAATAACACAATAATTTATAAAAGAAAGAAATATCTACTGAAAAAGTAATTATTCTTAAGACGTATTTAATATACTACCTACTTACGTGACGTAAGTTACGTCTACTTTGATGGAAAATGACGTGTTTTATTTAACAAAATTGTATTCTAAACAAAAAGAACACAATATTTAAAATAATTGTTTATCATTAAATATTATGTTAAAAACTTGAGATAAATTTGAATACACAACTGACACATTCTTTACACTATAAACAATATTAAAAATATATTCCAACTTCGTTGAATAAAAAACGGGCACATGTTAAAATGTGGTGCTTTTGTAATTTAATTAATACCTAGTCTTAAATCAATTAGAATGCAAAACGGACACATGTTAAAGTATTGCACTTTTGTATTATCAGTAATAAATAGTCTTACATAAATTGGAATGTAAAAGAAACACATTTTACAATATGGCACCTTTGTATTTTAAATTAAAAATAAACTTACCTGAAATTGGAATGGTAAAAGGGCGTAATTCAAAATGTGGCACTATTGCAGGGAAAACTATGGTAAAAATCAGATCACTTTTTGGATTATGGCTATTTTGCAGTAAAAACACGTGCGTTTTCTTTAAGGTGTGGGTCACAATTGAGAATATGGCAGTCTTGCACTGAAGTCAGTGCGCAAAGTGGCTAAATGCAAAACAGACTTTTGAGCAGTTTGGTGTCAAAATGAGCGAAAACTATGGGTGTCTTAAATAGACTCTAAAGTATCATCGATTTAGAGCTCAATTTTCGAATAAAACCATTTTTGCTCTTTTTTGATTTCTGGCCCTTTTGCATTCAAGGAGCGAAGTGTTATTAAACTTACACACAAAGGTGAATGTGCTCAGTATACAGGGTGTCATTTTTTAATGCCACATGGAGGGAAAATTATCTTAATAAAAGGCATAGCAAATTTTACTCTACATAAACCTTGCTTTTTTTGGAAAAGAAACAAAATCGCACTCAAAGACTTGCTTCACCCAGTAATCGAACCGACTAAAATCTAACAATGAAGATTTCATGGTTTTCCTTTCATTAAATTAACCTAGTATGTTAGAGAGATTTATTTTTATGATTGGCCCTAACGATCGATACAATAAAATTACAGGGTGTCATTTTTACAGATTTTAATCGGTTAGAGTCCCGGGAGAAGCGAGCGAATTTTTGAAAATCTTTGAATGCGGTTTTATTTCTTTTCAAAAATTAACAAATGTTTCTATGGAGTAATATTTGCTATCTCTATTGTTTAGAGTACTTTCCCTCCAGATGGCATTAAAAAATTGCACCCTGTATACTTGTTATTGTTATGAACCTATAGTCAAAAGTGTAATAACTAAAAAATAATATTATGTAAAAAAAATGTTTTTATTTTGGTACCAACAATTTTGGTAATAACAAATTAAACCCAAACAATCAAATGAAATTTAAAGAATCGGAGTAAATTATGTCAGGTGATTGCTTTATTGAGAAAACATCATATTTTGAAGAATTAGTGAAATGCAAACTAAATAACAAATTAAATACATTTTTATTCGGGAAACCAACAGAAAGTTTACATAGTAAATTTATTTATTTCTCCCACAATAATATTTTACATACTATAATTAAAAACTACCTATATTATAAGAGATAATATTAAGAGAAGTGGGAGACTGGTGCCCCATTTAGGTTTCCCTGTACTAGGGGATCACCAGGCTCTTCCCTCGTGCCGAGTTCACGATACAATAGTTCTTAAACTTAGACTAAACAATGACAACTATTATGCTACATTAAGTTTATTTTACATTACGTTGACAGGAGATTTTTTCTTAAAAGCTAAATGTGTGCTATTTATTTGGAGTGTGTATATGAGTATGTGTGTGAGAGATGTCTGTATGTGTATGGGGTTAGTGTATGTGATGAAGTGTGGCTGGATTTGTGTGTGTATGTGTGGGTAGGAATTGAGTGTGATGTCTCTAACTATTGTAGTCGTTCAAAAATATTTTCAGTTTCTAAGTAATCAATTGATTTAAGCCAGTTGGTTAATTTGAATTTTGTTTCGGTTTTGTGTAGAGGATATATTTTAAGTTTTCTGTTTACTGTGTTATACAATTTTGCTCCACTGTAGTTAAAAAATTTTCGTGCAAAAAATGTTTGTGTAACGGGAATGTAGCAGATATCATGGTGTCTCCTTTGGGACAGACTAGGGTTATCTTTATCAAAACCAATGATTTTGTGCTTCAGTAAGACAGTACCTAGGATGTACAATTGCCGTACCGATAACAGGTCACATAGCTTGTACAGCTCCTTAGTGGGATAAAGTCTGGGTTTGCAGAACGATATCTTCAAAATAAGTCGCTGAGCTCTCTCCACGTTCATCATGTAACCTTTGGCACTATCTCCCCATGATTTTATACCATATGCATATGCAATTATGACCCTTAAACCAATTACAGGTTACCACTTATGAATTATAAAAATAGCTTATTACCTATTGTTCGGGGCTGCGGTGCTCCGGGTTTTTTCAGGCTCTGCTCGTGGGTTGATGCGAAATAATTGTTCAGGCAAACAAAAATGAAATCTAATGATTTATCGAATTTAAATATTTAATAATTTCAAGTAGGTACAATGTTGTAGTAGGTAGGTACATTTACAGAACGATGTGTCAATCTTAACGAGTAGAATAGAAGTGAAGGAGGGACGATGGAGCTCGTAGATCTTTGGTGTTCGGGTATTCCCCCAACGGAACTGCCCGAACAGCTCCGACGACGACGTCACGGCGCGAGACGCGACCGCAGCTCCTCCATTGCGTTGAGTAGGTTCCGTAGGCGAATGCTAGGTGGCGCTGGCGTCAACATGGGCCCGACCTTGGAATCAGCAGATTCCAACAGGATCAATTTGACAGCTCCGAATCACCAACGTCAGCTGTCATTACAGGTAGTGGGCAGATCTTAGAGAAAGCTCTGCGCGTGACACCTGTGGCGGTGAGTAAATCAGCCACTCTTGAAATACCATCGCTTCCAGGATAAATACGTATGATGCGACCTAGCTGCCATCTTAACGGTGGCAGGTTGTCATCTTTGATAAGGGCAAGGCTGTAAAGTTGCACGTCGCTTTGATTTGTCTTCCATTTGGTACGTGTTTGTAATTCAGAAACGTATTCCTTCGCCCATCGTGTCCAAAAGTTTTGCCTCATCTGCTCGATCAACGGCAGTCCGTACAGGGCCCGTTGTCTAGCTATAAGCGTCACCAGGCCGATGATAATGACAATTAGAGCTAATACCGAATACTAAAAGGTGAGCTCGAAGATTACACGGGATTTAGAAGGAATTGGCTATTCGTAACATATTGTCAAAATAAATCGTGGTGATATTAGCAGCAGACTTTATATGAAGTGACATTATGTATTAAGTATATCGAGTTATTTTTTTATTGTATACGGCAGCGCCAATCTCTACTGGGATCGGCTCATTATCATGGACAGGACTATTCTAGCGAATGAACCTGATATCGTGTTAATGGACCGATCGTCGTCCAAGGTGTTTTTGGTGGACATAACTATCCCGCATGACGAGAATCTCGTGACACCTTGGACCTTGCATACGAGGTAACCGAAATGTGGGAAGTTATGTCCACTGAAATATTTAATTTTATTATTATTATTATATATAGGGTAAATTTTAATTAGCGCATCAACTCTTGCAGGCAGCTTCGCACATCAACAACATTTGCTCTACGACTTTTTAAAAAACTTTATAAATAACACAAAAATTTAAAAAAAGAAAATCGTTTTCTTGTAACTCTACATTTTGTAAGAAATGGCTACTATTTTTGAAGCGATATTTTACTACGCAAGCTGTGTAGTGCGTGTGTGTGCATACTTACGCGAGTAAATAGAGTTACATCTCTAAACCGAGGCAAAACATATTTTTTGTATGGGAAAACTAAAATTTTTAAAACTATTGATTATAATAAGTTGTAGAACAATTGTTGTTGAGATTGATATGGAGAGACTACCTGCAAGAGGTGATGCATTTGTAATGAATAAGTATACGATTCATTATAATAAACATGTTTCAAAACTTGAACAATACAATTCCAAAATGTGAAAAGAAATTAATAAACTGTAAATTTTTGGGTTGAAAAAAGAAAAAATGTAAAGGTTGACCTCAATCCCTCCTGATAGTAGGTGCTGATAAGGCGCGAGATTACCGCATACGAGCTCAGGATGTCACTGCCTCTAAATAGAATAAAATAAAAAAGCGCTGGCATTTAGTGGCATACTTAATATAAACAGAGGTCTTTATCTTGGAAAACCTCATATTATTTTATCTGTGTTTATCCTACAATTAATCGTTTTTAATTAAAACGCACCGCAAATAATTTATTATATAATTGAGTGACGTTTCTTGCTAGATTTGACAATCCGCTAATTCTAAAGCTTCTAATAAAAGTTTTGGGACTGAGGTAACAAACCTCCTGTACAGTATAAACTTGTGAACAAATTTTCAAGGTGAACTGCGGAATTTTTTCATGTTTTACGATGATTTATCATATACTTAGTCTTTTTACCTATTTATCATATTCGGTAAATTACACAACATTTTGAAAGATGCGATAGCAAAGTTTCGTATATATATTAAACTGAATGGTGTCAATAGCTCAGTACACTTTTCACCTTTTCAGAACCTTCCGTTAATGCCTTAAATCAGCAAATTAGAAGACTTCTGTAGAAAATGTAAACCATAATATAGGATAATCCTATAATGTAGCATTAAGCGTTCGTCTGTTTGAATTTTATCAAAGCTGTATCTGAAAGTATTAATGTCTGAATTAAAAATTATTAAATATATAGTTTATCTTTGATGACATTTTATAAGCAATGGTCATGTAATGATATCTATTTTGATAAGTTTTAATGAAGATAAGATTAGATTGACAATATAGGTAGCACTAGGGTCAAGGAAATTATTAAAATTTGTTTGAGCATACCAATATTCACTCATTTTAAAAATGTTATTAAGTTTAACTTCTGGGAACCATGCCTTGCCTTGCCTTGGCCTTGCCTTGCACCATGGACTAGTGCCTTTTTTCTATTATTGGTGAATAAAAATCGAAAACTATTAAGCAAGCGAAAATTTGATTTAGATTACTGAAGCTTGCATTTCGGTTATTTTTTTAGAATACCTAAACGTTAATTAAATTAAATTCAATCAAAAGAACTTGGACAGTATGCCTGTATCTTTACATACTTATATTATTGTTCTTAGAGGTTTAAGGTGATTATTCATTCGGACACTATTAAATTTAGTTATTATTTTCTGTATGTATGTTTTATTTGGTTTTAACTACTGGAAAAGTTTATAATTGTTAATATTGAGCCTGCTAAAATATATGAATTATTGATTTAAAAAAATAAAGAATAGGAAGGCGTGTTTGGTGAATTTGGTGATAATTAAATGAAGTCAAAAAATCTTATGTAAAACATCTTAACGGAAATTATGACAACGTGGTATTATGTTTCACGGCTTAATTCTTTGCGATTTAATGTTAACATGTTGTAGTAGTAGTACTTCCAAGCGTCAGCCTTGCACGGTTTTCAGAGACACGTTTTTTTTTTTTTTTTTTTTATATGGCAACCCTGATCCCCGCTCTTGAACTCCTCTCCACTTACTTCCTCTCATCATCCCTCCTCAATAATCATTCTGTATTTCCGTGCTCAAGCCTTCGCACGTGCGTCTATAATTTATTACTTAAATTAAACGTTAAATAGTTTGTGTTATAGTTTAAAAATTTAAATCTCAACTTATTATTTGTCGTTCGTAAAAATGGTGAAAAGGAAATATGAAGACATCGAGACCATACGCAAGAAGATCAGAAAACTGGAAAAAAAGCTTCAAAAGAAGCAAATGCCAAGTGAAATTTGTACCTTATCACTATCCATGGCTCTTTACATCGCATAATTGCGTTACGAATCCTTATTCGTAAACAAAGTTCAATGATCTTTATCACTGAATTTGAATGAGCCGAGTTTAAAACTCACAAATTTACCTAGTAAGAATCTTTATTCGAGACGATGGTAAATGTCATTGTTTAGTGATCATTATCGCTAAAATGACTTTTCGAATCCTTATTCGAAAACAAAGTTCAATGATCTTTATCACTGAATTTGAATGAGCCGAGTTTAAAACTCACAAATTTACCTAGTAAGAATCTTTATTCGAGACGATGGTAAATGTCATTGTTTAGTGATCATTATCGCTAAAATGACTTTTCGAATCCTTATTCGAAAACAAAGTTCAATGATCTTTATCACTGAATTTGAATGAGCCGAGTTTAAAACTCACAAATTTACCTAGTAAGAATCTTTATTCGAGACGATGGTAAATGTCATTGTTTAGTGATCATTATCGCTAAAATGACTTTTCGAATCCTTATTCGAAAACAAAGTTCAATGATCTTTATCACTGAATTTCAATGAGCCGAGTTTAAAACTCAAAAAGAAGAATGGCAAGGTCCCATACATTGTCAGTACCGCTTTTATTTCACATAGCATTCACGTACCTCAAACTTAATATGTGCGTTTTATTGCTTAGATAACGAGTAATCAGAATATAATTATTAGATTTATACAGAAGTTGGGAATAAAAAGTCAAAACAATAATCTAACCTAAAAATTACAGGAATTTATAGTCTTCTCTAACATGGCGTCGTATTTTGAAACCATTACATTACATAAGCAGGTATTAACCAATCCAGAGGTTTGAAACGGGGTGGCGGCGCGGGCGGCTTAATTCAAGTTTGACAGTAGGACTTTACAACTATTATTTTTTATTGCCGGGAAATTAAAAAATTTGCTTTCGGCAAGTTTAATTTGATTTTATTGTATTTCTAAATATTCCCGACAACTATCACAACAATAAATGTTGGAAAAAACGTGTCTCATATTGACCTATTAACTACATATAGCCCAGTTTTGATACGCTTGAAAACTCTAAAATTAAGTTATACCGTGGCCGCCAATCCCCTTTACCTAATTCGAATCTTTATTCGAGACTATGGAAAATTTCTTTGTTTAGTGATCATTATCGCTAAAATGACTACCCTACTTTTTGCATTTTATGCTCGTAGGTGCTAAAAACACTTCTTTCGAATTATTATTCGAGACACTGACTACTTTCGTCTTTTCAGTGCCATCTACCTCAAAACATCCACCAGTAGATGATGTTGAGGATATAGAATTGGATAGCGATATCTTAGAGATGTTGGGAGATGCTCCTAAGATTGCTGAAGAACTAGGAAAACCTTTACATAAGGAAATTTCAACCCGGTGCGGTGGTCTGAAATCCTTTTAAAGGGACTGCCCAAATAGCAGCTCTGGGAAGAGCTACCGAAACACTCGTAGGATCATCTTCATTAATACCACAGAAGCAACAAATAAGCAATGGTGCCATCTCGAAATGTACTTATATTGAAGGACAATTTTTATCCAGTATATTTCTTGTACCTAAGCCTAATGGTGATAAAAGGTTTATATTGAATTTAAGAAAGTTAAATAAATTTGTACTTGCTAGTCATTTTAAAATGGAAGATTACAGAACAGCGTAAAAAATTATTAACTGAAAACTGCTGTAGACAATAGACTTAAAACATGCATACTTCTTTGTTGCGACAAATGAAGCTCACAAAAAATATCTTCGATTCAAATACAACAATATATTATATGAATTCAATTGTTTACCGTTCGGCCTTTGTACCGCACCTCTCGTGTTTACTAAATTAATGAAACCAGTTATAGAATACCTGCGTAGTCGGGGTATGATTTCAGTTATTTATTTAGATAACATTTTTTTATCGGAAAGACTTACTCGGAGTGTGTCACTAATGTATCTACAACTATAGATCTATTACAGAGCTTGGGTTTTTTGATTAACCTTTCAAAAAGTTGTTTAATACCTAAACGTGAATGTAAGTTCTTGGGCTTCACTTTCGACTCAAAGCAGATGATTTTAAAACTACCCGAGGAAAAGAAAATAAAATTGAAAGATTTTATAAATAGATTTCTTTGTATAAAACGATGCAAGTTACGCGAATTCGCTAAACTCATTAGTTATTTAATTTCCGCATGTCCAACAATAACTTATTCGTGGTTATATACAAAAAGCTTGAACAATATAAATATAATTGTTTATTAAAAAAAAAAATCCAAACTACGATCACACAATTGATATCTTAATTACCCTACATGAAGAATTATATTGGTGGTTAGGAAACATAGATATAGGCCATTCATCACTCAAACCGAACAACTTTGTTTTAGAATTTTTTACTGATGCCTCCTCTACGGGATGGGGAGCGTATTGTGATACAGTTAGATGTTGTGGATATAGGAAAGACAACGAAACTTCTTGTCATATAGACGAGTTGGAACTAAAAGCGGCCTTTCTAGCTCTAAAATGTTTCACCAAAGAATTATCTAATTGTGACATCTTATTAACAGAATGGGCAGTATTCAATATGATCACCTAGATTATATATCTAGAAGTATGTGGAAATGGTGCGAAGAACGTAGAATAATCTTATTCGCTTCTTACATCAATACTAAAGATAATTGTGAGGCAGATTCATTATCTCGAAAACAGTTCGAGGATACAGAGTGGGAATTAAATCAAATTGCATTTAATGAAATAGTTCGCAACTTTGGTATGCCAGTATTGATTTGTTTGCAAACAGATGCAATACTAAGTGTAAACAATATGTTTCGTGGAGAAATGATCCCGAAGCATGTGCTGTTGATGCCTTTACACTGCCATGGACCAATATGTTATTTTGCGCCTTTCCACCATTCTCGCTTATAGTAAAATTAATGCAGAAAATCATTTGTCATAAGGCAGAGGGTATTGTTGTGGTGCCATATTGGCCAAGTCAACCTGGGTTTCCTATGTTTAAAAAGTTGTCTGTTTCAATTTTTTTGTATTTTGGACCAGATATTGACCTTCTAACATCTCCTTTCAGTAGATTGTAGATTGTGTACACAAGAATCTACGCCTTGTTGCCGCGAAATTATCAGGCAAGCATTACTAAGGAAATATTTATCGAATAGGTCAGTAGATATTATGCTAGCTTCGCTTGCAAATAATACTTACAAACAGTACGATGTTTGCATAAAATCTTGGATAATTTACTGTAGATTACATAATTATGATTATTTTAATGCTTCTATTCCAATTGTAATACATTTTTTAACCGATATTTTTGATAAAGGCGCTAAATACGGGACCATCAATTCTTACCGCTCTGCCTTATCTCTTTTGTTAGGTAATAGCTTAAATGATGATCGAGTCAAACGTTTCATGAAGGGTGTTTACAAGTTGAGGCCCACCAATCCAAAATATAATACTTCTTGGGACCCAAACATAGTGTTAAATTATTTGGCCACTCAATAGCCAAATGAAAGCCTTAGTTTAGAAGATTTCTCTAAGAAACGCTGACTCTGCTAGGTTTGGTGACAGCGCAAAGAGTACAAACATTTTCTCTCATTAAAATAAATAATATAACTCAAAACAGAACAGAAATCTTAGTTAAAATACCTGACTTAGTAAAAACTTCAAAACCAAACTCCTTTCAACCCCTTCTAAGGCTACCATTTTTTCATACAAATCCTGCAATATGCCCTGCCAGATGCATTTTAGATTATATAAATAAAACGAGTGGTTTACGTAGTTGTGACACTTTATTTATTAGCCACAAAAGACCTCACTTAAAAGTTTGTCTCAAACTTTGAGTCACTGTATCAAATATACTTTACAACGCAGTGGCGTGGACACATCAGTGTTTAGCGCGCACAGCACGCGCCATGCGGCCACTTCCACTGCTAGCAGTGTCGGTGTCAATATTGATGTCATACGGAAAACCGCAGGATGGAGTAATACATCCTCAGTATTTGCCAAATTCTACAACAAAGAAATTGTATCGGATGCCAATCAATTTGCAACTAGTATTTTATGTAACTCCTTAGAATAAATAGATGTATATTTGTGATTTATTACTGTTGGTTATACTCTAACAATACAGTTTTACTTATACCTATACTGCAAAAATAATTCACATTAAAATACTCTGAACATCCTACAACATGTTAACATTAAATCGCAAAGAATTAAGCCGTGAAACATAATTAAGGATCAAACGAACTTACCAAGTGAAGTTCGATCACAATTATGTGAACGGCTTAATTCGAAGCGATTGATATAAACCCGCCCAAACAGTATTCCTTTAAAGTAATATCACCCACCCATAATTAATGTGAATTATTTTTATGGGTACTACCTAGGAACTTTAGCTCTAAACTAAATGATTATTGAGGAGGGATGATGAGAGGAAGTAAGTGGAGAGGAGTTCAAGAGCGGGGATCAGGGTTGCCATATAAAAAAAAAAAAAAAAAACGTGTCTCTGAAAACCGTGCAAGGCTGACGCTTGGAAGTACTACTACTACAACATGTTAACATTAAATCGCTTCGAATTAAGCCGTTCACATAATTGTGATCGAACTTCACTTGGTAAGTTCGTTTGATCCTTAATTTTCTATCCCTTTTTTATCGCTATGTATAGGTACAAGTTCGCAATGCTTTGCATTGTACATTGTATGCAACGTTCCTCATCGTTTAAAATGTTTTTTTTTTGTTTATTGTACGGCTTAAGTGACACGCGTCTATTGAATGAATGTTAAAGAGATTTTACAAGGGTGATAATTTATGAATTCATTATATTAAGATTGATGATATCTTAGAAAGAATGCACTTTTGAACCACGTATTCTTTGGCAAAAAGTAAAATTTTTTAGTAAGGATTCATAACCTGAATGTTATGGGATATCAAAAAGAACACCTTGTATAGCTTTGCGAAAACTAGAAATTGTTAATCAAGAAAGCAAAAAGCAACTAAATAAAGAATAAAATGTGTCTTTTATTCTTTATTTAATTAATAAAAACTAGGATCATACCAAAATAGGCTCTCTGTGAAAGCGACGGCTGATTTCCTAAAAATCTCTGTAAACAATAAGTAGTACACGTGTTACGATCGCTACTACATCAACATACCCGTATTTTCGCCAAATCGACCCAAATCCTCGCCCTGAATTATTAACATGTTAAATAAATGAAAAATGTGATAAATATAAATTACCCGACCAGGATTCGAACCTAGGACCTCTCGTTTGCCGGACGAGTGCTCTTCCAAACGAGCTACCGGGGCTTGGCGCTACGCCTCGAAATTACTTATTACATTTTTTTTGTTTTTACGTTATATTGCTAACGTAGCTCCATCTTATGGTATAAGCTTTGCAGCTAAGACCACCCGAGATCAATTTCTTTACAGAAATTGTGAATCCCAGTTAAAGTGAAGCATTGCAATGTTTTAATAATGTTTTTAAGTTTTTTTGCATTTAAAATGCTCAATTATTCTTAAATAAATGAAAAATGTGATAAATAAAAATTACCCGACCAGGATTCGAACCTAGGACCTCTCGTTTGCCGGACGAGTGCTCTTCCAACTGAGCTACCGGGGCTTGGCGCTACGCCTCGAAATTACTTAAACCTCGAAAGGCAAGGTAGTGAGGATTTCACTCATCTTTGTACCGATCGCGCTGAATGTTACTTGACCAGCTACACCGAATGCTACACACGATCGGAGCAACTACGGATTCTTAAAACGATGAACTTATCAAAAAAATAATAAATACATATTTTCAGATGTAAAATCGTATTATTTTATATTTAATCTGGTATTTTACAGAATTTTCGATTAGTACGGTCTTCTTAAAAACCGGAAACACCGATATATTTAAAATTTAAGTGTACCTTTGGAACTACATGATTTGGGTTCAAATGATAGCAAATAGCCTACCCTATATCACATTAAAAGATCCCGATATAATTAACAATAACCCTGTATAATAGAATAAAGAAATTCTTTCGGTATTAGGAAGAGTAACAAAAGTGGTCAAACCAAGTGAAATTGCTAGTATGTAAATTGTAAATTGCAAGTATTGTAATATGATATAGCTTTATGCTAGATAACAAGTTAGAAAACAACATAGGTAGGTACTATAAGACAATAATATAAGCTATTAATATTATTGTCTTATATGATATGATATACCTAGAGTATCCACCAGCATACAACAGTATTAGACCCAGCCATAGGTACAAATTTTATTTAAAAGCGTTTCTTTGTACCAGATGAAGATAAGTGAAATGGAGAGTGTCATTTCACTTTTATATTATTAATCGTATTAAAATATTATTTTCTTGTGAAAATATTCATTAAGGTGGTGCAGAAAAAAAAGAAACTGCTTTGTCGCAACAATTGCGGCACCACTTCGACACGACTAAACTTTCTAATGGGTCCCGCTGTACCCGTCACGTACGTGTACGTTTCACGTCTCCATTACACTACAAAGGATGCTGATGTCGTTGAGAATTTCGAGAAAAAGACGAAGGCTCGTGGTTTGAAAAACTGGAGACGTGCAACAACGCAAACTTTATTCTTTTGTTGTGCTCGTACCCCGAGCCCACGTATCGGTGTAGCTGAAGGAGGAGCTGTGGTCGAAGGGATTTATTTTCCGCAAGATCCGCGGCCTTCGGCTGAACTCGGGATCCGCCAGACCCGCGTCTCATGCCGCCGCAAAGTCGTAATTTGTGTCTATGTAATTTATATATGTTAATAATATTTTTAAGTTTATGCATTTAAATTGCTCTGTTATTTTAAAATAACTGAAAAAATGTGCAAAAAATCACCTGACCAGGACTCGAACCTGGGGCCTCTCGTTTGCCGGACTAGTGCTCTTCCATTCAGCTACCGGGGCCTGGCAATACGCCTCAAAATTACTTTACAAATTTTTGTTTTTACGTTATATTGCTAACGTAGCTCCATTTAATGCAGCTAAGACTACCCGAGACCGATTTCTTTTCAGAAATTGTGAATCCCAGTTAAAGTGCATCATTGCAATGTTTAATAATATTTTTAAGTTTTTGCATTTAAAATGCTGAATTATTCTTAAACAACTGAAAAAATGTTCTAAATAAAAATCACCCGACCAGCACTCGAACCTGGGACCTCTCGTTTGCCGGACGAGTGCTCTTCCACTGAGCTACCGAGGCCTGCCGACACGCCTTGAGATTACTTAGCAACATTTTTTTTTACGTTATATTTGTAATGTAGGTCCATCTAATGATATCAAGGTTATAAAGGTATTCTTTTTTTAGTACGTATGAATGAATTTATGACTAACAAAAATTACACAACATTTTGAAACTTGATAAAAAGTCATCAACTAATTAATAAATAATTTATTATATAATTGAGTGACGTGTCTTTCTAGATTTGACAATCCGCTAATTCTAAAGCTTCTAGTAAAAGTTTAGGGACTGAGGCAACAAACCTCCTGTACAGTATAAACTTGTGAACAAAGTTTCAAGGTGAACTGCAGATTTTTTTCATGTTTTACGATGATTTATCACATAGTCTTTTTACCTATTTATCATATTCGGTAAATTACACAACATTTTGAAAGATGCGATAGCAAAGTTTCGTATATATATTAAACTGAATGGTGTCAATAGCTCAGTACACTTTTCGCCTTTGCAAAAGATACTAGTATTAATCAAAATGAGCTTTAACGGTAAAGTAGTGATTGTGACTGGCGCCAGTTCTGGAATTGGAGCAGCCACAGCCAAGTTATTTGCTTCCGCAGGTGCGCAAGTAGTTATCAATGGAAGAAATGAAAAGAAATTAGCTGGAGTAACTTCAGAAGTGACCAAGCTTGGAAAAGCTCCTTTAGTTATTAATGGTGATGTTTCAAAAGACGAAGATGCAAAAAGGCTCATTAATGACACTGTCGCAAAATTCGGAAAAATTGACATACTTGTTAACAACGCTGGATTTGCTCGTGAAGGATCTATTTTAGACGGAAAATTGTTGCAATCTTACGATGAAATATTTCCAACGAATGTTCGAGCAGTGGTTCACCTAACAAGTCTAGCTGCTCCTCATTTGATCAAAACAAAAGGTAACATAGTGAATATTTCCAGTGTTGTCGCCTCCGTTCCGCCACTACCCAACATCCCTACTAATATGTACCACGTATCTAAAGCTGCCCTGAATCACTTCTCACGAGGTGCTGCCTTGGAGCTTGCTGAGCATGGAGTGAGAGTCAATATTGTTAGCCCTGGACCAGTTGTCACAGATTTTAATGAGAACGCGAATTTAAACTTCAAGACCGAAGAATTGGCTGCCGCCATGCCGTTGAAGAGAGTGGCACAACCTGAAGAACTCGCAGACGTTATTTTCTTCCTCGCCAGTGATAAAGCCATCGGGATCACTGGATCCGAGTTTGTTTCTGACTGTGGGTTTTTGGTGACACATTAAAAAAAGTTTATTTATTTAATTTATTTATTTAATTATTCATTTGCACACAGTGGCACATAAATAACAGTATATCTTAAAGGCTAAACATTGTACAAGGGAACAATAATTTTTTATTTAGGTTAGGTTTTTTTTTTTTTTGTTACTTTAATTGTATTGAAACTACTTACAATAGTTTGTTTAAAAGAGTTTGTATAGTTTAATAAGCATTTTAAATGAAAAATTTTAACTGTGATCCTGTGTGTGTTTAAGGAAGCATTTTAAGTAAAGTCAACTCAACAAACAAGGGTGAAATATTTTTTTTATTTGTGTACTAATGAAAACAATAGAAAAGTGCTAAGTTTATTCCTATTTCCTTTCCTACAACACATACGCATATAATACCGATAATTTGCTACGACAAGATTTATTTTGACACCTTCTGTAAAGCGATCGTCCATCGCCAATTAGACTAAGTCAGTTTAGCTAAGCGAGTCAGTTTTTCATACATATGCGTAAAAATAAATAATCTTATCCCTTTAACTGGCGGAATCCCCTGAGGGGATATCGAATCAGTGGGCTCAAACTGGCAGCATCCCCTCAGGGGACGATTTTGTCACTTTAACTATTTTACGAGCTAATTCACGAATAGTTGTCTTTGTTTAAACTATGCTCTGTATTCAGTGATAAAACGAAGATGAAAATATAGTATTTTTCAACCAATGGTTATGCGATATTTTTTGATAAACAGCCGTTCAAAAACAGAACTTTTTCTGTGTACTGGAGGCTAGAGCTCACACGAGACAATTGTTGTAATTAAAGGTGTCCTTTTTAAGAAAACCTAAAAAAACTACCGTTAAACTAAGGAAAGATAATTACTTTTCATATTTCATGTATTTATTTCTTCTTTTATGATATTTTACACTCGACATTTTTGAATTTTTGTACCCTTGTTTTCAATAGCTGATTGTTTTCGTATTATGTTTTCTAATATTCTAATTTTCTAATATTCTAAATTTCTAATATTGCTATGAACTGACCTTATTAGACCATATTTAACTCAAAGATTATTTATTGTATTTTAAAGTGATAAAATGTTCATTTTGATTTGTTTTCTAAAACATTTATAAAATAATGAAATCAAAATTCGTCTCATTGAAACCATGACTTTCTTTGACTGGCATGGATCCCCTGCGGAGACGCTACATAAGTATGGACAAGACCTTGTCACAGATTGTTGAAGGTTTTAAGTAATTTATTTTCACGTATTTGCTGAAATTAAATATTTTATGTATTACTGTTGCCTAATGCAATTTGTTGAATTAAATATTTTGCTTTGATTTGAAAGTAATATTCATTGTTCAGAAAAAGATAATAGAAGTCTTATCCATACTATATCTACTCAAGTAAACGTATCATTTGTGTTATTTCACAACATTTTTTTATTTTAACTTATTTTAATAAATATGTAGACTTGCGTATTTTTATTTTCAATAATAAGTAAAAAATAGTTCATTCTTTGCAAATAAAGCCTAAAACGAATTTTATTTTAATAGAAAATAGCTTATTTTCATGTTTCTTTTAAAAAAAAATTGTATTTTGTATGATAATTACACCTTAAACCTTAAAAACGACATAGTAAAATTATTTTTTTATGGTAATATGACATACTATTTAATAGGTAATTTATCAAGGATTCCAGAAATGTAACTTTTGAGGAAGCGCCGTTTTTCTCACGCACGGCCGCACGGCTTAAGAACCTGCAAATCAGGCTTGCCAGTTACGCCATATTTACCAAGCAGAGCTCTGCCAATTGAAGAGATAACACAAGATCTATATAAGAATCCATTACTTGCATAATTTGTACGCTCAAGGTATTGTGTAGCAAAGAGTTTTCTTATACCTGAGTACGATTCTACCGGGTATTGTATAATGTATAGTGCAAACAATTTGTGAGGTCATGACAATCCAAACAGTTATTTACTAAATTTTACAAAAATATTTGGTCAGACAGAGAGAGGTAGTAGTTTTATGGGGAATACATGAACCCTCATAAGTATTGAAACTAATGTGAGACTTATATTTTCGGTATTTAATGAATTTCTTCAATTATGATTGTATATCTATACATTATAATAAGGATTACAAGACTCGCATATTAAGAAACTAAATCACACATACTGAAAATAATAACTCAATTTAATAGCGTCCAAAGGAATAATCACCTAACCCTTCTAATATCGATAATATTAGTCTATAAAGATACAGACATAGTGTCGATGTTCTTTTGATTGAATTTAATTCAATTAACGTCTAAGTATTCCTAAAAAATAACCGAAATGCAAGCTTCAGTAATCTAAATCAATTTTTCGCTTGCTTAATAGTTTTGGATTCTTACTCACTAATAATAGAAAAAAAGACACTAGTCCATGGTTCAAGGCTTCATGTGGCTAAAGATAATACAAGTGACATCCCGAAAGTCAAACATAATAGCATTTTAAAAATGATTGAATAATGGTACGCTCAACCAAATTTATTTCAAATTTCAATTAAATATTTATATTGTCATTAAAAAGTAAAAGCCACCTGCAATTTTTATATTTTATTTCTGTTTTAAATATTGTTGTGTAATGGTTTAATTTAGTCAAGATGATTTTGAGTATTTTTGATAGGGTAGGTTGACTACACCTTTATTTTAAGTCATTCATAAATAGTAGCGAAAACGTTAGTTAGTTTATCATTTTTAAGTGTCGTGTGCACCAACTTGAAACACATCACTTCAAAATGAATTAATTTACCTACAAGGCGCAAAATTCCTTACAAAAATTGATAATTAACTTTGGTATCTGTATGGATTAGTGATTATGTTACTTCAATCTATTACCGTTGAATGGAGATAAGAAACACAATCAGCCAAATAGGTATGAAATATGTTTTGTGTCCAAATCGTTCTTGTTTCTAACGTTTACAAAACCGGCGTTTGTTTTTAGTCTCACCTGATATTAAATAAAGCTGCGTTGCATAATATAGCCCACGGGATGAGGAAGAAAGTGACTCTTTAGGTCCAACGCTGCGTCAAGCTTGCATAATGTTACGTTCTGATGAAATAACTGAAATAGAACTTACCAGCGGAATATTTTTGTTACTATTATTAAGATTTAAAAACGTACTATAACACAATTTAAGCTACTAATGTACCCAGAGTAGTTTATCAAGAATTAGCAGTTATGGGTTGTGACACTGTAGATACTGTTTAGATTAATCCATTCAACCTTGATAAAATAAAGATGTTATGATTTTTGTCGTGGTAAAAATCCCGTAAATTCATTAAATCATAGTGAAAATAACCGCGATAGTTTTAAACAGTTTATAAAGATGTTGTATATAAAAATAATGTTTAAAATTTAAGGAAAATTTTAAGTACTACACTAACACAAAATCACTAATGTAAGAATGAATGAATAAACCGTGATTACCGTCCGAGTGACTTACAGACAACGTACAGCCATAACTACTGGGTGTGGAGTCCTTCCTTCGGAACACTCCTTGGGTTTACGGTATTTAAGAAACACATAGCACTAAACGGTAAACGCTGGATGAGGGCGGCGCGGGACTGACTGACGTGCAGAGCCTTAGGGGCCTTTGTCTAGCTATGAGCGTCACCAGGCCGATGATAATGATAATTAGAGCTAATACCGAATACTAAAAGGTGAGCTCGAAGATTACACGGGATTTAGAAGGAATTGGCTATTCGTAACATATTGTCAAAATAAATCGTGGTTATATTAGCAGCAGGCTTTATATGAAGTGACATTATGTATTAAGTATATCGAGTTATTTTTTTATTGTATACGGCAGCGCCAAGCTCTACTGGGATCGGCTCATTATCACGGACAGGACAATTCTAGCGAATGAACCTGATATCTTGTTAATAGACCGATCGTCGTCCAAGGTGTTTTTGGTGGACATAACTATCCCGCATGACGAGAACCTCGTGCAGACCGAGACCGAAAAGCAAAGCAAGTTCTTGGACCTTGCATACGAGGTGACCGAAATGTGGGAAGTTATGTCCACTGAAATATTTAATTTTATTATTATTATTATATACAGGGTGTCAGTATGAAAGCGCGCCATATTGTACAGGGTGTCACAGTATCGATATGGGAACACAAAAAAAATGTTTTTAATTTTTTTTGATAATTTTTTAATTTTTTTTTTAATTATGCGACCCCGTAATTTTTGCTGTATTTCATTACTAAACCATAACTTGTTACGTTTTGAATTAAATCTGATTAAAAAAATGCAATATCAACTCTTCTGTATTAATAAGAAAGTATTGAACAGCTGACGCACGGCGGGGTGAGTGACCGGCTGCGCGCGGCCGCTCCGCGCTCCCCGCACAGCCTCCGCTCGGCGCGCGAGTTTACTTCTAGTCTAGTAGATGTCCATGGGCCAGGATGCCTGTCAGGTGAATCCAGTATTACAAGTAAAAGAATACGTGTGTCATACCTAGGTTGAAATAATTAGGATATCTACCAACATCAACAAGTAATGAAATACAGCTTTGGAGGTGTTTCATTGTCGACTATCATGACCTTAATAATCGTGTACCTACGCGTCGTGAAATTGCGTAGACTTTATTAGATAAATTCATTCTGACATGCAGCAACAAAAAAGGCTATTCAATTTCAAATCGATATTAACCGATCTTTAGCTTCAATAAGTAATAGGTTGATATACCATACATTAATTACATGGCATCAGTTTTACTTTAATATTAAAAAAAACACTTGTTTCTATTTTGTATTCGACTGTCAAAAAAAGAAAAACGATAGGTACATGAACTTTTATGAGGCAAGAAACACAGGCACGCACTTGTTGCGAGAACAAATAATAATAATTATAAAATCCCCATACACTCACACAAATGAAACAAACTACATGCCCCCCATGGTATGGTAAGTAAGTTATGATTGTGTTATTTAACGAACTAGTTGTGAACGTAGAATAAACATGCATTGATAAATACATGCCCAGAACCGGCATTTTTTATGCTCCGTTAGGGATTCGAACCCGCGACCTCATGATCCGCAATGACTAAAGTCTTACACTTTAAGCCGTAATGGCCACAGAGGCCGTCATATGAAACAACAATAAACAACTCGTAAGTAAATTCATTGCTTATGGTGGAAAGGCAGCTTTAAAATAGAGTAACACAGTTACGTATACGTTTGATAACGTATGGCTAGTATCGGGAGACAGAGAACCATGGCACAGATAAACCTAATCCTAAATAATGTTTAAGTTACGTTAATATGTAAATATTCAAACCCCCACGAGTTGCACTTCTCCGTATACAGTATCTTCAGGTTGACTGGTAGAAAATTCGTCAAGGCATTAAGTCCGCCCTTTTTACATAGTTTTAGTGCAATAAAGTTTTAAATAAATAAATAAATATTTTTTCACAATAGTAAATGAATGAACAAGTCGGCGCCGTCCAATTGCGTCCGCGATAAATAATCGTGTACCTAGATTACACTTAATAATTAAACCATAAACAATACGCTATGTTGCATCAAATAAAATGTGTTTTGTATTTAACTTGAATTAATTAGGTTATAACTATCACAGATATGGTGGTGTTCGACGCGCGAGTTTTGTTTTGTAGGTACTCATCGATATTTGAACATTTAATTATCAAAAATAATTATCAAATCCTTAATTGAAAAGTAAAAAATTACTCACCCGTTTGTGGAACTATGACTGCTTTCTGTACATTTGGTTTTCTCACCACAACACAATCACGGAAACAAGATTTATAAAAATTGAAACATTTTTGTGATATTGCACGATGCACGCATTTACACGTTTTATTATTTCTCATCTCATGGTACTCAATTTCACTGAAACGACGAGACATTTTCACTTAAACTGCACAAATCGATATCACTAAAAACGCACTAGAACCGATAAAGCCGAGAATTAAGAAACAATTGTGAGATGTGACATTGACCGTGACCTAATTTCGACTAATTACTAATAGCAAAAATCGCAAAGTCGTCCTTCAATTACTTTCTTTTCGTCACTCGCGCGCCGCCGCCGGTGGGTGAACAAGGATGGCGCTATGAAGGCCATCCAACAATAAAAAGAGATAGCTGTTGGTTCTGTCGGCGTTGTCGCGAGTCTGCTAAGTATAGGTACCTAACTCCTCCTTACGTATCTCATATCTTTCAGATTATGGAAACTAACTCAAGTTGAATACAAAACGTTAAAAAATAAGTAAGATTGTTCTGTTTATTACCTATGCAACATAATATCGTTTTTGTGGTTTGATTATTAAGTCTTATAAAGTCTTTTGACCGCCTCCGTGGCGCATGAGCTAAGGCGTCAAACCTCGAGCAGTTCGTGAGGTCGTGGGTTCGATTCCAGTGCAGACCATTTAAAAATAAAATGTGTTCTGGGTCTGGGTGTTTATTTATTTATGTATAGGTATTCTAGGTTCCCCCTAGTTCACTACATGGTAATCCATAGCACAAGCCTTGGCTTAGCTTGGTGCCATGTAGTTGGTGTGATTGTCTGGGGATTTTATTTACTTATTTTATTTAATAGGTAAGTATACTATCATGGGTTTTAAGAAATCCTTGTAGGTTAGGTAGGTACCGAATTATCTCATATCTTTCTGATTATGAAAACTTTTACTCAAGTTGAATACAAAATGCAACTTATGTAAGATTATTCTGATTATTAGGTACCTATGCAACATAGCATCGTTTTTGCGGTTAAATTATTAAGTCTTATAGGTAATAAGGTAAGTATATCATCATGGGTTTTAAGAAATCCTCATGGGTGGTCATTTGACAACTCGATAAAGTGGTGAAATTTGAGAAAAATAATGCATATCGACCAGTCGACAAATAAAATGAATGCCCTATCTACATTTGTGTTGGTGTGGGAATCGAACTCGCGACCCTTGCGTCTCAACCGGCGCTAATGGGTCGTCGGGAAATGAAAAAATATTCTCAGGGATGTCTTCTGTATGGACAGTCGACAATGAAATACCTCCAAATCCGTATTTCATTACTTGTTGATGTAGGTAGATAGTGATACAAAATAGAAACAAGTACCTAAGTATTTTTTTTTAATATTAAAGTAAAACTATTGCCGTGTAATTTATGTATTGTATATCAACCTATTACTTATTGAAGCTAAAGATCGGTTAATATCGATTTGAAATTGAATGGCCTTTTTTGTTGCTGCATATTAGAATGAATTTATCTAATAAAGTACGCGATTTCACGACGCGTAGGTACACGATTATTAAGGTCATGATAGTCGACAATGAAACACCTCCAAAGCTGTATTTCATTACTTGTTGATGTTGGTAGATATCCTAGTAATTATTTCAACCTAGGTATGACACACGTATTCTTTTACTTGTAATACTGGATTCACCTGACAGGCATCCTGGCCCATGGACATCTAGGTACTAGAAGTAAACTCGCGCGCCGAGCGGAGGCTGTGCGGGGAGCGCGGAGCGGCCGCGCGCAGCCGGTCACTCACCCCGCCGTGCGTCAGCTGTTCAATACTTTCCTATTATTACAGAAGCGTTGATATTGCATTTTTTTAATCAGATTTAATTCAAAACGTAACAAGTTATGGTTTAGTAATGAAATACAGCACAAATTACGGGCTCGCATAATTTAAAAAAAAAATAAAAAAATTATCAAAAAAAATTAAAATCATTTTTTTTGTGTTCCCATATCGATACTGTAACACCCTGTACAATATGGCGCGCTTTCATACTGACACCCTGTATAGGGTAAATTTTAATTAGCGCATCAAATCTTGCATGCAGCTTCGCACATCAATTTAAACAACATAATTTGCTCTACGACTTTTTAAAAAACTTTATAAATAACACAAAAATAAAAAAATAAAAATCGTTTTCTCCTAACTCTACATTTTGTAAGAAATGGCTACTATTTTTGAAGCGATATTTTACTACGCAAGCTGTGTGGCATACTTACGCGAGTAAATAGAGTTACATCTCTAAACCGAGGCAATACATATTTTTTGTATGGGAAAACTAAAATTTTAAAAACTATTGATTATAATAAGTTGTAGAACAATTGTTGTTGAGATTGCTATGGAGAGACTACCTGCAAGAGGTGATGCATTTGTAATGAATAAGTATACGATTCATTATAATAAACATGTTTCAAAACTTGAACAATACAATTCCAAAATGTGAAAAGAAATTAATAAACTGTAAATTTTTGGGTTGAAAAAAGAAAAAATGTAAAGGTTGACCTCAATCCCTCCTGATAGTAGGTGCTGATAAGGCGCGAGATTACCGCATACGAGCTCAGGATGTCACTGCCTCTAAATAGAATAAAATAAAAAAGCGCTGGCATTTAGTGGCATACTTAATATAAACAGAGGTCTTTATCTTGGAAAACCTCATATTATTTTGCCTGTGTTTATCCTACAATTAATCGTTTTTAATTAAAACGCAACGCACCGCAAATAATTTATTATATAATTGAGTGACGTTTCTTTCTAGATTTGACAATCCGCTAATTCTAAAGCTTCTAGTAAAAGTTTAGGGACTGAGGCAACAAACCTCCTGTACAGTATAAACTTGTGAACAAAGTTTCAAGGTGAACTGCAGATTTTTTTCATGTTTTACGATGATTTATCATATAGTCTTTTTACCTATTTATCATATTCGGTAAATTACACAACATTTTGAAAGATGCGATAGCAAAGTTTCGTATATATATTAAACTGAATGGTGTCAATAGCTCAGTACACTTTTCACCTTTGCAGAAGATACTAGTATTACTCAAAATGAGCTTTAACGGTAAAGTAGTGATTGTGACTGGCGCCAGTTCTGGAATTGGAGCAGCCACAGCCAAGTTATTTGCTTCTGAAGGTGCGCAAGTAGTTATCAATGGAAGAAATGAAAAGAAATTAGCTGGAGTAACTTCAGAAGTGACCAAGCTTGGGAAAGCTCCCTTAGTTATTAATGGTGATGTTTCAAAGGACGAAGATGCAAAAAGGCTCATCAATGACACTGTTGCAAAATTCGGAAAAATCGACGTATTTGTTAACAACGCTGGATTTGCTCGTGAAGGATCTATTTTAGACGGAAAATTGTTGCAATCTTACGATGAAATATTTCCAACGAATGTTCGAGCAGTGGTTAACCTAACAAGTCTAGTTGCTCCTCATTTGATCCTAACAAAAGGTAATATAGTGAATATTTCCAGTGTAGCCGCCTCCGTTCCGTCACCACCTTTCATTGCTGCTAATATTTACCACGTATCTAAAGCTGCCCTGAATCATTTCTCTCGAGGTGCTGCCTTGGAACTAGCTGAGCATGGAGTGAGAGTCAATATTGTTAGCCCTGGACCAGTTGTCACAGATTTTGCTGAGAACGCGAATCTCAAATTCAAGGTCGAAGATTTGGCCGCATCCATGCCGTTGAAGAGAGTGGGACAATCTAATGAAATCGCAGACATTATCCTGTTCCTCGCCAGCGATAAAGCCATCGGGATTACTGGGTCCGTGTTTGCTTCTGACTGTGGGTTTTTGTTGAAACATTAGTTTAATTATTTTTGCTTTTATAAATGTATTACAAAAACGTATAAAAGTTTGTACCAATAATAATATTAATTATATAAAATAGTTTGTAATATAATCGGTTGCATCCAATAGGTTTATAAACATGCTATTTATTTTAAATGAAGAATTTCAAATGTAATCTTAATTTGTTATTTAAAAAGTAAGGCGTTTTAAAAAAACTTGAAAGTCAATTCAATAAACAAGGATGTAGTTCGTGATATAAGACTGACAAAAAATTGTTGCTGGTTTCATTAATTTTGTGAACTAATGACAACAACAGAAAAGTGAATTAAATTATTTTAAATTTATTTCTGTTTCTTTTCCTACAACACATACGAATATAATACCAATAAGTTTGCGTCGACAAGATTTATAATTTTAACACCTTCCGTTAATGCCTTAAATCAGCAAATTAGAAGACTTCTGTAGAAAATGTAAACCATAATATAGGATAACCCTATAATCTAGCATTAAGCGTTCGTCTGTTTGAATTTTATCAAAGCTGTATCTGAAATTATTAATGTCTGAATTAAAAATTATTAAATATATAGTTTATCTTTGATGACATTTTATAAGCAATGGTAATGTAATGATATCTATTTTGATAAGTTTTAATGAAGATAAGATTAGATTGACAATATGGGTAGCACTAGGATCAAGGAAATTATTAAAATTTGTTCGAGCATACTAATATTCAATCATTTTAAAAATGTTATTAAGTTTAACTTGTTGGAACAATGCCTTGCCTTGCCTTGACCTTGCCTTGCACCATGGACTAGTGCCTTTTTTCTATTATTGGTGAATTAAAATCGAAAACTATTAAGCAAGCGAAAATTTGATTTAGATTACTGAAGCTTGCATTTCGTTTATTTTTTTAGAATACCTAAACGTTAATTAAATTAAATTCAATTAAAAGAACTTGGACAGTATGCCTGTATCTTTACATTCTTATATTATTGTTCTTAGAGGTTTAAGGTGATTATTCATTCGGACATTATTAAATTTAGTTATTATTTTCAATATGTGTGTTTTATTTGGTTTTTATCTACTAGAAAAGTTTATAATCGTTAATATTGAGCCTGCTAAATTATATGAATTATTAAATTAAAAAAATAAAGAATGGGAAGGCGTGTTTGGTGAATTTGATAACTTTCATTACAGCAAAGGCAATGGTTGACACTATTAGGATAATTTAGTAAAGAACATTTCATTTTATGAAAACTGTTTAATATTTTGAAGCAGAAATATATTTATACATTCTTACACTATTCAAATCTTTATTTAGGAACATAAGATGATTCTCCTTACAATAAATATAACTTTTTTTTATTCTCTACCCCAATAGTTGGCAGGGGGACAAAGTAAATCGTTGACACCTAGGTCTCCAATAGTTGACAGTCTAGCAAGTAATAATTGTTATGACTTTATAATCAAAAATTTTAACTAAGATCAAATAATAATAGATTCTACTGCAATGCTGGAGCACCCACATTTACCGTATGATTAAAATTTACATTAATTACTACATAATATCATAATGTCAACATCAGTAGTGTAAGAAAAATAAATGAGATAGTTTAGATGGATGTGCGAATGTTAGTTCCCCAATCACTGAAAAACGGCCCAACGGATTTGAATGAAATTTGGCATAGTGATAGTGTACATTTTGATAAAGCAAATAGGCTTTTTATCTTGGTATTCCCGTGGGATTGTAAATTGCGCGGATAAAACAGCTAGTACACATATATTTGTAAAAAATTTTTTTCATCAGAAAATTTCACTAAAACATATTAAATAACCTTCTTTATATGTTCCTGGCGCAGAGTGAATATTCATAGTCACATTTCTGACGTATTCTTCGTCTCTTTTACCCCACCTGTCTGTGCTATCACATTAGAAAAACCCCAAATAAAACCTACACAACAAACAAATCCAATAATTGTTTGGTACTCCTGAATCTCTAATGTTTGACATGCTGTTAACTGTTGGATAGAATTGTTTTGAAAGGCGTTTTGAAAAGTTTTGAAACATATGAAAAGTCTTGAAATTTCAATAGTTTTTAACGTCAAGTTTACATGTCAAGCATTGGGTTTGTTTATTACCCAATCGATGACACCCTAATAACTCGTAAACCATGCATGAAATATCATGAAATATAATCTATAATAATTACTCAACAATTAAAAATAATATTTAACTTTAAGATACATCGAAAATCTGATTAAAATGTAAAAAAACACCTTAAACGAATTAGCGTCCTTGAGCACCACCATAAGAAATGGCGTAATATACTGTCACTTTGACCCGTTTGAGATTGTACGACTGTTTTTTATCGACTATTGCAAAACAAAAAAGAGTACCTAGTAACATATCGAAGTTATATTAGTATATTATGTAACAAGTGAGCTAAGTTGCTAATTACAGCTCACTTGTTACATAATATACAGTCGAGGCCGTGATTTGAGCCCGAGCCGCAGGCGAGGTCTTAATAATGAGCCGAGACTGTAATTAGTAACGCTCACGAGTTACATACGACGTTTTTCAACACACTTGTGAGTAAAAGACAGACATACGTGGTCATAAAATAACAAACACACTTGATAACAAAGCTGTGAATTGTGATTGAAAAATGGCGCCGAACCTCGCGCATGCGCGTAGGTTTTTTTTTCCGTCAAATGTGTCAATGTCTGTATAGCATATACAGCCTATTTTAAGTTTTGTTTATTTTAAGTCAACAAAACATAAAATGGTTAATGAAAATATTTTAATATTTTATGACAAACTAGCTGTGACCCGCGACTTCGTCCGCGTGGATACCGTTTATTAGAGTTGGATAAATACTATTATTATATCCTCCTTTAAGTTAAAACTTACCTTATTCTAAATTTCGTCAAAATTGACTCAGTAGTTTAGCTGTGAAAGCGTTACTGATAGATAAACAGACAGAATTACTTCAAAAACTGTTCGTACAACAAAGCAGTGATCCGCAGTTTCACCTAGGTTTTGTGAAAAAGTATAGGTAGGTAGGTATATTACATAGATGATGCCCGCGACTTCGTCTGTATTGAATTAGTATTTCGAGTAGGTTATTTTCTTCTCCAAGGTCCTAACTATCTTTAATAACAAAAATAAAAATGAAGAATCTTCGCCCATATAATATGTATAACTCCTAACCACAAACATAGGTAGGTAACTATCTATTAGGTACATTACAAAGGCACATAGCGTTATAAACAAATCGGGTGCCAAAGTGCCTTAAATTTTAATATTGTCTTAAGTTTTCGCGATGACTATTATGTATGACTATTAAATAAAACACTTTTTAACCGGATTTATCGCGTATATTTACATTTTAAATTTTAACAGTCGCTCGTGATCACGGGTTCCGCAAAGACACCGAAACCTCGAGTTAAAATGTAAAATATAAATTATACGCCATTAATCCGTTTAAAAAGTGTTTTATTTAATGCCTTCAATTTAACTTAATTCATGCAATATCTTAATTAATTATACTTAGCTTATTGTTATTCTAGGTAAAGCTAAGTAGTTTTTGCGTTAAAGAATAGCAAAAATCCATCCATCCAGCCATTATCGCGCAGAAGCTTGCGCTCGCCTCCCGCCTGTTTATACCCTACCGCGCCGCGAGCCGCGTCGAGCGCGGCAACAGTTACGCAAAAATAATCCTTATATCATTCAGTATTCACGCGCGATGGGTTATTAGCGTATTTCATGTATAAGTTTGGTGTTTCTATACCGATTTCTATGATTCTTTTTTTATTGAATAGGTAATAATGTTAATTTTTTTAAATTAGGGATGAGTGAGAGTATTATAAACGTAAGAGTAAACAAATATAATCAGAAAGCTCCGAACTGCTAAGCTATCGGGATTTACACGTGTTATTGTGAGTCAACCATAAAATATAGACATATACTGTTGTGGGATATTTTTTATATAATTCTATGAAGAATATTTCTGTCATACATGATTTCTATGTAGCTTTAACCACTAAGGCTGCACACGCGACGGAAGCTTCAAAAATGAAGTAACTTCTCCCGTTTTTCCAACATTTCCCTTCACTGCTCTGCTCCTATTGATTGTAGCGTGATAATAAGTATATTATAACCTGCCCAGGAGTATGAAGAATAATTTTACCAAGTTTCGTTAAAATCCGTCGAGTAGTTTTTGTTTCTATAAGGAACATACAGACAGACAGACAGACAAAAAATTTACTGATTGCATTTTTGGCATCAGTATCGATCACTAATCACCCCCTGATAGTTATTTTGAAAAAATATTTCATGTACAGAATTGACCTATCTACAGATTTATTTTAAGTATATAATATATATATAGATATAGATAAGATGATTGTAAATTGTGAATAATTTGTTGAATATACAAATTTATTTTACTAACATAAGGCGCAAACACTTAAAAATGTATATGGATTTGAAGTGGTATAAAACCTCTTTGTTGTTTCTGAAAATATTTAGTGTATAACTCGGACCAATAAAATATGCTCTGTTATCTCGCATGTTATTTGCACAAAGGTACAATTCAACTTTGTAGGATTCATTATATTATGCACTAGGGTATAATATATTATGCACGCGTGACTTATAGCCCAGTTTATAGTTCTAAATTCAATAGAATAACGCTCACTTTACGAGCAAGTGTGTTGAAAATAATATTATTTAGTGTTAAAAAATGACATAATAGTATTTCATATTATCAAGGTATACTTTATTTTCATATTTCTAATACAAGGTGTCAAGCATTGGTGCAGTGTAAACCTTTGGTGCCTTTACTTTAAATATTATTTAGTCATGCCTCATGGCGCTATGTCGGCCGCTGCCGAGTTACCGCTCGCTTCGCTCGCTTGGCTCGCGCACGTCACCTCTTCGTCGCTACGCTGTAACTTTTATCATTACCTGTGCGGGTCAATAAGTCCGTGACTTTTTGAATTTCTGACCTCTGTACTGAAAAAGCAACACTACTCCTGTCAACAGGCATATCTCAGTTGACTCCTTTCAAAATTTGAACTTGTGCGTCATTTAGTTTGTGTTTGATCGCTTTCTTTATCAGACTACCCAGTAATTTGAGAAAAAAATGGAAAAAGTCAATTTCGTGTGCTTATCAAGCATTATTTTTTGCGAAAAAAAAAAACCACTACCGAGACCAAGGCTAAGCTTGATAAATACTATGGGGACTTTGCACCATCGATTTCAATGGTAAAAAAGTGGTTAACTGAATTTCGTTGTGGCCGTACAAGCACTGAAGATGCCGAACGTCCTGGACGCCCAGTTGAGGTCTCTACACTCGAAACTATCGAAAAAATTCACGATGTGGTGTTGGCCGACCGAAGATTGAAAGTGCGAGAAATTGTGGAAGCAGGGAAGTAGGGATCTCGCATGGCTAAGTGGTTTCAATTTTCAAAAAGAAAGGATCCCTTGGGCATAAGAAAGCTTTCCGCAAGAAGGTGGCCACGTTTGCTCACAGTCGACCACAAACGCAATCGTGTAACAACTTCACAGGAAGCTTTGCAATGTTTAATCGCAAAATGGAGGAGTTTTTTCTCGGTTTTGTAACCGTGGCAGAAACAAGGATCCATCATAACACACCAGTGACCAAACAACAGTCAAAACAGTAGGTTTCTAATGGTGATGTTTTTAATGCAAGGGTGCACACATGTGCAGTTGCAATGGTAAAAGTTCATGAATTGGGCTATGTATTGCTCCCTTATCCGCCCTATTCTCCAGATTTGGCTCCGAGTGACTACTTCTTGTTCCCAAGCCTGAAGAAATGGCTTGGTGGAAAAAGATTTCACTCCAATTATGAGGTCATCTCGCAAACAAAGGCCTGTTTTGAGGACCTCGACAAATCATATTTTTTGGAAGGTATAAAAAAAATTGAAGAAGCGTTGGACAAAGTGTATAGGGCTCGAGGGAGACCAAGTTGAAAAATAAAATGGTTTATTTATCAAAAAATCTGTGTTTTATTCCAAAAGTCACGGACTTATTGACCCGCCCTCGTATGTAAGGTGACGGGCATGTTATTTACTGATAGTTCTCCTAGAAACATGGTGTTGGCAGAATGCTGGCAAAATTACACATGTTAACATAATTCACCTTTGAGGCACATTATGTTTATATGTGGTAATTGCAGAATCGGGGCCCTGACCGCTTATACATCTTCCGGTGCGGGAATTATATGATAAATATGGCATTATCGCATCCCAAAGCAGAACACTAGCTCTCTTCTATTTAATTTGAGGGAGTAGAACCATGAAACACGTGGGAGTTCATTCACAAGGGTTTTGTACCATATAACTTTTGTTAATGAGAAATTATTAAAGAAAGTTCTCCATTTAAAATAAATATTGATTTTAACATGAGGTATGTAGTCTGAAAGGGTGGAATTATATTAGTACCCAGATATGTCGCGAACCCATTAATATTTTTTTGTCTTACATCTTTGAATGCTTTTTCATACATTACCGGCTGTGCTTTCGGTATTGTATAGAATACCTAGGCAAAGTATAAAATAATTCATTTTCAAACCTGCACGTTTCAAGTATTCTATACCATTACCTAGGGATTGTATAAAATACTGGATTATTCAGATTGCCGGTAACATATACATATAATATGTATAAATCATAAAAATGCGGTTTAAATAAAATTTGTTGTTAAACAAACAAAACCTAAGACCCCATGTGTGCCACCGTGATTCCCCAAAATAAACCGAAATACACAAATCAAAAAAGTCTAAGCAACATGTACTTATGTGATTTTTTTAATAATATTTCATGTTACAAAGTTTCTATTTTTTATTTGAATATACTTTTGGGATCTTATTTAAGTGAACATTTTTAAGTGAACATCTGTTTTAATAATGTTTTTAAGTTTTTTTGCATTTAAAAAATGCTCAATTATTGTTAAATAAATGAAAAATGTGATAAATAAAAATTACCCGACCAGGATTCGAACCTGGGACCTCTCGTTTGCCGGACGAGTGCTCTTCCAACTGAGCTACCGGGACCTGGCGCTACGCCTCGAAATTTCTTACCACATTTTTGTTTTTACGTTATATTGCTAACGTAGCTTCATCTAATGATATCAAGGTTATATAGGTATTCTTTTTTTAGTACGCACGCACGTAAGAATGAATTTATGACTAACAAAAATTACACAACATTTTGAAACTTGATAAAAAAGTCATCAACCTGTATATATTAAACTGAATGGTGTCAATAGCTCAGTACACTTTTCGCCTTAGCAAAAGATACTAGTATTAATCAAAATGAGCTTTAACGGTAAAGTAGTGATTGTGACTGGCGCCAGTTCTGGAATTGGAGCAGCCACAGCCAAGTTATTTGCTTCCGCAGGTGCGCAAGTAGTTATCAATGGAAGAAATGAAAAGAAATTAGCTGGAGTAACTTCAGAAGTGGCCAAGCTTGGAAAAGCTCCTTTAGTTATTAATGCTGATGTTTCAAAAGACGAAGATGCAAAAAGGCTCATTAATGACACTGTCGCAAAATTCGGAAAAATTGACATACTTGTTAACAACGCTGGATTTGCTCGTGAAGGATCTATTTTAGACGGAAAATTGTTGCAATCTTACGATGAAATATTTCCAACGAATGTTCGAGCAGTGGTTCACCTAACAAGTCTAGCTGCTCCTCATTTGATCAAAACAAAAGGTAACATAGTGAATATTTCCAGTGTTGTCGCCTCCGTTCCGCCACTACCCAACATCCCGACTAATATGTACCACGTATCTAAAGCTGCCCTGAATCACTTCTCACGAGGTGCTGCCTTGGAGCTTGCTGAGCATGGAGTGAGAGTCAATATTGTTAGCCCTGGACCAGTTGTCACAGATTTTAATGAGAACGCGAATTTAAAATTCAAGACCGAAGAATTGGCTGCCGCCATGCCGTTGAAGAGAGTGGCACAACCTGAAGAACTCGCAGACGTTATTTTCTTCCTCGCCAGTGATAAAGCCATCGGGATCACTGGATCCGAGTTTGTTTCTGACTGTGGGTTTTTGGTGACACATTAAAAAAAGTTTATTTATTTAATTTATTTATTTAATTATTCATTTGCACACAGTGGCACATAAATAACAGTATATCTTAAAGGCTAAACATTGTACAAGGGAACAATAATTTTTTATTTAGGGTAGGTTTTTTTTTTTTTTTTGTTACTTTAATTGTATTGAAACTACTTACAATAGTTTGTTTAAAAGAGTTTGTATAGTTTAATAAGCATTTTAAATGAAAAATTTTAACTGTGATCCTGTGTGTGTTTAAGGAAGCATTTTAAGTAAAGTCAATTCAACAAACAAGGGTGAAATATTTTTTTTATTTGTGTACTAATGAAAACAATAGAAAAGTGCTAAGTTTATTCCTATTTCCTTTCCTACAACACATACGCATATAATACCGATAATTTGCTACGACAAGATTTATTTTGACACCTTCCGTAAAGCGATCGTCCATCGCCAATTAGACTAAGTCAGTTTAGCTAAGCGAGTCAGTTTTTCATACATATGCGTAAAAATAAATAATCTTATCCCTTTAACTGGCGGAATCCCCTGAGGGGATATCGAATCAGTGGGCTCAAACTGGCAGCATCCCCTCAGGGGACGATTTTGTCACTTTAACTATTTTACGAGCTAATTCACGAATAGTTGTCTTTGTTTAAACTATGCTCTGTATTCAGTGATAAAACGAAGATGAAAATATAGTATTTTTCAACCAATGGTTATGCGATATTTTTTGATAAACAGCCGTTCAAAAACAGAACTTTTTCTGTGTACTGGAGGCTAGAGCTCACACGAGACAATTGTTGTAATTAAAGGTGTCCTTTTTAAGAAAACCTAAAAAAACTACCGTTAAACTAAGGAAAGATAATTACTTTTCATATTTCATGTATTTATTTCTTCTTTTATGATATTTTACACTCGACATTTTTGAATTTTTGTACCCTTGTTTTCAATAGCTGATTGTTTTCGTATTATGTTTTCTAATATTCTAATTTTCTAATATTCTAAATTTCTAATATTGCTATGAACTGACCTTATTAGACCATATTTAACTCAAAGATTATTTATTGTATTTTAAAGTGATAAAATGTTCATTTTGATTTGTTTTCTAAAACATTTATAAAATAATGAAATCAAAATTCGTCTCATTGAAACCATGACTTTCTTTGACTGGCATGGATCCCCTGCGGAGACGCTACATAAGTATGGACAAGACCTTGTCACAGATTGTTGAAGGTTTTAAGTAATTTATTTTCACGTATTTGCTGAAATTAAATATTTTATGTATTACTGTTGCCTAATGCAATTTGTTGAATTAAATATTTTGCTTTGATTTGAAAGTAATATTCATTGTTCAGAAAAAGATAATAGAAGTCTTATCCATACTATATCTACTCAAGTAAACGTATCATTTGTGTTATTTCACAACATTTTTTTATTTTAACTTATTTTAATAAATATGTAGACTTGCGTATTTTTATTTTCAATAATAAGTAAAAAATAGTTCATTCTTTGCAAATAAAGCCTAAAACGAATTTTATTTTAATAGAAAATAGCTTATTTTCATGTTTCTTTTAAAAAAAAATTGTATTTTGTATGATAATTACACCTTAAACCTTAAAAACGACATAGTAAAATTATTTTTTTATGGTAATATGACATACTATTTAATAGGTAATTTATCAAGGATTCCAGAAATGTAACTTTTGAGGAAGCGCCGTTTTTCTCACGCACGGCCGCACGGCTTAAGAACCTGCAAATCAGGCTTGCCAGTTACGCCATATTTACCAAGCAGAGCTCTGCCAATTGAAGAGATAACACAAGATCTATATAAGAATCCATAACTTGCATAATTTGTACGCTCAAGGTATTGTGTAGCAAAGAGTTTTCTTATACCTGAGTACGATTCTACCGGGTATTGTATAATGTATAGTGCAAACAATTTGTGAGGTCATGACAATCCAAACAGTTATTTACTAAATTTTACAAAAATATTTGGTCAGACAGAGAGAGGTAGTAGTTTATGGGGAATACATGAACCCTCATAAGTATTGAAACTAATTTGAGACTTATATTTTCGGTATTTAGTGAATTTCTTAAATTTTGATTGTATATCTATACATTATAATAAAGATTACAAGACTCGCATATTAAGTAAATAAATCACACATACTGAAAATAATAACTAAATTTAATAGCGTCCAAATGAATAATCACCTAAAACTTCTAATATCGATAATATTAGTCTGTAAAGATACAGACATAGTGTCGATGTTCTTTTGATTGAATTTAGTTCAATTAACGTCTAAGTATTCCCAAAAAATAACCGAAATGCAAGCTTCGGTAATCTAAATCAAATTTTCGCTTGCTTAATAGTTTTGGATTCTTACTCACTAATAATAGAAAAAAAGACACTAGTCCATGGTTCAAGGCTTCATGTGGCTAAAGATAATACAAGTGACATCCCGAAAGTCAAACATATCTAAAATAAAGCATTTTAAAAATGATTGAATAATGTTACGCTCAACCAAATTTATTTCAAATTTCAATTAAATATTTATATTGTCATTAAAAAGTAAAAGCCACCTGAAATTTTTATATTTTATTTCTGTTTTTAATATTGTTGTGTAATGGTTTAATTTAGTCAAGATGATTTTGAGTATTTTTGATAAGGTAGGTTGGCTACACCTTTATTTTAAGTCATTCATAAATAGTAGCGAAAACGTTAGTTAGTTTATCATTTTTAAGTGTCTTGTGCACCAACTTGAAACACATCACTTCAAAATGAATTAATTAATTTACCTACAAGGAGCAAAATCCCTTACAAAAATTGAGAATTAACTTTGGTATCTGTATGGATTAGTGATTATGTTACTTCAATCTATTACCGTTGAATGGAGATAAGAAACACAATCAGCCAAATAGGTATGAAATACGTTTTGTGTCCAAATCGTTCTTGTTTTTAACGTTTACAAAACCGGCGTTTGTTTTTAGTCTCACCTGATATTAAATAAAGCTGCGCTGCATAAAATAGCCCACGGGGTGAGGAAGAAAGTGACTCTTTAGGTCCAACGCTGCGTCACGTTTGAATTATGTTACGTTCTGATGAAATAACTGAAATAGAACTTACCAGCGGAAGATTTTTGTTACTATCATCAAGATTTAAAAACGTACTATAAGACAATTTAAGCTACTAATGTACCCAGAGTAGTTTATCAAGCATTAGCAGTTATGGGTTGTGACACTGTAGATACTGTTTAGATTAATCCATTCAACCTTGATAAAATAAAGATGTTATGATTTTTGTCGTGACAAGAATCCCGTAAATTCATTAAATCATAGTGAAAATAACCGCGATAGTTTTAAACAGTTTATAAAGATGTTTCATCATCATCATCACAACTCATTGTAATGAGCCCACGACAAGGCATGAGTCTCTCCCCTGGGTGACGAGGAGGTATAGGCTATAATCCACCAAGCTGGCCCAGAGCTGGGTGGTGGATGTCATAATTTTCAGGGCGCCAAAGTGGCTTCTGACAAACCCTAACGACTACTGTATACAAGTATACAGCACCCGGGACCGACTGCTTAACGTGCCCTCCGAAGCACGGAAGTCGTCGTGAGAAATGAATGGTCGGCGGTCACCCATCCAAGCACCGACCGCACCAAACGTTGCTTAATCTGTGATATCGTATGATACACACAGTAACCACGGCGCCACGACGACTTCGATGTTTATAAAGATGTTTTATATAAAAATAATATTGAAAACTAAAGGAAAATTTTAAGTACTACACTAAAAGAGTAAGTATATAAAGTAAAACACTAACACAAAATCACTAATGTAAGAATGGATGAATAAACCGTGATTACTGTTCGAGTGACTTACAGACAACGTACAGCCATAACTTCTGGGTGTAGAGAGCTGTTCGGAACAGTCCTTGGGTTTACCGTATGTAAGAAACATATAGCACTAAACGGTAAAACGCTGGATGAGGGCGGCGCGGGACTGACTGACGTGCAGAGCCTTAGGGGCCTTTGTCTAGCTATGAGCGTCACCAGGCCGATGATAATGATAATTAGAGCTAATACCGAATACTAAAAGGTGAGCTCGAAGATTACACGGGATTTAGAAGGAATTGGCTATTCGTAACATATTGTCAAAATAAATCGTGGTGATATTAGCAGCAGACATTATATGAAGTGACCTTATGTATTAAGTATATCGAGTTATTTTTTTATTGTATACGGCAACGCCAAGCTCTACTGGGATCGGCTCATTATCACGGACATGACTAGATAGATAGATAAAAACGTTTATTGTTACTAAAATCACACACTTATAAACTTAATATTTAAACAATTCTTAAAAATACTTAATCTAAATCAGTGTGTGTTATAGCAGAGCAAAAAGCCATAGCTCAGCGTCCGTATTTGCTTAAAAGCAATACGCTGATATTCTGCTACAGCTTATGGAGGTTAAGTTATAACTTTAAATAAAGCATTATTATATATTTCTTTGTACTATGTGCGCAGCGCTGTCGCAAGGCAGAACTGGCAGGGTCGCCATGTGCTGTTGGGACCGGAGCTTAATAAAAAAAGATGACACTATATTGAAGTAATATTGATACATAACGAGAAGGTGCGTCACAAAATATACACGTATCGGTGTTGCTGAAGGAGGAGATGTGGCCGAAGGGAGTCTTCCGCAAGTTCCGCGGCCTTCCGCCGCCCTCAGGATCCGGCAGACCCGCGTCTCACAACGCCGCAAAGTCGTAATTTGTGTCTATATATTTTATTTATAATATTTTTAAGTGTATGCATTTAAAATGCTCAGTTATTTTAAAATAACTGAAAAAATGTACACAAAAAAATCACCTGACCAGGACTCGAACCTGGGGCCTGGCAATACGCCTCAAAATTGCTTTACACATTTTTGTTTTTACGTTATATTGCTAACGTAGCTCCTTTTAATGTTATAGCTTTGCAGCTAAGACTACCCGAGACCGATTTCTTTTCAGAAATTGTGAATCCCATGTACGGTTCAGCCGCACTACCTATCGCCCAGTCAGCATTTTTACCTTAATTTCATAATTTTATTAATAATCGAATCAGTTCACGCATCATCATCAATCAGCGCGTTCGTGTACTCATTAGCTATTAATTATTAGCAATATATTTTTACTTTTACCTAAAGTACCATCTTTTATTTATTATCAGCAGCAGCAATTCAAGGTGTAACGTACATCTTTTTGGTCCTTCGAGCTTACCGTTAGCGGGACTTAAATCACGAGTGACCCTATATTTGGATTGCAGTGTATTAAGGATCGCCACGTAAGCAACCAGCAGCAGCTTTGGTGAGTCTACAGCTCTCTATCATTATCACTGGTATATACATCATTTGGAAAAATGGAAGATCTTCTGGTTAACCAAACTCAGCTCATGGAATCTATGAATCAGCTTTTGATTAACTTCAAGAAAGACAGTGCCGATCGTAAGACGTCGGCTCATATTAAAAAACGACTTAGCACGTTAGAAAGTTACTGGCAGGAGTTTCAAAATAACCATTTGAGGCTTTGCGAGTCTAGCGATAAATCAAATGAATATTTTACTAGCAATTACTATCAAAAAACATCAGATTTTTATAACGAAACGCGCAGCTACTTACTCACGTTTTTACCTAGCGACTCTAAGGAAAAAAACCTTACTCAGACCAGCTACCCCGTTGCAAATGCCCAACTTTTCATCTGTACCGTCGCCTGGCGGCACCATCCGTCCTTTGACGTCATCCGACAAAGAGGCTTTTCGAAACCAAGGTAACAGCAGTAGGTTAGAGGAAATGTTGAGAAAGCAAAGAAGTAATTTTAAGGCTTTTCAGCGTACTATCAGCAGCATCGATCTCGACAATGTCTCTGAAAAATGGGAGTACGAGGATATATTGAAGTCGGTTCAATCACGTTGGGCTATCATAGACGTATTGCACTGGGAAATAGACAGCGAATTATACGAAGACAATGTAGAATATGAAGATATGTTTAGCAGCTATGAGCAGAAATTCAACACTGTGAAGAAATCTATTAACAGCAAGATGTGTTCTGATCTGTTTCGGGAGAAGACTACTCCAAAAATGGACATCCCTATTTTCAGCGGGAGCTACCACCAGTGGTTGTCGTTTAAAGACTTGTTTGTGGAAACCATCCACAACAATCGAGCATTATCAAATAGTCAGAAAATGCAATTTCTGAAAGCTAAGATAAAGGGCGAAGCAGAAAAGCTGGTGCAACACTTAAATATAAGCTCAGATAATTATCAAGTGTGTTGGGACCTTTTAAACAATCGTTACAATAACACAAAGCTTATATTTAATTCACATATGAGTGTGCTTATCAACCAGCCTTTTATGCAGCAGCAGTCCGCAGTAGCGATTAAGAGGATTCACGACACTACCAATGAATGCCTGAACGCCATTAAAAACTTGGGAGTCAACATAGAGAACTGGGACCCCATGGTTGTCTATATACTTACGCAGAAATTAGACGCGGACACTCACAACGACTACATAGAGTCGCTGAAACATCCAAGAGATCTGCCTACTTTAAACGATTTATTACAATTTTTAGAGGTCAAATTTACTGCCCTAGAGTCTTCAAAACGAAAGCCAGATCATCCTAAATTAAACCAGCAGCCGCAACAATCATCTCAGCCCTCTTATTATAAAAAACCATTCGTATTTAATTCATTTTCAAGCAATCATAATCAATCATTTAAATCAAATTATTTTAATAATAAAAGTAGGTTAGCGTCCGTACAACAGCAAAAATGCCCCATTTGCAATAAAAATCACGTTGTATCATATTGTGAAACATTTTCAGCGTATAAACCGGAAACTAAGCTACAAATAATTGCCAATTTATCGTTATGCCAAAACTGTCTTTATAATCATAACGGTAATGAATGTTATTCAAGAAAAAGATGTCATAAGTGCCAAGCCGATCATCATACTTTGGTGCATGAAGCCTTTGTCGCATCAGCAAATACTACAACGTCGAGTGCAACGCCCGACCGCTCCGTATCTAGCTCACACGTGTCGCTAGACGACACTCAGGAGGTTTTATTGGCAACCGCCCTTGTCAATGTTCAAGGTATTGATGGCACCCTCCACACCATGCGAGCGCTTATCGATCAAGGATCGCAAACATCGATTATAACTGAAAATGGCGCTCAAAGATTAGGACTGCCTCGTATGAACTGCAAGGGAGTCATCTTAGGAGTAGGTGCAACAGAGAACAACTGTAAGGGTTCCATGAATATCACGCTGTCATCTCGTTATAATTCATATCAACTCAATCTAGACTTATTTATCATGAGTCACGCCGTAAATATTTTTTCTTTTATTTTTTCTTTTTTCTAAACCATCTTGGGCTTTCATCGAGAATATACAACTAGCAGACCCCGAGTTCTATCGTAGTAGGACAATCGATCTCTTACTTGGCGCTGATGTTTAATCTTCGATCATCATGGGAGGAATTATCAAGGAGCATGACAGCATGCCTATTGCACAACAGACGTGGCTAGGCTGGATTCTATGCGGAAACGTAAAATCCTATAACTGTAATGTGATCAAGGTAGATATAGATAGATAGCTTACATAAATTTTGGTCCATAGAAGATATTAACGAGAATGAGGAAATGTCATCTGAAGATTATCAATGCCTACAGAAATACCAGGAAACTACTTTCCGCCGACCTAAAGGAAAATATATAGCACTACACCCAGACGCCGGAGTGAAATTAGGCCTATCAGAACCCACGCCATGCGCTCAGCTTTATCAGCTTGGATGTGAGTTTAAAAAGCAGCAAAAGCTAAGTATAAATTATAAGAACTTTACTAATGAACACATTGACCTAGGTCATATTCACGTAATAACAATGGCCAATCCGACACCATTGTATTACATGCCGCACCACGCGGTTGAGCGCCCCGATTCTGTTACTACTTCGCTAAGAGTCGTATTCCGTACATCGCAAAAAACAATACTTAAACCAGCTAGTAAGACTTCACATCCCACTCAAATTTCAACGCCCAGACTTAAATTAATGATTTTTAAAATTAAACAAAGCTTAACAGCACATAACCTAGAGGTCTACGCTTGGTTTGAGTCAACAGCAGCACTCGGGGTCGGTCAGCAGCATTATTTTGGGTGGAAAGGACCTACATCGTTATCATCATCATTATCTAACACCTATGAAAATAAAATTACTATCCAACCCGACCTTTTATTAGCAGCGTTCTTAGAGGCCCTACGTCGATTAGCAGCAAGCAAAGATACTCCACGTCATTTATATAGCGACAACGGGACCAATTTCATCGGAGCAAACAAAGTGCTAACCAATGAACACTTCAACTTAAAATCTACCCTATCTGACAAGTTTTTCACAGAGATCAGCGAAATGAAAATCGACTGGCACTTTAACGCCCCCTCGTGGCCGAGTACCGGCGGACTTTGGGAAGCGGCTGTGAAAAGCTTAAAACATCATCTTCGAAGAGTCGTCGGCGATCAAAAGCTAACTTACGAAGAGTTTTCTACGTTGTTAGCTCAGCTCGAAGCCTGTCTCAACTCGAGACCGCTTTGTACGCTGTCAGAGGATCCGGATGACATCAATTATTTAACGCCAGCTCACTTCCTTTCCAGCGGACCAATTCTCTCAGTTATAGAAACTGAAACGGATGGCAGAACTAGATGGCAGCTTACGCAAAAAATATTCAGCGATATCTGGAAAAGATGGCGTACTGAATACCTAATTCAGTTAGCAGCTCGAAGCAAATGGCGTGAGTCACGAGAAAACGTCAAACTCGACGACATAGTGGTAATACATGACGCTAACCTACCGCCCGGTAAGTGGGCTCTGGGTCGAGTAATCCAACTTTATCCCGGAAATGACAACCTAGTGCGTGTAGTCTCCGTCAAGACAAAAAACGGCTCTGTAATAAAAAGACCCATCGTAAAATTATCTATTTTACCCGTCAAAACCGAACCATCAAACAATAGCAGCGAAATAATGACAAGTACAAACGATACATCAGCAAAAAATATCAAAACCAGAACATCGAAGAAAAAATATAGTATTAATTTCTTATCTATTCTTATGAGCCTTATGTTATTTATGACATCAACAGTACGAGCTAACTATAACATCACAAAATTAAGCGATAGCAAGTACATATTTTTTGAAAAAGTTGGAACTATGCACGTCATACAAGACCATTGGAAATTAATAGCTTATTACGATATGGATCCCTATTGGTACGGAACAAGAATATTTAACACTTATTTAAATCACCTACAAAGTTTATGCACTAATACTATAAGAAATAAACATTGCGATATAATATTACAACAGCTGAGACACGGGTTCAACGAGCTACAATACTATGACCGCATGCTGCTAAATCAGCACTTTGATAATCGGAAACGCATGCGCCGTGGCCTTGTAAACGGCGTAGGTTATATCGCAAATACTTTGTTCGGTGTTTTAGATGAACGATTTGCAGATCAGTACGAAAAGGACATTAGTTTGGTTCGTTTTAACCAAAAACACTTATCACAACTTTTTAAAAACCAAACATCGATCATAGAAGCAGAGAGTAATGTTTTAAAAAGAATATAAGTCACGATGGAAAGTCAATACAAAACGTTCAATCAGCATTTAAATAGTTTAGAGAAGGAGAAATTTCGCAAATAGAAATCACAAATGACTTCACCCTATCGAGTATCATAGCCAATAATGTCCTAGTAAATCTCCATAGTATCCAGGACACGCTCCTAGATACTATTACCAACCTCCAGCACTTCAACGTCCATCTGCTGTCTCCTACCCAGTTGCAAAGCGAACTAAGTTTAATCTCCAGCCAGATAACAAAAGATTTATCATTACCTATCGATAACGTACAACTTGATTTATCCAGCCTATATAAAATTTTGAAGGTCAAAGCTAGAATGACGAAACAATATTTCATCTTTGAAATCCAAATCCCTCTTGCAAGTAGAGACGACTATGAACTTTATAATGCAATACCGCTTTATCATCAAGTTAACAAATCATCACTCTCTATGTTTAATCTTTTACCGATAGCAGATCATATAGCCATAAATTTGAAAAAAGATACCTACATACCTGTTACCTATAACGACTTTCAGAGCTGCATAGAATACAGCACTACTATTTTACCAAATTATCTTTGCCAGCTTCAAACTCCAGTCTACGATAGACAGACGGACGAAAGCCTTTGTATTAAAAATAAACAATCAAACAGCTGTAAAATTATAAGTAGCGCGTGTCAAACTACATGGAAGAAGCTTACTAAGCCTAATACATACTTAATAAACTGTTGCGGGCAATGTACCTTCCGATTCATATGTAGAGATCAAGTTACCGTCGAACAGGTGACGGGAGTAAACATTATAATTCTCGGTACCGATTGCGTCATTCGGGGAGAATCGCTAGAAATAACGCCTCATACACAAATGGTTAATAAGATCAATATTGAGCCGACGATCTTTGCACCAGAGATCGCACCTGTCAATAGCATTTTTAACTTATCAATACGTGTCCACTTGATGAACAAGTCGGATAGTTTCGGACAAGATTTAGACAATATCGACCATCGGATTAAGCAGCTTAAGTCAGCTTCAGAGAGCGTAGACAATGAGGCCGACAGCCTTAATTATCACGACGTCCATCATTACGTGGCCACCTACACGCTGGCAGCGGCGGCGCTGGCGGCGGCGGGCGCGGCGTGGTGCGCGCGAGGTGCCGGCGCCGCGCCGCCCGCGCGCGGCCCGGCGGCGAGCAGCAGCAGGATACTACTGCACAGCATGTGTGTTTTAAAAATGTGAAGTGTGAAAGTGTGAGTGTAAAAAGCCAAAGTGATCAAAGTGTCAGTGTCGATCGAAATATTCAAAGTGAGCCGTCTCACTCGGAAAATAAAAACACTTCCCCTATTTTATTAAAATGTAATTTTAGAAGTACTCGTTAAGTAAATAAATGTCGGTTTCATAATGTAAATTAATCGTTAAGCTTTTATGTCGGTATCATGTTTGTTTTAGTCTAGCTCACATCATCCTCATCTCACTCATCTTCTCGCCCGGGAGCATGTACGGTTCAGCCGCACATACCTATCGCCCGGTCAGCATTTTTACCTTAATTTCATAATTTTATTAATAATCGAATCAGTTCACGCATCATCATCAATCAGCGCGTTCGTGTACTCATTAGCTATTAATTATTAGCAATATATTTTTACTTTTACCTAAAGTACCATCTTTTATTTATTATCAGCAGCAGCAATTCAAGGTGTAACGTACATCCCATTTAAAGTGAATCATTGCAATGTTAAATAATATTTTAAGTTTTTGCATTTAAAATGCTGAATTAATCTTAAACAACTGAAAAAAATTTCTAAATAAAAATCACCCGACCAGCACTCGAACCTGGCACCTGAACTCTTCCACTGAGCTACCGGGGCCTGCCGATACGCCTCGAGATTAGTCAGCAACATTTTTTTTTACGTTATATTTCTAACGTAGCTCCATCTAATGATATCAAGGTTATATAGGTATTCTTTTTTTAGTACGCACGCACGTAAGAATGAATTTATAACTAACAAAAATTACACAACATTTTGAAACTTGATAAAAAAGTTATCAACATGTATATATTAAACTGAATGGTGTCAATAGCTCAGTACACTTTTCACCTTTGAAGAAGATACTAGTATTACTCAAAATGAGCTTTAACGGTAAAGTAGTGATTGTGACTGGCGCCAGTTCTGGAATTGGAGCAGCCACAGCGAAGTTATTTGCTTCCGCAGGTGCGCAAGTAGTTATCAATGGAAGAAATGAAAAGAAATTAGCTGGAGTAACTTCAGAAGTGACCAAGCTTGGAAAAGCTCCTTTAGTTATTAATGGTGATGTTTCAAAGGAAGAAGATGCAAACAGGCTCATTAATGACACTGTTGCGAAATTTGGAAAAATCGACGTACTTGTTAATAACGCTGGATTTGCTCGTGTAGGAACTATTTTAGACGGAAAATTGTTGGAATCTTACGATGAAATATTTCCAACTAATGTTCGAGCAGTGGTTCACCTAACAAGTCTAGCTGCTCCTCATTTGATCAAAACAAAAGGTAATATAGTGAATATTTCCAGTATTGCCGCCACCATTCCGTCACCAACTTCACTTGCTGCTAATATGTACCACGTATCTAAAGCTGCCCTGAATCACTTCTCACGAGGTGCTGCCTTGGAGCTTGCTGAGCATGGAGTGAGAGTCAATATTGTTAGCCCTGGACCAGTTGTCACAGATTTTAATGAGAACGCGAATCTAAAATTCAAGACCGAAGATTTGGCCGCCGCCATGCCGTTGAAGAGAGTGGCACACCCTGGAGAACTCGCAGACGTTATTTTCTTCCTCGCCAGTGATAAAGCCATCGGGATCACTGGATCCGAGTTTGTTTCTGACTGTGGGTGTTTGGTGTCACATTAAAAAAAAAGTTTATTTATTTAATTAATTTATTTAATTTTTCATTTACACACAGTGGTATAAATAACAGTTATACTGTGTAGTTACAACAGTACATCTTAAAGGCTAAACAATGTACAAGGGAACAATTATTTTTTAATTAGTTTAGGTTTATTTTTTTTGTTACTTTAAATGTATTGAAACTAATTATAATAGTTTGTTTAAAAGAGTTTGTATTATTTTAATAAGCATTTTAAATGAAAAATTTGTACTGTGATCCTGTGTGTGTAAAAGGAAAAGCATTTTAAGTAAAAATGCGAAGACAACTCAACAAACAAGGGTGAAATTTGTCACTGTTTTTTTTATGTTTGTGAACTAATGAAAACAATAGAAAAGTGCTTAAGTTTATTCCTGTTCTTTTTCCTAAAACACATACGCATATAATACCGATAATTTGCTACGATAAGATTTATTTTGACACCTTCCGTAAAGCCGATCGTCCATCGCCAATTAGACTAAGTTAGTTTAGCTAAGTGAGTCAGTTTTTCATACATATGCGTATATGTTATATAAGTCTGTTGATTAGGTGTATATAAAATTTGTATGAATGAAAAACACTAACAGGCACCAGTTAAAAAAGTATCTTTTATTCTAGAAGGTTTTTTTACATCTTTTTTTAGTAGATCGACGATAAATCTCTAGGTAATAAAGTGATTGAATAAAATTTGGTTAAGCATATAATATTTACTCATATTCACAAAGTTATTTTGTTAAACTTGTGGGATGTAATTTGTATTATCTTTAGCCACTTTTAGCTTTGAACCCCAGAGTATGGCCTATTTACAATGATTGGCAAGAAAAATCTATTAAACCAATAAAAAATTGAGCTTGATGGCTGAGGCTTGCAATATGATGTTGTCTCAATAAAGCAATTTACTCCGATTCTTCAACTTTCATTTCATTTGATGGTTTAATTTTTTAAATAAAATTGATTTTATAAATTTCAAAACTAAGTTGTCCTAAAATAAAAACATTTGTTTTACATATAGTTCATCATCATCATCATAAGTTATTATATGAATTTTAATTTTAATTGACAACTTCATGTTGTATTAAAGTACCTTAATTTAAAAAGAATTCGGACCCCTTGATTATTACTATTAAGAAATATAATATGGGAGTAAATTGCTTTAGTGGAAAAACATCATATTACAAAGAATCAGGAATTATCAATAAAAAAATTTTTAAGATAATAATTTAAGTCTGTAAAGACGCAGGCACACTGTCGAAGTTCTCTTTATTAAATTTAATTTAATTCGTACATCTTAAAAATTTTATCGGAATGCAAGGCTCAGTAATAGAGCTCAAATTTTTATTGGCTTAACAGATTTTTCTCGCGTACATTCATTTCACATTTATATATTTTAGTATATCAGTTCACTAGTGTCCATAACACGTCCGGAAGTCGTCGTGGCGCCGTGATTACTGTGTGTATCTTACGATATCACAGGTTAAGCAACGTTTGGCGCGGTCGGTACTTGGATGGGTGACCGCCGACCGTTAGTTTCTCACGGCGACTTCCGTGCTTTGGAGGGCACGTTAAGCTGTCGGTCCCGGGTGCTGTATACTTGTATACAGTAGTCGTTAGGGTTTGTCAGAAGCCATATCGGCACCCTGAAAATTCTGACATTCACCACCCAGGACTGGGCCAGCTCGGTGGATTATGGCCTAAACCTCCTCGTCACCCAAAGGAGAGACTCATGCCCTGCAGTGGGCCCATTACACGGAGTTGTGATGATGATGATGATGATGATGATGAATGTTGTGTGAGTGTCAGAAATATTTATTTATTTAATGGACTCTTATATGAGACACAAGCTCTTATATGATTACTATACTTAAAATTATGGAAATATTATCCATTTTTTTAAAATTAAATAATGAGCGGTAAAGTCTTAAATTTTTTTGTCATAACCTCAATGAACGAGTTTTCGTTTATCTAATCTTTACGTGCAACTGTTCACCTGAATGTCAATTCTCTCAATTTTGTCAATGGCTTCGTAAATGAAATAAGATTATTGGTGAAACTTTCGCACACAGATAAATGTACAGAGTAAACCATTGTGTACATTTATCTGTGTGCTAAAGTTTAGCAACAATAGATAAGATTTACTTTATATTGTTTTATCGTAGTTCCAAACAGCTCTCCCTGTCCAGTGATCATGGCTGTACGTTGTCTATCAATCACTTAGTAACGGAACAGTTTTACACAGGGTGTCCCAGAAACGACACGTTTCCGTTGGGGGTAGGTGGACCTGAGTCACATCACTTTTTGGTCTTTTGCTGCAACAAGCTGCAAACAATGTTCGTTAACGCACGTTTTATTTTTAATAGGTCTATCTTTCTTAGTCACTTGAGATAATCCAGTAATAAATTTGATAGTTTCTAGAATCCTATGCTAAAACGAGAGTGAAATATTAATTTCTAAAAACTCGACTGAAGTTTAACTGAATACTGTGAATAAAATGTGCATGGAATTGAAAAAGAACATTACCTTAAAAAATATGCTTAATTAATGTACTTTTTAAAATAGCACAATAGATGTCCTTTTTCCGAACCAAATCTTGGAAATATCTATTTTTGTCATGCAAGGCGTTCTACTGGGAATTACAACTGGTTCTTTTCTGGTTAAAATAGATTCCAGAGATATTTGGTGGGAAAATAACAAAAAATATCAATGACAGATCTACATCATTATCTCCCCCTATCTCTCTTGAAAATCTACCAAATAATTTTAACGAGAACGAAGTCGCGGGCAAAGCTGGTTTTTAATACATGAAATGGTAAAGTCACGTTATTGTTTACCTACTTTTTTTGTTATTTTTACTTGGTAGGCACCTACCTGTTAACCTAGAAATGTTAGATAAAGTGTCATGGTGTCGGTGCGCTTCCTTATCTTGTACATAATCTAGATTATAAAGGAGATAGACAAATGTGAATATGTCATTTTAGTTATTTTCATTTAATTTGTTTAGTTATTTTGTCACAATATTCACCCAAACCCTTTATCTGTTAACTGAAGTATTTTCAGGTATTTAGGCAGATGCCTACTAAAAATGGTAAAGAGAGATAAAGGTAGTGAACAATGTGGTTCTGTCTTTTAATTTCTTAGTAATTTTACCACAAAGGATATCTGGAACCTTTATTTTAACCAGAACAGGATCAGTTGTAATTCGCCTTGCATGACAAAAATAGATTTTTCCAAGATTTGTTTGTTGCAGACTGCATCTAATATTTGAGCTCATCTTTTAGTTACCAATACAAATTTGTCTTGTTCAGTTCAGGTCAAAGACAGATAAAGAAATGTTACTTTATCAATGCGTAAGACGCAATGCTGTCAAATTTGATAACGTTTATGTTAATACGAGCTTTTGCCCACGACTTCGTACGCGCATAAATCAAAAAGTCTTTTATTTTCTGTTCAATTGCGGGAATTCCTTTCTTAATGCACCCCTACACCTCCTGAAGAATGGTCCAAACAGCTCTCTACGCCCAGTAGTTATGGCTGTACGTTGTCTATAAGTCTCTCGAACAGTAATCACAGTTTATTTATGCATTCATACATTAGTGATTTTTGTTAGTGTTTTATTTTATATACTTACTCTTTTAGTGTACCTAGTACTTAAAATTTTCCTTCAATATTATATTAGTCTTCAATATCATTTTTATATACAGTATCTTTATTTTGTCAAGGTTGATTGAATTAATCTAAGTAGTATCTACAGCGTCACAATCAATAATCAGTTATAGAGTCTGCTAATGCTTGATAAATTACTCTGGGTAATTTAGTAGTTTATATTGACTTATAGTACGTTTTTCTTGATGCTATTGAGCAAGAATAACATCTTAATAATAACAAAAATCTTCCGTTTGTATGTTGTATTTCAATTATTTAATCAGAACGTTATTATCGTTATACAGACATTATGAAAGCGTGACGCAGCGTTGACTCTTAACAGTCACTTTCTTTCTCATCCCGTGGGCTTTATTTAATATCAGATGAGACGCCGGTTTTGTAAACATTAAAAACAAGAATGATATTGGACACAAAAAGTATTTCATACCTATTTGGCTGATTGTTTTTCTTATCTACGGTAATAGATTAAAGTAACATAATCACTCATTCATACAGATACCAAAGTTCATTTTCATTTTGTTGTCTAGGATTTGTCATTGAAATAAAAAACTATTATGTAATTCCATTTTATTTTGGACACCACCTTGACTCTCAATGTTTTATGTACACTACATACCAAATAATATTTTTACTAATAATAATATTTAAAACGTATTGAATATTGAAATGATATTTATAGTTATATTTAAAGTGAGCAAATACATTTCATAATTTTTAATCATTCATGGCCATTAAAAGGTAAATTATCACATTTCAAATTTTTTACGCTTTCAACAGTATCATTTCCAACATTAGGTGTGTGAATTCTATTTGATCATGTTTGATAATTCTGTATGAAATGTGAAGTGAGGGATTACCACCAAAATCAATGATTGAACATAATCATCATTTTACAAGATATCACCAAAATAATGTATTATAGTGCTTATTGACATAAAAATAAAATATAATAATAATAAATAATAAAATCCCCAGACAATCACACCAACTACATGGCCCCAAAGTAAGCATAGCTTGTGTTAGCTTGTGTTATGGGATACCATATAGCGAACTAGGGGGGAACCTAGAATATAAATACATAAATTGATAACACCCGGAGACGGAACATTATTTTTTTCTTGTTCCGTGCAGGAATCGAACCCGCAACCACTGGCGTCTGAGGCAAACAGGTTGACCCCATCGCCAAAGTGGTCGTCATTTCTCTTGGTGGTAGGATCTCTTCTGGGTCCGCCTGGCTAGCGACCACCCTTTATATAAAGTCTGCCGCCAAATGTTACCGCTCCGGCGGTAATGTGTTCCGGCAATATTGTATAAGGAGCCAGTTCCTTCCTAAACCCGTGTGCTTTCATCTTCGACCTCATCGTCACTTACCATCAGGTGAGATTGAGGTCAAACGCGGGTTTAGTCACTTATAAATAAAAAATAAAAAAAATCAAAATAACAAGAACAATGTCAATATAGTCAAAAAACCAAACGAAAATCAAATCAAGTTTTTTCTTATAATAATTCTGACAATTATACAATTTAAACAACATGAACCATACAAACAATTTATACAAAAAACATGTGATTCGTAGAATTATTTATGCTTAGGGCTTCCATAATATTTTGTATTAAAATTTAATTTTTAAAACACCACAGCATTAAATTATACAATATACCTTATCACTCATCAAATAAACATATTTATACTTCATATAAAAACTTTATACTGAAGAATTTAAAAGTATTTAACTAACTGAAAAAATACCTATGCTAAATAAAATCATCACCCGAGATTGCGGTTCTTTCATGACATTACATGATAAACAAGATTTCTATGATACAATGATGATATAATGAATGAACAAATTCCCTTCTTTCTATACATATATTGCAATTTATAGCATGAAAGAGGTATTACCTTTTGCAATGACAGTTTCAATGATATCGATTTATATTATAAAAACATCAATTGCGAAACTTAAAATCGCAATCGAAAATCCACCTCTATGATATGTTTTTTTCTTGATTTTATTTGTATTTACTGTTTCTTATGCTTTTATCAATAAATAGTATATTATTATAATATTGGTATTATTGTATTCAGTCTACATGACAAGAGCTTAGCTAAGAGATTTCGCCTAGGAGTAATACCGAATAATGATCGCATGATATGTTTTACCGTTTCTTGTGCATTCGTAAATAAATACTATATTATTATATATTGAGATTATTGTATTCAATCTACATGGCAACACCTTAGCTTAGAGATTTTGCCCAGGAGTAATACCGAATAATGATCGCAGGATATGTTTTAGGATATCATTACATGGTTTTGAGATCCATAATAGGCCTGCAGGACTCGAACCTAACGTAACGTACATAACGTAAAATCAAAAATGTACTAAGTAATTTCGATGACTTATCGCCGGGCCACGGTAGTTCAGTAGTCCCAGTTTCGAATCCTGGTCGGGTGATGATTTTATTAAGCATATTGTTTCAGTTACTTAAGAATAATTAAGCATTATTAAATGCAAAAACTTGAAAAAATATATTATTAACTTAAAAGTGCTCCGTTATCGGAAACGAACTCAGAACCTGTAATTCCTTTTGTCTTATCACTTGCTAAAAACAAGATCAAATCAGCGATTTCAATAGCTTCACTTACTCTTTTCAATGGCATCATGGTAGCCATGTCTTCTATTTTAAATCCTGTCCCATAATTTTCAGAAATATCAGTTATAACAGGTCCAGGGCTGACCACATTGACTCGAACCCCATGTTCCGCTAATTCAAGAGCTGCATTGCGAGAAAAATGATTTAAACCAGCTTTAGACACACAATAACAAATTAAACCTCTGAATTTAGGTACCTTGCTGGCAGCAACACTGGAAATATTTACTATATTCCCTTTGCTTTTGACCAAATAAGGAGCGGCTAAACTAGTCAGACTTATAACAGCACGAAGATTAGTTGCCATTATTTCATCATAAGCTTTAAGAATATTACCCTCTAAAATTGAGCTATTCCTAGAAAACCCTGCGTTGTTTACAAGTACATCAAGCTTTCCATACTTGCTTATAGTTTCATCTATTATTCGTTTTGCTTTGTCGTCATGTGAAACATCAGCTGTGATGACCAAAGGCTTATGTCCTATTTTAGAAATTTCTTCTGAAACATTAGAAAGTTTTTTCTCGTTTCTCCCGACTAAAACAACGTTTGCTCCTTGCTTGGCGAATTCCTTTGCTGCAGAAGCACCAATGCCTGAGCTGGAGCCGGTAACAATCACAACTTTGTTTGCAAAACTCATTATTATAGGAAATGACTTTACTGTACCCAAGAAGCTTCAAAATGATAAACTACTCAACATTTCCGCTTGTATTTATGACTAGCTCAAAATAAAGGTGTATCCACCTTTAAACAGAAATATTTTATACAGAAGCGAAATGTGAAATATTTTATACGGCTCTTACTGTTGTTGACAAAACTATCAATATTGTTATTATTTTAGTTTCAAATCGTATTTTTATATACAGGGTGACTAGCATATGACCCGCCATAGGAACAGAGCGTGTAGAAGAGATCATTTGCAAGTATTCAAAGCATACTTTCTATAAATGAAGTCTATAATAATTATAATTAATAAAAATATAATTTTATGAAAAATGTATTTTTTGAGAGATGGAGGTTTTATTGACGTTTTTGTGAGCGATAGGCCGACCCCCTGTCACTGCAAGTGTCTCTCCATCATTTTATGACGACCACTTTGGCGTATGGGTAAACCTATCTGCCTCAGACGCCAGTGGTTGCGGGTTCGATCACCGCACGGAACAAGGAAAAAAATATGTTCCGTGTCTGGGTGGTTATCTATTTATGTATTTATATTCTAGGTTCCCCCCTAGTTCGCTATATGGTATCCTATAATACAAGCTATGCTTAGTTTGGGTCCATGTAGTTGGTGTGATTGTCTGGGGATTTTTAATATTTTTTTTTAATGCCTCCAAATTTGTCAAATGTGACATCAGATGGTTTATGGCTTCCGGTGTTCTGCCTACCCCATAAGGGATACAGGCGTAACGTTATGTATGTAGGTATGTATAATTTTTTACTCTTTAGAAAATTTTCCAAATTAAAAAAAACTCCGTACAATCACACCAACTACATGGCCCCTAACTAAGCAGAGCTTGTGATATGAAATGTAGCGAACTACGGGGGAACCTAGGTTATAAAAATACACAGATAAACACCTAGACCCGGAACATTATTTTTCCGTGCGGGAACCGAACCCTTGACCACTGCTCGTCTGAGGTAGGGTGGTCTATTCCTACAGACTCGTTTAACCTTTTTTCTAATCTTAATTTTTTCATAAATTTGTTTTTAATGATTAACTTAAGCCTGTGTTTAGTAATAATAAATATATATAAATTCGTTTATTACAGGCAAATTTACAACAAGATGTTAACAATTGAAAACAGAGGCCCATATATTATAGTATATTTCATTACGAGTGCGGAAAGGTTCCGCACGTGTACTGAACGACTATTTTTAATACAGTTGCGAAAAAATTAAGCAATTTTAAAAAATATACAAAATAGCGCCAGCTGTGAAAGATTATAAACAGAGATTTTTTTGTTTACCCATTCTGGGTAGGCAAAGGGAACTATGCCCATACAGCCAAGTCTTTAGTAGATTTTTGTATTGACATGAAATGAAAAGAATTTAATGAGATAAAATGAAATGAAACCTAACCTAACTCATTGCATCAAATCATTATATCTGATATTGAAACAAATTAGTAGCTTCTTTTCAGAAATATTTACATGAATCGTAAAAACTTCTATGAATTTTTTTTTAGTAAAAACTTCGTGGTTGATTTTTTCTTTTTAATAGACATTATTTTGACATTTGGGAAAGAGAACGCACGAGTGCGGAAAAGGTAAAGAAAAAGCACAAGTGTGTAATAGCCCACATCCCGAACGCTAAACGTCCCTGCAATACGTCACTTTTTGAGCAACTGTATTAAAAAATACCTTACAGTCTAATGTACACATTATATAAAAAAAATGTTAATAAATAAAACTTATATTTATTTTTAGTAGTAAGTGCACTGTTAGCACTATTTCATACGTATTGTCAGTGACATGTGACGCACGGTGTCTGATAACCGGCCACGGAATCGCCAGAAAACAACACGTTTCGGCCAAAATTCATCTTTCGAGTAGGTCGTAAGTTCACTTGTTGGAACTCTAACTACGAAAAAGTTAAAATTGACATATTGTCGAGACTCTAGACGCACTACCCTCAACGTCGTTCGGGTCTTGATCTCGATGTTCTTCGCTACATCTTCCGCCTTCGTGGTGTAATGAGGGCGGGACAGATACAGGAGTGTAGTTGGCACGCAGTGATGGTGATGGTTCGGGACGCAGTAGATGGTTTGCTCCGGTAGAAGCGGTGCCGCACTGGTTCCGGCATACAAGCTGACTGTATTTTAGGAAATTTTTAGTTTCCGCATCCCCACGTTCGCTTTCAGGGACACAATATCCTTTTAAATGCTGGTAACGTCAACGTGGTCGAAAGTGACAGGTGGGAGCTTATTGAGGTAGCTGGCCACAAATGTGGACACGTTGTCCAGATCAGTCTCCTTCAATAGTGTAATTATATCCTGCAGGCTCTTTTCAGTTCCATCACGGCACCGAGACACCATTTGCTCCAGTTTATTTAGCGATGTTAATAATAATTTCTTGGATTTGCAAATCTGCAACGCACTGACCTCGTCCATCACGTCCAGCTTATGCTGAAGGAACGCGAGGAGCTCTTAAGCCACTAGGTTTACGTTCATGGCTACACACATCGAGCGACGGCTAAGCAAGCAATTGTTTTATTAATTCACTGAGGTGCACGTCCGTCATGTTACGCGCACTGAGAGCTATGATGAGTTACATTAAGTTAAATCGCTTTTTTCGGCAAATAAATTCTCAGAAAAAAGATATTGGCATTTGAAAATCAGAAAAAGGAGAAAAAAATTCGGACACTAAAGTAAAAAAAACTGGCAGTGTTTTGTAAATACACAAAATAACATCACTACCGCGACTTTTTATAAAATTATTTTTTATTCATCGACGTAGTCTCCTCCAAGAGCGATACAGTCCGTCAAACGCTTTTCTAACTTTTATATCCCATGAGTGTAGAACGATTTGTCTTTGGTTTCAAAATATGCCTCCGTTTTTGCGACAACTTCGGTATTTGAGTCAAATTTCTTACCCTGGAGCATTTTTTTTTAAATCAGCAAATAGTCAGTTTTCACCAATAAGGAAGCAATTCAAAGCCCAATTGAATAATTTAGTCTATCGTTCTCACAGACTTGTGACAAGGCGCGTTGCGCTGGTGAAACACCACTTTCTTTTTGTTCATTTGAGGCCATTTATCCGCAATTTCATTATTCAATCGCTCCAATAAGCACATGTCACTATTTATATTTTGCCCCTTTTCAAGGTAGTCGATGAAAAGTATTCCATGCGCATTCCAAAATATAGGCGCCATAACTTTACCGGCCGAATTCTGAGTATTTGGCCGCTTTGGACAGCTTTCACCAGCTGCTCTCCACTCCGCTGACTTCCAATCGGATTCCAGAGTGAAATGGTGTTTCCATGTTTTATCCATTGTCACATACCGACGTAAAAAAACCTTTTTATTACGATTCAGCAGAGCCATACATCGCTCTGAATCATTGATACGTTTTTCCTTTTGATCAGTTCTAAGCAAACGCGGCACCGCCTTGGAAAAAAGCTTTTTTATTGCTAAATTTTTATGTAAAATAATGAAAACACTACCAGCTGAAATCTTCACTATCTCGGCTATGTCGTGCACTTTCATCTTCCGATCTTCGAGTACAATTTTCAGGACTTGGTCAATATTTTGTTGAGTCACTGGTTCATTTGGACGACCTGAGCGTTCCTCATCATTTGTATCCATGCAACCGCGTTTGAAATCGGCATACCACAGACAAATGGTTGCTTTAGAGGAAGCTGATCCGACATAACATTTTATAAGCCATTGCTTTGCTTCAACGGTATTTTTTCCCATTAATAAACAATGTTTTATCAACACGCGAGACTCGTTTTTTTTTCATTGTATCGAAACTACAAACCTAGTGTCACTTAAATGTCTGCAAAATCAATATTTTATTGTTCCGCTTTTTATATTTTAAACCCATATATGTTATTGATGGCCAGTACTTTTTAAAAATCAAAAGTGTTTTTAATATGTGCGCCATTTCCAAGTTAGACTCGGGACTTATTGAACGATGTAATATTTATGTAAAACTTAAGATTAGAAAAAAAAGATATGCTAGTCTAAAGGAACAGTTTTGGAACATTTTCCAAAAAGTACAAAATTATGCCTATCTTCTTAAACTATAAGATCAAACTCATAGAAAGTAATTTTTAAATACTTGCAAATAATCCCATCTACACGCTCTTTTACTATGGCGGGTCATGTGCGAATCACCCCGTATATAAAGAATAAAAATGCATTTTAAATTTTATTATATAGGTTATAAGGAGGTGTCGTGACCAGCGTGATTCATAAAAAAATAATATTACGATTACAATCAGATTATGATGAATTTTTTTTACATTACGATGGCTATACCAATCGCAAATTCTGTAAAATATCAGACTTAGTATACAACAATACCATTTTAAATCTGAAAATACATGTTAATTATTTTTGTGATATGTCGTTTCATGAAGTCGTAGTGAGTGATAGTGCATAGCATTCGATGCATTAGATAAAACAACGTTCAACGCAATCGGTGCAAAGGCATTTCACCCACCTGGTCGATAAAAGGATTGACGACGGCCATTCTACCAAATTTTTTTCACAGCGACTTCCGTTCCATACCTCAGAGGTCACGTTAAGAAGTTGGTCCTGGGTGCTATGTACTTGTATAGATTGTATAGCTTGGCCAGCTATTGCCAAATGTATGTTTACACATTAAAACTATTTGGTATATGATAGTAATTTTGTGATCTCTGTGATTCAAAATATTCCGTAATAGTTGTACCGCCAAAGACCTAATGGCTTATTTCTGTTTTTTGGTTGTATGGTTCTGTACCCAAAGAGTGAAACGAGATCCTGTTACTGACACTCCGTTGTTCATCTGCCTGTCCGTCTGTAATCAGGTTGTAGCTCACAAACCGGGATAGTTAGGGTGTTACCACATCAATAGATTGACCGTCGATCAACTGACGAACCGAACAGTCGACGTCAATCGATAGTTTTTACAATGCCAAAAAATCCGCTCGACGCCGTCGTCGTGTGGTAATACCCTTAGACCGTTTAAATTTTCTCAAATGTTGTATTTGTGTTGCTGAATACAGTACTATAGTGTTTCATTATATGTATACTGTCGATCACAGAACAGGTGCTGTCGATAACGGTAACTTTTGGGAGAGTACAGAACCATTCGACTTTAAGTTTTTATAAGGATTATTTATTTCTTTATATTTATTTATCACAGTACCAACAAAATTCGAGATGTTGAAAATATTAAAGTTACAAGCGTTACTTATTCAGGTAACATATCATATTAAAAACTGTGCAAAATATATCATACTAGCCACCGTGCGCGGTTTTACCCGCGTAACTTTTGATCCCGTGAAAATTTCGGGATAAAATATAACCTATAACCTTCCTCAAGAGTTAGGCTATCAAATACAAAAATAATTTTTCAAATCCCACTTGTAGTTTATGAGATTAGCGCGTTCAAACAAACAAAAAAACAAACTCTTCAGCTTTATATATTAAGTATAGATAGATCAAAAACTGTACAACTGTGAACAAAAGTCAAAAAATAATTTTCATAGTAAAATAAATTAATCATAAAGCAGTGTGTATATTTCCGCGTTGAATCAACCTTGTACATAAATCCGTTATCAAACAAGGCCATGGATAGAGTTATGAGTTTATAGCGTTGTGGTTTATGGAAAAAGTTATGGATTACGGTTTTGAATTAAGATTTTTGTGAGGTTTCCTTACAAAAGCTTACTTTTAAAAATTATATAAGCTAGCAAATATGTAGGTACATAGGTATATTAATTGGATACTTGAGATACTTGATATAACTCCTCGATCAAACCAAGTATTGTAACTAATTTACAACGGCATTATTTACATCGCTGTTACCATTTCACGTTTCGTGCTCAATATTTTTCAAACGAAAGTCATGCCATTTGAGCGCCTTTGACTGAAGCAGCACCAAAAACCCAAAGTTTCCAGTTCATATAAGCCTCAAATAAATGCATGTGGTTTATTTGCGGGTATATTTCTAATTCGCTTCATTCAAAAGGACTTCACTTCGAGTCCCAGGCTTGATTCAAAATGAGAAAAGTTTCCAACAAAATCCAATGCGCATCAAGTCAATATTAACTATACTGCAGCAATCTCATTTGCTAGTTCTTTTCATAAATACGCTGAACATGAACCATAATTGTATAGAAATAAGGTTTGAAATAAACAATTGTATGGTTTTTCTTGATATTTTTGTTGGTTTTTAAATGCTGTTTCCCGATAAAGTTTTTCTATAAATGCAGAGTCATGTTTCACTGTGGAAATTAGTTTGATTTTTGAGTGTTGCTTTCATTGCCTTTATAGACGAACGAAAGGAAAAATAATACCAAACCACCGTATGCTAAGTTTGCTGAGAGCAGATTTAACTTTTTTTATACAAAAAAGGCTGCATCGAGCCATATTGAATGCAGTAACACCGCGGTTGTGTGATACAAAATCAACGGTTGGTTCACTCGGGGCAGAAAAACTTTAAAAAATAATGAATGTTTAGGAACTGGGTGTTCATTTCCAAACCATAGAAAAGGGATGGTAGGCCGAGGCACACGGCTTGATGGTTGTTGATGGGAAGTAATATACATCTATGCTGGCCACTATTCAATTTGTTAATAGCGCGATGTACGAAATACGTCGTGGTTGGCACCCAGCCTCGCTAGAAGTCTCTACATCACTCCCCACCGAGACCAGAGGTCGATGTGGTTATGATCGCAACTGTCTTGCGTCTCCATATGTTTGCCAGCGTGTCAGTAAGGTCCCAGTGAGTCGGAACCAGGTGAGGCTGCCGCATAGTAAGTTCACGGTGAGTCGGAACTGTACGCGGTGACTGTCCTCGAAAATGTCTGGGGGAATGGTTCTACTGAGTTGGGATGAACTCCAGAGAAATGGAGTGCCCCAGTGCCTCGAAGAGTGCTCTTATGCAATGGCCCAAGAGAGTCGGGATGGCTGGCGGCTGATTCGGGCAGGATAGGATGGTCTGCTTATTGACCGGGGCTGAAGTGTTGGGTGCTGTGCCATGTATTAGATGGAAGCTGGAGTTGGCAGACTAGGTTTGCAGCGCTATAAAGTAATGATCTACTGGGGTAGCATTATGGCGGGTTTCAATATCATGAAAACTGTTCATGCGAGCATACTGCCCGGTTGGCAAAGATTATACTATTATGTAGACGAGGCAACTTATGTTCTTTTTTGAATTTAGCTTTTTCCAGTAATTTAAAAAAGAACATGTTTTTTATTGTTATTACTTTAAACTTTAAAGTAAGTTACGATAAGATTTAAAAAGCATTTAGGTTGAGAAAGAAACTTGCTCTACTAAAAGCACCGCTTGAATACCAAAAATATACATAAATCAAAGGTGTGAGGTGAATAAATTTGTTGCTAATATTTGATATATTGAACATCATCATCATGCTGGACTGGAAGCGAAAGAAAAACATAGAATGAACCAGCAGCTTCTCTTCCCGGGCATACTGTAAAAGCCAGTTAAGGGACAGAGGTTTTATTGACGTTTTTGTGGGCGACAGGCTGAACCCCTGTCACTGCAATAGTCTCATTTCATCATTATAATTCCTCCAAACGTCGTTTTAAAGGTGACATCAGATGGTTTTTTAGCCTCTGGTGTTCTGACTACCCCATAAGGGATACAGGCGAGAAGTAATGTATATGCATCATCATCATTATCATCAGCCTGGTGACACCCACTTAAAATACCCTACGAATAAACGAAAAAGTTTGTATGTATGTTATTTCTGACTCTTTCACGCATAAGTTCTAATAAGAATAAGTATAAGTAAGCACTGCCTATGCAGGTCTATCCAGAAACAGCGAATCAGTTTTGCGGCAGAATTAAGCAGGTTGGTGTTTACTCAGACTGGCACGTAGCCTAGAGAGCTTAGACCTTAACAGCGTGTATTTGAGATAAATTAAAGTACAGTAGAATTCACTACCAAAATGCTTTTCTATATTCAAAATCTTGACATCTACACAACTGTTTACGAACTGTTTGACTGTTTGCTAGGCAACGTCGTTGCATTTGACCATTTACAAAATAAGTCTTTATCTAACCAACGACGACGTAAAAAGTTATTAATTTAAACTAATGAGGTAAGGGTTGCATGGCAGCCTGCTGCGGAAAGTAGCGAATTAAGAATAATAATAAAGCAGTTTTCATTACATATGACCAATTACAGAATAAGTAATTTTATCTAGCTGTCAACATATCAATAATCTCTTTCTAGCTTATCTCTAACAGTTTTAAAAAAAAAAGGTCAAGTATTATTAAATGACATAATTTATCTTTTAAATATTTACATTGACGTCATATAAAATGTGATTTAACCAATGGCAAAATAAGTCAAAGGATTGGCGTTTCGTTTTACATAAGCAATGAAACGCAATTATAAACAAAAAACTCTAAAGACATATATATATATATATATATACTCTATATATTTATCGAATACCGAAACATAGCAAGAACAAATTAAATAAGTTTATACATTTATTTAGTTCAATACATACATACATAACTTCACGCCTGTATCCCTTATGGGGTAAGCAGAACACCAGAGGTCATCAAACCATCTGATGTCACATTTGACAAATTTCGAGGTATTATAATGATTGAGAGAGACTATTGCAGTGACAGGGAGTCAGCCTATCGCCCGCAAAAACGCCAATAAAACCTTTGTCCCTTAACTGACTTTTACAGTATGCCCGGGAAGAGAAGCAGCTGGCACATTCTACGTATTTCTTTCGCTCCCAGTCCAACATGGAAGTAAGTTTTTTATTTATTATTTATTTTATTTATTTATGTACACACTGATGTTTTAGTGAATTTAGTTCAAATATCATACAAATACTTTGCGAATGCGTGATCTATACATATAATAAAATGGTAGGAAAGTCAAAACTGTACATTGAATATTTTTTTAAAAGAATACTTGGGGTATGATCTACAATCGAAACAGAAACAAAAAATATAGTTTTTAGAATTTTTGTCTGTTTGTCTGTTTGTCTGTTTGTCTTTCCGGGATAAACTCAAAAAGTACTGCATGGATTTACTTCAAATTTGGCATGAAGATAGTTAAGAAGTCGGGTCAACATATAGGCTACATATTATTACGCTAGCAGTGTTATAATCGTAGGTGCGTTTGGTGCTGCATAGCGTTCACGCAGACGACGTCGCGGGCAGCAGCTAGTATTCAATAAATCACATATCACCTATTTTCTTGGAAGAACGTCTCGTAAAGAGGGCCCATACCAAATTTGAGAACTTAGAGAGAGAAGAGAACTGAATAGTTTTTCACAGTAATTTATAATTATTGAACACTTGTGTTTTTACGGATTTGTCTTCTTTTATTATGAACTGATAATAATATGAATATTAAATATAAAATAAATAAATATTTCTGACACTCAGACAACATTATCTAGCCCAAACAAAGATTCTTAAAGAACTTGTGTTATGGATACTAAATAACTGATATACTTAAGAAATATATAAACATACATATTGAATAAATACATATTTTTTATAAGAAAAAACTTTAATAAACATATAAACATGCATGACTTGACGACTAATATCTGTGTTCATCACACAAATATCCGCCGCCGCCGGGATTCGAACCCAGGAACTTTTTTGGAAAACTTGTTTGGATTTTTTTATTGAAGGGCGTGCGCCTGAATAACTGAATTTTTGTCAGTTGTATCCATTGACATTCATACTTTAAAATAGTTCTGTGTGAGTGATTCTAACATGCGAACACTTCGATCACATCAAATATTTTTTTGTATTTTTTGTGACTACTGTATAATTCAGTGTCTTAATTCATTATAAAAGTTTTGTTTAATCAATTTTTTTTCCAATGTCCACGTTTTTTAAATAATGAACCTTGATATTCAATCACATCTTCACTTCTTATTGGAGTCGCTTTCAAAATCTTGATACGGCGGTTGCGGTCAGTTGAGATTTGGAGTTACAAATTTTTCATTGATTTGAAATCGATTATTATGAAAAAATTTTATATTTTTTTTAAAAGTATTTTTTGAAGTAGGTATATTATTTAGAAAAAAATAAAATCTGCGATATGGTCTACATTTCACAAGCTTACTTTATTATTTATCGACCAATAACATAACTGTATAAAACGGAAACAATAAGAAACAACACAGCAACAAAAGCATACTCTTACTTAACTCTATCAAAGCTTAGTCTAAGATAAAGGTTCACAATCAACTGGGCTGTATTGTTGCCCGAAGGTCGGGCCAGATTAATTTTATGCCTCCTGGAATAATTAATTTCGTTTAAGTTCATTAAGACACCCGTATAGGTGTAATTATAATGAGCGAAGGAATCTCAATTGTTGATTTGAGTTTAATACACACAGTCATGTAGATTGATTAACATAAGTTTAATAGATTTTGTATTAATATTCGGATTTCCGTGAACTTGTTTTTTTTTTTAAATTTAATTTGTAAGAAATCTAAATTTTGGTAATCTTATATTGATTGTATCAAATAATGCTGAAGAATAGTAAATAGCTGTCAAAAAATAATATAAAGTAAATTATTGCATAGCTGAGCAATTCTTTCATAAACCATTTCTACAAATAACAAAAAAATATAGTTAAACACCTAAAACCCGTCTTCTGAAAACACGCTCTAAAAAGTACGAAACAAGAAAGTAGTCTCCGCTGAATTATTTATGTATTTTTGTACGTCATACTGACAGATATATGTTTAAAGTATAGCCGTGGTCGTATGCTACTTTGATTAACTATATTTGTATTATGAATCTGTTTTGCTACAAAGTGTGGCATATCCTTTAAACATATATCTGTCAGTATGACGTACAAAACTACATAAATAATTCAGCGGAGACTATGTTCTCGTTTCGTACTTTTTAGAGCGTGTTTTTAGAAAAAATTACCTATAAACAGCAAGGTTACGATGATTACATATGTCTTATCTTTTATGATATTACTTATCAAGTGTTGAATAAAAGCAGTCCCCATCGCTATATTGAGTTTGTCCCCGCCCTCATTTGATAATCATTATTAGTTATGATTTATTATTGATTATGTAACATGTTTACAGCTATTAACAACATTAAATAATAGTTAAAAGAAAATACTTTAACAATAATAACAAGCAGATAATCATAAAACTGAAGACGCGCTAATAATTCTTAATAAACAGGATCTGGTAAAACTATTCAAAGCGTAGGTACAAAAGTAAAATAAATATAGCAGTTTTATTTTGTTCAAAAATAAATCACTAGTTCTGTAAAATTATTTCCTTATTTTTACAAAATCTTTAGTTTTTACACTGTATCGTAAAATTTTCACAGTTCGTGAAATATACACAGAGCTATATGGAATAATGTCACTGTAAACTGGAAACTATCATCAAACAAAATGAAGCTAAAACAAAGTATTAAATAACTCAAGAAAAGATGATTTTTTTTCTTATCCTTCACAGCTGTATGTCCCCACACGATATGCGCTTTACTTTAGATAATAATACCCACACTTTTGGTCAGGTCGGTTCGTCTTACACCAAGATCATAAATACCTTCTGCTTTAGTCCGTTCATTGTGCATTACAATGGGTTAAATGCGGGATAATACATGAATTACCACGATGTACGAACCTATTGTGGATTATCATACAGGATCGGCGCTGAATGTGTTAACGAACAAAGGCCTTATTAGTCCTAGGTTAGTTTATGCATCTTAATAGTTTAGTCGGATAATAGAGCGTTTTGTGTTCGGCAAATAACGTTATCTTAGTATTTAACATTAAAGGCGTTATATTTTTAATAGTTTTAGTAGCTACATACATATAATTTAACTACATAACTTCACGCTAATAAAGTCATCTGATGTCACGTTTGACAAATTTGGAGGCATTATAATAGTGGAGAGAGACTATTGCAGTGACAGGGGGTCAGCCTATCGCCCACAAAGAAAAGCCTCCCATAACACCTAGGTTCCTTAACTGACTTTTACAGTATGCCCGGGAAGAGAAGCAGCTGACATATTCTATGTTTTTCTTTCGCTCCCAGTCCAGCATAGAAGCTTTTTTTAGTAGCTCTTGTAACTAAAATACTCTTAACAGTAGCCGGAAACTAACATTATTAAATAAACAATGAATGCAGAGCATTAAAAAAACCGACTTCACGTCAAAACTTTTTCTGAGTTGAGAATGTCATCAATGTAAACATTCTCCGAAATCATACATATTTTTTCAAAAGTCTGAAATTTTCAATGATGTTCCGAACCGATTTCAATGAAATTTATATGGGACCAACTATGAAGTATCTTCTATCATATGGATCATTAATTTTCAAATTCAATTCATAATTATTCGAAATCTCGTGTAACAAAGACACAAAAAAAACATACAGACGAATTGAGAACCTCCTCCTTTTTGGGAATTCGGTTGAAAACAATGGTCACACCAAAGGTCGTATACGAAAACATATCTTAAATGTTGTAATGTTTTATGGAGTCAGTCGGGGTTGTTTAAGAAACCCCGTCGTTGTCAGAAGCAACTGACTACGGGGTCTGAAGGAGCGTAAACTCACGTCCAATAATGTCCAATAATAGTGATTTTATGATATTTTATATACTTTATTTTGCATTGACCCATATTGCGGTTCGTTCCGCGTTCTACCGGCGAGTTTTCAACCGATAAATAAATTTTAAATTTATTTGTTTTCCTCGTTCTACCGGCACATTATACAAGGTGTTCCTATTGATTTAACATAACTCTAGAGTATTAATGGGACCATGTAATAGAATCAAATAACATGTGAATAATTTTTCGATAATATTTTTTTTTATGTTTTTATTTTCATACAAAATAATTCAATTAAGTCAAAACATTTTATGTAAAATACCTTTATGCGAAGTATGACAACGTGGCATTTTCTATCCCCTTTTTTCTTTTACGAACTCATTATATTAAGATTCATGATATCTTGGAAAGTATGCACTTGGAACCACATATTTTTTGGCAAAAAGTATTATTTTTTAGTAAGGAAAAAAACCTCAATGTTATAGGATGTCAAAAAGAACACCTGGTATAAATCTTGTTTTAATACGAAACCTATGCATTTTTCTACTGGGCACAAATCGTAGTGCCCAATAAACATAAATATTAGGGAACACGTACTTAAATCAATATTTAATAATAAAGGTTTTAAAACATACATTAATTAGAAGGGTTAGTAAAGTTTTGTATAATTCAATACTCCATATTTTGGGTCACAGACAGGTAAAAATGTCACATGCTTAATGTTCTACTTCTACTAAGCGCGACAGAGGTAGCAATAATACTTATATCTCTTAAAATTGACTCTTCAATGTGTTAATTGGTGATCCTTTCACTGCCCGACTATAAACATCTTAATATTTAAATCAATTTCATCCATGAAAACATGATGTGTCTAATAGTGCTGAATTTTGAAATAGTGAATTTAGTTACGTGTCTTCAAAACGCAGTGGACTTATTTTATAATACAAAGGATATCAGTTTTATTAAAAAATAAAAACACGAGATAAGGCTATTATGTGGCGTTGTGTGAAAGTGCCTTGGTGTAAAAATCCTAAATTGTACAGTTTTTAAAGAACGTCCTCATACAAATACATGAGTGCCAAAGGACTGTTCATCATTGCAAAGTGGAAGCTTTTCAGGCTTTTCAAATATCAAAACTAGGCTTTACAGTTGCTGCTACTGCGTTCTTAATTTATGCGTTGTATATATTTAGTTTATTAGATGATTTTATATATAAATTATTAAAAAAATATATATTAATATAAAAGTCTTACCACGTTTTACCTCAATCTCACCTGATGGTGAGTGAAGATGAGGTGGTAGATGAAAGCACAGAGGCCAAGGAAAGTACTGGCTCTTCAAAAAGCATTGCCGCTTCACGTCACCGCTGGAGCGGTAATATTTGGCGGCAGATTTGATATAAAGGATGGTCGCTAGACACTTGGAGCCCGACAGGATCCTACCACCAAGAGGATCCCCTCAGATTAGTCACCTTTTAGTACACTCTTATCCAGGAGTGGTAGCGCTACTCTAAGCCGACCCGAGAGACATTTTTTTTATTGTATTAGTTAAAGTTATTATTTTATTAAATACGATTTTTTTTATTCGAGGTTTGAGTTTATGAGCACTTACGACATTGTATTTTTTTTTAAATTTTATACTAAGACTAAGAAAGTCTTTGTCATGTTACAGTGTTAAAATTTTAAGTTTATTTTACCCTAAATAAATAAATGTAGTTTTTTTGATACCTACAGCGCAAATGATTGTTATACTTAAATGATTGAGTTTATAATAAAAATGTTTAGAATAAAATATATTATCTTTAAACAGAACTTTTCCCCAATGTCTATTGGTAATTTTACTGCCGCTAGAACGAAGAATGATTTTTGCTCGCGGGTTAAAAGCGGAAAAAGTAATTGCCCTTACAAACTTCGCCGGTAGAACACAGAACGACCCATAATTTCATATTTCGTGATTTCTCACGGATTTTTCCGATTGTATATCAGTGTTTACTTGTTAATAATCCGATTCATGGACATCACCATTTAATAATTATTAATATATCTCACACTCACATAAGGTATTGTATAATTTTCATTTAAGTTTTTGTACAATATTTTGTATTTAATCATATTATATGTTTATACAAAGTAACTGCTGACAAATTTTAGATACTGAAGGAAAGCACTCTGTATTCGATTCTGGTCCCAATTGTTTAATAAAAGTAGGAACTTAATTTTCCCCAGAACTTCCTATAAATAAATAAAGTTTATTATTTAATTTAATTAATTTACTTACGCATGAGTCACGTGACCTGGCACGCGGATCGCTGCCAACGCTAGTGTAACTGCATTGTTTTATCAATTCTTTAACATTCAGTTAAGTTTACTTAGTAAATAATTAATATTTATTGTTTATAACATTTTTCCTCTCAAACTATTTTATCTCAAACTATCACGTCCTGGAATTTCGAAAGTGATCCACCAGTCACCCTGTATATTTGTGAAGTTTATTTATTCGTAGAATTTATAACATACATTCTTAAATTCTTAATTTAGATATTCATTATCTGTTCTCTTGGAGCTGATATTCTACATGAATATCAGCTCCAAGCGAGATTTCAACATGTCTGCTATACAAAATCGTAAAAGCTATACGAGGTCGTGGTATAAATAATGCAATATAAAAAAGTGATGTATATAATGTATAATATTCTGTCTTTTATAAATAAATAAATTAAATAAAATCACTTCTTTACAAAATAAAAAAAATGAGTACCTTAAAACAGCTAAACAGATTATCCTAAAACTTGCACCAGAAAACACCGTAATTCAAGAAAAAGATTTCAAGTCAATTATAAATAAATAAATAAATTCAAAATGGTTTTTATTTTATTTCCGTAAAAAACATCTTCGTAAACAAAAAAAATAAAGACGGGAGATTTACTAACGTACAAAAGGCAGAAGATCAAGCGTTACATTACCTGTCAAACCCCAACAGATTTAACTTAATGTAGACGGTATAGAGTTCAGATTCAAGTAATTTTTTTGACAGATTTGTAACGCTTGATGTGCTGCCTTCTGTACATAGCAGGTAAGTTCCTATAAACAGCTAAATTCTCAAACGATTCTAAAAAAACATTGTAGACAACAAAACAAAATATTTATTCGCAATTTAAACAACGCTCGTAATTAGAAAATGGCGGACGACGTCACATAAACAACCTCAATTTTTATTCCTTTTATGTCTCACATTTTTTGAAATAGAAAAACTGTCGCGAATCCCTATTCGGTCGTAAAGTATCCGAATGTGGTACGAAATAGAATATGCACACTCGATATTGTTTGCGTGAATTTTAAATTCCATTTTGTGGTTCCCGCCATTTCTAACCTCACTTTTTATTCAAGATAACGAGTGATCTGGCAGAGATGAATGGCCGGGTTGGGATATTTGAAGTCTTATTTAGATCTGTTTATTTATGAAGTTGCATCATTAAAATGAACAAAAATACGTTGCAGATCTGTCGTAAAAGTAAACGAAACAATTTTTGCATGAGTTCCAGGTAGGTAAGGAGATCAAAACTCTATATGACACGCATTACCTGCAGGTTATAGAAAAATGGACATATTTAATAACGTCCCTGTGTGTTTACTTCCATTTGTTAATGTACTATCTTAGTCTGAAGAATCAACAGATTTCACGAACAGGGGCCTTATTCCCGACGCGATCGAGAATCAAATCAACTCGATCTCAAGCATTTCGAAACCGATACTAGCGCCGAATCGAGCGGTGGCTCAAATTGTTACTAATCAGGATCGAATATAACTGTTTATAGCTTGTAACAAATGACCAAATCTATGGTACAATTTGAGCCACCTCTCGATTCGGCGCTAGTATCGGTTTCGGGAGTGCGAAAATCCTTGAGATCGAGTTGATTTGATTCTCGATCGCGTCGGGAGTAAGGCCCCAGTTTAATGACAAAATTACACCAACTTGAAAACTAATCTTAATGTCTCATAATGAAACGTAAGGCTTTAAAAATTTCAATATCTATACTAATATTATAAAGAGGAAACCTTTGTATTTTTGTATGTTTGTATTGAATAGGCTCAAAAACTACTTGACCGATTTCAAAATTTCTTTTACCATTACTTAGAGGGATTCTTGCGAATCCGTATAGGCTACTTTTTATCCCGAAAATCCCGCAGGAATCGAAATTGCGCGGGTAAAACCGCGCGCAACAGCTAGTCAATATATATAAAACTGTTCCGTTACTGACTGAGTTACTGAGTGACTGACAGACAACGTACAGCCGTAACTACTGGGCGTAGAGAGCTGAAATTTGGAACATACATTCTTTAGGGGATGTAGGGGTGCACTAAGGAAGGAATTCCCGAAAATCCCACGGCAACGGGAATTATTAGACTTTTTAGTTTGTATGAAAAATCTTATTCCTTGAGTGCACGGATATGATACTTGGCATAAAAGTTCTTCAAAAAGAGACTGGTTGTATTATGAAAGGAATTCCCGAAATTCCTATGGGAACGAAAAATATATGATGTTTTAGTTTGTATGATAAAATCTTATTCATTTAGTGCACGGATGTGATACTTGGTATAAAGGTTCCTCAATAAGTGTCTGTTTGTATAATGGAAGGAATTCCCGGAATTCCCACGGGAACGGAAAATAGGACTTTTGAGTTTATGCGTGTACGAAGTCGCGGGCAAACGCTCGTAAGAATATATATTGTGGGAAAAAATACTAAAATAGACACACACGTAAATCTACATAGATGACGCAAGTGTCACGAATTGTATAGAAACCCAGCGTGCCGGCTTTTTAACACCTACTGTGACATCACACCTGATATTTTGTGATAAAAAATACAAACTGATTGAAAGACACGGATGGCGCCGATGAAATCGATTATTAAAAACGATATCTGTATTGTGATATCGATTTTGTAACGGACAAACATACGCGACTTAATCTAGCGGCGACCAAACTTGACGCTTGGTCGGTTCGGACACGCAAAGTACATACATTTGCGTTGTCTATGTAGATGTATGTCTGTAAAAATAGAGCAGAACAGTACAGCCAGCGTTAAGTAGCATTAAAAGTTATCGAAACAAATTATTGACAGGGTTATTTTATTTAAATGGCCGTATACCGTATATGCAGATTGATCAAAAAGAAATTAGAGGCTAGAAGAGGCTAATTTATTCTAATTAGACTCTAGCTAGTAATAAAAATGAGACATAAAATCAAAACATGCGAGTCCAAAGCTAGTTAATCCATAAGAATCTGTATGCAGCTTACTAAAAAAGCTTTTCAAAAGCTATAGTTAATAAAATTACGTGATATTTCCATTCTCCGGCGAGCTGTAGAATTCGTCCGAATTGCCAGCTACGATTACTGTCAGAAAAAGCAAAAGAAACAGATATAACCTGACACCTGAAACTTGAACGGAGAGTGGCATAGACAAAACAAACTAAACCATTGAACTAAGAAAACAAGAGGTTTTGGTATTTTTATAACCCTAGCGAATTGGCCGCCATTACTGTGACGTCAGAATGACGACGACGCTCTTCGAATTTTCAGAACCTTTAACCAATCATAAGTATGCAAACAACACTAACTGACGTAACGCGTACGTTAATGTGGCAAGGTTCCAGCGCAATACCAGCTTGCGGGGAATATTTATTCTTCATTGTACACATAATTCAAAGATAGTTTAAATCGATACGATATGGGTAAATGTATGCTAAAGTCGGTTTTATCATCAAAATCTTTAAATCTGTGATTTCTTCGAGGCAACTATAATTAATAAAATTATTAGATACCAACTTGTGCGTATCCATTGGATGATTGTAGTCACCCGTGGAAAATTTGATGCCAGTACAGCAATTCAAAGTTATCTTATCTGATTTTTATTTTACTTCGTTGTTTTGTTGATATTTTTTCATATCTTATCTATTGTCAATAGCTCGACCTTAAATATAAATTATATGGCTACTATGTTTAGTGTAATAATATTTTCAATAGCTTACACATTAAACATGCGTATTGAGGGATGGCATGTAACTTTCCCAAACAATCTCATATGTGTATGTAACAGTATGTGAGTAAAATAAGCACATACTTCATTCAAGATTATATGTAGATTGGCTCAAAGAAATTTTTGCTAACATAATATAAATTATACTAAGAACTATAGAAAAAACATTTTTCACGAAAAAATTGAGTTGAGAACTGTTGTGGTAGAGTTCCAGATCATAGTACTGGGCAGCTACAGTTAAAGTAGAAAAATAAAACTCAAGTGAATCGTCAGACCCTAGTAAAAATGTTGAGGTATGAGCATCAAAGATATTATAACATACATTTATCTTATATCCTGATGTTTGTTGCTACTTTACACTCAAAAGAATGGCTGAAATGAGATTATGTTCTTTGGCAAACGGAAAATTAATAATTCTGATTTTGAAATACACAGGGTAACTAGTGGGTCACTTTCGAAATTTGAGGACGTGATAGTTTGATATTATAAATAAAGAGAAAAAGTAAAATAAAAAATAAATATTAATTATTTACTGAGTAAACTTAACCGAAAGTTGAAGAATTCATCACGCAACGCATGGTCACATAAGCGTAATGCAATAGATACTTAGCGGGTGGTGGTGGTGTCGTGCGGTGGCGGTGTGCGTATTGCTAAGGCGGCACGTCGGGAAAAGTAAAGTAATGTCTCTTTATTTATTTTTTGGGAATTCGGGTGAAAAATTAACTACCTACCTATATTACATAATTATGATCAGAATCGAGTACAGTGTGCTCTCCTTCAATATCTAAAATTTGTCAGCAGTCACAAGTTATACAGGGTGTATAACAAGTTATACAGGGTGCCAGCAAGTTATACAGGGTGCCAGTGAAGTCATTAAAATAAAAAGTAATAAATAAATAAATAAAGAAAAAGACCGCTAACATTTCTTGTAACATACCGATTATTATCGATAAAAGTTTTGTTACAGGATTTATTGTTTCTCAAAAACATTAAATCCTGTAAGACTAAATAAAAATACCTTTTTAAAGAACATAAAATATTATGCCACATCCACAAACCTTACTAGATGCATTTTATTCATTATTAGTATTTCCGCATCGTAGTAGGTATCACACGACAAGGTCCCCTTGGAATTGAACTGCATGCACTAACAGTCGGCTAGTGAAAAATATTTCACGGTGTTTTAAGATCTACTTATTATTAGAATGGTTGCCAAAATCATTATTCAAAAAAATGTGTGGGAATAATATGACAAATGATATTAAATAGAGTCTGGCTGACGAAAATAGACAATGGGGGTTTTTACAAACTTTTTATATGGCATTACTAGCATAAATGTCAAAGTCGTTTTTCTGGTGTCACTGTTGTCAATCGAATTGTAGGTTGTTTTGGTAATTGAGATTTTGGAATTGTCGTATTTGAAAAAAAATTAAAAAAAAAAATTTAGATAGATTCATAATCAATGTAGGAAACAGTGATACCAGTGACTATGACGATTCATTTTATATAGAATTGCTGGATTCAGATTTTGATTACAATGAATAAAAATAAAACCTGATTAATACTAGTTGCCTGTCGTTTTAATAATATACGACAGTACAAATTTTGTTATTTTTTACGATTCTTTGATAAATAAATAATGAAGTTTGTTTAATCCATATGTGTAGTACTATAGTCGGGGTTACCAGGATGGGATTTTTTGAAATTCGCCAGATTTTTTCATTCTTTACTTTCACTAGCCAGACTACACCTACTTTGCAGGGTTGCTTCCTAAATTATCAATAGACTTGTGGAGATTGATGACGGAGTAATTTGAATTTGACATGAGACCTTTGGGCTCGATTCGACATTAGACTCGCTAATTTTAAATCTCTCTAAAGTTAAATTAGGAGACTTCATATTCAAAAGTTGGTAACCAAAACTGATCTTGAAGCTTCTAATGCCCGACTGCACTAAACTTTGATAGCTCCTAAGTTGATACTAAGCCTCTAGGACGTGTTTAGGAACAAAAATTGCGTTGCCCTAAACTTAGGTCAATGCCTAACTGCTTAAGACAATGCAGAGTTGACGACCGGCTGGTGTAGGGGTAACGTACATTGCCTGTTATGCCAGAGGTCCTGGGTTCGAATCCCAGCAGCGACGGATATTTATGTGATGACGAAGATATTGATATGAACACAGATATAAAAAAAGAGTAAGTGTGATTATGTGTGACTTAGCTTAGGCATGTCATAACCAAAGTGCTAAGTAGAGTTTAATGCAGACGGGCATAAGTTTGATATTAGAGAAACTTAAAATTAGAGATTGATATGTTGAATATGGCTAATTAGGTATTTTAGACTCTATGTTTTCAGTTCTACAGAAGATACTGATTTTGAATTATTAACACCTATTACTTGGGGCTTCACATACGGAAATCAGGATTAATATTTTGTGTACTTAAAATTCTTACTGTGAATATTTTTAAGATAATAATTGTAACAATAATAATTGTCGGGTCTTTTCCATTCCGCCAAAAATCGTGTAGCATTTAATATACCAAATAATAATAATAATTCCTTGTTGTAAACCAACAGTATAAATTACATAAATATTTTAGATTATTTATAGATAATGTTAATATTGTTGATATTTTCAACTGAGTTTATTCAGTCATTGCAACGTAAAAGAGAATCTAACATCCATCGTTCCTTTCTCACCAATTTAGTAGGATTTCCTATCTTAAACAAGCTTATTTTTTATCTGTTCAGAACTCTTTTTCAATAACTAATAGATTATAAACAACGAAGATTTCACAGATGTAGTAATTGAATGTATTCTACATTGTAGGTAGTAATTAATCTTGACCTAATTAAGAAAACAATATTAACACCACAATAATCTAAGATGTAGATAGCGAAGCATATGGTCTCCAAAACCATGGAAGATAAGATACCAAAACTGTTAAAAGAAACAGTTTTGTTCGCAATCATATCTGTAATACCCTTACTTTAAAAACTGATATAAGTCAACGTGTCAGATACTAATGATAATAAAACGTATACAAATGTAAAATTAAAAACATTACATAACTATTCGAATTACACAACACGTTGCCAGCTGTAAAAATACTCAAAATTTCTAATTACGGAATATCTTTTAAAGCTTTTCTGCATACTGTAAGCAATGCGAGCTGAAATCGAGACGCACTCGACCGCATAATTACAGGCACCGAAATATCCAAATACACTCGAGAGTAAACCCAGAGTGTGGCCATATTCAAAAATTTTCAATACGATACGCTTGCTGTGAGATTTGGTGGAATACTTACGGGTTTAGAGGACGTGAAGCAAACTTTTAATATATTATTTTTTTTCAAAAATTTCATAGTGGAAGATTTCATAGGATTTTTATTATTTCGTGATTTTACTTGCGTCGCTTTTGATACCGTAAATAAATCTTTAGATTATATCTTGACACCTCCGGTAAGAGTTAAGCTATCAGCAGTATGATGCAACGTTTACAGTGTGCGAACAAAATTAAGTAGGTATATAGATTTAGTTTTAAAATTTCAAGTGACCCATAAAACTACTATTTAAAGGGCTATGCTTAGAGTTTCCTTGCGGGATCGAATCAGGAATGAAGAGTTTCGTAGGCGAACCAAAGTCACTGACTTTGGTTCGACCAGAAGGGTTGCAATGCTGAAGTGGCAATATGCATAGCTAGCAGAACAGATGGCCGTTGGGGCGGAAAAGCTCTCGTCATTTTACCCATACCTTAGTATCGGAGATATCAACCGTGACTGCACCGACTCCTTGTAGATGTCTCCTCAGGTAGCCCAAAACTAGTAGGATATCTACGACATCAACGTGAATGTTACAGATTTTTGCTAAATCTATTTAAAAATTCAAAATTCAAAAATTCAAAAAGTTTTATTCATCTCAGGAATTTCACAAAACACTTGATAAAGTCAGTCATCACATACGCTATTTTACTTAGATTAGCTTGCACATGTACCTAAGTTGATTTTTATTGGTTGTTTTCTAAACCGAATTTTTACTGACGTAAAGTAGTGAACATTAAATAATATATGTTCATAACCAGATTTTATATTTTCCTGACCTCGATGTAGCGACACTTTAATTCCGAGAAAGTTTAAATATAATAATCATGAAGACGTTAGTCTTAACACTGCAATTTTTCAGAAATTCTTTGATGTTATCAAGAATACGTAAAGTTCAACTACACATCTAGTAAACAACCAATGTGTACAGGCACGAAGTAGGTTTTAAGGTGAGTACAAGTAGACTGGAGTGTGTCAGACTAAAGAAAATTCTCCAATCTGCTCTCCAATAAAGCACACGTATTACCAAAGCAGAGGGCACAAGCAGTATCAAAAGATTCTCATAAAAAATGCACAGCCAAACGTCGAGACGCGCGTTGCCGTAGACCTGTATATTAACCCGTGATGTGCCGCGCGGATTATTTTTCAATGAGCCAGCATTCGCTTGGGTATTTCGGCGATGATAATTTGCAAGGGTTACGAGAAGATATTTTTAAATTTAAGTCGTTTTTTTTGGTTAGTCGTGAGTTGTTTGTGATATGTTAGTAATTAGCAGGTTTGGTGATTTGTTTTGGTTTGGAGTTTTTATGGTTGAAGGAATATTTGAAGGGAGCTGCTTGGTTTAGTTCAATGATTTAAAAGTATTTTGAAGATGTACTCAGTAAAAGATCACTTTTTGAAAAAATAATTAAGAATAGTTCTAAGGGTGAAACGATTTGATTAATAAACTTAAAGGATATTTTTAATCTGATTTCAATGCGATTCTTAGATGTATAATAATATCGATTATCATACATTGTTACTCAACCGTTTTGCTGTCTTTTTGTATGGCCGTAATCAACATTTAGGATAACTATATTGATTTGCATGCATTTTCCGTTTTTTTTTTTATAATTTATCTTTCCTCATTATCATTATGGTGATGCCGGAAATACTTCTTCGTTTATATAGATTCCTATTTCAAGTAGAATGCTCCTACCAAAATCGCAACGATGATGAGGGCTTTTTTGTCTTGCAGTGGTCATCAACGCAAAAAATCACAGTTGGTCATCCTATCATATCTTAAAGGATATTATATGTTGGTCAATAAAAATAAAAAAAAGTTTATCTGATTTGAATGGATAAAAGGATCTTATATTTATATCAGTTTCTAGTTATTGGAACACCTAAAAAGTGTAAGAATACTACAAATAGAATACTTAAAATACTAATACCCATTTCCCCAAAAGAAACTATTAGAAGTGTAAAATACCCCGTTATAAACTCAAGCTCACTTTTGTTTTTGGCAACTGACCCTTAATTTAAATCATCCTCATCTGATGTTTAGTGAGGCAAGTATAATAATAAATATTTGAAAGAAACTTTCAGGTTTTAAAGTTTTTCTGAAATAAAAAATCACAAAAATATTTAGCAGACTCTAGCAATGGCCCTACCACTAAATGGACGTCAAGTATATGAGTCGGTTTTCGCGGTGGTGGTCGTCGACTCTATCCTTCATTTAACTTAGCTTCAAGAAGAAATGTGTCCAATTTCAACAAAATTTCATTCTGTCACTGATGTCTTCAAATACAATTTTGTCAAGTCTGCATTCATGAATGAATGTGTCATTGACGCGTGCTAAGAAATATCACAGGTATTAAGTTAATAGCCTTATTGAAATACTTTATTTCCATTGCCATACAACTTTCCTGACTTTCAGATAAAAGGATCCTTCGTAACCCTGAATTATCCTATCTTTGTGTATTACTTATTTAAACTGATGGAACAAAACAGAAATAAAGCAATTTGAAGTCGTCATCTGGCTTCAGTGAAAGGGCTAATAATAATAAACCAACTACTATTAACGGTTAAAATTAGGCCAACCATTTGAACTATTAAAAGATGACATGCATATAAATTTAAAACACGAAGTAATAAAAGAAGATAAATAAAGTATAATGCTGATTTTAAACGCTCCGATTCGACTATTAAATCTTAGGACACGATCTAGAGATTTTTGGCAACTATATCAACTTTGCGGACATATAGCAAAGCTTCAAAAGAGAAACTTTTGATGTCCTTTAGATGATTTAAGAATTAAATTAAATTAATTTCTGCTTCCGTGCTGGAAAAAAGAAAAAGAAGGAAGAAAAACATAGAATGTACCAGCTGCTTCTCTTTCCGGGCATCCTGTAAAAACCAGTAAAGGGACAGAGGTGTTAATGATGTTTTTGTGGGCGATAGGCTGACCTCTTGTCACTACAATACGTGACATCAGATAATTTTAATCATCCAAATTTTTTAACTTTTTGCTTCATTATTGGTCAGATTTTGTCAATAGTTCTAATGACGATATTCTATTAGTAGATTTCTATATCGAATCTACATTTTTAATACAGATTTTTTCATACAATAATCAACTAATTCAGAGCATTAAAAAAGCCGACTTCACATCAAAACTATGGCTGAGTTATAATGTCATCCACGTAAACATTCTCAGTACTCATACATATTTTTTCAAAAATTTAAAACTTTCAATGAAGTGCTCAACCGATTTCGATGAAATTTATACGGGACCAACTATGAAGTATTTTCTATGACATGAAACAATAATTTTTAAAATCGATTCATAATTGTCCGTAATATCGTATAACAAAGCACAAAAAAAACATACGAAAAGAGAACCTCCTCCTTTTTTGGAAGTCGGTTGAAAACAAATCTGGATTCTGATTGCCAAGGCAACGTTCATACATAAACGTGTTTAGAAACAAGGATTTTGGATTAAAATTAAGTAGGCATATGTAGAAACCCAAGGTATATCATGCTGATAAATTATACAGGGTGACTGGTGACAAATTTTAGATACTGAAGAAGAGCACTCTGTACTCGATTCCGATCACAATTACGTAATAAAATTAGATATTTAATTTTTCATCAAAAATCCCTATGAATAAACAAAGAGACCTTACTACACATTTCCCGACGCGTCGCCTCAGTTAACACGCACACAGAAGTGTTCCCGCCACACCCACACCACCACCTGTTAAGTATCTATTGTATTACTCGTACGCTTATGTAACCATGCATTGCGTGATGAATTCTTTAACTATCGGTTAAGTTTACTCAGTAAATAAATAATATTATTTTTTTATTTTATTCTTTATTTTATTTTTTCTCTTCATTTATGTTCTTAAACTATCACCTCCTGGAATTTCGAAAGTGACCCACCCACCAGTCACCCTGTTTATCAAAATAAAAAAGTTTCACGTATATGTCATGTACTAAGTTGACTATATCATCTAATCTTTAGGAAAGATTTTTTTTTATTTATGCATTATCTGGTATCTTTCTTTAAGAAACTTAACTTGGAATAGACAATTTGTTGTGAATTTTAGAAATATTTAAATAATTTTTATTATTATTGAATTTTATAAATATTAGTAAGTTGGTAAGTTCGGTCGAAGGGCGTAAAGGCACTTTGGTTGATAACAATGACAACGCTTAACTATGAATTTATTAATATTACCATTTTAATAGAAAATGAGTTAATGAGTTAAACTGCTGTATCACTTATTTAATTGAAACCGAGTAATAAAGATTTACACGCATATAGCTTTGGTTTCAACAGATGAAAAGGTTTTATTAAAAAGGTTTTTTAGTAGGTATGTTGGAGAAATCATAATTAACAATACATACAATTACAAATACAATTTATTGCCAGGATCAAATAGGTACAAAAACTTTAACACACAGAGAAGAAAACTGGATTCAAGGCTATATGGCGGCCTTATCACTCATGAGCGATCTCATCCAGGCAACCTTTATTTTACATACTGAACAACAATTTTACCCTCTATTACTTATGATTTATTTTATATTTTATCGTGTGATTTTTGAATGTGCCTAAATTATCATCCAAGAAAATCTAGTAATTCCAAGTTTATGATAGATTTAAGATTAGCTAGACATATCTACTTTATTAGATAGGCATAGATATATTGATAGTGAAGTGAAATTAAATATGTCTGAAGAAATTGATAATATTCTTAAATCGTTGCTATATTCTTAAGTCGTGCTAGATTGTGATGTTTTAACACGATTTTTTTAATTTTGTGACTGACTTGTAAGTATTAGCGAATTTTGCTTTACTAATTGGTATCCTGAATAAAGTCATGGGCCCCGCGGCTCGATTTATTAACACCAATGGCAATCCAGAGGATTGGAATGGCATCAGAAAAGCATTAATTAATAATTTCGCCGATCACCGGATGAAACGGCCTTATATAACAATCTATCTCTTTTGACCCAGGGCAGTGACTCACCTCAAGAGTTTTACGAGAAATGTGTAAGATTATTAGGCACTATAATGACATACAGTATAGGATCGCCCAATAGTAGTAATAATATTTTAAAAGCAGATACTTGACGATAAGCACTATACGTTAAGTTTTCCTGTAGGTTCCTACTAAAGTAGAAACTTCCTTCGAATTTCAGCAGTACTCCATACATCAGGGAAGTTACCTCGCAATTGTACCTCAAGATTGCTCTATACACACGCCTAAACTATACATTTTGAAAAATTATACCTGCCGAATAAGACACAGGCGCCCAGACGTGACGACATCACCCTACAGACCTAATCGGCATCCATACTGATCTTTACTAGAGCCCCTGACAATTTCTGGACTAGAAGAGGGAAGCATGTATCATACTACAACACCCTTCTACGTCATCGTGTTAAGTATAACACCTACTGTTATTATAATTTTATACTTTAAATTTCGAAGATAAAGAAAATAAAACGAAGAAAGAAAAAACGAAGAAGAAAAGTAGAAGAAACCGCTCTCGATGCCATCGCGGATACGTCAATAGCTCTCACGAGGCGCTGATATAGCATGAAGTATGTAATATTATGTATTTTAATATAATTTCATGTCACTTTAGTTTTTAACTTTTGGCTATTTTCATCTCGTAGAAAATATTGTACTTTTCATTAAAGTTTCAAATATTTTTGTTTTTTTTTTAATCCTACAGCGGCTGCCTTCGTAATTAACACTCAATTGTTTTTGTTCTGCTATTGTGTTTATTTTGTGTACCGTTCGTTATTTGAGTAAAATAAGTGCTTTGATATTATTTGTTAAAAAACTATGTAAGTAGCCAATTAAACAGGAAAATTATTTGAGTGCTACTAAAGTATTAAGTATCTTAACAGACACTGTGGTTATGTGTCTCTGCTGCTTGTATAAATTGATGGTTAATGAATTATTATATAGTGTTATTATATAGTAAAATAAATATTTTTTATGGATTGATGACATCAAAAATTAGCCTGATAGTGATTTGATCGTTGATTTCGTTCAAAAGGTCGTTCGTTAATCGATGATAACTATCGCGTACGTGTGTAAGTTTTTTCTGACGTCATATTTTATTGCGTGATTACTGTATTAATTAAACATTACAACATGACCATATTTGGCAATATAGCCTGATCAAATTAGACCACAAATTAGAGAAAAGCTACATAAATTCCCAACAAGCTAAAAATCGGTAAGAGTCGCTCGTGACCACGGGGTCTGCAAAGACACCGAAACGTCGAGTTAAAATTTAAAATGTAAATATACGCGATTAAGTGTTTTATTTAATAGTATGAATCGCGAAAACTTAAGACAATATTAATCGGTAAGATTGTTTAAAATATGATCAAAAGTAAAATTTGAAAGTTCCCCATCTTTCACTTATCTATATGACTTTTTTATTCAAGGTCAAAGGTTCAAAAAAAGAGTTTTTGCCATTTTCAGCAAAACGTATCATGAAAATACCTAAGACACAGTTGTAGATCATAAAATTTATTCAAAAAATATACCATACCATATGATAAACATATGACGCAAGTGTCATGATTTGTTTGAAACCAAACGGGCCGACTTTTTAACACCTACTGTGACGTTACAGCTGATATTTTGCTATATAAAATGCAAACCGATTCAAAGACACCGATGCCGCTGATGAAATCTATTATTAAGAACGCTATCTACATTATGATATCGATTTTCTAACAGACATACATACCTACGCGCGACTGAATCTAGCGGCGACCAGCCTTGACGCTTGGTCGGTGTTCGGTACATGCATTTGCGTTATCTTTGTAGATGTACGTCTGTGAAATATACCTATAATTACTTTTTTCCCTACGTGCCACCGTTTTTGACATTAAGGATTTAAAAAGTTGTAATCGACATAATATGCATGAGTACGCCACGTATCTACGAGTATAGTTGTAATAACATTCAGGGTCTGTCGTAATGATTGGATAACCCATTAATTGGAGTTAATCTGGATGTAAGACTGTAAGAAAATCCTATCTTCCGGCCAGGATTCTTAACCATATGAAAATAGCGTAGGCTTTTATACTTTCTTATAAACCTAACTTCTTTCATTAATTTCGCTGCCATTTCATCAATTTTTTTTTTTTGACATTTGACATTGAATAAAAGAAATCTATACAGGGTAAAGATGGGGAACTTTCAAATTTTATTTTTAATCATATTAAACAATCTTACCGGTTTTCAGCTTGATGGAAATTATTGTCTCAATTGACCGGGCTACTATAGATAGACCAGTTAATGTAAATAATAATTTTATATAGTGTTTTTAGGTAACAACACGTATTTAGATGATAAAAGAGATTTTCGTACATCTTGGCGGGGTAAAGAAACTTTAGGTGTAATGGGCTGGCGCTCTAGGGGCTATAGAATAAAAATTAAAGATATCTACAGCATGAAAACTTGATAGCCACCTGGAGGACCGTGGTGCATTGGTTGAGCGTTCGCGTAGTGCGACAGGCCCTTTTTTTTGTGGGAGAAATCTTCAAAAGATATCCATATGTGAGCTTTTACTCACTAAAACCCCTCCCTAAAGAGACCCCGGGATCTCCCGAGCAACGTATCGGTGCTTCTTCAACGTTTACTTCACGCACGTCCTCTTCTTATCCTTTCTTCCTGATGTTGTCCATTCCTCTTTAAGCCTATTTTCTTAAAAAATATTTCTTGAAAAATAATAAATAATGATAATAGTATAAGACGTATCAATATAAAAAGATTAAAAAACTAAATGGTTATATTCTTAACTTAAAATATTTTGAAATGTGTGAAAAGGCAAATAAAGAAGTTATATTAGACAAGTTTATTGAGACCTTCACTGCATGAAACATTTATATAAGGTGACATTTTAATTCTTAGCTTTACGGGTTTAGATTTTAATCAGCCCAACCAATCAGTTCCCATTCTGATGGTGTGACGAAGTGACAAAACGAGCACCAGTACGGGTCGGCGTTAGAACCGCCGCCACCAGGACAGCATGTCGTAAAAGGCGACCAGACCTAAACATTCCAGTTTTCTGAACAGAGCGGTGCGAGCACAGAACTTTGTCGACTCGTATATTTACGAATGTTCGTATGGTATGGAGTCGGTTTCAAGTTTTAGTAACATTGTCTTTTTTTTATTTTACATTTATTTAAGCGTACAACATGTTTACAAACATTCAAAATTTCTATGGATAGCTATGGATAGATTTCATTATTGTTTACAAGCAGTCTCCATACTATAAGAACATTCGTAAACATACGAGTTGATAAAGTTCTGTGTTCGCACTGCTGGCTCGGGTCTTGACGTCCACTGCAATAACCCCTTATGGTGGGTACAGATTGCTGTACTGGAACTAGTAACGTAATATTCTGCGCACTACACGTCCAAATACGCAACGTCCACAGAATGTTACATTACTAGTTCCATTACAGCAATCTGTACGCACCATTACTCTGTATGATATTATAGAGGCCACATAGTGGGTGGGGTGATAAGAAAACATAGTAAATATTTTTAAGCTTTTGCATTAAATATTCATAATTGAAGATAAGTATTCATACAGATTTTTTCAGATAATAATAAACAAAGTCATCCATTAGGACTCGAACCTATGTCTTCCGGTTGCTGGGCGGGTGCTTTACCAACACAGCCCGGTAGCTGAGTCAGCTCGGCAAGCGGAAGACCCAGGTTCGAGTATTGATCGGGTGCGATTCTTCATATCTTTAAGAAAACGTAGTTTATCCTGTTGCAATGCCACGTGTGACATGTCTTCTTTAGCCATCGCATTAAACCAAGAAACCTAATTAAAATTTAATTTCGGGAAAACTCGAAATCATATCGGGAAAATACATTTTTGCAAAATATTATTTCGCCCGTTTCGTTTTTTAATATAATTTATACATCCATGCACATCTACGTCATTCGTCTCCCTTCCCATTTAAACTCATACATGTTTTAAAGACCTTTTACGAAGCAAGACAATATCAAAGATTGTCAGGCATTCGCATTTCTGAATTTATAATTTCTCATCATAGATAGCTCTATAGAGTTGAGGTTTTTAACGATTTTGAACTTATTTGCTAATCTTTTAGAGAAAGTGGTAACAATTATCACGACTACTACCTATCATCCGATGGACTCTTAGTTCTTTATCTCGTTACCTTGAATTTTCTTCGAAAGAATTTTCCATGTTCTTTAAAGAGGTTTGACACTCATATAATAGATATAATATAGTTGACTTTATCACTTGATGGATAGAAGTTTTTTTATAATAACTAAACTCACCTTGGATATCATTCTCTTTGGCGATGGGGTAAACCTGTCTACCTCAGACGCCAGTGGTCGCGGGTTCGATTCCCGCACGGAACAGGTAAAAAAATGTTCTGGGTCTGGGCGTTTATCTATATATGTATTTATATTCTAGGTTCCCCACTAGTGCGCTATATGGTATCCCTTATCACGAGCTCTGCTTAGTCTGGGGTCATGTAGTTGGTGTGATTGTCTGGGATTACTGAAGATGAGGTCGTATCTCAAAGCACACGGGCGAAGGAAAGAACTGGCTCTCCATAAAATATTGTCGGAGTACATCACCGGCGGAACGGTATTATATAACGGCAGATTTTATAAGAAAGGTAATCGCTACCCAGTCTTTCCCTGAAGTGATTCTACCACCAAGCGGGCTTCATTCGGATAAGACGCCTTTTGAGACACACTTATCCAGGGGTGGAAGACCTTTCACGGATAAAAAAAAAACAGACAACAGTCACAAGAAGTTTGTTCCACACCTCAGCGAAATGTAGGTACCAGAAGAAACTATCAAACTATCAAATTATCGTTATTTGTAATATTTTTACCCGACTGCGGTACGCAAAGGAGGGTTATGCAAGGTAATGCAAGCTAATATTCAGCCTATTAGAAATATTTTTGTAGACATCACTCTGCTTTAACGTAGATAAACGGAAACGGGATTTGTAATATCCGCTATATATACCTAGATTTTTTAAAGTTCTCTAATAAAGAAAAAACATTGAATGTGCCAGCTGCTTCTCTTCCCGGGAATTCTGTAAAAGTCAATTAAGGGACAGAGGTTTTATTGAAGGTTTTTTATACAGGGTGTTTGGTCTATCGTCAGCCAAATTGATTGAGAAAATAGCTTCTGCCTATGTCCCATGTGACAACAAATGCAAAAAAATAAAACTACAGGCTCACTTAAAAGATATTGAAATAAAAAAGTCATAAAACCAAAACCAAAATTAAAGCAAACTAACTATTTCTTTTTAAGAAAAAGTGAAACCGCATTCAAAAAACCAACCCACTAAAAATGTTTAAATAATGTATATAAACGCCATCCTATTCCTGTTTCTATTCCATCCATATTACTACCCTGTATAGTAAATTTCTGGCAAAAATTAATTAATATTAATGAATGTAATAAGAATATTAACAATTAATCGGGGTAGGTATTTACATAGTTTTTCAAGTCGGAGCCAAACCAATAAAAGTAAGACTGCTGCCAAACAGAGAAAATTATAAGGCAAACGTATCAACGAAGTTACCTCCACTCACGACGACGCGTAGCACCCAAGTGAAATGTCTGGCCCCTAAATCGGACAGTCTGTATTTTAGAGAACAGCGCCCTCCCCGTTTCGATTTCCTTACAATATTAACAGTTTTATTTAATTTATAATTATACAAAACATGTCACTATGTTAGTACTTCTGATGCAGTGTGCCTTGTTGTCCTAAAAGTTTGGTTTGGCACCGACTTCAAAAACTATGTAAATACCTACCCAGATAAATTGTTAATATTCTTATTACATTCATATTATTAATTAATTTTTGGCAGAAATTTACTATACAGGGTAGTAATATGGATGGAATAGAAACAGGAATAGGATGGCGTTTATATAAATTATTTAAACATTTTTAGTGGGTTGGTTTTTTGAATGCGGTTCACTTTTTCTTAAAAAGAAATAGTTAGTTTGCTTTCATTTTGGTTTTGGTTTTATGACTTTTTTATTTCAATATCTTTTAAGTGAGTCTGTAGGTTTATTTTTTTGCATTTGTTGTCACATGGGACATAGGCAGAAGCTATTTTCTCAATCAATTTGGCCGACGATAGACCAAACACCCTGTATAAAAAATGGTCATTGGTCTGTCCGACCGTGAAGAAAAGGTACTCGGGTAAGCGACCCTGGCCTCCCTAGCTACTACGTACACAACAAAAGTCCCCTCCGTGCATGCAGTATCCTTCATAATACCTTTTTCCTTCCCGTCATTCATAATCCCCTTCCAACTGACCCAATCCTTTCCTATCCGATGAAGTAGGAGAAGCTGATACGATGAGGAGGGAAATCAAAAATAAACTACCCCAGGAGGGTACCAGCCGAACTGGAGAATCCCTCCCTGAGGTCAACTCAGGCTGCCCCATCGTATCTGGGGGGGGGCAATATTCCCGACGGCGACGTGCATTGCCACACAGCACGTCTTGTCCCCCCAGCAGGCAAAAAGAGGGCAGGGGAATGCCTTTTTGCGACGATGAATGTTTGTGGAGGAATAGATGATAAGATAGATGAAGTATGCGAGGTGATGAATGCCAAGAGAATTGATGTGCTAGGCGTAAGTGAGACGAAAAAGAAAGGTTGTGGAATGTCCACGCATGGCCAACTCTCTGCTTACTGGTCTGGAGTGGAAGAGTTTGAGAGGGGAAGCCAAGGTGTGGGCGTTCTTTTGTCAGAAAGAATGAATGTGTGTGTAAAAGGTTATGAGTTTGTGAGTCCCAGGCTGCTGTGGCTGAGACTAAAAATAGGCTTGACCAGGATTTTTATCCTTTGTCTTTACGCGCCGGATATGTCTAAGCCACAGTCAGTCAGAGAAGAGTTCTGGAATAATGTCAGAGATGTGCTTGGGAGATGTGAAGACAATGAAAGGATTATTATGTTAGGCGATTTTAATGGGTGGGTGGGTGTAAAGCGTAATGGGTATGAAAGAGTTTTAGGAAAGTTTGGTGATGAAAGGGTGAATGATAATGGAACTGGTCTGTTAGATGTGTGCTTGGAGAGAAAGCTCGTGGTGACTAACACAATGTTTAGTCACAAAATGATTCACATGTATACTTGGCAGAGGCAGTCTGAGAGAAGTATGATAGACTTTGTTATTGTGGATGAACGGTTAAGAACGAAAGTGAAGGATACGAGTGTGTACCGTGGAGTGAATGTCGGAAGCGACCATTTTCTTGTAGTGTCACGTATGGCAGGTCTGCTAGAAAAATGGTGACATCGCCCACGGGTACGTATGTCTGGAAAGAAGAGAGTGATAGTCGAAAATTTGCAAGAAGAGAATGTCCGTGAGAAGTACAAGTTAGAATTGAAAGAAAGGTTGGGACCGCTATTGAATGACGAAGACTGCGAGTCAAAGGAATATTGGACTAAATTTAAGAATTGTATGGTAGAAACAGCTACACAAATATGTGGGGTAAGTGTGAAGAAGAATGTGAGGAGGGATAAGAACGAATGGTGGGATGATGAAGTGAAAGGTATTGTACTAGAAAAGAAGAAAGCGTGGCTAGACCTACTAGCTATAAGAGGCAGAAACAGATTGCGAGATGACTTGAGTGATGATGAAAGAGTAGCAAAAGAAAAGTATGATAGATTAAGAAAGACTGTGAAAGATATGGTGAGCAAAAAGAAAGAAGAATGTAAGAACAAGCTTGATAGGAAATTCTCAGAAAACTTTCGAGCCAATTCCAAACTATTCTGGCACTTAGTCGGAAGAGCCCGAGGGCAGGTTGGAGACTCGAAAGTGGGCGTGATAAGAGATCAGAATGGGAATATTGTTAGTAAGCATGAAGATATAATGAATCAGTGGAAGGAATATTTCGAGGATTCATTTGAGCGAAACGCGAGTGATGTTTTGGAAAGTAGGTCTCCACCTTCGAGTGGCGTAACCGATGGTAAAAGTGAGATAGGCATGGAAGAAGTAATGAAAGCAATGGCAGGTTTAAAATTGGGTAAAGCGGCAGGGTATGATAGGATAGATGCCGAAATGCTCAAGGCAGGTGAAGGTGTCACAGCAAACCTGCTGTACCAGCTATTTAATAAGTGTTGGCGGTCTGGCCGTGTACCAGATGACTGGTGCAAAGCCGTTATTGTGCCACTTTATAAAGGCAAGGGCTCACAGCAGGAATGCAAAAACTTCCGTGGCATTAGTCTTCTGAGTATTGTAGGCAAAATGTATGCAAAGATATTAATCGAGAGAGTGATGAATGAAACAGAAAGCAAGATTTGGGATGTGCAAGCGGGATTCCGAAAGGGGGTGGGATGTACGGATCAAGTCTTTTCCTTAAGATCAGTGACCGAGAAGGTTCTGGCCAAACACCGAAAGGTTTTCTGCTGCTTCATCGACTTGGAAAAGGCTTATGACAGTGTGGTGAGAAGTGAGCTGTGGTCAACTCTGTCCGAGTATGGGGTGGATAGTGACTTGATACGGGCACTCAAATCATTATATAAGGACTCGAGTGCCTGTGTCAGGTTGAATAATGACTACACGGATTGGTTTAGCATCGAACGCGGTGTTAGACAGGGCTGTGTAGCGTCTCCATGGCTGTTCAACCTATTCATGGATAGCTGTTTGAAAGATCTGAAAGAATCTGAATGGGGCTTAGAAATGAATGAGACAGTGATCAAAACTTTGCTTTACGCTGACGACCAGGTTCTACTTGCATCGTCAGCGTCGGAACTGCAACAAATGGTCAATGTTATGTATGAGTCATTTAAAAGGAAAGGTTTGAGAGTGAACGTTGGAAAGACGAAAGTCATGGTTATGGAGAGGAATGAAGATACGACGGAATGCAATATTATGATAGGAGACGAAAAAGTGGAACAAGTGAAAGAGTTTGTATACTTAGGGTCCTTGTTTACAAGAGATGGGAAGTGTGAAGGTGATATTGAAAGGAGAGTAAAAGCAGGAAATTGTGTTAATGGCGCCTTGTACTCGGTTATGGCAAGCAAAATTATACCGAATAAGGCTCGTCTGGCCATACTTGAAGGAGTTTTGGCACCAACACTTATGTATGGTAGTGAATCTTGGGTGTGGCAGAAGAGACATGAAAGTAGGATTAATGCTGTGGAGATGAGAGCATTGAGAAGCATGTGTGGAGTGAAATTGAGTGATAGGGTGCGCAACAGTGAAATAAGAAAGAGATGCGGATTGAAAGAGGATGTAGTGACTAAAATCGAAAAGGGTATGCTACGGTGGTTTGGACATTTGGAAAGGATGAGTGAAAGAAGATTTACGAAAGAGGTGTACAGAGCAAGAATGGATGGTGTTGTTGGAAGAGGCCGGCCTAGGCGAACGTATGCCGATCAAATTGGTGACATTTTGAAAAAGGGCCTAGTCAAAAGTACCCGTAACCGGCGATCATGTATGAAAAGATTGATGAACGTGGAAGAAGCGAAAGAGGTATGTTTGGATCGCAGCAATTGGTATTCCCTTGTCTCTGCCTACCCCAAGGGGAGACAGGCGTGAGGTTATGTATGTATGTATGTATGTAGAAATAGTTTGCTTTCATTTTGGTTTTATGACTTTTTATTTATTTCGTACTTTTTAGTGTTAGGTTTTTGTTTTGGGCTAGTTATTAGTTTTTTCATAGTCAGTTAGGTTCTACAGTTATAGATATTAGTGATAGTTTTTTAGTGATAAGTTTTGGACTAGTTCTGGTATTAGTAACTACCTACTTCTTCTGGTAATGTGATGGTTTGGTACTATAAAATCATGACTTTGACCTACCTACTATTGTTATATACGTGTTACCTGTAGGCCTAGGTAGAAAACTATGGAAAAGGACGCTTTAAGAAAGAAGAGGAATCAAATCCCAACGAAAAATAACGACCACTTGATGCAGCACGAGATGGTCTTGTCTAGGTATCGCTAGCATGCTCGTGCTGCAGAAACTGACAAACGAAAAGAGATTCGCTTAAACCTATCTTCGTGCGAACAGTCAGCTAAGAACTTATCCAAAACTTACCACTAAAAAATCTATCACGTATATCTACAAATATGGAAACTAACTTACTATGAAAAAACTAAAAGCTAGCCCTAAATTGAAACTAAGTAAAGGGTAAAAGGTTCTCCTCAATAGGACAAATATCCTTTCAAAAACCGCATCACCATCGGTTCAGCCAAACGCAAGATAATCGATGACAAAAATAATTAACATACAGGTTAAAATCCTCTTTGTAAGTTGGCTACTTTTAATCAGAAGTTGTTCAGGTAAATCTGCGGGAAACTGCTAGTATTCGGTAAATATTCGGCCAATCAATCAAACATTCGGCTGAAAACAAATGTTGTACAAAATACGAATGCTCGGCCGAACATTCGGCTCATCTCTGATGCAAAATAAACAGATAAATTGAGAACCTTATTTTTTAAAGTTGGTCAATATACTTAAACCTTCTCCTAAACATGACAAATCTTTTTCTGAAAACCGCATCCAAATCGCTTCAGCCAAACGTGAGAAAATCGCGGACAAACATACATACATACTTACAGGTCAAACTGAGAACCTCCTTTTTTTAATTCGGTTAAAAATATTGAAAAAAAAGTATTTCTTTATTTATGTGTATGAAGACTGCCAATACCTGTGCAGTTGTCAATTAAACTTAGTACGTCAGTCAGACTTGCATCCGACTGGTTTTTTATTTGTTTTTATTTCTTACGAGCTTTTTCCCGCAAGTTCTTACGAGCATAAACATAAAAGTCTTATTTTTCCCGACCCCGTGGAAATTTCGGGAATTTCTTCCATAATACAACCAGACATACATTGAAGAACCTTTATAACAAGTTTCACATCCGTGCACTCCAGGAATAAGGGTTTTTCATACAAACTAAAACATCATATATTTCCCGTTCCCGTGGGAATTTTGGGAATTTCTTGTATAACATAACCAGTCACTCATTGAAGAACCTTTATGCCAAGTATCATCAGTGCACTCAAGGAATAAGATTTTTCATACAAACTAAAAAGGCCAATAATTCCCGTTCCTGTGGGAATTTCTTCCTTAGTGCTCCCCCACAACATCTAAGGATTGTATGTTCCAAATTGCAGCTCTATACGGCCCGTAGTTTTGGCTGTGCGTTGTCTGTCAGTCACTCAGTAACGGAAGAGTTTTATATATTAAGATTACTTATTTATTGTTCCAAAGAAGAGACACGAATAGCAGTTTAGTATACAAACGGAAACATGTAGATTGCCTTTGCCCTAAGCTACGTACAATCATTTGAAATATTTTTTTATATTAGATTAGTAATTTGTAAATACTAATTATCCAGATTTTTTCAACGATAAGTGCAAGGAATTAATGATTAAAAAAGATTGTAAAAGATTAGATATACCTTTACAATTCAGATACCGAAATTTGTTTTTCTAAATTTTTGTGGTATTGCAATAGAAAAAAGCACTTATTTCTACTTTTAAGAAAGAAAATACGAGTTTTATTAATACATACAGACTACTATTAACATGTAAATACCAAATCGTAAACCATACTCTTGTATTGATGTGTACAGTAACTTATTACTATATCCCTGTCATCATCATCAGCCAGTAGACGTCCACTGCTGGACATAGGCCTCCTCCAAGTTTTTCCATGTCGCTCGGTCCCGCGCCGCCCTCATTCAGCGTTTACCGGCGACTTTGACCAGGTCCATCTTGCGGGGGACCTGCCTACGCTGCGTCTCCCAGTACGTGGCCACCACTTGAGAACTTTTTTGCCTGAACGGCCATCTGTTCTATGTTCCCTGCCCATTGCCATTTCAGTTCTGCAATCCTTCTGGCTATGTCGGTTACTTTGGTTCGCCAGTGAATCTCCTCATTGCTGATTCGATCACGCAGGGAAACTCCGAGCATAGCCCTTTCTATTGCCCGCTGAGCGACTTTAAGCTTGTTTATAAGGCCCATAGTTAGCGACCACGTCTCAGTGCCGTATGTTATCACTGGCAACACACACTGGTCAAAAACCTTTGTCTTCAGACAATGCGGTATTTGGGACGAGAAGATTTTACGGAGCTTCCCGAACGCTGCCCAGCCGAGTTGGATTCGACGATTGACCTCTTTCTTGAAGTTGGACCTACCTAACTGGATTTTATGTCCTAGGTATAAAATAATCGTCGACAATTTTGAGCGTGGCGCCTATAACTACCAGAGGAGTAGGTGCAACATGGACGTTCGACATTATCTTCGAATTATCCATGTTCATTTAAAGACCCACTCGATGCGAAATTTCACTAAGGTCATCGAATATTTTACTCAGGTCCTGCAGGGTCTCAGCCATGACTACAATGTTATCCGCTACTCGAATTTGAGTGATGCACTCGCCGTTGATGTTGATACCGTGCCCATCCCAGTCCAGAAGCTTGAAGATATACCGCCGCAGTAAACACCTTAGGTTATAATATAACATCGCTTTGCCTGACGCCCCGCTGCAGTTGGATAGACTTCGACTTCTGATCCTAAAGACGGACTGACATAGTGGCGTTTTTCTCACATTTTTAAGTTTTGTGTTCAAAAACTGCCGGAGAAAATTTTACATAGACCCGTCGTTAGCAAATGCCTGACGGCGACCAGATAGTCATCTATGACGGCGACTGAGCGAACGAGAGCGGCGCGGCGTGTCCGCGAATGGCTGGGCAAAATTTAAAATTTCGGATAAATGTGAATTTTATCTTAATAGGAATTTAGTTTGAAAAAAAAAAGGTGAGACAACCCTGAAGAATACGAAGACAAATCTCTTAATTAAAAATTATATTCGGAAAATATTATATTTTTTGGTTACTTGGCAATTAAAATTTTATTTTTGCACATTTTCTCTATTTCTTTTCTATCGAGGAATATAAATCATATCGTGTAACTATTTCTATTACCCCCTAGACAATGTTTTTAATTTCTTATATATTTTTTTTTTTGTTTTTCCGCCACAGAAAGTTTTGGCACCCCCTAAAACAAGCTTTAACCAGTAAAGCAAGCTTTAGCGGGAGGAGGATGAATCCTATTACGGACGAATGGGCATTCTATAAGCTGTTAACCACCAGTGGCTAACGGAAAATAGAATGCCCAGACAGTGTGGAGACTCACTCAGTGAAGCCGAGCATACCCACTAAACATCCCCCTTTACGACCTACCTTGATTCAGGTTCTTGATCATTTATCGGAGCGACAGCCAATTGGAGAGAGAGGCTGCGCAGTGAGCGGCATCCGGACGGCTGCCACCAAAAGGAACTGAAAGCGAGAAATTCAGAAGCTAAGACTAGCAGAAATGACAAAGCTGAAACTAAGAGATTATCTAGAGTGATCAGACTCACTCTGAGATAGGAATGCTGGAAAGAAGGACTACGTTTAGAAACGTTGAGCTTGATGCAGTTTCCTAATAAGGGGAGCGAACTTGGTTAGGACCGGAAGAGCACCGTTGAAACCCTCTGGGCTGGCGTCGAGAGCGGCGCCGAAAGCCAGGATCTCGTCGATGGGAGCGAGCTGGATCCAGAACGCTATGCGGTCTTGAGACCCTTTTGCGTTCTGGCACTGGGAAGCCGATTTGGCGGCCGGTTGCGATTGAGTCGCGACCCGGCTGCGTTGACCTGAAACGATAGAAGTAGAGGCCTTGGGGGCCTTTGAACTGACTGAACTGACTGGGGGAGCGTCCGAGCTAGGCTGCGATCGCTCTCTCCAGTTCTCGAAGGGCTTCACGGTTGCCCTGGCAGCACGCGGTGCCTTGGGGCAGCCGCGAAAGTTTGCTGTGTGGCCTGACTGGCCGCACAAGACGCAGGACGGAGCGGTGGGCGATTCGGGAGTGCGAGAGCACTCCTTAGTCCCATGCGGGTCTAGGCACCTAGGGGAAGCAAAACAGTTTGCCGCCGCATGACCATACAATTGGCAGCGGTGGCACTGACCTGGGAAACCACGCTCGTGTGGAACTTCGACGCGGATGTTGGAGAGACCGCACACGGTGGGCATGCCTCTGAAAATGGACTGCCCTTGCGGGCTCTTCGCTAGGATTACTAGCGCAAGTGGGAACTGCTTGCCACGGCGGCTGTGCATTTTGTGCACAGATTCGACGGGGAAGCCTTGAGAAGACAAGTCCTCTTGGATTTGCTCGTTCGAGAGCTCAAACGGCACGTTCCTGAGGACGGCACGAATCTTACGCTCCTCGGGGAGAGCGTAAGTGTGGTACTCGAGCTTGTGATCAGCAAGAAGCCGAGTAAGATTCCTGAAATCGGAAATGGAATTGACAACGACCTTAATAGAGTCACCCACGTTGGATGCCTTACTATACTGGATCTTGGGATTGTGTCTACCGCAGAGAGCTGAGACCTCGGTCCAGCGGCTCTTGTCCCGTAGAAATACGGGGGGCGGAGACTTGACTTTCGGCGGAGCCGAATCTGATTGTGACGCAGGCTGTGGTGCCGGGATCGCTGAAACAAAAGGCGCAGGAGCAAACGCCGGTGCGACATTTTGCGGAGCAGGAACAGCGGCTGGAGCAGCTGAAACGGATAAGGTTGAAGAAGCATCTTTCTTCTTCTTCTTTGATTTTGATTTTTTGCGAACCTCGGTGAACGGAGCAGGAGATTCTGGAATTAAAGGAGCGGAGTCGGAATCACTACCCGGCGGGGTAGTTTTCCGTTTGCAATCTGAAATAGGAACGACGTACTCAGAGGGATCTGGAGACGCCGGAGAATCTGTTGGGAAACTAAGCGAAGGCGGAGTGGCCGGGAGAGACGCGGTGGAGGCCTGAGTGGCCGGGAGGATCGCGGGTTGGACCTGACGGGCTGATGCGACTAACGTGGCTATTTGTTGAATTTGGAGCTGGATTTCTTGGAATCGGAGATCGAGCATCTGATTTACGTCGGCCCGAAGCTGTTTCATCGGGTCGGACCTAGCCCTGGAATCGACGGAGGACTCCATCGAACCCGGGGAAACTGAACTATTCTGAAAGGAAGCCTATTCCTGACAAGAACCTACGTGCCGGTGAACGGCAAATGGCTGCACAAACTGCGCTGAAAGAGAAAACGACCTAGTACGGACCTATTGCCGGTGAACGGCGGACGATCAGGCTTAGTTGTCACGGTTACGTATCCACCTGACCAGCGATGCTTCGGCCGGCAGCAGTCGGGTCCGCCCTGAAAAAGGCAGATGAATTAGCCCCGACACCACACAGCCTCCACAAGAGAAAACTTTCCGAAAGAGCTTAACTTGGCACCTTACCCGCACGAGTGCGGGGGAGGGAACAAGGGCAGCGCAATACGAACACTCGGGAGCGGCCGCAGACACGACCGTTCGGAAGCGAACGCAAACGGGAAGTGTTTTCTTATATTTTTTGTAAGAGCTTAAAATAATAGCGAATGCCGAAAAGAAAGAATACAATCGGAAGCTGTTTCTCTCTCACCTTCTCTTTAAGATAGTTTTCTAAAATTTATAATTTTACCCGTATCTGTTGTTTTTACAGAATTATGATATTTAAAAAAATACAAATAAACATGAAAACAAAAAAAGATTAAATTATGAAATTTTGCAATAGGCATAGATAACAGCACCCTTTTAAAAATTAGAATGGATATTCATAGAAACAAACAACACTATCACGAAATATTTTTTACAGATATAAACAATTTCGTATCATATAAAAGATAGAACATTTTAGCCGTAGCTCAGTTTACTTTTTGCGTTCGTAACACACAGTGAGAAACAATATGAGTTTTGCCGGGAAAGTCGTTATCGTAACTGGCGCTAGCTCCGGAATCGGAGCAGCCACAGCAAAGTTATTTGCTTCAGAAGGAGCGCAAGTGGTCATCAATGGAAGAAATGAAAAGAAATTAGCCACAGTGACCGCAGAGATCTCCAAACTTGGAAAGGCTCCTTTGGTTGTCAAGGCTGACGTGTCTAAGGACGATGATGCAAAAAGGCTCATCAATGACACTGTGGCGAAATTCGGAAGAGTCGACGTACTTGTGAACAACGCTGGATTTGCCCGTGAAGGTTCCGTTTTAGATGGAAGATTGGTGCAGACTTATGATGAAATTATGCCAACGAATGTCCGAGCAGTGGTGCACCTGACAAGCCTAGTTGCTCCTCATTTAATCAAAACAAAAGGAAACATCGTAAATATTTCCAGTTGTGCCGCTACCGCTCCACCTGGGGTCCCCACTCTTAATATTTACCACGTATCTAAAGCTGCCCTGAACCATTTCTCACGAGGTGCTGCCTTGGAGCTAGCTGAACATGGAGTGAGAGTCAACATTGTTAGTCCTGGACCAGTAATCACGGATTTCGGTGAAAACGCGAACTTAAGTTTCATGGTCGACAATTTTGAAGCGACCATGCCCTTGAAGAGATTGGCACAACCTCGAGAAATCGCAGACGTAATACTTTTCCTTGCTAGTGATAAAGCCATCGGTATCACTGGATCCGAGTTCGTTTCAGACTGTGGTTATTTACTAAAATGAGTATATTAATTCCTGCTTTTGTATATTTTTTAAACATTAAAGCTTATTGTACCCGTCTAATGAGTAAAAAATCTATATCACCGTTTATTTTTACTATTAATAACTCGGTATTTAACAAAGTATGTTTGTTTCGATTGTAATAATAATTAAAGTTATATATCGTTTGGCTTTTCCATAAACAACAACGGTTGTAAATGTACAATCATAATAAGAAATCGTTTATACAAATATTGAAATAAATAATTTATTTCAATATTTGTATTAATGATTTCTTAATAAATAAACAAATATTTCTATATACTATATATTCTAAATATAATAATAAATATATATTCTATTCTATATTCTAAAAATTTTTATAGACAATTTCTAAGAGAAAAAAAATGCCCTTAAAATATTTGGATAGGTATTATAAAAACTAAAGTTTTTTATCGTTTGGCTTTATCAACGGACTTCCGAAAAAAAGAGGTTTTCAATTCGTCTGTATGTTTTTTTTGTTTTTGTTCCATGATATTTCGGATAATTATAAATCGATTTTGAAAATTCTTGACCCACATGATAGAGGAACTTCAAAGTTGGTCCCATATAATTTTCATCGAAATCGGTTAAATCGGAATCGGAATCGGAAATTGGAAAGTGCTTCATTGAACATTTCAAATTTTTGAAAAAATATGTATGTAAGCAAAGATTTAAATCCATATATTTGCGGTTGTCATTTTTACTCACAAAAGCACGGCGCGTCCACGTCAACAAACGTCACAGAATAAGATGTAACTTACGCTAGAAACACGCCTATACTGTCATAAAGGATTACAGAGTAATAAAAATAAAGATAAATATTTATAAATCGTTTATTTATTAAAAACATAACTACAGGATTGTTAACTTAAGTACCAGCAAAAAGCACCTACTTATTTAATTTTTGGCGTTCTGTTTTTTGTGTTTTTTTTTATGTATTTAATGAAGTCTTAAATTTGTATAATTATCAATTATTACTTTTCTATGATTAAAAGTCGCGGACTGTTCTTGGGAATGTGTATGTAATGTTTCGAATATATTACGGTATAAAAAAGACTCTAAAATTATGTCATTAATCATAGAATTTAGTTTGTTTTCGCTATGAAAGTAGGGAGTTGATTTTTATTTTATATGGGATCGTTTGATTTTTTCGGATTTTAGACAAATATCAAAAAATGATATCAGACTGTGGTCAGATAAATGTTATAAAGAATAAAGAAAAAATAAAATGAATAAAGTATTACTCGACATCTTCAACTTGTCAATACTGTCATTCTTTGTCATTGTCATACAACTGCAATAGAATCGTATAACTACATTATTCCGCCGGGTAAAACTTTATTTGTCAGATAACTTTTGTCTGATTGTTGAAAAATCAGCCCTAAGGTGTATGCTTGTTTATATTTATATAAACAAAGTATATTTAATATTTTATTTCTCATTATACATATATTGTTTGTTTATATTATTATCAATACATATAATAAAACAGTAAAAAAAACGTGTCTGTACATTTGATATTTTTACAAAAAAAATTATCTAGGGTTATAAAGAAATGAAAAAAGAGTAAGAATCTGAAAAAAAAAAATTGTCTGTTTGTTTGTTTGTAAGTTTGTCTGTTTGCACACGCTAATCTCTGGAACCGCTGGACATATTTGAATGAAACTTTTTTTGATGTATAGCTGTGAAGCCGGGGCAACATATAGGGTATATTTTATTTCGGTTACTGGAACACCTGATGCAGAACCCTTAAGGGATCATCAAAACCGTAAGAAATATAGATATGATGCCTTAACAAAAGTTGTCTAGGGTGATGAGCAGATTCTGCAGACATAAAAAAAATCTAGGATTTACAGAAATTATAATAGATTTTTAAAAGTTATGCCTAAAACTTACTAGAATATGGTGGAGATGTTCGGCATACAGATCAGAAGTACTCATAGCTCAGTTGCGCGTAGACCGACCATGAGTCTAAGGTCGTGGGTTCGATCCTAATCGCGTAATTTTTTTTATTACTTATATATTTTTTTATTTTGTATCAATCTTTACCATACATCTATCATTATATATTTTTTATTTTGTATCAATCTTTTCCATACATATGTATATATAAAACAGTAAACAATAACGTGTGAACATGAAATATTTTTACAAAAAAAATAAATAAGGTTATTAAGAAATGAAAAAAAAGTAAGAATTTGAAAGAAAAAAATGTCTTTTTGTGTCTGTCTGTTTGTTGTTCTATTCTGCTGACATCTGTGGCTGACATATAATACTTATTATATTATAATAAATCCGAAAGATAGTTGGTATGTAGTAGAAAAGTTTGCTATGTTGATAGGGCTAAATCATTAATAAATAAAGCTTCTTGCTAGATTTAATGTAGGTAGTGTACATACAGAGATATATTGTAAAAAAGTTAAACGTAAAATAATGGAACTCAATATCGTTTAGGTTTTCTTTATTGATCGTTTCTGCCTCTTGGAAGTCAGAACCCGTAGAATTCTTCAGTTTAAAAAGTGGTGTATGTGTCAAAACTCAACACAGGAATTTATGAACTACCATACCAAATTACATTAAAATTGGCTAAGCCGTTTGACCGTGAAAAACAGCCAAACATATAGGTTACTAAACATATTATACACTGATAATGGCTAGACGGATGGATTTTTGCTACTCTTTCACGCAAAAACTACCGAATGGATTTTTATGAAACTTTACAGTGATTTTTTTACCTAGAATGTGCCTTTGTAATGTAATAGATAGTTATTGGTTAGTAGAAAATAACCTATTCGAAATACTAATTCAATGCAGACGAAGTCGCGGGCACCATCTATGTAATAAACCTACCCTTATACATACCCCCATAAGGCTGCAAACTGGACGGCAACGACAGCGACAGCGAGAGCGGCAGCGGCGCGGGCAGCGACGCGAGCAGCGATTTCCGCGACACGATAGAAAGTATTGAGTTTGTATGAAACCGCGACAAATCGCTCGAGCGCCCGCTGGCGTCGAGAACGGCCTAGCAGGGCTAGCATGCAACCATCGATAAATAGTCGAATCGACAAGATAAATATTATTTTGTTATTTTATCCTATTATGTAAGCTAATATGCGCACCATAATAGATAGAATTACTCGATTTGATACCATGATTAAGACTACAGAACCAAATATGTCATAGTCTTAATAAATTACTTACACTAAATACCATATTCTAAGAAAATATCGATAAAAGGCCCGATTTATCATTGTCGACGGTAGCGTGCTAGCCCCGCAGATTCCCCACGTTGCGTCGCTGCCCGCGCCGCTGTCGCTCTCGCTGTCGCTGCCGTCCAGTTTGCAGCCTTACTTTTACCCAGTGTGCCTTTCTAGGGTATTCCTGTTTGGTATATACTTTTTGTAGGATACTTTTTCTATTTTATTTTTTGTAGGTCTTTTTCACAAAACCTAGGTGAAACTGCGAATGACAGCTTTGTTGTAACAGTTTTTGAAATAACTCTTTCTGTTTATCTATCAGTAACGCTTTACTAAGACTAAACAACTGAATCGATTTTGACTTTGAACTTCAAGGACGATATTATAATATTATTTATCCAACTCCCATAGCCGGTATTCACGCGGACGAAGTCGCGGGCAACAGCTAGTATGTAAATATGCAGTATTTATATACATAAAACTAAACATAAGTTTTGTTATTGCCGATATTTGGTTATTGCAGTTTTTTTTCTCTCTATACAACATATGATTGTCTGGTGGACATCGCTCTGAAGCATTAAGGCTCATTGTACCACTCTTAAGTTTGTGTTATCATTGTAATTTTTTTTCTTTCTTCTTTTGTAAAGTGTGCAATAAAGTGTGAATAAATAAATAAAAAATAAGTACCGCAAAACTACACAGCTATGGTCCAGATTTTACACATTTTTTGCTTACTTTCTTGTTATTTTAGAATTAATTTACAAAAATAATATCTGTTGACGTTTTTATAATAAGTAAAGCGTAAAAATTGAGTACATATGTAGTCAAATGTATTTTGAATCATATTTTGATTTTTTTATATTTAGTAAATATTGGACTATAGTTCGGCCGTTCAGAGAATGCGTTCCTGACACCTATCAGTTAGTCACGACTAGTGATGGGCACAACATAACACTGAGTTCGTTACCGTTCCTCCAAAATGAAACACCGCGTTATTTTTAAGATTATTTTCGTTTTAAATTGGCGGAATCATTAAAAAATTATACTTTAGTAATTTAAGTGGAAACCAAAAAAAGGTAATATAAATATAATAAAACTGTTTTATTTATTTTTTGTTACAATGTTCAATTCAATTCAATTCATTTATTCATAATCACAGGTAATTTTACAGAGATGGTTTTATAATAATAAGAACAGCCATGATTCGCCTTAGTGGCATATGAACATTTTTGTAAAATATAAAAGTATGTCAAAAAAAAAAATTCTAAGTATTGAACAAAAAATTAAACATAAAAAAAAGTTACAATAATTAGGTATACAAAGATATAGATATTTAGGGCGGCTTGCGTAACATTTGGTCTAAACAGAATTTAGTTAAATGAGTTTATCTTGCTAAATATGTTTAGCCTAAATACAATAAAAAAGGTTTGACAGTTCGTTAAACGTGATTAGTGCCTAAATTTTTGTTGTGCAAGACGCTAATTATAGTTAGCAGACTAAATGCGTTTACGTCGCTCTTAAACTGTATTTAACGACGATGCGCAAGCCGCCCTTAATATTACATTATAAAAATATAGAAATCAAAACATCATTTATTTACAGTTACAATCTCTGTCGGTCAAAAAATCATTGAGTTCATAGTAAGCTTTTTCAACAAGGAAGCCATTAAGTGCAGATTTAAATAGTGCGCGATTACTTATTTCTCTTATATATGCTGGTATTTTATTATAATTGAGGGTGCCATGCTATTTATGCTCATTCTATATAAAAGAGTTTTGCGTGTTTGTGTAACTTTAAGATTGCCCTCACGTCGTGTTCCAAGTGGATGTGTCTCAAAGTAGTGGGGATTATTTTTTACAAAATTTGAGATTTCACATATGTATAATGAGGGCACTGTTAGAATTTTATACCTACGAAAGTAAGGTCTGCATGATTCATCTCGTTGTATACCGAACATGGACCGAATACATTTCTTTTGGGCTATAAAGATGCTCTGCTTTTCAGTTCTAATTCCCCAAAACATTATGCCGTATCTTAAAGCTGATGCAACATATCCATGATAAGATGTCAATAGTGTCTTTATATTGGCAACATCTTTTAATTTGTAAAGAGCATAGGAGAATTGATTTAATTTATTTATTAAACTGTCAATGTGAAATTTCCATGTCAGTTTGCTATCAATAATTAATCCCAAAAACTTAGTAGAATGTATTTCGTTTAGTGAATTGCCTCCGTAATTAATTTTCAAATTTGTTGAATTGTTATTCCTTTGTTTAAAATTTATGAACTGTGTTTTTGTAAAATTAAGTGTGAGGTTATTTAATAATAAACTATTTATTATTATTATTTATTTTGATCAGGGTCGCTAGTGTAGCATTCATGTTATGTTCTATATTGCTTATATTGTCAAACGTAAATAAAATAGTGCTGTCATCCGCAAATAATGTCATATGGTGACCAGTTACATAAGGTAGGTCATTAATGTATATAATAAACAGCAAAGGTCCCAGTATACTGCCTTGTGGAATGCCAGTGTGTACTAATCTTTCCCGGGATACGTAGGTAGTTTCATTACCAGTTTTTGGATCTATGTTAGTAATATGTGTCACTTGTCTTCTGTCGCTTAAGTATGATTCGATCAATTTGATAGCATTGCCTCTTATACCATATGATTCTAGTTTTTTAAACAAAGTTTCGTGATAAACACTGTCAAATGCTTTAGTCAGGTCCATGAATAGAGCTATTGTTGGTTTCCGTTCTTCTACACTGTTTATTGATTTATTTTTCCGAAAGCCGTATTGATTTTCGTTGAAAAGTTTATTACTTTCAAAGAAATTATTAAGTTTATCATAAATAACACTTTCAATTACTTTTGAAAAAATAATAATTATTGCAATGGGCCGGAAGTTAATTAATAGTTTTCTGTCACCTTTTTTAAATATTGTTTTAATAATCGTCAATTTTAATCGATCAGGGAAGATTCCTTGTTCGATGCATAGGTTAACGATGTGACTTAGGACGGGAGCTATTATATTTGCTACAATTTTGACAATTTTTGTAGAGATATCATCGTAACCTACGCTATTAGTATTTTTAAGTGTATTTATAATCTTTATAATATCAAATGTCGTTGTCGGTGATAAGGAAATTGAATTTAATCTACAGTCAAGTGATTTTTTAATATAGAATTATCAGGGTCTTTAGTTTTAGTAAAGTCAATAAAAAAGTCATTGAAAGCATTTGCAATATCTGTTGGATTGGTCGTTTTAGTGTTATTATATATTATAGAGTCAATGTTTTCTTTTGGTGAGTTATAATTACACTTGTTTATTACTTTCCATGTTGCTTGACATTTGTTTGTCGACTGATTAATATAGTATTCATTTTGAGCCTTCTGAGTCAGGTTAATAATTTTTTTATATCTTTTACTATAAGTTTGAAAAGCAGATTTGTTTTTTGGTGTTGGAGATATACGATATTCCCACAACAATTGACGTCTCTTTCAGCTACATATATTTATGCCTTTTGATAGCCATTGAGGTTTTTTAATAGGGTATACTTTATATCTTATTTTTGGGAAACAAAGATTGTAAAATAATACAAAATTGTCATGGAAAATATTGAAGGCTGTATTCGGGTTCTCAGTCTCAAAAACTTCTTTAAAACTTAAGCTGCCCATACATTCCGTAAACTTATTTAAATTATCCTGAGAGTAGTCGTTTTTATAAGTAAGTACTAAGTTTAAGATTGTAAGTGTTACAATCTATATTTCTATGCAATAAAGTAAATTTAATTGATTGTGCGTACAGAATATTAACCAGACTCCGATTCGCTTACGGAGGTAGTGTCTTCATCATCATCTTCGCCTACATGTATAATTATTTTATTATCAATAACAGAATCAATCCTAATATCTCGGTCAAAATGTTCCATAATCAGGTTTTTAGTCTTTCAACAACCTTTGCCCAGTCATCTCTAGTGACTTCCCCGCAGGCTTCTTTTAATAGGGTCATCATCTTTTTCGTGCTGAATGGCGGGGAAGTATAGTGGCAGGCGGCGTAACCTTTTATTTGAGCCCAGATTAGCTCCATCGCGTTATATTGGCAATGATACGATGGAATTCTTAGAACGCGATGACCGTACTCCAGAGCCAGTTCATCGATTTCGTATCGCACATTTGCCAACTTATTTTCTTTAACTAATTTAATTAGCTCTGCTTTTAGCATCTGCATATTTGCGTCAATGCCTTTTGCTTGTAACCAACTTTTTTTCGCGCATTCGGTTTGGTCATAGTTTAATTTTTTAATTTAATAAAAGTTATCTTATAGTCCATTATTTTAAAATTCTTAAAAAGAAAAACAAAACGTATTATTTCATAAAGTATACCTGTTTGAGAACAGATTACGATACTAGTATTATTAGCACAGCACTACAAATATAAAGCTTTGACATAACCTTGTAATAGCGCAGTATAGATTTTGAAAAATATTGTTTACCAAGTTACTTGACACTCAGTTTAGCACAAAATTATAAAATTCATTGATTATTGATATAATAATGTTGTTTTAATGCTCATCTATTGTTAAAACGGTAAACAACCAGCAAAAATATTTTTGATCGTAACTGCAACGCCATTACAAAGTTACGTCGTCAGTTCAATCGCGATGTGTCAGGAACGCATTCTCTGAGCGGCCGAACTATAGGTATAGTTATATGTCACGTTGACAACTATGGTCCAGGTTTTAAACGTATGGCAATAGTTGATTATTACGATCAATTTTACCATGGTTGAGAGCTTTATTTTATAGAATACTGAGTACCTACTCTAAGACAAAACACAAATTAGTTACCTTCAATTTAAGTCCAATTAGGTATTCTTTATGCACTGTAATAAACACCAATAGTAATAAACAAAAGTTATCAACACTCACAAATCCCACGTAAACAAGTTCTTCTTGCGAACATCGAATGGCATCAATCTATGGCGATACCTGTCAAATGCATGTAAAACTAATCTCTTCGTGAGATTAGTTTTACATGCATTTGACAGTCAAACCTATATCATCGTGTTCACAATAAAATAGCGCTTATGCTGATATAATTTTTTTTCTATTTTTATATCGAGTGAAAGTAACTGGTATCGATATACCTGTCAACCCAGTAGTTCGTCCAGGTAAATAATAGTCAACCCTATGTCTGCACATTCTATATGTCTTATACTTTAAGTCTAGTATACAATTTTCTTATTATCTTCATGTTGCAATATTTAATGAAAAATGTTTTTTTTTTTAAATAATTTAAAATAGTCTGTCTAGGATTTTTTCAGTCAACCCATTCTTAATATATTTTCTAATATACTAATTTTGTTATAAAATAGGTTTCTTTCTATTATCAGCTCGTTGCAGATCTTTTCATGTTCGGATCTTAGACTAGTTGTCTAAATAGCTAAGGAAAAACCCCATCCCAATTACCTCAATTCGGACCGAAAACTGGGTACCACATTATTCGCCAAAAAGAAGTGGAAATCGAGGTAAGTTTATTTATAATCAAATTTAGTTAAAAACTCAATTGTTGATCCCTTAACCACGTAGTCTTATTGGATCGACCGTAGAGTGTTTTTTATAAAGCCGGAGGCTCGAAGGAGAGCAGCCCCCGCCAGCTGTAGCAAAACGCAAACAACGTGTCAGCCGGAGCGGCCGAGGCTGGTCGCCGTAGGTAACAAGCCGAGGCTGTGGAGGTAAGCACGACTGTTTGCGCTTTGATACGCTAGGGCGTTGGGGCTGCACTTTCCGCAGTGCCGGAGACGTTTTATTTCTAAATGGTTACCATGAAGAATGATGATCTTAAATTTCTTTTAGTAAATTTAAATCAGACAATCTATGTGTGGCGGAAGATGGGGTTCACACGGAACGTATATAGGATATAGGAATATATTATAATATAGTACGTATACGTACTTATAGTCGTATAATCACAATTATATCCATCCAGAAAAATTGCGGATGTAATCGTAGAATACTTGTGATATCGAAGAAATATAAAAGAAAAGCGTGATCCGTTTATTGAGCTTATTAAAGTGGTCAAATAACTGTACAAATATTAATTTAAAAAATTGCAATACTATTTGTTTTACTTGTTTCAAATCCTATTCTAATGAACTTGTGTTCTTTACTGGTCTGGATAGTAACTTATAGTCCAAACCAGAAAAAAAAACATTTTAAAAAGTTAATGATTCTTAATGAAATGAAAAAATGTGATAAATAAAAATCACATTATTTAAGTTAATGATTAATTCATTCATTCAATCAATCATTAATCTAAAGTTGTTTAATATGTATTTTAATTGTGACTTTACTTCAATTTTAGCACTAGCATAAAGTAACATAACATCAAACTGATAATTTGAATAAAATGGAAATTATTCATTTCCTAACGTGAGGAAAGAATTGGGGGCTTCCCCTTAGCCCTTATCAGCCCTGCCCCCTTTAGGCAAAAGTCCGTATTAGGTAAGTGTCATGAGATTCCGATGCAATCCCCCTGGCATAACTTGAGACCCAATAGCCCTTAAGCGACAGCTTCCTGCTGCACATTAATGACCTTCTTACACTAGGTATTATTGGTTGCACTGATGACAGCACTGTAGCAGAGAGATACCTATGTATTCAATGAGCTAGCGAGCATTTTTTCACGGAGATCCAGAAGAGACAGGCGTGTTATGTATGTATCCAGGTTTTAAGAAAGTCTATGATTACGTGCGGTATGTATCCGAATGGGGTGAGTCCAACTTGGTCAAATTTAACTCGTCCGAATCATAGGAGTGTCTATATTCGCTGAAAAGAGCACCTTTTCCCAACAAATGTTTCTGTACCCAACACCAACCATTCAGGGCTTTTGGGTGTTACATCCAAATCAAAAAAATTATGTCCACGGCACAAGTGATTATACTACATATGAAAATAAATAAATACTGGAGTATTAGCTTTAAACTAAATTTAGCAAACAAATGTACAGGTAAGATTACGTTTACGTTACTATTCGAAACGTCAAGAATAGAACTCGCGCTCACAAAACATTTCAAACTACCAATATAGTTCTCACTTTCGTATGCAAGGGGGTCGATTGTTTACGACATAAAAAAAAATCAGACTCAGGAATTAAGTTTCCTATTTTTGCCACTAGCTGGCGTTGTTTCGATACCATACAAAACGATGGTGAAGTTAAAAAAACTCGAACTAGGCACACTGATAAACACACTCAACGTTCAAATATGATGCTATATTTGGCGTGACCTTCAATATACATACGTGACTAGTCAAGTTATTGGACAAGGTCACATATTATAGACTGGGAGCCGGTACGCGGCAGACTTACGTCATAGTAGCTAGCTCCATTTATATACCAGATATACTGTTTCACCTGCCGATGGTGAAATGGGGATTCACTATTCCCATCGAGGGTTCCTTTGCGCGTGGCTAGGAGTCGAAAGGCGTAAAGTCGAAAGGCGACTTTCATAAGATCATATAAATATTGTCTTTCAAAAACGTGATCGCAGCTTGTCTGCCATTTTGATATGTTAAAATATATATTTTTTTGTGTACAAAAATGTAATGGCAGACACTTGCTCCGGTTCCTTATATTTTTTTTCTATCAATACAATGTAGAAGGTTAACTTGACTGAGTTAGGTATCAACGCATAGCCGAAACTACTGTACTTATGAACTTGAAATTTGGTACAAAGGTTCATTTTATGATGTAAATGAACATTAAGAACGGATTTTTGGAAACTCAGCCCTTACAGGGGTGAAATGGGGGGCTTAATTTTGAATTGAACTTTCTCATTTCTGGACTTAGAAGTATGAAAATTAGTATATACGTTTACAAATTACAATTAAAATGATCTGGGTAAATAAAATTGTTAAAATTTCCATCTACAGGGGTAGAAAGGGGGGGTTAATATTTTATGGGAATTTTCTCATTCTGGACTTATCAGTATAAAACCTGGTATTAAGTTTCTCGATAGTAATTAAAAATGACCTGTTTAAATGAAATGCCTGTGTGGGCCCAAAAGGAATAATGTTTCTGATTAATTTAGTCGATTTAAAACATTTAACAAAAGACCTTTATTTAACCTTGATGGCTTTAAATTAGCTAAGATGTTGATTTGAATCAATTTTTGAAATGTTTTGTTTACAATCCATTTGATGACATTACATGACTTTAGCACAGACACAGTAATTTTTTTTTTTACTAACTGACACATATTCAAAAAGTTAATGTCACTGATTTTACGATTTTGATTTGATGATTTACGATTTTACTGTCTTACTAATTTTTTGGGTACATATATACATAACCTCACGCCTGTCTCCTCTTAGGGTAGGCAGAGACAAGGGAACAGGTTACATAGTTTAAATGAAATAATAATTACAATTAACATACAAAGGGTGGCCTTATCGCCGAAGCGCGATTTCTGCCAGGCAACCCAGGCATTGGAGGAAATTTTCGTGGGCGAGGTGTACGCCTCGTAAAATAATCTACATACGAATAATTACATACATTTTCATAAACGTTTACATATATACTTATATACTGTACAAATAAATACAATATTAATACATATCATACAAATATCTATATTATGTAGATAGCTAAGATGGACAGTGTTTCACCTGATAATGACGTTTAAGCATTCGTTTAAAGATGCGCGGTGTGCGAGCAAAGCGGTTCTCAGTCGGGAGCTCGTTCCAGAACGACACCGATCGAACAAAAAAGGACTTAGCTAAAAATGTGGATGTGTGCGATGGTGTCGTCAGGAGTAAATTTGATGACGAACGAAAGTTACGGTCGTTATTGGTGTACCGATATTTTATTTTAAACGGTCTTTAAGATACCTCTTTCGCTTCTTCCACGTTCATCAATCTTTTCATATATGATCGCTCGTTATGGGTACTTACTTTCAAGATGTCGCCAATTTGATCGGCATACGTTCGCCTAGGCCGGTCCCTTCCAACAACACCATTCATTCTTGTTCAGTACACCTCTTTCGTAAATCTACTTTCACTCATCCTTTCCAAATGCCCAAACAACCGTAGCATACCCTTTTTAATCTTAGTCACTACATCCTCTTTCAATCCGCATCTCTTTTAAGCTATTGCATAGCTTCTATCGCGGGCCTTGAGCGTGGGGACCGAATCCAGAAATTCCGTAACGAAAAAACCTAACACCCCCCACTCCGACCGGCACAGCGGTGATACTTTGATTTCATAACTTTACATGCGGGCTTTAATAAACAATCAGCGCCATCTACTAGGAACTTGTGGAACTTCATATTAGATCAAACATTACTGCATTAATAAAATAAATAAATAATTATAATTGCATAAGTTGATAAAAAATGCTATGCAATAGCTTTACCGCAGCAGTCTCCGAGTGCCACACGTCTTTTTCTTATTTCACTGTTGCACACCCTATCACTCAATTTCACTTCACAAATGCTTCTGAACGCTCTCATCTCCACAGCATTAAACCTGCTTTCATTTCTTTTCTGCCACACCCAAAATTCACTACCATACAAAACTAATTTTATAAAATCAATATAAATTTAAAGATACACTTTTAAAATAAAACTGTTCAAATTATTCTCTCAAAATAGGTAAAATACTAATGTAACACAATAAAAATGATAGGTAAAAAAAACAATGCCCATTGCCCATGGGCCTCCTTTCCATTATTTCCATTTAAGAGGAAAATTTTCCATTCCATTCCATCAGTGCCCATTTCATCTACACAGGTAATTTTTAATTGTAATCGAAAACCTACAAACCAAATTTTATACTGATAAGTCCAGAAATTAGAAAATTTTCATACAAAATTTACCCCCCTTTTCTACTCCTTTAGATGGAAACTGTAACAACTGCATTTACACAGATCATTGAAAATTGTAATCATAATCGTATACCTATACTAATTTTCATACTTCAAAGTCCAGAAATAAAGAATACAAACTTCACCCCCCCATTTTACCCCCTATAAGGGTTGAGTTTTCAGAAATCCGGTCTTAATTCTCATTAACATCCTAAAAGGAACCCTTGTACTAAATTTCAAGTTTCTAGGTACAGTAGATTCGGCTATGCGTTGATACTTAACTCAGTCAAGTTAGCTTTCTACATTGTATTGATAGAAAAAAGATAGAAGGAACCGGAGTAAGTGTGCCATTAAATTTTTGTACACAAAAAATTATATATTTTAACCGATTAGTTGCGGATGACGGCCCAGGGGCGTCTTGCATTTCTTTTGTGTGTTTATATACTTTCAAAACATCACTTTAAAGGTTCTTGCTAACAAGACTATCATATTTCTTAATGTAGTTTTTGCTTATAGTGATCGTTTCACAGCGTGAATTTGGAAACTCCAGGGGTTGACAACCTATGATTAATACGAACTAATTTCTTTTCTGTATAACGGTTTTCTCTATAATTGTTGAATTTTGATTTCTGAGATATTAAAATGGCAGACAAGCTGCGATCATGTTTTTGAAAATCAATATTTACGCCTTTCGACATCTAGCCACGCGCAAAGGAACCCTCGATGGGAACAGTGAATCCCCATTTCACCATTGGCAGGTGAAACAGTACCTGGTATTAAAATGGAGCTAGCTACTATGACGTAGGTAAGTCTGATGCGTACAGGCTCTTAGACTATTATCATTACAACAACAGTACCTAACTGAATGACTTCTTTCGAATAAAATAAGAGTAATGTGCCTATTCAATGGCGATAAAAAGCAACTCTATGGAACATGTTTTTAATTAATGTATAAAAAAGATTTATGACGGCTTATATGATTTTCTTTCACATACTGAGAGTTTAATAACCTTTGAAATCTATTCTCAGTGTGTTACTATGTCATTCAATTTAAGAATGAGACGCTTCTTCTCCATGGCACATCTATGGAAATGTCCATGCAAAAGGGAAATAGGGATACCTACAATAAAACAATAAGAGTAGGTTATTAAAATTAATGTAATTTTGTAGTTTTCTTTCTCTCATATGTCAAAAGAGAGAGAAAAAAATGCCCTTAAAATATTTGTGTATTATAAAACCAAAGTTTTATATAATTTGGCATTTTTAAAAACAACAACGGTTGGAAATGCACAATCATATTTAGAAATTAATCATTTATACATATATTGAAATAAATTATCACAATCGAAACAATCATACTTTGTTAAATACCGACTTCTTACATAGTAAAAATAAACGGTGATACCGATTTTTTACATAATAGATGGATACAATAAGCTTTGGTGTTTCAAAAATAGGTATACAAAAACAGGAATAATTATACTCAATGTTTTAGTAAATAACCACAGTCTGAAACGAACTCGGATCCAGTGATACCGATGGCTTTTTCACTAGCAAGGAAAAAGATTACGTCTGCAATTTCATGAGGTTCTGCCACTCTGTTCAAGGGCATGCGCCCTGCCATATCGTCGATCTTGAAATTGAGGTTCGCGTTTTCAGCGAAATCGGTGAGAACTGGTCCAGGACTGACAGTGTTGACTCTCACTCCATGCTCAGCAAGTTCCAAGGCAGCTCCTCTTGTGAAATGATTCAGAGCAGCTTTAGATACTGAGTAAATATTAGAAGTGGGTCTGCTAGGGGGAGCGGTACCGGCAGCACTGGAAATATTTATGACGTTTCCCTTTGTTTTGATTAAATGAGGAGCAACTAGGCTTGTCAGGTGCACCACTGCTCGGAGATTTGTTGGCATAATTTCATCATAAGTCTGCAACAATCTTCCATCCAAAACAGAACCTTCACGGACAAATCCAGCGTTGTTCACAAGTACGTCGACTCTTCCAAATTTCGCCACAGTGTCATTGATGAGCCTTTTTGCATCGTCGTCCTTAGACACGTCAGCCTTGACAACTAAAGGAGCCTTTCCGAGTTTTGAGACCTCTGAGGACACTGTGGCTAATTTCTTTTCATTTCTTCCATTGATGACCACTTGCGCTCCTTCTGAAGCAAATAACTTTGCTGTGGCTGCTCCGATTCCGGAGCTAGCGCCAGTTACGATAACGACTTTCCCGGCAAAACTCATTTTGTTTATCACTGGTATCTGTTACGAACGCAAAAAGTATACTGAGCTACGGCTCAAAATGTTCGTTCCTTTTATAAAATACGAGCTTGTTTATATCTGTGTTACAAAATATTGTGTAATAGTGTTTTTTGTTCCTATGATTTCAATACCAATTTGCAGGGGGTATAAATCTATATAGCAAAATTTCACAATTTGTTGAAATGAAAGTAATAACTTACCTTATGTTTTTTTTTTCGTGTATAATTATGTATTTTTTTAAAACAGAAAACTGTTAAAAATCACACATACCTAAGGATTCAAATTATAATTTTTAGAAAACTATCTTTAAATTAGAGTGCCTATTTAGTATATTTTCACAATAAATCAGCCGTCTACTTTTGAAACCAATACATGGATATAGTTACTGTACACACTAATACAAGAGTACCTATGGATTACGATTTGGCATTTGTATAAAAAATTCTTTCTTAATAATAGAAATAAATACTTTTTTCTATTTCAATACACTTTAATTTTATTCTATAGACATATTTTTAGAAAAAATGATAAGGCATCTGAATTGCAAAATATTGTGCAATACTGTCTTCTAGAATATTAAGTAGATATACCTAAACTTTAACATTATTTATATGACCATTGACCACTGCACTAATCAATGAAAAAAAATGTGAAAAATTATTTACAAATTACTAATTTAATAGAAAAATAGTTTTAAAATTATTGTATATAGCTTAGGCCAAGGCAATCTACAATGTTTCCGTTTGTATAGGCACTAACTTGCCGTTCATGTCTCTTAGGATTAATAAATAAATAAATAAGAAATTAAAACAAATAAAAAAACCGGCAAGTCTGACTGTCATACTAAAGATTATTTTTCATGCCAAATTTCATGATATTTGATAATCGGGAAGCACCCTATGTTGATAGACAGATGACAGTTTACTACAAAGTGACTAATAACGAGTCTGTTTTTATCTACAGATAAACGGGACCCTAAAATATTGTAAAATAAAAAGTTCGAGAATCATGAGTGACTGCTTCAGTGATTGGGCCCACTAGATTGATGTCCCATAAGGACCAAACAGTGGATTCAAAAAAAATATTATTTTTTGTTCTGTGATACGTCCCATTGACTTTATTGTAGGAAATAATGAGATCAAGTACGGTCAGCAAGCAAACTAGTAAGAAAAATTAATAAAAGATCTTACAAATTAATCATCTTAAAACAAAAAAAACACACAATTTATTTAGCTTTAAAGAATAAAAAAAAAATAACATGAAATAGCATGCAGCACGTCGCTTAGTATCGACGGCGGGTTGCTATAAAAGAATAAGAATGACTGCAACGTTGCGAAACTTTGCGATTCGCACTTACGTTGCGTTCAACGCTTACGTTTACGTTCGTTTGCGTTTACGTTCAACTGCATCAGGTTATCTCGAGTGAGCGAGCGCGAGCTTTGTTACTCTGAAACGATATTTGCAAGTGCGACAAAGAAAGCACTAAAAATATCTTAATTTCCATTCACAGTCCATTCAGTTTAAACTTTATTGTAGGAATATGCGCACGCGCGTTTAATTTTTGTTTATTGCAAATAATAGTAATATTACAAAGAATTAAATTTAATGGAAAATTTAGTTCTGTGATAAGTGGTTTATATAATTATTACGCTTACAGTTAACTTACAGTTTCTTAAATTCGTTTTTTTTTCGTTTAACGTCGAATTTTATTTATTTATTTTACACCATTGTTTAAAATAAATACTGTAAAATGAAACGTTTTTTGCTTCATTTAATACTTTCTAATATATTATTCATCATCATCTTAAGAGTACAAATATAATATTGTATTTAACTATATCAACTAATTATTTTATAGTATGATTTAATTTTTGAGAATTTATGATTTAAGTTTTATTATTGCCATTTATTTCAAACCTTAGTAAAACTTGATGCCTTTGATATTAATATGTAGGTATTTTTACTTTTTGATCCTTCTTTTAAATAAATTAGTTATTATTTAAAAGAAGGATCAAAAAGTAAAAATACCTACATATTAATATCAAAGGCATCAAGTTTTACTAAGGTTTGAAATAAATGGCAATAATAAAACTGATATTTAGGAAAAGCCGTTGTTTGAGCCAAAATACCTAGGAAGTGTCAGCAGCCATTTAGTTTTCAAAATCCTATTGGATTTTTTCTTTTTGGTGTTATTTTTATAATTAACTCGATTTTTAATTCGTAGGGAACAAGATGTCACAACCACAACCATCTAGATCATATAACCAAATTGGACAAATAACCTAATACACTAAAATTGTCAATACCTACATACTTTACTTTTTTTAGTTTTTTAAATGTAACATGTTTTTTATTTTTATTGTTGATTATTTTTAATATAAATGTTTATTACGAATCAATAGACAATGATAGACAATGATGACTGATTTAAAACATTCATAATATTTGATTCTGTGATTATTTTAATTATTTGAACTGTGATTTTTTTAATTTTAGGAAGTCAATTTTTTATTGTAAGACAAGTAACCTCATACATTAAAATTGTCAATACCTACATACTTTATTTTATTACATCATAGTTTTATAGTGTTTTAAATGTAACATGTTTTTAATTTTTATTGTTGATTATTTTTAATATTAATGTTTCAAATCAATATTTTTGTCGTTTATTGATATTAGTTTGCTTGCTGACCGTACTTGATCTCATAATTTCCTACAATAAAGTCAATGGGACGTATCACAGAACAAAAAATAATATTTGTTTTGAATTCACTGTTTGGTCCTTATGGGACATCAATCTAGTGGGCCCAATCACTGAAGCAGTCGATTTTTCGATTATTTAAAAGTTCACAATAAAACAAAAGTATGAGTTGTACAATGAAACAGTGTGTCATTGTGTACTTACTGATCGTCATATTTATTTGTTATAAAGATGCGTTAATTACGTTCAAATTGTTTTAATGTTGACCTAAGTTTTGGTTATTTTTGGCTATGTGTTTAAATATTTTTTTGTGGTAGGTAGGTATTATAAACTTTTGTAATATATAACCTTTTTGCTTTGATTCAAGTGGCACGTGTTAAGGCCCTAAAGAGAAACAAGGGTGACCATTCAGTGGAGGCTATACTTTGTGCTATTCAATTACAAAGACAAAAATGGAGCCTTCGAAAAGCAGCTGAGGAATGTGGTGTGCATTATCCTACACTATATCGTTATGTGAAAAAGAACTTGAAAGATTTGAACTTGATAAATCAACGATTGACACCCAATTATATTAATAATTTTATAATAAGTTTAATTAAATTAACGATAACCTGTCCAATATTGAAACACTTAAAATTCAGACTATCCTAGCTCTGTTGTTTTTGACGATAGAAGTATAATTTCATGCATCAATATACATAATTTCATTAGAAATCTGGTATATTACCTAAACTAATCTCTAATTTTGATAATTTTTATTCCAGAAACTTATTTAATAAAAAGTAAGCATCGTTTCATCGTTTCGTTCATATATGTACTCAGTGAAATACCCTAATTTCAACAATGAAACAGGGTATCTTACCATGAAACAATGTTATTTGTAAATTATTTCGTTTATTATAGTACGTCAAAGGCCCGTTCCAACTCAAATCCAGTGGTTGCAGTAATATAAACAAACTCCTCCGAAACGGCTTGACCGATTTTGATGAAATTTTTTGTGCTTATCCGGTATCTATCAGAATCTGCCAACATCAATTTTTTGTTATTGATATGGCAAAACAACGTTTGCCGGATCAACTAGTTATTTATATTTTTATTCCATGGAAGTACTCACTAAGTACCTTTTAGTAAAAAAATCTTAAATAAAAAATAGTTTCTTTAAAATTTGTATATAATTACAGAATAAATTGTTTAACGCATCATTTAAATATAAACCTAAACAACTTTCCTCAAAAATTTAATTTTGACATCTAAAATACTACTAAAATGCTTATAACTCCATTGTTACTGTTTGTCACTTAGTGACTTTTTCCTGTCACCTGACGTATAACAACCGATATTACGCAACATTTTGTAACTCGAAGATAAATAAGTATGAATCATATAAAACTGTCGAAGAGTTTATCAATAGCTCAGTGTACTTTTAGAGTTTGAAAAAGCCACAAACAATAAAAATGAGTTTTGCTGGTAAAGTTGTGATTGTAACTGGTGCTAGTAGTGGCATCGGAGCAGCCACAGCAAAGTTATTTGCTTCAGAAGGAGCGCAAGTTGTCATCAATGGAAGAAATGAAGAGAAATTAGCCGCAGTGACTTCTGAAGTGAATAAGCTTGGAAAAACTCCCTTAGTTGTCAAGGGTGACGTATCAATTGACGACGATGCTAAGAGACTCATTAATGATACTCTTGCGAAATTCGGAAAGATCGATGTACTTGTTAACAACGCTGGATTTCTTAGTGGGGGTTCAATTTTAAGTGGCAAAGTGTTACAAGCTTATGACAACAATATGTCAACGAATTTACGAGCAGTGGTGCACCTGACAAGCCTTGCTGCTCCTTATATAATCAAAACAAAAGGAAATATAGTGAATATATCTAGTGTTTCCGGTACTGCGTCACCAATCAGACCCTCTAGTATTATGTACTCGGTATCCAAGGCTGCTCTGAATCATTTTACTAGAGGGTCTGCCTTGGAGCTTGCTGAGCATGGAGTGAGAGTCAATACTGTCAGCCCTGGACCAGTTCTCACCAATTTCGCAAAGACTGCGAATTCAGGTGCCAAAACCGAAGATTTGGCTCCTAAAATGCCATTAAAGAGAGTGGCACAAGCTCCAGAAATCGCAGACCTTATCCTATTCGTTGCTAGTGATAAAGCCATCGGTATCACTGGATCTGAGTACGTTTCAGACTGTGGTTATTTACTAAAACATTAAGTATAATTATTCCTGTTTTTGTATCTGAGTTCGTTGCTGATTGTGGTTATTTATTAACACGTTAGTCATATTGTATATGTATTATTTAAAGCGCCAAAGTAAATTGTAGCTACTTATAAAGTTTTAAAAGTTTTGCTGCCATTTTATTCAGGGATTTCAGGATAGAAATGAAAATGTGTGATGATTGTGATAATTTATCAAAATATAAATGTTAATGATTTCTTACTGATATTTTCATTTGAAGTCCTTTATCATTATTTATAAAGCATGATTTTTTTATAAATATATTTATTTCTTAGAAAAACTAACCCCACTACAGCAGAATATATCTAAAGCAGCAGTGTAGTGAAATAGAAACAATAAATTTTACTTATCTATCTACCTACATGATATCATCATCATCATTCAGCCAGGAGACGTCCACTGCTGGACATAGGCCTCCCCCAAGTCCCGTGCGGCCCTCATCCAGCTTTTACCAACGACTATGACCAGGTCTTCGTGCCATTTTGCAGGGGCCTCTTTTTGCATTTGCTTTTTTGCAATTTTGCATTTAAAATATACATTTCCTAAGGTGAGAAATAAATTAGGGGGCCTCCTCGTAGCCCCCGGCATGCCCCCCTTTAGTTGGAAAGCCAACCCTAATTCTGTGTTGTTTGGTATTTACATGATAAGTCCAAAAATGGTCGTTTTCTAATTTTTTATCATTCATTATAAAATAAAATGGGCTATTGTTTGGTCTACTCTATATAAGCCTTTTTAAGTACAAGTAACCAAAAAAAATTATCTATTATCGATAAATCTGAAAAATAACAATATTGTTTGATATTAAACAGTTAACTTGACTTACCTACCTAGTTTTGCAAAATGCATACGATGAAACATTTTAGATGTAAAGTCATATTAAAACATGATAAGTATACTCTGGTACAATTAAAATATTTGTACCAATACGAGTTATTCTATTTTTATTCTTCTTTAGTAAAAACATGATAAGTAACATGATCTTCTAAACTAGAGATACTTTTTAGTTTTTTTCTATAAAAAAATATTAATTTAACATAATAATGATTAATAAAATAACATAACATAAAAACGACATTTTGTTTTGTTCACAATTAATTCCGATTTGTAGCAAGTTCTTAAATTTCGAAATTATCGTACGGAAAAACTATTATTTTGGACTTACCACGTAAGTACCAAACACCACAGTTATTTATTTGTCTGGTTTCATATATTTATGAACATGGAAGTTCTTGTACAAAATATGGTAAGCTATCTGTTTGTTACCTATTCAAGTTCGAAAACCGATCTCTTCCCGACAACCTTTGGATTCAGGATTAATGTTACTCAGAGGTTATCTTGTGTCTTCAAATCTATTTTTCACTTTATCTTTTTAAATTGTGTTCTTTTTTATTATTTTATCAGAATAGTACTGTCAGAGGTTAACGCGTTCACATAAATAAGGCTGCAAACTGGACGCCAGCGACAGCGACAGCGGCGCGGGCAGAGGCGCGGGCAGCGATTTCCGCGACACGATAGAAAATATTATGTAGTTTGAATGAAACCGCGACAAATCGCTCGAGCGCCCGCTGGCGCGTCGTTGAGAACGGCCCAAATTCCCCGCGTCGCTACTCGCGCCGCTGTCGCTGCCGTCCAGTTTGCAGCCTAAACAAACAAAAAAGTCCTTTTATTTAAAAAGTAAGATGTTTCCCAATTTTCTTTCCTTCTAAAAGGAAGTAATCGTTCAGTTCACTGTTCACAGGTTTTAAAGTCATAAAACATTGAAGGTATAGTGAAAGAAGCTTATAAATGTCCTACAATAAGCAAAATCATTACTGTTATAACTTCTTTAAATTAAATAAGCCTTATTAAACAACTAATTAGACATCCACAGATTGAAAAAGAAAACGTACTTATTAATGAATTAAATTAAATAGAGAAATTCAAAAACACAATTAATTTCAGCCAATTCAACCTATCAACTCAAAGTGCTGAAACATCTGATCTTATAAGTAATACCTAAGTATTTAAAATTAAAACAAATATGGAGAATATAAAAAAAGTACATAAATAGTAAAATACTCGTATTTGCATCATATTGAGTAAAAATTTAAACAATATTACAATAAACTGTTTGACCCGCGTAACTTCAGTTATTGCAGAAATAAAAAAAATCTGGTAGTTTAAGGCGGCAAACTGGACGGCAGCGACAGCGGCGCGGGCAGCGACGCGGGGAATCTGGGCCGTTCTCGAAACGGTTATGTCAATCATTTCCTTTCTAAGCTCGTGAACCTCGATGAACTTAATATGGTAACATCAGTTGAGGTCAAACGTGTGTTTAGCCACCAATAAAAAGTTTCCAAATAAACAAATTCTTCGCCTTTTCAGACAAATTATTTATCATTATTCTGTTCTGCCATTGAAAAAAGAAACAAAAATGTAGGTATTTTAATTACATAGTTAGGTACAGAAAAATATTCGAAACGGCTTATATGATTATGTTATCCGAATTTGCGTGAGGCAAAACTAACAGTGTTTGATTATTGATTGCCTCTGACTAATATATTATGTCATCCATTTTGAAATTCAAATTGAGAAACATAATTTTTTTATGTTTTTACTTTAACTCTTATATACATATTGATGAAAACTTAATATTCTATATATGTAGTGGCTGTTGTATGGTGGTAGATAGGTTCTCTTCAGTGTATGTCAATGCTGCGGTGCTTCCTGTGAAGATTTAGCTCTTCCAAAATCCGTGGAGTGCCTTTGACCTCGTCTATACTTACCAGTGAGATCTATCGTAGATACAGTGCCAGTTATAAACAATGTACTTGTATGATAACACATGTACCTATTGTAGAAGGCTTACAGTATTACGCATTACGCAATGTTGTGCAACACAGAGATAAAAAAACTTCAACGATATAAAAAGACTGAATAGCCATTTTAGGGTAGTTCCCAGTAGTTCAACTGCTCAGTTCAACTTTGTACAATCCTCTCGAAAGTTGAACTACTGGGACATAAAAGTTGTAGTGGCATCTAGCTCTCACTAGTTCAACTGGTCAGTTCAATCGTTGACAGGAAAAATATTAAATATTTTGAGTCTTTAATAGAAAATGAATACATATTTTTCAAGAGTTGATCAAATGCCTACTTATAGTATATTTCTATATTGAATTGCAATCCAAAATCCTTGTTTGTAAACACATAAATGTATGAGTGTTGCCATGACAACCGAAATCCAGGTTAATTTTGGTATGAAAAATCTTGGATTTGTATTAAGACTCGATATAGAAATTTTACTTTCCAATATTCAATATATTTCTTGTGAACCACTTTGTTCTTTCTTTACGGAAAAAGAAGAGAATCATAAAAAATATTCAACATTTTATTTGTTTTAAAGAAATACCAAATTAAATCTGGATTTTGGTTGTCATGGCAACGCTCAGACATTTAAGAGTTTAAGAACAAGGATTTTGGATTGAAATTCAATAAATGGAAACTATTTTGGCCAATGAAATATTTATTATTAAATCTGTTTATAAGTAATATTTTAAGCTGTTTGTTTCATTAATAAATAAATAAATAAAAGTCCACTATTCTGATTAACACTTAAAAATGTGTGTTAAATTTCTATTAAACACATAAATAACAAATAACTTCTCACGGGATCCAGTTCTCTTTCAAAACATACTAAAATAAAAATAATATAAACAGTACAACTTTGATGTCCCAGTAGTTCAACTTTCGGGAGGATTGTACAAAGTTGAACTACGGGGACATCAAAGTTGTACTATTCAGGCAGTTGAACTGAGCAGTTGAACTACTGGGAACTAGCCTTTCAAACTACCAATATCGTTCTCACTTTCGAATGCGAGGGGGTCGATTGTTTACGACATAAAAACTCAGACTCAGGAATTAAATTTCCCATTTTTGCCACTAGCTGGCGTTGTTTCGATACCACACAAAACGATGGTGAAGTTAAAAAAACTCGTACTAGGCACACTGATAAACACACTCAACGTTCAAATATGATGCTATATTTGGCGTGACCTTCAATATACATACGTACAACAATACATACAATATAATCTGCCGGGGCTCGCGGGTAATGCCAATGGCGGTACCGTGAGCTCCATCTATGGCAGATGAGGTACACCTTGAGGTTTTTAGTGGGTAGATCCGGCCTTCTGCCGGATCATCCCCACATACCCCGTCGCTCCCCCTTGGGCGGTCGGGCACGTGATAGCACGATTTCCTCAAGTGAAAAAAAAAGGTATCAACGCATAGCCGAAACTACTGTACCTATAAACTTGAAATTTGGTACAAGGGTTCATTTAATGATGTAAATGAACATTAAGATCGGATTTTTGGAAACTCAGCCCTTACAGGGGTGAAATGGGGGCTTAATTTTGTATTGAACTTTCTCATTTCTGGACTTAGAAGTATGAAAATTAGTATATACGTTTACAAATTACAATTAAAATAATCTGTGTAAATAAAATTGTTAAAATTTCCATTTACAGGGGTAGAAAGGGGGGGTTAATATTTTATGAGAATTTTCTCAATCTGGACTTATCAGTATAAAACTTGGTATTATGGTTCTCAATTACAATTAAAAATGACCTGTTTAAATGAAATGCCTGTGTGGGCCCAAAGGGAATAATGTTTCTGGTTAATTTAGTCGATTTAAAACATTTAAAAACATTGGGGTTTTAGAGATTTTTAACAAAACATATTTGACCTTTATTTAACCTTGGTGGCTTCTAATTACATAGCTAAGATGTTGATTTAAATCAATTTTTGAAATGTTTTTGTTTACAATCCATTTGGTGACATTACATGACTTTAGCACAGACACAGTAAATGTTTTTTTTACTAACTGACACATATTCATAAAGTTAATGCCACTGATTTTACGATTTTGATTTGATGATTTACGATTTTACTGACTCACTATTTTTATTTAGGTACATACATACATAACCTCACGCCTGTCCCCTCTTGGGGTAGGCAGAGACAAGGGATCACCAATTGCTGCGATCCAGATATACCTCTTTCGCTTCTTCCACGTTCATCAATCTTTTCATACATGATCGCTAGTTACGGGTACTTTTGACTAGGCCCTTTTTCAAAATGTCGCCAATTTGATTGGCATACGTTCGCCTAGGCCGGCCGCGTATTTACAAAAGCTATACCATTAGAGTGAAAGTGCAAACTGAACTGGCTTAGCTTTTGTATGACAAAAACTTTCCCAAACCCTAATCCATTCTAGTACAGAAATTGACCGAAGTCGTGTAGACTTTGTGAGATAACTTCAATTGAACATTGCAGCAACAAAAGCTATCCCATTTGATATCGATATTTAAATGGCGATTGTTCTGATTATCAAAGATAGAAATAAAATGTGCATACATTATGACCATCGTTATTTTGATGACTTAACGTTTGACTTTTGACCATGTCGGGATTGTCCAGGGTTGACTATAATAGCTGACCAGGTTTATGGCGCTTCGCCGGCCGCTGCCGCGGCACCGCTAGCTCCGCTCGCTCGGCTCGCGCACGTGTATAACTATATGCAACCTAACATGCTCCTCCTCGCTGCGCTCGTCGTCGCACCTAACCGTACTGATTCCGCCTTCCGGTGCGGGAGCCCTTCTCGTAGCTTATCTCTTTCATCGCAATGTATATCAAACAAAGATATACCTACTTTTCATCTTGACAAAAGCTTATCTATTTGAGTGAATATGTATTATACAGTACTAGGTTTTGTCATTGCATTTCTTTGAAAATTACAAGAGCAAAAGCTAATCCATTTCAGTCAATTTTTTTACTGAGTTCGATTAGGTATTGTCAAGTAATATGCATAAACAAAAGCTCCTCTATTAGAGTCTGACTCGTGACTCAAATAGTATTTGCGTATAGTCACATATCGTGACCTTTGTATATTCGCAGGCCGGCCCCTTCCAACAACACCATCCATTCTTGTTCTGTACACCTCTTTCGTAAATCTACTTTCACTCATCCTTTCCAAATGCCCAAACTACCGTAGCAAATCCTTTTTAATGTTAGTCACTACATCCTCTTTCAATCCGCATCTCTTTCTTATTTCACTGTGTGTGCCACACACTCTATCACTCAATTTCACTCCACACATGCTTCTCAACGCTGTCATCTCCACAGCATTAACCCTGCTTTCATGTCTTTTCTGCCACACCCAAGATTCACTACCATACAAAACTAATTTTATAAAAACAATATAAATTTAAAGACACACTTAAAAATAAAACTGTTCAAATAATTCTCTCAAAATAGGTTAAATATTAATGTAACACAATAAAAATGATAGGTAAAAAAAACAATGCTCATTGCCCATGGGCCTCTTTTCCATAAAAACTTTACCCCCCATTTTACGCTTTTAGAGGAATATTTTCCATTCCATTCCATCAGTGCCAATTTCATCTACACAGGTAATTTTTAACAGGTTACATACCAAATTTTATACTGATAAATCCAGAAATTAGAAAATTTTCACCCCCCCATTTTACCCCTATAAGGGTTGAGTTTTCAAAAATCCGGTCCTAATTCTCATTAACATCCTAAAAGGAACCCTTGTACTAATTTTAGTTTCGGCTATGCGTTGATACCTAACTCAGTCAAGTTAGCCTTCTACATTGTATTGATATTAAATTTTTGTAAACAAAAAATATATATTTTAACCGATTCATTGCGGATGACGGCCCAGGGGCGTGATGCATTTCTTTTTACCCACGACGGAACGGAGACGGTATATGCGTTTGGGGTGAGAGGGTGTTTGTGCAAACCAATTTACCATTTATCTCCAGAACCACTGGTCCGATTTTAATGCAGTTTTCAGTAATCGCTTTGGATTTGCTTGGTGCATGTTCTTAGATAGGTGTAGCGGTAACAACTCACCAGGGGGCGCTGCAGTAAACATTTGTTTGTAAAAGCCAATGTTACCATTTATCTCCAGAACCACTGGTCCGATTTTAATGCGGTTTTCAGTAATCGCTTTGGATTTGATTGGTGATTGTTCTTAGATAGGTGTCGCGGTAACAACTCACCAGGGGGCGCTGCAGTAAATATTTGTTTGCAAGCCATTGGTCCGATTTGAATGCCGTTTTCAATTATCGCTTTGGATTTGATTGGTATAATGTTCTTAAATAGGTTTAACGGTAACAACTCATCAGGGGGCGCTGCAGTAAACATTTGTTTGTAATAACAACCATTAATTCTGCAAAACCATTGGTCCGATTTAAATGTGGCTTTCAGTGATCGCTTTGGGTTTGATTGGTGCATGTTCTTAGATAGGTGTTACTGTAACAACTCGCCAGGGGGCGCTGCATAATACCATTAATCTTTAAAACCGCTGGTCCGATTTTAATGCGGGTAACAACTCATCAGGGGGCGCTGCAGTAAACATAAAGCCATCACTGAAAACCGCATTAAAATCGGACCAGTGATTTTGAAGAATGGTAACATTGGTTTGCACAAACGATTCTACGTAATATGATATCGAGTTACATTACAACAAAGCCCCAGCAAAGTTGATCCACCAGCAAAGTTGAGTTGTAAATACTTATTATAATACTTCACTATGTATTTAAATAAACAACATGGGTTTTCCAGCGGTGGTGGGGACATTAGAGGGCTGATGAGGAACGAGATATTGTGTAATGTTATGTATGGTACCTTTATTATGCTCTTTAAAAAGTTTGAAATAAAAAACAAAATAAAAATTTTGAAAAACCCACGACGCGTCGGTTAAAAAGTAATTGAAAAAGAATAAAATAATTTAAAATTCCCCGACTGAAATGATTTATGTGACGAGAGATAATTAACGTGAAAAGCTTTTTTAAAAGTTCACTTAATCTCACACAAAGTCGGTCATATTATGAACAACATACCATTCGTTTTCATAGCACTTCCCTACGCTTACCTATGAAAGTGCTATGAAAACGAATAGTATGTTGTTCATAATATGACCGACTTTGTGTGAGATTAAGTGAACTTTTAAAAAAGCTTTTCACGTTAATTATCTCTCGTCACATAAATCATTTCAGTCGGGGAATTTTAAATTATTTTATTCTTTTTCAATTACTTTTTAACCGTCGCGTCGTGGGTTTTTCAAAATTTTTATTTTGTTTTTTATGTGTGTTTATACTCTTTCAAAACATCATTTTAAAGGTTCCTGCTAACAAGACTATCATATTTCTTAATGTAGTTTATGCTTATAGTGTTCGTTTCAGGTTACAGCGTGAATTTGGAAACTCCAGGGGTTGACAACCTATGATTAATACGAACTAATTTGTTTTCTGTATTACGGAGGACGGCCGAGCGGCGTCGTCGTAATTCAAATCGTTGAATTTTGATTTCTGAGATATCAAAATGGCAGACAAGCTACAATCACGTTTTTGAAAGTCAATATTTACGCCTTTCGACACCTAGCCACGCGCAAAGGAACCCTCGATGTGAATCGAACGCGAACAGTGAACCCCCATTTCACCATTGGCAGGCGAAACAGTACCTATACCTGGTATTAATATGGAGCTAGCTAGTATGAAGTAAGTCTGCCGCGTACGGGCTCTTAGACTATTATCATTGCAACAACAGTACCTAACAGAATGACTTCTTCAGTTCGAATAAAATAAGAGTAATGTGACTATTCAATTGCGACTAAAAAGCAACTCTATGAAACATGTTTTTAACTAATGTATAAAAAAGATTTATGACGGCTTAAGTATATGATCTTCTTTCACACGCTGAGAGTTTAATAACCTTTGAAATCTATTCTCAGTGTGTTACTATGTCATTCAATTTAAGAATGAGACGCTTCTTCTCCATGGCACATCTATGGAAATGTCCATGCAAAAGGTAAATAGGGATAAATACAATAAAACAAAAAGAGTAGTTCATTAAAATTAATGTAATTTAGTAGTTCTCTTTCTCTCATATGTCAAAAGAGAGAGAAAAAAATGCCCTTAAAATATTTGTGTATTATAAAACCAAAGTTTTATATAATTTGGCATTTTTAAAAACAACAACGGTTGGAAATGCACAATTATGGTTAGAAATCATTAATACATATACTAGCTTTATCCCGCAACTTCGTATGCGCTTAACTACCCTTCTCATTTAAATTTCAGAAACTATACAACCACCCACTAAAAGAACCTTTATACCAAGTATCACACCCATGCACTCAAGGAATAAGTTTTTTTCATACAAACTAAAAATCATATATTTCCCGTGCCCGTGGGAATTTCGGGAATTCCTTCCATAATACAAACAGACACTTATTAAACAACCTTTATATTAAGTATCACATCCATGCACTCAAGGGATGGGATTTCTTCATACAAATTAAAAATCATATATTTCCCGTTCCCGTGAGAATTTCGGAAATTCCTTTCATAACACAACCAGACACACATTGAAAAACCTTTACACCAAGTTTCACATCGGTGCACTCAAGGAATAAGATTTTTCATACAAACTAAAAAGTCCTATATTTCCCGTTCCCGTGGGAATTTCGGGAATTCCTTCCTTAGTGCACCTCTACATCCCCTAAAGAATGTATGTTCCAAATTTCAGCTCCCTACGCCCAGTATTTACGGCTGTACGTTGTCTGTCAGTCACTCAGTCACTCAGTCACTCAGTACCTCAGTCACTCAGTCAGTAACGGAACAGTTTTATATATATTGATTGAAATAAATTATCACAATCGAAACAAACATACTTTGTTAAATACTGACTTCTTACATAGTAAAAATAAACGGTGATACCGATTTTTTACATAATAGATGGATACAATAAGCTTTGGTGTTTAAAAAATAGGTAGGTATACACAAACAGGAATAATTATACTCAATGTTTAAGTAAATAACCACAGTCTGAAACGTACTCGGATCCAGTGATACCGATGGCTTTTTCACTAGCAAGGAAAAAGATTACGTCTGCAATTTCATGAGGTTGTGCCACTCTCTTCAGTGGCATGACTCCTGCCATATCGTCCATCTTAAAACCGAGGTTCGCGTTTTCAGTGATATCGGTGGAAACTGGTCCAGGGCTGACAGTGTTGACTCTCACTCCATGTTCAGCAAGCTCCAAGGCAGCTCCTCTTGTGAAATGATTCAGAGCAGCTTTAGATACTGCGTAAATTTTAAAAGTGGGTCTGCTAGGGGCAGCGCTACCGGCAACACTGGAAATATTTATGACGTTTCCTTTTGTTTTGATTAAATGAGGAGCAGCTAGGCTTGTCAGGTGCACCACTGCTCGGAGATTCGTTGGCATAATTTCATCATAAGCCTGCAACAATCTTCCATCCAAAACAGAACCTTCACGGACAAATCCAGCGTTGTTCACAAGTACGTCGATTCTTCCGAATTTCGCCACAGTGTCATTGATGAGCCTTTTTGCATCGTCGTCCTTAGACACGTCGGCCTTGACAACTAAAGGAGCCTTTCCAAGTTTGGAGACCTCTGAGGTCACTGCGGCTAATTTCTTTTCATTTCTTCCATTGATGACCACTTGCGCTCCTTGTGAAGCAAATAACTTTGCTGTGGCTGCTCCAATTCCGGAGCTAGCGCCAGTTACGATAACGACTTTTCCGGCAAAACTCATATTGTTTCTCACTAGTATCTCTTACGAACGCAAAAAGTATACTGAGCTACGGCTCAAATGTTCGGTCCTTTTATATGATTCGAGCTTGTTTATATCTGTGTTACAAAATATTGCGTAATAGTGTTTCAATACCAATTTACAGGGGGTATAAATATTTATAGCAAAATTTAACAATTTGTTGAAATGAAAGTAATAACTTACCTAATGTTTTTTTTTCGTGTATAATTTTTTTTTTTTAAACTGAAAACCGTTAAAAATAACACATACCTACGGGTTCAAATTATAATTTTTAGAAAACTAGGTATCTTTAAATTAGAGTGCCTATTTAGTGTTTTTTCACAATAAATCAGCCCTCTACTTTTGAAACCAATACATGGATATAGTTACTGTACACACTAATACAAGAGAACCTATGGAATACGATTTGGCATTTGTATAAAAAATTCTTTCTTAATAATAGAAATAAATATTTTTTCTATTACAATACACTTTAATTTTATTCTAAAGACATATTTTTAGAAAAAATGATATGGTATCTGAATTGCAAAATATTGTGCAATACTGTCTTCTAGACTGAGTAGATATACCTAAACTTTAACATTATTTATATGACCATTGACCACTGTACTAATCAATGAAAAAAAATGTGAAAAATTATTTACAAATGACTAATCTAATAGAAAAATAGTTTTAAAATTATTGTATATAGCTTAGGCTAAGGTAATCTACAATGTTTCTGTTTGTATAGGCACTAACTTGCCGTTCATGTCTCTTAGGAACAATAAATAAATAAATAAATAAGAAATTAAAACAAATAAAAAAACCGGCAAGTCTGACTGTCATACTAATGATTTTTTTTCATGCCAAATTTCATGATATTTGATAATCGGGAAGCACCCTATGTTGATGATAGACAGATGACAGTTTACTACAAAGTGATTAATAACGAGTTTGTTTTTATCTACAGATAAACCGGACCCTAAAATATAGTAAAATAAAAAGTTCGAAAATTATGAGTCATATATCTAAGATAACAATTAGACGTCATCAATATTTGTTTCGAAGTAATTTCAATGTTTTTGCTGAGTTACAGATCAATCAATAAAAGAAAATTACACTCTATGTACATAGTATCGACCCAAAATAGTATATTATGTAACAAGTGAGCGAAGTCTCGGCTCATTATTAAGCCCTCGCCTGCGGCTCGGGCTCAAATCACAGCCTCGACTGTAATTAGCAACGCTCACGAGTTACATACGACGTTTTTTAACACACTTGTGAGTAAAAGACAGACATACGTGGTCATAAAATAACAAACACATTTGATAACAAAGCTGTGAATTGTGATTGAAAAATGGCGCCGAACCTCGCGCATGCGCGTAGGTTTTTTTTTCCGCCAAATGTGTCAATGTCTGTATAGCATATACAGCCTATTTTAAGTGAAAATGTTTAATTTGGAGTGGTAAATGCAAATATTTTAATATTTTATAACAAATTATTGTAAATTGTGAATAATTTGTTTGATATACAAATTTGTTTTACTAATATAAGGCGCAAACATTTAAAAATGTATATGGATTTGAAGTGGTATAAAACCTCTTTGTTGTTTCTGAAAATATTTAATGTATAACCCGGATCAATAAAATATGCTCTGTTTACTCGCATGTAATTTGCACAAAGGTTCAATTCAACTTTGTAGGATTCATTATATTATGCACTAGGGTATAATATATTATGCACGCGTGACTTATAGCCCAGTTTATAGTTCTAAATTCAATAGAATAACGCTCACTTTACGAGCAAGTGTGTTGAAAACATATATTTCTTCACTATTTGCCCCATTTGAGAGCCCCAAAAATGATGAAATGGAGATGATGATGTATGACTTTTTTCCATCTATCAATCCGACGATTGACACCTCAGTTGTTCATGACCACGGGGTCTGCAAAGACACCGAAACGTCGAGTTAAAATTTAAAATGTAAATATACGCGATAAATCCGGTTAAAAAGTGTTTTATTTAATATTTTATTGACGGCATGGATAAAAGTCCTTAGCCTTTGGCTTTCGTATTATTCTTATTAAATTTATTTATTAATTTTTACAAAATCCACAGCTCTTTAATTATGGATTTACAACCTTTTTATTAAATCATTTGAAATGTAAAAATTTTTTGATAAAAAACACTTTTCATCCTGATTAATAGCGTATAATTTATATTTTACATATTAACTCAAGACACCGTCACCTTCTGTGACGGTGTCTACAGAACCCGTGGTCGCACGTGATATAAATCAAAATATAAAACGGGATAAGAATAATTATAAATTATACGCAATAAATCCGGTTAAAAAGTGTTTTATATTAAATAATTATTACGAATCGTGAATGCGCCAATACGAATTTTGGGTAGTTCCCAGTAGTTCAACTGCTCAGTTCAACTAGTTGAACTAGTGGGAATTTTATTCCCAGTAGTTCTTTTATATTTAAATTATTATATATTATTATTAAATATTTATATTTATTATTAAATCCGTTTATGAGTAATATTTTAAGCTGTTTGTTTCATTAATAAATAAATAAATAAAAGTCCACTATTCTGATTAACACTTGGAAATGTGTGTTCAATTTCTATTAAACACATAAATAACAAATAACTTCTCACGGGATCCAGTTCTCTTTCAAAAAATACTAAAATAAAAATAACATAAACAGTACAACTTTGATGTCCCAGTAGTTCAACTTTCGGGAGGATTGTACAAAGTTGAACTACTGGGACATCATAGTTGTACTATTCAGGCAGTTGAACTGAGCAGTTGAACTACTGGGAATATTTGGGTTTTATCAGTAGCTAAGTACAATTTTGGTATTTGGAAAAGATACTATAAAAAAACAATGACTTTTGATGGTAAAGTGGCAATTGTAACTGGCGCTGGTTCTGGCATCGGAGCAGCCACAGCAGAATTATTTGAGGTGGTAAGAAGGTGCGCAAGTAGTCATCAATGGAATAAATGCAGAAAAATTAGCAACAGTGAATTCAAAAGTGGCTAAAGATGGGAGGGTTCCCTTGGAAGTCCAGACTGACGTATCTAAGGACGACGCTGCAAAGAAGCTCATCAATGACACAGTTGCGAAATTCGGAAAAATCGACGTACTTGTTAACAACGCTGGATTGGTTCGTCAAGGTTCCGTTTTAGATGGAAACTTATTGCAATCTTATGATGAGGTTATGCCAACAAACTTACGAGGAGTGGTGCACCTTACCAGCCTCGCTGCTCCTTATTTAATGAAAACAAAAGGAAACATAGTGAATATTTCCAGTGCTTCTGGAACTGCTTCACCCGTTGTCCCTTTTGCTATTATTTACGCGGTGTCTAAAGCTGCTCTGAATCATTTCACAAGAGGAGCTGCCTTGGAGATTGCTGAACATGGAGTGAGAGTCAACACTGTCAGCCCTGGACCAGTTCTCACTGATTTCTCTAAGTCTGGGAATCTCAATTTCAAACCCCAGGATATTAGAGAAAACCTGCCATTGAAAAGAGTGGCAGAGTCTCCAGAAATTGCAGACGTTATCCTGTTCCTTGCTAGTGATAAAGCTATCGGTATCACTGGATCTGAGTTCCTGTCTGATTGTGGTTATTTATTAAGACTTTAGTTACAATATTATGGGCTTGTTTATAAAAGGTCGTCAAAAAAATAATTTTACCACAGGTAATAAAGAAACAAGAAACTAAATATAAAATATTTAGGAATATATTGGATATTTTTTGTTGTGATAATAAAAAGATATAAGTGTAATTTTACACAATACGTAATGTTCTTTTGAGCCTAATTTTTTTTGTATCTGTATCTTAACTTAGCACAATTGCGATTGATTTAATTTTGTGTTCTTTCGTCCTTAATAGCTTCATGAGTATTATATAATAGCTTCCGGAAATGTTTAAGAATGAAACGATGACCCTTTCATTCGCAATTTATACACAATTATATAGCAGATCAGACAAATCCCTATTGTAGCCCTTTCGATCGGTTATTTAAATAATAACCTCAACGGTTCAGACTTGCCTGTGGACTTGCAAAAGGTACATCGGTACACCTTAGAACTTTAATATGTACGAGTAGGGTGACTATAGACTCGAAAATTGGTTTTTATAACATGTCAACGGCTATAAATGTTACTTTTATAATAAAATAATTACATAGCAAAGAAAAATATCTGTGATTGTATTATTATTTTTATTATTTATTTCTAATAATATTGATAAAACTCTTTATTGTACACCAACATGGTCACACAAATTTAAATAGAAACGAAGACAATAAAAAAGATTCGTACAAAAGGCGGCCACATTGCTGAAGAGTGTTTTCTGCCTTAGCAGAAATCGAATAATTATGCAGTTTACAGCGTTATAATGCTGAAATGATAAAAAAATACAATCATCTACTTCATCTACTTAACAATAAATAATGAGTACCTGATTGAATTAAATATATTTTAGAAGTAACCATAAATAAAATAAATCAATTTTTTTATGCCATTATTAAATCATATGATGATACTCACCCTAAACCAAGATTTCAAACGCCGGCCACAATATTTGCCCCGCTACTTTGGTTGACCTGTATTGACTCAGTCGATTTATGCACATCAGTTCTCAAGTTATTAATGAACAAACACACACACGTAATAGTCTAATTGGTGTTTACAGAGGTAACCTATGGGTTAAAGATAAACTATACTTGGGTAAAGATTGTTTAAGTTTAATTTAAGGGTAATTAGGGTTGCCGAACTATTGTCATTTTGTTGCAAACGTTTGTGGAAGGAAAATCCAAATTTCTTAATTATAATAAGTATGGTTATGTACGAACAATGTTCTTGATATGAAATGTAGTTCTTAACTGTCCTACAGTAAAAATGTCATTGTTATAAAATGTATTAAGAATTATTATAATGCATCCTGAGGAGTTGGATATACAGGGCGTAACACACAAGGCTTTTTAAAAAAAAATGTGATAAGAGTCTGGCTAACGAAAGTAAACAATGGGCATTTTCGCAAACTTTTTATATAACCTTTTTTAATTTAACTTTTTTTCATATGTTGTCAATCGAACAGTTGTTGGTGGTTTTGGTTATTGAGATTTTGGAATTGTCATATTTGAAAATGAATAAAAAATATAAAAAATAAAGTTTCATAACCAATGTCGGAAACAGCGATACCAGCGATTCTGACGATTCATTCCATATAGAATTGTTGGATTCTATATGGAATGAATCGTAGAATAATTATTGTATGTCATTGTTTTATTATTAAGCCTGATTAATACTATCATTTTAATTATATACTTCTCATCAAAAAGTAGGACAGTACCTACCAATATTGTTACTTTTTATTATAATTTTATAAAAAAATTAATACTATTATTAGTCGGAGTTACCCTGGTGCGATTTTTTAAATTCGCCAGATTTTTTCATTCTCCACTTTCAGTAGCCAGAATATATCGCAGATTTCTTCTTTAGCTTTATCTAATCATCATCATATCAAGGTATAGACATACAAGGTATACAATATTTTCTTTATTTATCTTTGTGTATTATCTTTGGTTAGTACATCTATTATTATAACACTAACGATAAAAACAAGAAATGTTATGGAAATGCTTGAATAAGAATTAAACAGTCAATCAAGAAGAACAGTCAAAGCTTTATTAGCTTTTCAAACTATCAATATGTGAATGTTGTTAGTCCTGCACAATCATATAATGTAAAATACTTATCTACTCGTATATATTTTTAATTCGATATTTTTTTACAAATGAGTAAATAAAGCCCTATGTTGTTTGGGGGAATTCGTCGATTCATACCAGGAGTGGTTCATTCCACAGTATGAATCGCCCAACAACACTTTTTGAATGGGTCGTTTTATACCCTGGTATGAATCGCCACTTATCATTTTTGTGCTTCGGCGATTCATAACATGGTATGAATCACAGATTTCATCGATTATTTTGGTGGAGTTATGAATTTCAAGGGCACCAAAATAGCTCTTGGTATTAAGGAATTAAATAAAAGAAAATAACTCAACTCACACAGCAGAACAAAGGGACATCGGGATTTATATAATGGGCATGGCTCAGAATCGACCCTAGGTTCCCAATACTTAACTAATGCACAACGGAGGCTATATTCAGTCAACTGTACGTGCAAATAGACCAAAAAAAACACAGTAGGCACAAGATAGCATTGACATTGAGTTTTGTAATAAAAAAGAAAATTTTATGATTAAATAATTTATAAAACAAAATAAAAGGTATGAAAAAGATTTGGTCATTCCTGAAACTAAATTATTTGCAGGAAAAATTATTTTTTGTGCAACCATTGATTCTTATAAGATGATTGTAACGATGAACTAAGTAGAACGATTAAACAAATAGTTTGATTGATACTCACGCAAAAGAAAAAGTATTAACGCAATAACTATCTTTCTGACCTAGATTCACATCCAACCATACATTCCAAACAGCGCGTATTACTAATATCAAAAATCATGACAAAGAAGCATTCACACTGACATAAACACAAGCTTAAAAACAATTCGGACGGTTTAATTACCCAAATGTAAGAATCGGGCTAATAATATTTTGTTGTCAACGAAAATATAAATTGAGTCACGGCATACTATATGGCAAGTCGTCTATCAAAGAAAATCATTATATTTATAGTCAGGGACGATCCGAGTACAGTGACAAGGGTTCTGTCGAACTCATTCTTTAAAAATGATTCAAAGTGTATCAATTTATATAATCAAGATTCATGTATATGTTTTTGAAGAATAATAGAAATAAGATAATACTCACAATTTCGTTATTTCTTGATTGACAATCGTTCATGTATACACAGTAAAATTTTATAAATAATTTACGAAATTCATAATATTATCCGAATTAGAAGACTTAAGTATTTAACCGTAAATAAATTAAAAAAAAAAAATCTGACACTCACGGACACTATATTTTCTAGACCAAATTAAGTTTCTTAAAGAACTTATGTTATGGATACTAGATAACTGATATACTTAAGAAATATATAAACATACATATTGAATAAATACAATTTCTTTATTAGAATAAAGTTAAATAAACATATAAACATCCATGACTTGACGACTAATATCTGTGTTCATCACACAGATATCTGCCGCCGCCGGGATTCAAACCCAGGACCTCTGGCATACAAGGCAATGTATGTTACCGCTACACCAGCCGGTCGTCAAACCGTGTCTCCACTCTTACTCTATCAAATATCCAAATTTTATTTTTTTATTCATATTTAATTGCACACTATAACTGTCTGCCTTATCACTGTGAAGCTATATTTTTCAGTCAATTTTGATCAATTTTACCCACTACTGGTTTACTGGTTTACCCATATGGTACATCTCCATTAATCGGTCGCTACTTGACAACATTACGTCCAAACTAGTTTTGCATTTCCTTACAATTATATTTATTTACTCTTTTCATTACCACTGCAGCTTCACAAACCTTCGTTATGACAGTAATCTTGGTTTACTGGTGTATCTGATTTGTTTTTTTTTTTTAATTAACTCTTCTTTGAACTCCTTAACTCTTTTTATATACTTAGTATTATACTTAACAGTCATACAGATTACACGAAGCGCGCCGTTACTGCACGAGATTTTACAAAGCTTTCCAATCGTTTTACAGAAAGGTTTCTTTTATTTGGGCACTGGAACCCTATTCCTAATACTGGCAAGGACAGTTGTTCACATAATTCGATGGATACGCCCAGATTTCCATCAAATATTATACTGTGGTCCAAGTTATCAAATAAAATAATAGTTTTATATTTGCTTTCGGGAAGTTATCGAACTAATATTTTTTTATTTAACGTCGGTTCAATCATTAGACCAATCCACCACCCTTTACCGCCATCCAGACCCAAGCCAGTTTACAAAGGTTTGTTTCCTAAATTGGCCCTGCTGTGACCTGATGCTGGGGCTACTCACACCGCAACCGAGCACTTTACCAATGCACCGTGGAGGCTCCCAATATTGATGATATCTGGAGAAATTTGACCTTTAATTTACTTCGCGTTGAACATTACACGGTATTAGGGGGGAACTAGCTCTGCTTAACATACTGAGGGTACATACAGGAAACTAAAACAAATATAAAACTTTATACTTTTTTTTTTGACACTCACACAACATTATCTACCCCAAATTAAGTTTCTTAAAGAACTTGTGTTATGGATACTAGATAACTGATATACTTAAGAAATATATAAACATACATATTTAATAAATACATATTTTTTATTAGAATAAACTTAATTAAACATATAAACATCCATGACTTGAAGACTAACATCTGTGTTCATCACACAAATATCCGCCGCCGCCGGGATTCGAACCCAGGACCTCTGGCATAGGAGGCAATGTATGTTACCGCTACACCAGCCGGTCGCTTAGTCGGTAGCTAGGCTTCTTTAGTCAAGCTCACCCTCTCGGAATATTCGCTTTTTTCAACACACTTAATTATACACATAACTATCACAACAGGTGCTAGGTCCATACAAAGTCATGGCTAAATAATGCACTAAAATGATATCATATACATACCTACATGAGATTTTCTATATGTTGCAATGTATATTTATTACTTAGTACTATTATAATATTATTTAAGGTTTATCGTTGAAATATGTCCTTCAATATTTACGAGTCATGGGTGACTGAATATATACGAATATATACTTAAGTATACGCATTGTTATCGACAAATATAACAAAAAAACGCTAGCCGCTCATACCGCAGCGCCCCTCAAAACCGAGCCTCGCCTTTTATTCCATATAGATATGCAAATATGAAACATAAAGGTGATATTTCGTGATACGAGCCTGTAATTAATAAAATATGTCCTTTTGGGTGCGGAAATCGGATAGTGAACTCTGACTGTGATTGTACTTGTTTGATTTATAAAAAGGTGTGGTTAGTTAATAGTGTTATGCGTGCGTGACCTGAATAATATTTTCATATCGATGGTAATAGTTGAAGTTGAGGCGAGAATTTAAAGTAATTGTTTTTGAATGTTTATTAAGAATTGTATTTATATTTACATAACGAAAGAATCTATTAACTAAACAATCTTATAGTACCTAATATTTTTATTCTTTAAGTTATCCTTTCAATACTTTATAGAGTCTTACAACAAACGCGGCATAATAACCTACTAAATATTTACATTAGTTCAAATAAAAGAAGAAGAGAAGCAGTTAGCAATAACTGGACAGTAATTTTCAAAACACTTGACACCTATGACTAATCGTACATGTAGGTACTGAAATATTTTACAGTAAATATTCAATTAAAGGCGTTTGGTTACTAGAAATCTTTGTGGCGCCGCCGTGGTTACTGTGCATATCATATCGCATATTATATCGCAGGTTAAGCGACGCGGCGTTCGGTGCGGTCGGTAAAAGGTTGGGTCACCGCCAATCATTTATTTCTCACGAAGACTTTGGACCCGCATGCTGTATACTTGTATACAGTATTCGTTATGGTTTGATAGAAGCCTGAAATTTTTGACATCCACTGTGCCAGCTTTGTGGGTTATGGCCTAAACCTCCTCATCACCCAGAGGAGAGACTCATGGCCCTGTAGTGGTCTCATCACACGAAGTTGTGATGAATTCAATCAACATTTATTTTACAGTAAATTTATATCATAAACTTAGTAGGTACCATTTTTGTAAAGTTGCAAGAATTAGCATGGTTAGATAAATATAGCTTGTGCAATATTTAGCATAGTTGTGTGAAACATCAAAAACCTCTGTTTGACATTCGAATTTGTATTAATTGCAACAAAAATATAACCTTAATATAGCTATAATACAACTTAACTTCAAAATATTTGTTCCATTTAAAAGTGGAACATTGCAGCCAATATGTTTTTTTAAATTTGAGAATGAGGTTTGCAATATGGAGTACAACCTTTTTGCATTGTACGTATCATGAAGAATAAAGTCCGTTAATAAGACTTTCACCTCTATGTAATGCATGTATAAACTCTATTATATCCATCTACGATGAATGCCACAACCAACAATAATGATGTAAACAGACCGAGCTCACAACTTGTTCAATATACAACTTTAAGTAAATATTAATTTCTGTTCGTATATGTGGACTTGTTGTGGATGATCTAAGTTTGTATATAGATATTTTATTAAGTTATGTATGAGCTTGACGTATTTTGCGATTATTATTTATGCAATAACTACTACGGTAAGTTTCTTCCTCCCATATCATTACGCCAAAATATATTTATATTATTTTTTTGGTTGTGTATTTTAGTCACCAGCCAAATTTAAATGTTATTTTTTTGATGCGATTCAAACGTACCTGCGTATTTATTGTGGTATCGCTCAGTACAAAAAAAAATATGGCACGATAAACTTTTACAAATAGTCGCTGTTGGTGAATATAGTTACTACGATGCAGCATTTCATTGATAATACTACGACGTAGTACTACAAGATATTTTGTAGTAGCGTGTATTCGTCTTGGTTTTAATGGTATTTATTCATAATTTAAGAGTGATCATGCTTTGCTTAATATGAAAGCGAATATATTAATTTCCTTATACTTATAAAAAAATACTTTTTTAAATCAAAAACTCGTTTCTATAAACGAAACTTACTGTGTAGCACTAAAAACAACGCTGAATAAGTATTTTTAGATTATAAAAATTAAGAATAAAAAAATCACCTCCTTTCTTTTAAAAAAGAGGTTATTGTTAATGTATTATAGTTTTCAACCGACTTCCAAGAAAGGAGGAGGTTCTCAATTCGTCTATATGTTTTTTTTGTTACACGATATTTCAGACAGTTATCAATAGATTTTAAAAATTCTTAATTCATATGATAAAGACTTCATAGTTGGTCTCATATAAATTTCATCGAAATCGGTTGGGTACTTCATTGAAAATTTCAAATTTTTGAAACAATATGTATGATTTCGGAGAATGTTTACGTGGATGACACTATTTATAGTCGGGCAAAGTGTTGACGTGAAGTTGGTTTTTTTAATGCTCTGCATTCGTTGATTATTATTACAACCAAGTGCAACCAATTGTACATTAGAGTTCAAACTGACAGACGGACCAGTGACAGACAGAGTCACCACGGACTGTCCGTCTGTAAGTTTTTTTGAGGTTTTTCCTTGGCAACAACAAAAAAGCTATAAAGTAATTAAAATATATTTGACAGTATTATATTTAACGTCAAAATATAAAAAACACATTGCTTAAAATTCATGTATCTTATTTACAGGACCTAGATCCCTTCCCTTTATTTTTCTCATATCTTATCACTTCATGCACCGCCCCTTTCATAAACTCGAGTAAACCAAAGCGCATAAATAATTATATGGTTCAATTTATAGTCAGTCATTCGTATGTGGCTGCATTCAAACGAATGAATAGTGTCTATTAGGGAGTGTTTACACTGACCGAGACTCGTTTCTTTCGTTGCTGTGACCGGAGAGTCAATAGCACGTCATTACAAGCAGGCTTGCTATGCTGCGTTTACATATTTTTTTAAGATATTTTTTATTTTATGAAAGCTGAAAAATGTATCTTGGATCCATCTACTGGTACTGTAGGTACTAAGCTTCAGTGAAAATCGAAAAATCCGTAAGGATAAAGTTTTTGTGCTAATATGCCAATTAGTTAATTTAATATCCAATTTGATACATTTCCATAATTAACTATATATATATTAGTTTTTTATTGAAAAAAAAACCCTACTTTTACGTTTGAAGGTTTGATTTCTCTGAAGCCGAATGAACATTCAGAAAAAACTTAAGTAAGTGTCCATTAATAATACTATTACACTCAAATCCTCCAAACACTAACCTACTTGACATGCTTAGGCTTAGGCCCGTTAATGCCTTGTTAAAGCGGCGCAAGCCAAGATGAAAAGGGATAAAAAATAATTATGTATTCATGCCAAATAATAAAAACACGGTACAGATGTATTCTTAAGTTTACAGACTAAGGCTAAGTTACATCATATGATATTAATTACTGGTTCTCTAGCTATATTTTTAAATAAATCTGCATTAAGGGCCAGAAGTCAGCCATTGAAGGATTAAGAATTTGTTGCTGACTCAAGGCTTGAGCTGGCTACTGTCAATCCGTGGCCTTTATCTTTATCATGCTCTCACGTGCTTCTGAGAGTACGCTAAGCAGTTGATCTCGGGCGCTGTTAACTTAAATACATTACTTGTTAGAGTTTTCCAGAAGCCATTTCGAATTTCTAAAAATTCTTTTAACAAAGAACCAGCACTTGTCCAGCTCGGTGGTTTATGGCCTTAACCACCTTTTCATTCAGGTCAGCAGAAATATAGCTGAAGTGCCCAGTACATAGCTGTGTCATGAAATAAAATAGGTATGTATCTACTGAATGAATACTCGTCCAGCTTATTTGCATCTATTAATTCAAGTCAACTAGCTCATGTAAAGGCAGTTCTATTGGATTCTCAGTCGGTCAACACCACAGATGAAAGCAAAACGACCACACTTCAAACACAGCTACTGACCACTATTCTTTTTGACAAAATAAAAGCTAGAAAGAAGTTGTTTTGCTGTATAAAAAGTTTCTAAAAATTGCTTTACGATTTATTTTGCTGTTTGTGTGGTAATAAAAATTCGAAGACCTATACTAGATCCACCTCACACAAAATGGCATCTTGGTTGATGATTTGGAGATATTGATACACTAGTTAGTAGAAAGAGTAATTTCGTGCTATACAGCAGTTCACGGTCCATACAGTCTCTGACCTGTCAAACTACTTTTTGTTAGGTATGTGAATGTATAAAGACAATGTTGTCATTGAAATCCGGCCTGTTTATATCTTAACTATTGGTGCAGACTTGATTTAATTTCTTAGAACCGATACCGGAATTTTCATTGCAAGTGGGTGATACTAGTAGTCTATTGAGTAACTTCAGAGGGTAAAATATTAAGATCCTTGCCGTGGTTTCTTATAGAAGTAAATGATTTGGAATTAACCAAACTTGAGCTATTAATTGCACTACATGTTGTTTTAATACATTTCATCACATTTAATTTCATTTCATTTCAGAACAAGAAAATAGTCTCCGCTGAAATATTTATATATTAACGTCATATTGATAGACCTTGTTGAAAGGGTAGCCGTGATCGTATGCCACTTTGATTTTATTTTATTATTAAAATGAATCTTTTTATCTATTTTACATATTTGAGCTGTGCTAAAAAAGCTCTTTCATTTGATACCCCACACGAAACCGGAAAGCTTAGTTCCGCACTTAAAGACCCCCAGATGGCGCTGTAGTCAATTTAATGTGACTTTATGTAGCGTATAACCAGCGGACAGTGAAGAGGCTTCTAACGACACCTCATTTGTTCAATTATGATTAGTCAATACTAGTTTAGAAGTTCTAAGGGAACAGATGAACATAGGTACATGTCAAAATCATAACCCTCTTTTTTGCGTCGTATTCGGGTAAAAAGTTTACGGGAAGAATACGAAGAAACTTTTTTCAAAGAACTTAAATAGCTTAATAATCATGTTGAAATGTCATCTTTTTTAATGATTTGAACTGAAATTTTGATATTTCGCCGTGAATGATATCTACTATGCCTATAGTACTTACGATCTGGTGGTCGGGCAGATACGAAAACATACACATACATAACTTCACGTCTGTATCCCTTATGGGGTAGGCAGAACATCAGAGGTTATAAGACCAACTGATGTCACGTTTAACTAATGAGGTATTATAATGATTGCGAAAGGCTATTGCAGTGACAGGGGGTCAGCCTAACGTCCACAAAAATGCCAATAAAACCTCTGTCCCTTAACCGACTTTTACAGTATGCCCGGGAAGAGAAGCAGCTGGCACATTCTATGTTTTTCTTTCACTCCCAGTCCAGCATGGAAGTAGCATACGAAAACACGGTGTTCAAAAATTAAGAAACATTTCTGTGACTAACTGACTTACAACGTAAGTCTACGTTTCTGTCTAGTACTTGATTGCCTATTGTTTAAATATAATAGTAGACTCCAGAAGATCACCAACTCGTTCATGGGTCAATCTTTTGTAATAAAATTCCAAAATATTTAAGATTAACCCTTCGATAGATTTAAGGATAAGTGTTATGTGAAAAGGTTTATTATAAGATATCTGGATGCAAGAAGATGGGATTCCCTGGCTGTAAATTGTATAGTGTATTTTTTTTCACTTATTTTTAAAATATAATAATAATAAAATAATAAAAAATAATAAAATCCCCAATCACACCAACTACATGGCCTCAAAGTAAGCGAAGCTTGTGTTATGAGATACCATGTAGCGAACTAGGGGGGAACCTAGAATATAAATACATATATAGATAAACACCCAGACCCGGAACATTATTTTTTTTTTCTTGTTCCGGGCGGGAATCGATCCCGCAACCACTAGCGTCTGAGGCAGATAGGTTTACCCCTTCGCCAAAGTGGTCGTCATATGATTGCAGTGTTGAGTTTCTTGCCACTTCTTCTCAACAGATCGACTTTCCGAAGTGGTGGTAGATTCAGTTCAATTTGTAAATTGTTTGACTTATATCAAATGCATTTAAATACTTACGAAATAAAGAATATTTGCGTTTGAGTTTGACAATGATCTGATTTGTTTTTGTGCAGCTTGACAATGATAAACAAAATATTTGGTTTCATTTAATGCCTCTCTTTTATTTCAACGTTGTATACTATCTACCAATTACATTAAATATCAACAACACCAAACGATAGCGTACTTGCTTTTTGATACTTGGCTCAAAATACTGAAGCTATGATGCTTAATAAATTGGATTAAAAATGAACATAAAAGTCAGTTGCTCCATGATTTCATTAGTTTAAAAAATAAAATTATACCTACCTATTCAGCCGTTTCTATAAGTAAAACCTAGTGTGACCTCCTCATAAGTGACAATATGTAAAATCAAAGATTCTGCAAAGGTTTAGGATAGAAAGGAAAATCATAAAATACCCATGGGAAACATCATCCTTTCTAATACTTATTTAATTTTTTTTGGTACAGTGGGTCAACAAAACTGGTGTAATTACCCATAAGTTGATTGTCGATAGCATATTCATAGTTTATAACATTCGTTCAAGGTCAATACCCCCTCCCGTCGCCGCGTACTAGCGGTTCAAAAAACAATCGTTTCCTTTGCACCACCCTGTATTTATTCAACAAATAACTACACATTAAAGGGTAATCTAATTTTAGTTATTAATACAAATAAATGAATGAATTGATAAATATGTTATCAATGTTATATGTTATTGTACCACGCCTCTGACGTTGCAAATTAATGACAAGCAAAAAAAACATTACCGATTGTGATATTATGCAAACGGCATTTACCCTAAAGTTGTTAAGGCAATTTCATTGTAGACTGTATCAAGCCTAAATCGGTTTTAGTGTCAAAAATATATAAAAAAAATAATACTACAATAATTTCCATTACAACATATTTAATATAAGCAATGTAGTCAGTCACGAGTAAAAACATCACAACTTGAAGTAAGTTTAAAACAAACATATTTATATAAAATTTAACATTTACTTAATCTAACTTATAACTACGGAGATATCCAATGTAATGTTAAAGTCGTCTTGCTTTCTCCAGGCTTTATATACTAGGTCTTCTAAATGGGTTTAAAAAATTACCTTTACTTCTGATTTCTTAGGTTTAAACATTTGGATTCCAGATATCGTAATTTAACAGTCTTGTCCATTTATTACAAATAGCCCTTTAACTTAAGTTGTTTCTCCATGTTTCCCGTATTAAATATTTAATTCCGTAAATGAAAATGAAAATGAAAACTTTTTTTTTTGTAGTAGGTAATTTTATACACTTTACGAACGTCAAGTGCTGGAAGAGGGCGGCGCGAGTCCGGACATGACGAATCCTGGGGGAGGCCTCCGTCGAGAAGTGTGCGTCTCTCGGCTTATGAAGATAATGATCGCCCATTATCCACCAATATCTTGGCGTTGTCAACTACTACTTCTTCTTCGGCTTTAAAAAACGAGCCAGTTTTGTTAACATAAATGTCTCTTCTAGTGTTACTTCTATAAGCTGTTCGTCGGAACATTTTTCCGGCACAATACACCATTTTTGTCACCATTTCAGTTGTTTTATCGAATCATATGTCAGTTTTTTTGTAAAATGTTTCCTTTACAAATAATCTTATCAGGTTCAATACAATCTTGCATTTTGTAGACTTCATTTTGTGTGTAGGCTAAAGTGACTTTGGGATAGGTTTGTTACATAGGTATGTTTTGGATTCTGGGTACAATCTTACAAATATTATAAATATGAATGTTTGTATGTATGGATGTTTGTTCCTCAATCACGGCAAAATGGCGCAACGGATTTTAATGAAATTTGGCATAGTGATAGAGTACAATATGGGATAGCACATAGGATACTATTTATCCCGAAATTCCCACGGGAATAAAAATTGCGCGGGTAAAACCGCGTGCAACAGCTAGTTTTATTTATATCTTATACTACAAAGGTCTTTGTATGATAAAATATACAAAATAATTTATAATATTACTATAACCATAAAGTAAAGGTTCTATATCATTAATGTAATGACTTATCTTTAGAAACTCTATTGATTGTTTCTTGTAAATTATGTTATTGCAGCGTATTCAACATCTTGTAAAGTTTGAGCTAGTTATAACAAACGTATTATTATTTTTTATTGAACTTTCGAATTTCAAAAACGCTTTTAAATTCTGCGTGGCTTTCAAGTCTTGAAATTGGGTATCCCGAAGAAAATTAATTTGTGAAAATATTATGAAGATAACGGTATAGGGGGCTTTTATGAGTTACCTGTTAATCTCCAAAAAATTCCTTCATAAAACCATCCAAGCTAAAATTCCTTCATAAAACTTATTTAAGAAATAGTTCAAGTAAACGCGACTTTCCTTTTAATAAAAGCGAGGATAAATTAAACACGGTAAATAACCTATTGTGTTAGTCTAAATTTCCAAAAATAAAAGTGGAACCTTATAAGGTTTAGGATATAGTTGGACGGCGTAGGACCGAGCGACGTGCAGAACCTTGGGGAGGTCTATGCCCAGCAGAGGACGTCTACAGGCTGATGATGATGATAAAACTCGACTTTTCTTATAATAAAAGCGAGCATTAATTAAACATGGTAAATAACTTATTGAGTTGGTCTAAACTCCCAATAATAAAAATGGAGCCTTTTCAAATTATACCTTCTTGTTTCTCGTTGTCTTCGACCCATCTACTTTATATAGGTTTCTAAATAACGCAAACAAGTTTTTAGACGTTGCAGGAGGTTCGACTCCAAACAATATAACTTTACTTTTAAAAAGGTAAATAGGAAAAGCAGCCCTTATACTATCCATGATAGACTACAATTTTCAATGGGACCCTTTTCAAGTGACATAAAAAACTATTGAAGCGATAATAGAGAATTTAATGCTTTATTTCTAAATTTCGTTTTATCATCGATATCCTCCAACACAAACGACCTTTACGCAGCGTATGATGGAATAGCAACGTGATCCAAATCATTATTAGCATAATGTAAACAGTAGGTACCTTTTACTCGCAATCGGTATAGACGCCTCAGTATCCCTAGCAAAAACCAACGCAAGTAAATAATCGAATCCAAATAATTGGAATTAAAAGTGGCCGTGAGCCAAGTGTTCCTATCACTCAAACCATAAAATAAAATACCAACATCATTTAATACATATATGGATAATCATATAACAACAGGTTCTACCAATGTCCCCTTCATTAGCTGTAATTGAATTTGCCGGAAGACCACCCATGACTAAAGTTATTGCTTACATTGGACGACGAATGACGAGAAGCAAATAATGAATACTTTAGACACAACATTCTCAATAAAGGAATAAAGAACAATGAACTCATAAGGGAAGAATGAACAATGAACCCATAATCTTGAATAATCAGCCCATTTAGATGACCTGGTATATAAAGCGTACAAGTGAATTTTGAAAATCGCCGAAGTCAGTTCCAGAACTCTGAAGAAATCTCTGAGTTTGCTGCAAGAAATTCTACGTGAATCTTTCTCGTTTCTCGAAATCGGGTATTCCGAAAAACAAATCTGTAAACTATCATAAAGATAATGTGTGGCTATTGTGAGTATTCTACTAACCTCCCAAAATTCCACCAATGAAACCTGCTAAGTTTATATTAGAAAATAGTTCAAGTAAGCTCGTTCTTCCTTTTAATAATAAAAGCGAGAATAAATTGAACACGGTATTAAATTTATCTAGTTCGTCTAAACTCCCAAAAATAATAATGGAGCCTAACAAGGTTATATCCTCCTACATTTATATGGGGGTGACGCATCTAGTTTATATAGTTTCTTGAGTAATGCAAACAAGTTCTAAGAGATAGCATAATGTTTGACTACAAATAATATTACGTTATTATAAACTAGGTTAACGAGGAAAGCAGCCCTTATTTTATCTATGATAGATCACAAATTTCAGTGGAACTCTATCCAAGCAACATAAAAAATTAAATGCGGAGATAATAGAGAATTTAATACCTTACTGATTGAATATTTTATCAAATGTGAAAAGAAAAACGAATTATCGCGATTTAATATTCGAATTGAAACAAACATTGTTTCATATTAAAAGTAAGTTACAAGACAAACATCAAAATAACATAGCTTTGGAAGACGAGGTAATGGAACCCTACATCAATATGGCTCAAAACTCTTTGAGAAATAGCTTGCCTTATCATCATCAAACTTATGTAAGCAATTTTAACTTTAATGATACGGTCGTTAGGATATTAAAACTCGAGGCAGAAGGCAGGTGCGATAATATAAAACAAAAGTTCTCAAATATAGTTCCTGCACCTTGCGTCATCAATAACATTCCACACCCGACCTTATCGTCCTAATAACTAATATGGCTCGAATCCACCCAGACTAAACGATATACAAGCACACCGTTATTTGCCCACACAAAGAACTATTATGCAACGCATGACGCAATAACGTGATCCACATTACTACCAGCAACACATGAACAGTACACCTTATACCTAGCGACCGGCGTGTATGCCTCAATATCCTGTGCAAAAACCGCAAGTGAATAATCCAATTCCAAACAATTGGAACCATAATAAACCACGCAAACCCGAGGTCGTGTCTACACGGACTGTCCCTTCGCTTTAACCGGTACAAATTAACATCGGACTAGGATACGTAGCGGAGGAAGATTTCCATCACGATGAAGATGGATATACACAGGTACCCTTCATTTACACCAGAATATTTTGACCCTAGTTTTTACGATCAGATACCGAAATACGAAGAGGGTAGTGAGAATCAGAATTTTGGGCAACAAGCCAAATCGAATTCAAAATGATAGAGTTTAATCATTTCAAATTTTACTTACCATATTTTGAAACAGTAAATCCAAAATTAAAAAATTTAATAGATACAAAAAGCCAACGTTCTTTCAATAAAGGAATAAAGAACAATGAACTCATAAGGGAAACGCAAGTAAATAATTCGAATTATTATAGAATGTTTTTAATCAAAATAGACCGCGTGAGCCTGAGGATGTATCCATAAGACACGTTCCTTCGCTACCAAGTCGAGTTAATATAAAACGAGGTTACGTAGCAGAAGAAGAGTTTCACCATGACGAGGACGAATATTCCCTCAGTGATCCTAAAAGCGCGTACACTGACTTTGCATCGGAATATTTTGTCGTTGATATTTAAAATCAAATACCAGAAAAACGACGAGAGTAGTCAGGATCAACATTCGGCTACAGAAAATCAAAAGAAATATTATTTGATAATTTTAAACTGTATCTTCCGAAATCATCAATCCCAAATTAAAAATACTAATCGATCCAGACAGCCAGCGATCTTCTATAAATGAGCAATAAATTAAGAAAAAAAACCCGGAATTTGGGAAACCAGTGAGATTTTCTGCCAAAATATCGAAAGGCACATATCATTTACCTAAAAGTAGGTAAGTATCCTTAGAAAAGAAGAATTATTTTCAAAATAAACAAACATTGCGAGAAGAATATAATATAACCTTCTGGGAATATATAAGAAAAAAATATCCCTTGTAAGACAGAGAAATATATCCTTATATGATGTTAGCCTCTGAAAAAAAACCCCTCATGAACCAAAGGAAAATCGGCATGTTTACTTTAGGTCACTGGAAAGGCAATGGTATTTAACATTATGAGATAAATTTTCTAAGCACGCAATTGCGAAACCGGTAGAAAAAAAGAAAAGTTTACGATGCTTTATCGGAAAAATTTACTACGATATGAGTACCAAATAAAATAATTCATGGCAGAAGACAATCATTTTGTAGCAAATTACTGAAAGTACTTTTCCACTACTTTACTTTTATATTGTGGATTATACAGCAACGTCTTTGCGTCACAGATCAAGTTTAGACGTGGAACTGTTACGCATAACGTTAGATGAACTATTCAGACTACAAAGAGATTCAGATCTCCGCTAAAATCAAGATGTATTTATATTATAACGCATCCTTATCCATAGTATGATTAAAATGTCACAATTCAAAGTTCATTTTGGAAGAAAACCAAAAATTAGACACTTTGATAATCTAAAAGTTATCATCCAACAATATACAAATCGACAAAACGATATTGTAAAAATCTAAATTAAAATGTTCGTGAAGATTCAAGAAAATATTAAATATCCAAAGTATTTTAAAATAGGTTGTGATACAGCCTACCTAAAACATGGAAACGCTAAAAGTCACAAAACAGCACAAAGGTTTTTAAGTCCCTTCAAAATCAAGGAACGTTCGAAAAATAATTTAAATAAATTAAATAAGAACACAACGTATTATGCGCTGTTTATGAGCTCAGCCTCAGATAAAAGTTTGGAAGCATCAATAATAGCGAACATTTGATTCGAGTAACAATCTAAGAATACTCGAATTATTGAAGAGAAGTGGACGATTGTTCATAAATTAGGATTTAAGCCTATAAGTGGAAATAAATTTATTATCAATTAGGGATAAACGTGGTGAAATAATGCTGTCGTAAAATTAAGCAGATGTTGAATATGCTTATGACAGAATAATTGTTATGGGAGATGTACACGAAATATGTAACCCTTTAATCATATAAACTAGAAATTTTGATAAAGAGAATTTTGATAAGAATTTAGAGTCCTTAAAATTGCTTACAACAATCGAATTTCTGTAACAAAAGATAGTTCTGAAAAATATAATTCACAAATTAAGAAAAATTCTGATATACAAAAAGAATTTAATACATAAATTAAACAAGTTTTAAGTTCAAAAGTTCATCAAAAAAAGTATATTTAGTTTGTTATTACAAGCTTAAACTTTACAAGACGTTGCTGAAAGATTAACAACGTCTATTACCTTTACTGAATCATCATCATCATCATCACAACTCTTAGTAACTCACCCACTGCAGTATCACATCCATGCACTTAAGGAATAACATTTTTCATACAAACTAAAGAGTCCAATAATTCCCGTTTCCGTGGAAATTTCGGGAATTCTTTCCATAGTGCTACTCCAAAGGACTGTTTTTATCCAAATTTCAGCTCTCTACGGCCAGTAGTTACGGCTGCACGTTATCTGTCAGTAACGGAAGAGTTATATTTATTAGGATATATAAACTTGCTAGCTGGATTTATAAGTAGAATTTTGGGAGATTAATAGGTTACTCACAATAGCCATCACACAGTTATCTTCATGACATCTTCACATATTTATTTTCCTCGGGATCCCCAATTTTAAGACTTGGGGAATATACAATTTTTGCACCATACTCCATTTTTTTTCGGATTTCTGGAACTGACTTCGGAGATCTTCAGAATTCATCAATTCTTCTTTAATTTACGCCCCACGATGTGCGTTAGTAAAATATTTCAATTTATAATAACTTGAAAAGAAGTATTTAAATAAATTTTTACGTTGACGAAATCTAACTTATAACTACGAAGATATCCAATGTAATGCTAAAGTCGTGCTTTTCTCAGGCTTTATATAGTAGGTCTTCTAAATGGGTTGAATGTTCCAGATTAGATCGTTAATGGTGCGTACAGATTGCTGTAATGGAACTAGTAATGTAATATCCAGCGCTCGATACCCGCGCTCGCTGTATTTGGACGTGTATTGCCACGAACTGATCATTCCATACGGGCATGCTGAGAAAGATTTTTTTGTTCTTTTCAACCAACTTCCAAAAGGAAGAGGTTATCAAATCGTGTGTATGTTTGTTACTTGATTAACTGGTCAATTATGAATCGATTTTGATGATTCTTGTTTCATTTGATAGATGAAAATAAGTCAGAGGCAATTTGATGGAATCGATTCAGTACCTACTTAAAAAAAATATTTAAGTGGAGATATCGTATAGAGTCCGAAGACCTCATTCGTGATCTAATTTTTATCAGAGCTTCATCAGTATCATTTATACCTTTATTAAAACTCGCCTGAGTGACTGATAGACAACGTACAGCCATAACTACTAGGCGTAGAGAGCTGGAGCTAAAACATACATTCTTAGGGAGATGTAGGGGTAGGAGTGCACGAAGGAAAGTAACCCGAAATTCCCACGGGAACGAAAAACATATGACTTTTAGTTTGTAAGAAAAACTTACTCACTGAGTGCACCGATGTGAAACTTGGTAAAAAGGTTCGTTAATGGGTGTCTGGTTAGGTAAATAAAAATAACTAAATATTTCCAACATTCAGACCACATTATCTAGGCCATATAAAGTTTTCTTAAGAACTTATGATATGGATACTAGATAGACAATATTTATTCACGTACGGAGTCATGAGCAAAAGCTAATCGTTGTACTCATGAAAAAACTCTGAAGGCCTCAACGTTGGTGGCGCACAGATTTGTATAAAAGGAGACATACATTTTCACGATACAAATTAATTCTTAAATTATCTCCTAAACGAGTAAACTGATTTACATGATTCAAATGGATAAATTGGTTTTATACTCAGAGCTTTCATTTGACATCAAAATCGTTAAAATAACTTAACAAACAAGAAAACACATTTTCAAGTTGCTCTCGTAATTATCCATTATGCAATCCGTGTCCCTTTTATGTTGTCTAAAAAACCGACAATCCACGCATTGCGTCGAGCAGGCTACGAGCGTCACTCACACAGGAGCAAGTCTCACTCGCACAGGCGCAATTCGTGCTCGCGAGCTGTGCTCGCGCAATTTATTCGCACGAACGCCCGTTTAAATTGAGCATCGAGCATTTTTTGATGTTATCCAAAAAGCAGAAAATGTACGGATAGCTTAGAGCAGGTCACGAGCGCGCTCTACTGTGGCTCAGTTCGTGCTCGAGAGGCGTCCAAATCTTCGGAACTTTTTTGCAGGTTACATTACAAGTTGCATTAGTAGCAGTCTATACGCACCATAAGAGTTCATTGTTTCTTTATTCATTAATGCTTCTCGTCTTTCGTCGTCCAAGGTGAAACGATAACTTTAGTGATATGTGATCTTTATATTCGATGACAGCTAATGAAGTAGTCAATGGATGTATTGTTGTAATATGATTATCTGTGTAGATATTTAATGATGTTGTTATGTAATTTTACTAGCTGTGACCCGCGACTTTGTCCGCGTGGATAACGGTTATTGGAGTTGGATAAATACTACTATTATATCCTCCATACACTTCAAACTTACCTTAAATTTCGTCAAAATCGATTCAGTTGTTAAGCTGTGAAAGCGCTACTGATAGACAGAGTTACTTCAAAAACTGTTACAACACAGCTGTGATCTGCAGTTTCACCCAGATTTTATGAAAAAGTATAGGTAGGTAGCTAGGTGTATTACATAGATGATGCCCGCGACTTCGTCTGTATTGAATTAGTATTTCGAGTAGGTTTTTTTCTCGAAGGTCCTACTATCTTTAATAACAAAAATAAAAATTAAGCATATTCGCACATATAATATGTATAACTCTTAACCACAAACATAGGTAATCTATCTATAAGGTACATTACAAAGGCACATTGCGTTATAAAAAAATCGGGTAACAAAGTCCCTAAATTTGTACTTAATTCATGCAATATCTTTATTGTTTATAGCTAATTGTTATTCTAGCTAAATCTATATTAATGTCTATATATCTTCTATATATCTCCCATGCTGGACTGGAAGCGAAAGGAAAACAGAATGTGCCAGCTGCTTCTCTTCCCGGGCATACAGTAAAAGTCAGTTATGAGACGGATATTGGCATTTTTGCGGGCGACAGGCTGGCCCCCGTCACTGCAAAAGTCTCTCTCCATCATAATAACTCCTCCAAAATTTGTCAAACGTGCCATTAGATGGTTTGATAGCCTCTGGTGTTCTGCTTACCCCATTAGGGATACAGGCGTGAAGTTATATATGTAAAAATGAAAATGAAAATGAAAAATTTTTATTCATCATAAGACCATCGAATGGCCGCTTAATGACGTCACAATTTTGTACTTCGGCTTTAACAAGGTGTTGATAGTTATTGAATAAGATATTACAGTAGACCAAGAGACAAAAAAAGCCGGCGGAAAAAAACTCTTGGCACTCTTTGACAAAAAAAAAACAAACACAAGACAAGCTAATTGTGAGGGCCAATGTCATGTCAAAACCAAATTGCTTACATAGTAGGTGCATTAAGCTATGGATGCACAACACGAACATGACAAACTTACTGTATCTATATTACTGTAAAGTTTCAGAAGAATACATTCGGTAGTTTTTGCGTGAAAGGGTAGCAAAAATCCATCCATCTAGCCATTATCAGTGTATAATGTGTATGTACCTCTAGTTATGTTTGGCTGCTTTTCATGGTCAAACGGCTAAGCCAATATTAATGTTGGTAATTTGGTATGGTAGTTAACACATACGTTACTTTTTGTTCCAAGGAAATCTATGGAATCTATCACGAAATAAACAAAATCTGGAGTTCCATTATTTTAAGTTTAACTTTCTTACAATATATCTCTGTATGCACAGAAAGCAGCACATCAAGAGTTACAAATCTGTAATTTTTTTACTTGAATCTGAACTCTAAGCCCTCGATATTAAGTTAAAATTTGTTGGGTAAATTTGACAGGTAATGTAACGCTTGATCTGCTGCCTCCTGTACCTAACTAGAGTAAATCGCGCAAGAAGCTTTATTATTGATTTAGCCCTATCAACATAGCAAACTTTTCTACTACATACCAACAGTCTTTTCGATTTATTATTTATAAGTACTTTTACCAGGAGCATTACTTAAGAATTCTTATTCCCATGTTTATTTTTAGTGTAGTTCAGTTTTTTTTTTCTGGCTATCCGAACGCTTTCATATCTCATCTACTATCTCATCTACGTTTCAATATCAGAAACACTGCTCGTTCGTTGCTTCCATGCTGGACTGGGAGCAACAGAAAATCATAGAATGTACCAGTTGCTTCTCATCTCGAGCATACCTTAAAAGTCATTTTAGGAATAGAGCTTTTATTGGGTTTTTTGATAACGGATATAGGCGTGAAGTTATTTGTATGTATGTTCGTTTAGTATACGAACAGTAGAATTAGCTATCATATCTACATATAAAGTGTTTCAATATTCAACGCCTTGTCATTCGTTTGTCGTAGCTTTTACTCATGTTAAATATTGAAACCCAGCATTAATTGATTTTGACGACAATTTAGTTATAATTTACCCCTAGAAAACCCTACCGCCCCTGAATAAGCGTCTCGTCAAAAGTGACTTATCCAAGTGAGCCCCGCTTGGTGGTAGTGAATGTAATGAGTAATGAAATACCCGTCAAAATCGGTCCAGCCATTTTAAAGATTAGCCGGAGCTAATAGACAGACAGACAGACCAAAATTTAAAAAAATGTTATTCTGGTGTGTTTACCGTATAATATACGGGTGACTGGTGACAAACTCTTTAATTGATTCTGATCATAATTATGTAAAAAGAGTAGGTACTTAATTTTCCACCCGAAATCACTATGAATAAATAAAGAGACCTTACTACACTTTTCCCGACGCGCTGCCTCAGTCAACACGCACACAGCAGTGTTCCCGCTACACGCACACCACCACCCGCTAAGTATTTATTGTATTGCGCTAATGTAACCATGCGTTGCGTAATGAATTCTTTAGCTTTCGAAAAAGTTTACTCAGTAAATAAACATATATAAATAAATAAAATAAATAATTGCTGGACTGGGAGCGAAAGAAAAACATAGAATGTGCCAGCTGTTTCTCTTCCCGAGCATACTGTAAAAGTCAGTTAAGGGACAGAGGTTTTATTGGCTGTTTTGCGAGCGATAGGCTGACTCCCTGTCACTGAAATAGTCTCTCTCCATCATTATAATACCACGAAATTTGTCAAGCGTGACATCAGATGGTTTAATGGCCTCTAGTGTTCTGCCTACCCCATAAGGGATAAGGTTATGCATTATGTATGTATAATTAATATTTATTTTTTAACTTATTTTTCTCTTCATGTTATGAGCTTAAACTATCACGTCCTGGGATTTTGACCACCACTCACCCTGTACATTCATAAGCATTTAGTAAAAAATGGTTATTTCAATATTACATACAGACACTTCAATTTTATTATAATATGTATAGATGACTTTACTGATACTTGACTCACGTCTGTATGTGATGTGATAATCTAAGTTATTTAGTATTGTTATGTGTTTGTCATTTTTTATTAGAAAATAAATTTTATAATCATATAAATATTATCCAATTTCTTAATCACGTATAGTAGCTCTACCGCCCCTGGTTAGCAAGGGGCTAACAGCACCTTGAAAAGAGAAATATCTTGTGAGTTTGCGATGGGGTAATTGCTTTCATTCACTTACACCACATCACTATTTTTTCTCCCCTAAAGTGGGCACACTGGAACTGTCATTTTACTGCATTGAATTATTTGCCAGGGTATACAAAGAAGGTCATCATAATATGTAAATATATGCTTCATCTTAGAGAGTATGGTAGCGATGTAAGATTTGTTAAATTATAAAAGTAAAAAAATATAGATTAGTACTTACTTAAATAAAAAAAAAACTTGTAGATTTCTTTTTTGTTTTATTAACCACGCTGTTTTCTCTGATTTGCTAAAAGGCTATCTAAAACTTAATGTTTAACTTAGATCAAAGCTAAATTTTATCTTGAAATTCCTACAGCTGCATTCTATGCAATGAATATAATCAACGAATGCAGGGCATCAAAAAACCGACTTCACGTCAAAACTTTGGCTGAGTATAAGGTCGTCGAGGTAAACGATCTCAGAATTTATACATTTAAAAAAAAATCGTGAAGTACTCAATCGATTTTGATGAAATTAATATGGAATCAATGTGAAGAATCATCGAAATCGGTTCACTTAGTCAAAAGTTATGAGATAACTAACATAAAAAAAACATACAGATGAATTGAGAACCTCCTCCTTTTTTTGAAGTAATTTTTACTACTAGGTATTTTTTAGATTTAGAACTTTTTATCCGAATTTTCAAATTACTTTATCTTACATGACTCACTCAAAAAAATAATTATTATTCTTGCTTTGATAACTTTTGGATGTCTTTCGACGTTCTCCTCAGTATCAAATATTTTGATACTTATTTACAGCATTTTAGAGTAGTCAAAATAAAATAAAATAAAATAATAAAAGTAATAAAAGTTCTGATACGCAACAATATTAGAACAACCTCGCTGTTTGTTGAGGGTAATTATTCCTTTGTCATTATATTTATATTTTGTCAAGTTATCTAGGGATATCTTACAAATAAACTTAAGGAAGGGAAACCGGGAATTTTAAGTATTGTTTTATGTTAATTAAGTGTATCAAGTAATATCGTGAGCTCGTAAAGTTGGGTTAAGTTTGATTTTATTTGCTTTCTTGAAATACGAGGATGTCTCTAGGGGTTGTGTTTTAAGATATGCGGCAAATTTCGGAGGCATTTTTTTTAATTTTATTTTATTAATTGATTTTTGAGATGTTTATTAATAGAGCAGAAAATATTTAACTAAACATGTATTAGAAGAACACTAGTAACATTTCTGAAGTGAATCTTTTGAAACATAAAAAATGAAATGGTTTTTAGTTTTTTGTTTGTTTGATCGCGTTTATCTCGGAAACTACCAATTTGATTAAAATAATACTTTTGAATGCGATAGACCAAGCTCTCGGGAAAGTTTTAAGGCGAAGTTTTTATTAATGAATATTTCTGCGGGATTACAATCTCCGGTAAAACCGGCGTGAATGCCGGTACAAAAATATGATTATTTAAATATACAGACTTGACTACTTTATATACCTTTCATGCCTTATTATTTTTATATTGATCAATATTGTGACGAGTACTTTAACAAAGTTACCTTGCTAATTCCGCGACTTGTACTTGCACTAGTGATGCAGGATTTTCGTGCGTTGGTTCATCCTTCAAGCGAGAAGCAAGAAATGCCTGCATCACTAGTGCAAGTATAAGTCGCTGAATTAGCAAGGTAACTTTGTTAAAGTAGTTGTCATGAATTTCCGCACAGTAATGCCTGATTCAATCAATTGTGTCGAAATAAATATACATAGGTATGTAGATAGGTACATACCTATGTATATTTATATCGTTTTTACTCACTACTGAATGGACAAGGAGGATATTTGGTGTCAGAGTAGATAAAATAAGACTTTTATCTCGATATCATGGGGCTGTTTTGAAAATGTTTCCTGTAGAACGTGTAAGATCTTGTAGCCCACATAGGGCTGACATAGAATAGCGCTACCGGCTGGATAAGTGTGCCTTACGAACCTGCCGAACCTTTTTTTTTATTCCGAACTAATATAAACATAGGTATACTGATCTGCAACACTAATAAATCTTCGAGTTATTTAAAGTACTAAACTAAACGTAACACGTGACTACCAACCGTCAGCAAAAAAAAAATTCCCATCAAATATCTTATTTCAAGTACATCCAATTTACTGCGTCAAAACAATAAAAATAACTTTTCCAAATAGGCGGAGGTTTCTCTCGGGTGTATTTAATAGGCACCATGTATCAATTCTGTAACATTGTGAGTTAAAAAGTTTTTAACAAAAAACAGCGTTAACGGCCGAAGTCGGCTGAACTCGGGCGAAAGTTGTCATCGGTGACTTCATAGCTGGCTTTAGATAAAGCTGTGTTCATATCGGAAATTAAAATTCGAAATTTTGTTTTAAACCGTGGTTTTTTAGAGAATTAAAGTCGGTTTTGGCTTGAAATTTAGTTTTACTCACTGTGGCTAAATTGGGTCTTGACCTCATTGATAGTAAGGAATGATTATTTCAAAAATTACAGTACACGGGTTAAGGTAGGAAGAACATAACTTTGTGGCGAGTTAAATTAAGGCTAAAGACAGTCGTTTTAAAATTAATAAATAAAATAAATATTTCTGACACTCACACAACATTATCTAGCCCTATTTAAGTTTCTTAAAGAACTTGTGCTATGGATACTAGATAACTGATATACTTAAGAAATATATAAACGTAGGTACATATTGAATAAATACATATTTTTATAAGAATAAACTTAAACAAACATACATCATACAACATACATCCATGACTTGACGACTAATATCTGTGTTAATCACAGCGATATCCACCGCCGCCGGGATTCGAACCAAGGACCCAGGTATAGAAGGCAATGTATGTTACCATTACACCAGCCGGTCGTCATAATATTAAATACACCTTAGAAAAACCTCCTCCTATATGGAAAAGTTGTTTTTATTGTTAGTATAGACTTGATGTTAAATATCCAAACCTCTAAAAAACTACTAAGCACATTTTAATGAAACTTGATATCATAGACAATGAAATAAGTGTCAAAATAATTACTAGCGTATTGTATTGATTAAATATTAATATTTTTCTAAGTAATATGTATAGTAATTTAATGAAAAAGTATTCTTTACTCACAGCTCTATCAAATGTCCAACATTAGTAATTAATTTCATATAAAACCTTTATATCAAAACTTATAAATGAAACCAACTTAAGTAAAGATTTATCATAGTTTACGCTCATAAACTTATCTTTTCTCCAGTGTAAAGGCATCACAAAAGGTATGCTAATAAAATGATATTGTTTTCTTTAGAAAGTGCTATTAATTAACAGTGTGACAGACCCATTTTATTATATTAATCCTACAACTTTTGACGACACTGTTTAGCTGTTAATTTTCAAAAGTTTCCCTCTTAAAAGACATAAGGTATAATAATAACTGCTATATATTTCAACAACAGTAAATCTTAGTTAATAAATGCTATTTATAACGGTTTTTAGAGTTGCTTCGTTATTTTTTGTTTTATTGTGTACTGCTTGTTTTGCTTACTGTCTTTTTTTGTCTGGACATTAAGTATAGGGAAAAGGTTTTGTTTTTAAGATTTTCTAATGGTTTTTTACTGTTATAACATGGTTATCACTTATTCTATAAGTTACATACATACATACATAACCTCACGCCTGTCTCCCTTTGGGGTAGGCAGAGACAAGGGAACATAAATTGCTGCGATCCAGACATACCTCTTTCGCTTCTTCCACGTTCATCAATCTTTTCATACATGATCGCCGGTTACGGGTACTTTTGACTAGGCCCTTTTTCAAAATGTCGCCAATTTGATCGGAATACGTTCACCAGCCTAGGAAGTAGGATAATTATCTAATTGATAATTTTATAATTCTATTAAGTTATCAATAAGATAATTATTTAATGACTTTAAATAAACCATTACGTTTCATATTATCTCCAGACAGTCGCACCTACTCAATGGCAACAAACTAAACAAAGCTAAATAATATGGGATACCATGTAATGCACTAGAGGTGAACATAGAAAATAAATTCATATAAACTTAGATAAACACCAAGATTTAGATAATTTTTTTCCGTGCGGGAATCGAACCCGCTACCTGACGTTTTGCGTAGCTGCGTCTTAGACCACTGCGCCACAGAGGTGTTATTTTAGGCTAGGCTATTTTTCATGTAATGAGTAATGGGCCTACTGCAGGGCTATGAGTCTCTCCCCTTGGTGACGAATGAGTGCTGGTTGATGGATGTCATAATTTTCAGGGTGCCGTTTTGGATGTTGCCATGAGAAATGAATGTTCGGCGGTCACCCATCCAAGTGAAAATGGATGGAGTGAAAAATTTGCCCAACCCCTCTTGCTTATGTCTGAACACCTCTTGCCCGAAAAAGATTTGCCATGGCCAATTTGCAAGTCCCTAAGCAGACTCCGGATCCAGGTTGGCCGTTGTAAAGAAAACACTGTGAAATGGGGTTTCAGCGTCAACGGAGATGAGCATTGTTTGTGCGGCGCGACTCCACAAACAATGTTACACCTTCTCTCCTGCCCCATGTGCCCAGAAACCTGCACTACCGAGGACCTCGCACAAGCCACCGATAACGCCATAAAGGTGGCAAGTTTCTGGGCGGGCATAATATAAAATATAATTTCATATTCATCGAAACGCTAAGAAGAAGACCCAACCAAGTACCGACCGCGGCGAACGTTGCTTCGGCGCCAAGACGACCTCAATTTTTAGGCTATTTTTACACATAATTTAGACTCAAATGTAAATATCTTGAACGAATCAATACCTAAATACTTTTTTTTTTGTAAACATTTATGTACACATAATAAATCGGAGGAAATTCAAATTAGAAAATAAAGTCCTTTAGGAACTTGATAGCCCAGCTGCCAACATGAAGGAATTTATATAGATTTAGAAGAAATAGAAAAAGAAGACATTCGATTTTTTTCCTTAGATCTACGTTCCTCGTACTTTTAAGTGTCGAGTAAAAAGGTTTCTCGTGGATGGAAGTGTATCACTTATGTCCATGCGCATTTTCCATCAGTTGGTATGGAAGAGAAATGTCCTATCTTTACTCTATAAAAAAATATACATATAAAAAAATGCTGTTTGGTTGTGGCTACCAACTAACTTGGTGATTTACAATTAGATTTCAGAGGTAGATAATGCTATTAAAAAGAAGTCTATTTAATAAGTATCCTTTCTACATATATATTTTATAGGATGTTACGTTTAAAAGATATTAAGATAGACGAAGACACGTAGTGCCAACGCTGTTTTACGCGTTCGAACGAGCGTCCGTGTCTTTAAATAGGCACACCTACCCATAGATTTATATAACACCTACTAAGAGAGATTCAAACATGCAAACATTCATAACATTTTCCGTACCGTACGCGCGTATCATACGCGGTGCTTGGCGCATACCGAACGTCCGTATCGGACGCGCGTATGGTACGGACTTTGCAGTTTTGTATGAAACGCGCTTTTGAACGCGTGATGCAGCGTTGACACATTAAGTTGAAAATTATTTGAATATAGACTCGTTTTGTAAAGCAAGTCTATATTCAAATAATTTTTCAAAGGAGGTCTTACACTAACAGCACACATATCGATCCTTTTTCTTTATTACCTAAAAGTCGTTATAGTTTTTATCTATGAATTCTAATGATTAGTTTCGTGACATTTCTCTTTGAGTCCCTTTATAAAATATAAAAACAAGCCAATACCTACAGTAATTAATACTATGAAACTAAAGTAGTTATAGCTTAAATATAGAGTTATACATGATCAAAGCTGTTGAAAACACTAGAAAACAGATCAAGATTAAAAAAAAACAAAATCCCATATATAAAGTAACACAAAACAAAATTGAAACTGAATTTCGCGAAATGTGGCCCTATAAAACAATGGTATAATTTAAAATTTCTTAAAATCGACAAACCGCGATACTTTGCGAGACAACCAAATTCAACTGTAGGCTTCTTAGCGCGGCATTTGAATAATTTTTACATTTAAAATCATTCAAAATGACAATATCCAAAGGGTAACCTCCTCGGATCACGGCTATTCTGTGGAGATAAGAAGGAATCGTTGATTTGTGGTCCAATTGCTGATATGCAGCGGAAAAAAATATAAAAAAAGATATAAATCTGAAAGTGATGTGTTAAAAAAATTATTTAAATAAATACGGCAAAAATACTCAATATGATATAGCGGCGCAATGGCGCACGACGCTTCAACTTGATTCGTGATTTCGGGGTCGAGCCCCGCACGGAATGAGAAAATAAAATGTTCTGGTTTTTTTTATAAACTAAGTATATTTATTTATTCATATAAATAAATATAGATTTATAATAAGCTTTTCGAGATACAGTGTTATTTAAAGATTGATTTAAATTTATTAAATAGCAGGGATTGAATTGACTTCTGAATTTTTTTATATATACGTATTGACATTCCAATAAATGATTTGCTGCTTTTAGCCAGCCTTAATTTGGGAAACGCTAACTTATGGTTGTTCCTAGTCCTTACAGAGTAATTTTAATCATGATTATCTTTCTTAGTTTTAAATTTGTTACTATTCTTATAAATATACATAATATTTTCATAAATATATTGTGATGCAAGAGTCAAGATACCCATCTCTTTAATATTTCTCGAAGAGATTCTCTATTTCCAAGTTTATACATTCCATGAATAGCCCTTTTCTGCAGTGTAAATATTTATGAATTTAAGACAGTAATATCTTCATAATCAAGCCTAATATTGGCAACTGGCAATTGTAGGTCGACCCAGTAGTGGCCCATGGATGGCAGTGACTTAGAAAAATCTCGTAATCGGTATGTTTGTTTGATAAAGAAACAATAATTTTATAGAGATTTGTACTTACTTTTCTATTCGAAACGTTTTAAAAAGAATATTACTGTGTTTATTTATTTCATAAAGACTAAACTTTTCAATAAGTTCCGAATAAAATTAAACGTAATTTTATTAATTGTGAAACTTGGATACTGAAATATCTTAACAAAAAATATCCCGTTCATTATTCATTATGGTTTGACAGCGTTTTTTTATACAAACGATATTGTATTTCAACGCTCGTTATTTGCGCCAAGACCGAAAATAAATTCCAAGTGATTCTTTTAATACAGATTTTAAGCAGATTTTCTGAAGAATAAGTAAAAACGAATCCGTCAGTCGGCAAAAGGTTTTGAGTCTACTTTTTTGAATATTTATAAGTTTTCCTATTATTGTATTACGCTTTTTCGGAGATTAAGCATTGAGTTGTTTGGATTGGACTCTGGATAAAGATTTAAAGAAAATTCTAGTCAAAGTATTTAAATCACATTTATAGGTGCCTATATTTTTGAAGTTGAAGCAAAATGAAATGGGAGCGAAAGAAAAACATAGAATGTCGCAGGGAGACAGGCGTGATGTTATGTATGTATGTATGTATAAGTATAGGTAAAGAATGTATCAGCTGCTTCGCTTCCAGGGCATACAGGAAAAGTCTGTTAAGGAATAGAGGTTTTATGAGCTTTTTTCTCGGCGATAGGCCCCTGTCACTGCAATAGTCTTTCTGCATCATTTTAATACCTCCAAATTTGTCAAACGTAGCATCAGATGTATTTAAAGCTTCTGTTTTTCCGCCTACTCTATAGGGTCGCCACATAATAGTCAATTATATTTTAATAGCAGATTAATTTGCTTTTAAAATATAATTGACTATTATACGCATTATATGACTATTATATTATGGGAGACGCAGCGTAGGCAGGCCCCCCGCACGATGGACCGACGACCTGGTCAAAGTCGCCGGTAAACGCTGGATGAGGGCGACGCGGGACCGAGCGACGTGGAGGACCTTGGAGGAGGCCTATGTCCAGCAGTGGACGTCTACAGGCTGTGGATGATGATGATGATGATTATATGCGGACCCTGTATAAGGTATAAATGCGTGAAGACATGTACAGTCACGTGAAATAATATGTATACACTTCGCCACTTATTCGGTTGTGATAAGGTTCAAATTCGAATGACAATGTATACATCTTATTACACTTGACTGTACGTATGTATGTAAATGTAGTACCTTCCTATACGAGATCGAATACACCAAAGAATCGGTTGTGGATGGTCGAAGAAACGTTGTTTTGTTTCTCATAGAAGGACTTGTTATGACTGGCACTTGTACTTGCCATTTAACGCCGCAGTCGCAAGTTCGGCAACGAATCAGTGTTAACTGTTAACCTTTGAATTGAAGGTCAACATGTTCTGTGGTGATAACTTAACGTCTCTTTATCTTTAACCCACCTTTGGTAAAACAGTCCGAAATGGGTGTAGGTTTGACTTTACATAAAGCGTATACACGTTTTTTTTGGTGGCTAATCCCACGTTTAAACTCAATTCAATCAATTCGTACCTAAGCGAAGATGAGGTTGAAGATAAAGCATAGGAAAGAACTGGCTCTTTATAAAATATTGCCGGAACACATCATCGCAAGAGCGGTATTTTGGCGTCAAATTTTACATGAAGTTTGGTCGCTAGCAAGGGGGACCCTTTTGCTTTTTTTTTGTTTTTTTTCTTACTTGAGGAAAACGTTCTATGTCCCCGACAGCCCAAGGGAGAGCGACGGGGTATGTGAGAATGATTCGGCAGAAGGCCAGACCTACCCATTAAAAACCTCAAGGTGTACCTCATCCGCCATAGATGGAGCTCACGGTACCGCCATTGGCATTAAGCAAGGCGGACTCTGAAGTTGTCCTACATAGTGGAGGCCACTCTGATTAGTCGTCTTTTACGACAAGCTTATCTAGGAACAGAAGAACTATTCTAAGTCGACCATAGCCTGGCAAAACGTGCATGTTTCCCTATTACAACATAAACAAAACGCCAATCAAAACCAAAATTCACAGCAGTCACAATCACCATTTCCCCGAGTTCGATACATAAAAATTTCATCATAATCGTTGCAGCACCGCAAAACCTCGTACACACGACGACAATAGGTAATTACGTCTGTACGAGTATAATTATTCAGTGTGAATGCCAGTGCTTTGAAACTGATTTTGTAGAGGGAATTACAGAGAGTTGTTACACAAGTACAATATAATACAAATGTACTTTATTGCCAGAATCAAATACATAGAAACACTTTAACATTTACACGGAAAAGAAAAGTTGATTCAAGACAATTTAGGTTGCCTTATTTCTTATAAGCTATCTCTTCTAAGCAACCTTAATAAAGTACACTTGAATTAACTAGAAAAACAATTGTATTACTCTGAGTTCTTTAAAGCAAAATAATCAAACAGTGAGGGCTCTGTAGAGATGAAAGTATCATCTCTCATCATCATCTTGAGATATCTGTTTATAGGGTGACTGGTGGGTCACTTTTGAAATTCGAGGACATGATAGTTTGAGATTTTACATGAAGAGAAAAACTGAAATTACAAATTATTTACTAAGCAACCTAACTGAAAGTTAAAGAATTAATTACGCAACGCATGGTTACACAACTGTGTGCCCGTTCAATAAGACGGCGCGTCGGTAAAAGTGTAGTAATATCTCTTTATCTTTTTATAGGAAAACATGGTGAAAAATTCAATACCTACTTTTATTACATAATTATGATCAGAATCGAGTACAAATTGCTCCTTCAATATCTAACATCAATATCTTCAATATCCATCGTACATGCTTATATGCAGCGTTGATTAATTCTCAAATTTAAAAAAGACATACTAGAATAATTTAAACGACGCCCGATATTATTTATTGAATGTAAACTTAACAGCTCTATAAACTTACCTCTGATAATATAGTTTGACACGTACCAATTTTCGTTTCATTTGATATTAAAAGCATTTCAACAGAGCCTCCTGGTGAAGCGAATCATCTAACGAACAGTGGAGAAATTACACACTTTAGATGAACGAGAAAATTCTTGACTAGAATTTCATTGTGACAGTTGAGTTAGAAAGAAAGAAAGAGAAAGAACAATATTTGTTTCATGGATGGCATGAATAACAAATATGATACTTTCAATTCTTAAATATGGGATAGGTTTTCAAGAGTTGCGCCAAAATTAAAATAGGTACATTAAATTCACTTAATACACCGACTATTTAGTCCCAAAGCGTACATAAAATTTTATTTTGGATTCCACACCACGTTAAATGTAATATTTATTTATCCTATAATTATTTATTTATTCAGTTCTAAGTGTCTGAAACTATTCGAACATCTCCTACTATTCGTCTATAACGTGTGAGTGAAAGCTGCATAGTTTTAAATTTAAGAATAATAATGTTTACCTGTTAGTGCCTCTTCAGTTTGGATAACTGTACTGCCGTGTTTATAAGAACCGATGGTAGATTGATTCATTTCGAGGGTGATCCGTCTTTGTGCATGTAAAATTTAAAGGGTGCTAATTAGACAGACTTCTTTCAAATAGCATTAATCCCCTCTAAAAATCTAAGTTTCCTTCTAAATAACTATGTCAGCCACAATCCGTGCCGCAAACCACGTCGGGGTTATTTAAAAAAGCTCTAGGGTTTATGGCGTTTCGCTGTCCGCGCTGCCGCGGCACCGCTCGCATCGCTCACTCGGCTCGCGCACGTATAATGCTATAAGCAACCTAACAGCTCCTCCTCGCTGCGCTCGTCGTCGCACCTAACCGTACCGACTACATCTTCCATAACGGGAAGCCTTCTTGTCGCATAATATTTTGCATCGCAATGGTAATGAATATATTACTTAGTATAAATTATTATTGCTTCCATGCTGGACTGGGAGCGAAAGAAAAACGTAGAATGTGCCAGCTGCTTCTCTTCCCGGGCATACTGTAAAAGTCAGTTAAGGTACAGAGGTTTTAAAGGCGTTTTTGTGGGCGATAGGCTGACTCCCTGTCACTACAATAGTCTCTTTCCATCTTTATAATACCTCCAAATTTGTCAAACGAGACATCAGATGGTCTTGTAACCTCTGGTGTTCTGCCTACCCCATAAGGGATACAGGCGTGACGTTATGTACGTTTGTAATTATTATGGTATAAATATAGTACAAATTGCTTCAAGACACATTTTTCGCAAAAGTTATTGTCTCGTACCTAAGTTATGAATAATAGAAGATTGATCATGTGGTAAAAAAAAATCTGTGGCTGGACTTTTTCATTATTTTTCATATTTAAATGTATGTGTTCGATCACAAGTTCCCAAGCCTGTGCTCTTAAAAATAATTATAAAATGAATTACGAAAACTTCAGACATCATTATTTCTTTCACACAAACCATGAATCCTTATCCCAAACATTCCAAATTCTCAACTACGACCTAATTTCAAACGCGTCATAAATATTAAAAACTCTCCATACTTATTACGTACATGCGCTTAAACCAAAAATGATCCACACGTAATCATAATTATAATTAAGAGTGTACTCCTAACGTGGTAGAGTTTTGAAAATTTGATAAGTTTATTCAAATTCGTAGGCTGAAGAGCCCGTTTGGGAAATCTCTGAGACCATTATTGTCCCTATCGTAGGCCTACGAGTGACGAAACGCTAATGTATCTGGTGTACCTTCGGGTTTGGAGTATGGAACATGTGGATGTGGTATTTTGAGTGAAAGTTGAGTTAAAATAGGTTAGGTTTTTTACGAATCAGTATCTTTTTTCATTTTAAACGCTTTTTTACAGGTATTTTTATAGATTTTCTAAATGTGATTCTATAGCGTTTGATTATTTATTTAATAATTACTCGACGTTTTCCGGTTTTTATCCATCTAAACGTCTGTGAAATTTTAAATATGCTTTACAATGTTCGTACAATGAAAATGAAGTCAAATGAAGTATAATTTCGTCTCTTATGTAATTGGTTAGAGTAATTGAGACATCAGCTTCAGCAGCTTTCCAAATGAGACGTAAATGTCACAAGCACGACGATCGTGCATCGAAGTTTGATGTTTATATAAAAATACGCTATTTATTACACATTGGGCTCAATTTGGAATTGGTCTCTCTTATGTCGAAATAGATAATTTCAAACATAACATTATAAAGCGCCTATATTTAAAATTAGAGAGACATAAAATTTTAGAGTGTATTATCCCATTTAAATCTCTTTTAAAATCCAAACATAATCACACCTGGAGGACGATGAGATATAGGCCGTAAACCACGAAGTTGGTCCAGTGCTTGTTAGTGGATGTCAGAATTTTCAGGGCGCTGCTGTAATGTTCTGACAAATCTTAACGACTACTGTATGTAAGTATAGCCCAGGCCAGACTGTTGAAAACACGTTGAAAACCAATGCTTCCATCCAAGGTTAAGGAAGGCTAAGTTGTTGATAACCAATTCCGAGTCATCCACACTGTTACAAAAGGTGGTTGCAAACAAGGAGACAAACAAGAACACAAACCAAGGTCACGCTAAGCCACGCCCCAAATCGTCAGTGCGCTTTGATCTTCGCGATGGCAGTTTTGTATGCAATTGACGATATAAAGAAGGAAAGGTTGAAACGCAGGCTAAAAGCTACAATACTCGAGTCATTTGTAGTTATAGTTACAAAGTAAAATATACAATAACAAGCGTGCACACTGTCCTAAACACAGACATACATCTATATGGATAACGCAAATGCATGTACTTTGCGCGTCCAAACCCCGACCAAGCGTCAAGTTTGGTCGCCTCTAGATTTAATCCACGCGTATGTACCTATGTCTGTTAGAAAATTGATTCCACTATATCAATACCGTTCTTAATAATCGATTTCATCGGTGGCATCGGTGTCTCTGAATCTGTTTGTATTTCCCAGTAATAAATATCAGCTGTGACGTCACAATAGGTCCTAAAAAGTCGGCATGCTTGGTTCCAATAGACGTATTTCTGTGTTTCTAAACACCACCGTTTACAACCCGCCAAGGTCATGCGTAATTTGGTTGTCAACGGCCGTCTTCACTGTTGTAAACTAGCAAGTTTTTGTTTGATGGTTTAATGTTTTGTTTCCAACAGTCAAGCCACAGCAACCGGGACCGACTACTTAACGTGTCTTCCGAAGCATGTAAGTCGCCGTGAGAAACGGATGTTCGGCGATCACCCAACCTTGTACCGACCGCGCCGACCACTGCTTAATCTTCAATATGGGTTGGTATACACTGGAGCCCAGTAACCTAGTACTCTAATAATAGTAAGTATACCCATTGTAAAATTTCCTCAAATCTTAACATTGAACAGAATCTCAAAGCCACATCCATCTTTCGAATATCCAAGGTAGCTACCACTTCCTTCCCGCTGCGGGCGAGTTCGGCCACCGAGTGCCCTTATGTGCCAACTTGCAGATGGATTTTTGTTGTAACACCTTCTAATTAAATAATTAGGAGGTATTTGATAAAGCTGCCTCTAACTTTGGGCGACTGGGAGCACATTTGTTAAAATATCAAGTTGATAATGAGAATTTGGAGTTGAGATGATATGAGTTGAGGAATATATGTAATGATTTTATTTACCTTTGTATGTATTATATTAAAGTAAAATATTATTAGTTTTGTGTTCTAAAATAGAGAATTTATTAAGTGTGAAGTTCTGGGCTCGAGCCTGAGCCGGGTCACTGCAAAAATCAGACTTTTTTAAACAGCAGTTCGATCACTGAACTTCATTTCATCGATGTTTACGAGTGTTCTTATAGTATGAAGTCCATTGAAAGTTGAGAGCAAAATTTTAATTTATCTATTTATTAAGACAACTTTTTCACAAACATTCAACATTAATTATCCTGTCTTCGTCTCAGAGATTTAATTTAACTATGTAGTAGCTTGCCTACGCTTTACGTCTATCGCACAAGTGTTTAAAGATATGTATAGTAAAAAATATATGTATAGCGCTATAACTATACTCCCTCACTGTAGGTCGTGTCCCTTTGGCTCCTCATTCTTGTCCGTGCGCTCACGGCGTTCGCACAGGTCCACTACCACGAAGCAGCTTACATTAATCAAAAAAAAAAAAAAAAAATATAAAAAAAATATGCCTAAGCGTATTCGAAAAGAATCTGAAGAAGATAGATGGAGGAGAAAGTTGAAAAAATACGAAGAAAAATTGGACAGAAAACATCGTCATACTAGAAGAATAATATATTCAGATGAAGAAGATGATGTAATACCGCAAGGTGTGTACCTAACCCTTTGTATTCTTAGGGTTACACTTGATCCGTTGAATTCTTCGGATGGTACCTGTTCACTAAATACCTACGACCGTTGCATTCTTCGTGTCGTATACAATAATCCATATCCGTTGTATTCTTCGGATACATATATTTTTTTATAATACTTTTATCTCAATGCATTCATGGTTAAAAAATAATCTCTCAATATAATTATATATTGTTTTTTTTTATCATCATAATCATACACCTGGTTACGTCCACTGCTGGACACAGGCCCTTTTATTGATTTTTTAGATACTTTAATATAAAATACACAAAGCATTAAGATATTTTTTGTATAAAATTGTTTATTGTGGCTTTTTGGATTACAGTACATCCTGATTATGATCTGAATTCACACGACGACGGCGAATACACTGCGCTTTGCGAACCTGAGGGTATTCTTGAAAATGATAGCTGTGTGATTGAATCAGTGGAAGTGGAATCTAACTGCAATGAAACGAATATAAGCCACACGCCACCGTTACTTATTCATAATAGTGTACCGGAGTCTGATAATTTTGATCCAGATCTGTTGAGAGCACTAGGCGATGCTGATATAGAAACTGTTGAATTTGGAAATGATATTCAGGGGGACATTGCCTCGAGAATTCAAAAGATTTTACACTGTGGCTTGAAAAAAGAATTAAAAGAGGAAATTATTAAAAAACATATTTTTCCTAAAAATCTCCCATACGCTAAAGCTCCGGCCCTTAACCCGGAAGTGAATACCATGTTAACGGAAACCTGCAGACTAAGAGATCAACGATTACTGGCTAAGCAAAATCAACTTGGCAAAGCTCTTTCAGCATGGAGTTATGCTATGACCGATTTATTAAAGAAAAACCCTGACATTCCGAGCATAATTCGTACTTTGAACGATGTGGGTCAACTGTTAGCCGACTCACATTATCAAGAAAGTGAAACACGCCGGTCAGTGATAACTCCATTTATCGATAAATCTTTAACGGATTGTTTTAAAGATAGTAAAAGAGATTCCCTCCTATTTGGAGAAAATTTGGGAGATCAAATAAAAAATACACGAGGAATAAGAAGAACAAGTGAGTTAATCCAAGCCCAAAACACTTTAAATGGCAAACGCCCATCGGTACGAGGACGATATCAGCCGCGCGGCCGAGCCGGTGGGCCGAAACATCCGACGTCGTACACGTACCCGAACCGGAAGCGCATGGCACCGCCGCCACCGCCACCAGCGCGGACCACGTGGCGCCAACCACCTCTGCCACCGCGCCGACCTCCACAGCCGTCATCGCAGCCTACACGGGCCCGCTTCCCAACGCAACGTTAAGATCAGAAAATAATCAGGTACATGCTGGTCGTTTAAAATATTATTTAAAAGAGTGCCAATCTATTACTGGTGATCAATTTATTTTAGACGCTATTTCCGGTTATAGAATACCGTTTTTAGAAGAACCTAAACAAAGTCCACAAAATTATCCAAATCGATTTTTTTCTAAAAATGATTCTTTACTAATGAAAATTTAAATTAATCACCTGATTGAAATAGGGGCAATTAGGAAATGTCAACCCATAAGTGGACAATATATATCAGATATTTTTTTAATACCTAAGGCTGATGGCAGTAGTAGATTCATTTTAAACTTGAAAAAATTAAATGAGTATGTTTACACTGAGCATTTCAAAATCGAGGACATACGAACTGCTACAAAACTTATAACTAAAGGTTGTTATATGATAAAAATAGTTTTAAAAGAAGCCTATTTTTTAGTTCCGATCTATAGGGCTCATAGTAAATTTTTACGTTTTTATTTTGAAGAAAATTTATTTGAATTTGTTGTTTTACCTTTTGGTTTGTGTTCTGCCCCTTATATTTTCACAAAAATATTACAACCTGTGATCACTCAATAACGGTCGGAAGGCTTAATTTCAGTAAGGTATCTTGGCGATTTTTTGTGCATAGGGTAATCGCATATTGATTGCCTTAATAATGTTAATAAGACAATTAGTTATTTGACACGGCTAGGATTTATTATAAATAAAGAAAAGACAATTTTAATTCCTCAAACTGCTTGTCAATTCTTAGGATTCATTTTAGACTCTAATACAATGACTTTAAAGCTCCCTTATTCCAAAAGACTTAAGATTTATAATGAAGTAAATAAAATTTGCTCGTCAAAGCGAATAAGAATAAGAGAATTTGCGCGGTTTTTTAGGTTCATTGACCGCAGCGTGCCCGGCTATTCCATATGGATGGGTATATACGAAGTCGTTAGAAAGAATAAAATATTTAAGTTTACTTCATAATGACGGTGATTACGACGCATTTCTTAGTTTACCAGATAGTTTACAAGACGATTTATCCTGGTGGAAAACTAAAATTTTTTCAGTAAATTTTTTCTGATGCTTCGTTAACAGGCTGGGGTGCGGTAAATGGGACTCAAAAAACTGGTGGACATTGGACTACCGTTAAAAGCCTGTGTCATATAAACTATTTGGAATTGCTAGCTGTTTATTTTGGTTTGAGATCATTTGCAAAAGATAAAAGTAATTGTAACATTCTGTTACGCATCGATAATACTACCGCTATTTCGTATGTAGAATAGAATGGGTGGAGTTCAATTTGAACATTTAAATAAATTAACCAAAGACATTTGGAAATGGTGTGAAGAAAGGAATATATTCATTTTCGCATCATATATTCGTTCTTCATCAAATACAGAGGCCGATATCGAATCGAGAAAAAATAATACAGAGTGGGAGTTAGGGATTAATCAATTTAAGGAAATAATTATAAAGTTTGGAAAACCTTGTATAGACTTATTTGCAACGCGCATCAATGCAAAATACCCTTTATATTTATCTTGGCAAAAAGATCCCTTTGCCTTTAATATAGACGCTTTTACAATAGATTGGTCATATTTTCATTTATTTTACGCATTTCCTCAGTTTGCTTTAATTCTCAAAGTATTGAATAAAATTGTTACCGATCAAGCGACCGGCATAGTTGTAGTACCACTGTGGCCGTCGCAGCCTTGATTTCCTTTGTTTAGGTCCCTGTGTGTAAAGGAAATGCTTATATTTTCTCCAAGTAAATATCTCCTTTCATCTCCTTTCAGATCGGAGCACCCGCTGCATCGGCACCTTTCCCTGGCTGCGTGCCTGTTATCAGGGAAGGCTTCCGTAGGCAAGGTGTACCCGAACCTGCCTTAGACATTATGATTTCATCTCTTACACAAAGTACGATTTCACAGTATAAGTTAAGTTTAAAACTATGGTGGGTCTTTTGTGTACAAAATAATTTTGATTTTTACAATGTAGACATTAGTTCTGTTATTGAATTCTTAACTGAGTGTTTTAAAAATGGTTCCTCCTATGGATCACTAAATGCACATAGATCAGCAATTTCTTTAATATCTACATTTAAAATAGGTGATGATCTGAGACTTAAACGTTTTTTCAAAGGTATCTTCAAATTAAAACCGGTATTTCCTAAATATAACATTACATGGGATCCTAATAAAGTTTTAACATATTTAGAAAATATTTCCAACGAATCTGTGTGCCTAGAAATTTTAAGTAAAAAATTTGTCACATTATTAGTTCTTTCAACTGGACAAAGAATGCAAACCTTATCCTTGATTAAATTATCTGAAATTCAAAAGTTTGAAGACCGTTTTGTAATTAATGTTACTAGTCTAGTAAAAACTTCGGGATATGGCAAAAGTCAACCAATTTTAAATCTTCCATATTTTTCCCAAAGACCAGGAATATGTCCAGCCGCGGCCTTAAATAGTTATTTAACGATCACAAATTCAATTAGAAAAGATTTAGAGCAAAATAACCTCGTCCTAACATTTAAAAAACCACATAAAGCAGCTTCCTCTCAGACTCTAGGCCGTTGGGTTAAACAGATTTTGTTAGATAGCGGCATAGATACATCTCTATTTAGTGCTCACAGTACGCGACACGCCTCCACTTCAGCTGCTGCTCGTGCAGGCTTAAGTATAGAGGCTATAAGAAAGACTGCTGGGTGGTCCGAACAATCGGCAGTATTTGAAAACTTTTATAACAGACCCATTATCACTAATCAAGAGTGTACCAATTTAATTAACTTTATAACCTAAATACATTTAATTTAAAGTAAGTTTGATTTTGTTAATTGTTAATAGTTGTTATAATATTCTTATGCTCATCATAATGATAAATGTTGATTGTTAACGGTGAATTGGTCAATAAAACTGTTAGTTAAAAATATATATATATGTATTTTTATTTCATTGCAACATCAATCTTAACCTCTAAACATCTACATAGTTAAATTAAATCTCTGAGACGAAGACAGGATAATTAAATGATCAAACGAACTTACATGAAGTGAAGTTCGATCTTAATTATCCTGTCTTCGTTGAAGAGATTTAAGGTCCCTCCCTACCCCTAAATGGGCCCTTAATATCTTAGATCGACGTTGCAATTATCTTACTTTTAATTTTACCTACTCTAAAGATAATGAGGAGCCAAAGGGACACGACCTACAGTGAGGGAGTATAGTTATAGCGCTATACATATATTTTTTACTATACATATCTTTAAACACTTGTGCGATAGACGTAAAGCGTAGGCAAGCTACTACATAGTTAAATTAAATCTCTTCAACGAAGACAGGATAATTAAGATCGAACTTCACTTCATGTAAGTTCGTTTGATCATTTAATAACCCAAACATTCATACAATTGTCGTACGGCTGTGGTATAAAGGTGCGTGCAGACTATGTAAAATGTTATATAACTTATGTTTTATAACACATCTACACTATGCAACCTTGTTGTTTAACAATGTTACATAAAATAATAGCGTGCAGATAAGAATAACAATGCAATGTGACGATGTAATATAACAATTTTCGTTCGTTTGTCATTCTTCATTGGCTAAGTTATATAACAGTGTTGTACATATCTCTAACATGTTATTATAACATATTTTATAACTTTCAGTGTCTACATTATCTGAAACGTGTTATATAGCAATGTTTTATAACGTGGTATGTTACATAGTCTGTACGCACGCTTATAACTTTTAACGGACTCTATACATAAAATTAAAAGACTCAGCTCTTTGATGGCATAGCTGACTAGGGTCTGGGTGTATTCTAGAATACTCTTTAGTTTCTCCTCATTATCAAGCTTTTTAAAAGGTTCCTTAGTTTGTATGTCATATTATATGAAATATTACAAGAATTAAATTCAAAATAAAAAAATATACGTAGAAGGTTTCATGGAGGCTTTTTTAACACATAAGTAGGTAAAAGTCTGAGAACAATCACAGTAGCAATGAAACGAACGATCCGTCGAAACAACAATTTGCAAAACATGCTGTGCTCTTCACTACTTGTAAGTACAGTTTGCATAAAAACGATGTTCAAAACTATTTTATTGTCGTCGTGAAAGCCGGAAAACTCGCACTGGATACACCTAATGGTCAATTGCTTTAATATATGGCTATCATCATCATCATTATTATCACAACTCTTTTTGTACTGTTGATTGATGTTTAGGTCTTAGGTTGTTGGTTGATGTTTAGGTTAGTCGTAAACCTAGTACCCTAACTACTTCGGTTCACAATTATACATCACCTGGCATCGACTGCTTAGCGTGCCCTCCAAAGCACGGAAGTCGTCGTGAGAAATGTATGGTCTGCGTGGCAATCAGGCAGACCATGCAAGTAACGACTGCGCCGAGCGTTAGATACACCTGATTGTAAATATTATGAAGGCCAATAGATATAATTTATTATAAATATATTACTTTTATATTATTAGTTCCTGTATAATCAGTAACTGATTCCTTGCTTCATCCAGAGCTCAGTTACGATTACATTTGGTTATAATATAAAAATTGGAGGACAAAATTACTTACAGATCCATATGTCTTCTTTATTCCTATTAAGCCATGATTATCAACAATAATAAATAAAAAAAAATTAATTACATATTTTTTTAATCATTTTAAACTTGCATCATACTCGTATATAATATACCTCGACTTGTCTTCTACCTTGGTTTCGCTATAAATTTCATGATTTAGTTTACTAAAGTTATGATCTGATATTGATGAATTTCAGATAAGGAAAACATTACATACTATGCTAGTTATTCAAGGTAGAAATCTAAATGGTAAAATAAAAAAATAACCTCAATTTCATACTAACGATCAATAATATGAATTTACGAATACTTTTTAATTAGCACGGTAATTTTGACCTGTCATTTAAATAAACATAAATTTCCCTTAATATGAAAGTTTGTTTTGCTGACCTTTCATATTGTGTTATAGTGTTGCAATACTGTGGCATATACCGCGTAACGACTAATTAATTCCACATCTCAACAACTTAATAAACAAAACGTTTTTCACGTTACTGGCAATTAGAGAAAAACTTGTTAACCGTTATCATAGCTGAGTTTTGTTTGAAAATAGAATGCGCATTTTCATTACATTTTTAAATGAAAAGATAACTTTACTAAAGTAATTTAATCTCCCTTGATTTCTTTTAACATAGGCTCCATTTGTCTATCTTCAATTAATTGAATGAAACCTTTGAATTTAGATCTCGATAAAAATTCAATTTGAGAATTGTCGCTTTTTTATTTTGACAATGTTTCGCGGGAAAGGGCTAAAGGAGGCTGAAGATAAACGTAATGGGAAAAAAGTTAATTTGGAATTCGATGTTTAAAAAATGCAACAAGCGGATGATTCTATGAGTTTTTTTATTGTAACCCTTAATTAACTTAACTGATTTCTTAGAAGCAATTTAAGGAAATCTTTGTGGACATTTTAATATCTGTCTCTATTTTAACAGCTAAAAATGCAAAGTGAACATGAAGAATTAGATGATACAAGACCGACTCACTCGATTTTAGAAAGGAATAAAACTTTAATAGTAAGGATGAACAGATGCAGATAGGTAATATGACACTCACGTTTATATGTGTCTATGTTTTGGCAATCTAGCTCAATAGTAAGATTATGGCTTTTGTTATTCGTTCTAGATGAATACACTTATGGAAATTCTATACTTTTTTAAATGTATATCGTAGGTAATACACCTAGAACTATACACAAAAAAAAATATGAAACATACAAGGCTTCGTTTAGGTACAGGTTCTTCGTGCAAGTTCGAGGTTCAGCGTCTAAGGCTGCAAACTGGACGGCAGCGAGAGAAAGTAGTAACACGATAGAAAGTATTGAGTTTGTATGAAACCGCGACAAATCCCTCGAGCGCCCGCTGGCGTCGAGAAAGGCCCTTCGTCGCTGCCCGCGCCGCTGTCGCTCTCGCTGTTGCTGTCGCTGCCGTCCAGTTTTCAGCCTAAGGTAGATAGTGATTAAAGTACTACCACAGTCATTTATTTATTACTACATGACGTGTTCTGTATTGCCTGCTGATGTCTCCATATAGTTTTTTAATACATTTGTAAGGTTGTCTGTAAGAAATCGCTCTATAGCGATAAGGCCGCCTATTGCACCCTTCAAAATTGTTTTTGTTTTTGTTCCAATGAATATTTTCTTTTTCTTTTATAATTTTGTAAGTAAGTCTGCAATGAAGTATGAATAAATAAATAAAATAAATAAATAAAATATGAATAATGTAAATACCTATTAAGCATATTGTAAAAGGCAAGTAATCCAAATAAAAACCTGATTTCTAAAAAACATAACAAAATATTTTATGCACAAATAAACATACATACGGACTGATTCATTATTTCTTCTGTTGTCTAAACCGTATAAAAAAATCTTCTGAAAAGTATTCAACCAATAATTAATTCCTTAAAAAAAAAGTCACCCACCAAAGGGGTGCGCCTTTCAAAATCTTCCATGATGGTATCAACATGAAAATTAAAAAGAATTAAAGGCAAAGATTTTTTTTCAATTGTCTTTTTTTCTTTGTAAACAATACAATTTTTCGTTTGATCTCTTTGTTGATTTCAAGCTTATAAAGGGAGTTAAATAATGAAAAAGGTTGAAATCAATGTCTTGCGAATGTTGTTTGGGTAACGTTTTATATTTTATATTTTGTATTTAATTTATTTACTTTTTACTAGCTTTTCAAGCAACACGCATTAATTACATTACATAACACATTATATAAAAAACATAAATCTTGTGTTTTCTATGAAACCGAATATCAATTTAATTACAGTAGTACTTTTAGACAATTAACCTTTTATTAGGCCTAAAAAAATTCTAAATTAATCTATAAATTCCATACGCTAATAAGAGACGCGCTGGACCGAAACCGATGGCGGCAGATCATCCGCTCCAAATGCAGCCCTGATGCTCACCACGATCCTCACACATGAGGGACCGACCCAAGAGAGAGAGAGGCCTAAAAAAGTAAAAAATATGGTATTAATTAAAAATAGGTCCTATGTTATTGATTATTGATTGATATTATACCTATACACCTTTTAATATCCTATGCTACTCCTTAAATAAGACTGAAAAATATACTTTTGTATTTCAGTAACAATACACTGTTTGTATTGTTACTGAAAAACAAAAGTATATTTTTCAGTTTTTATTTAAGCAACACACCTTTCAAACGTAAGCTTCAATAATCTTTTGTTATATTGATCTCTGAAACATGGCGAAACTCTGGGGTATCTCAGCTAAGGTCCCAGGACTCCTCAAACCGACATTATAATCTAAAATATGTTGATGAAAAATATAATTACTCTCCAAACCTGCATCTTCAACCCTCATTCCTTTCAGATCAAACAACAAAAGTCGCATTAACCCTTACACAGGTAGTTTCCGCATTAAAGTTGTTCTCTTAACCCTTCAGCTGACCTAGGGTCATCTTAATCAACCCCTTAACGGTCAATCGGTAAAGTTGACCCGTCGTCGGGGGTCCGAGAGAACTAATTATTGTCATCGTATATCGGTGCTTTGTGTTTTAATGCATTCTACGTGTGAGGTTTCGTTCTTTGATTAGGTTGGCCTATGGGTTAAGGGAATGGGTTTTTGTTGATAATTTGGGTAGGTTTCGCGGTTAAAATCGGTTGTTTTTAAAATCAAGTAAGCCATATAAATGCAAGAGAAAATACAGAGGAAATGAGGTGATAAAGGTTGCGCTAAAGAAAGACTTAAAACTCTATTATCAAACTTACTTACTTAAAATATTATTTATTCAGGGGATCAAATCATCAACATACACCGTAGAATGTTGTTAACTTTATTATTATTTTTCAATCTAAATATCATAAGTAACTTAACTTGAAAGTTGTATTATATTCCGAGAATTCCTTTCATTAAACAAAATAAGTATCTTGAACAAAAAATGTATGTTTGCCCCTTTATTATTAGTCCTCTTTGAAAAGAATTCTTTAGAAAGAGTTAATTAGTATATACTAGAGAATTGAATTAACCCATCAACGTTGCCTTATCATGGATATTCCCAAAAAATATAATCAGTATTGCATTTTGTTCTTACGAGTTTGATGTATGTCTAAAACTACCATTAAAATTTGGGATATATTTTATTGAAGAAATACTACAGGATCAAAAGTTGCGACAGCAAAAAGAACAGTGTGACGTTATAAATTGGTCCACCATTTGATACATTTTAAGTCGACGATCCTTTTCAAGTATTATGGTTAAGACGCAATGTATTTACAATATAGTAAAACCTGATGAAATATTTTATTATTTTTATTATTTATGCATTGAGTAAAACTTATAATTGCTGCACGATTCATACTTTCACCTCCATACTTTGCAAAGTCATGGGACGTGTATTAAACAAACGACTCCTGAAACGACATACCTCGAGACCAACGAGCTCCTAAGCGATAGCCAATATGGTTTCCGCAACTTACGCTCTGCCGGCGATCTTTCCGTGTATGCCACTTACTTATGGAGCGAAGCCATGGACGGTCATGGTGAAGCAATAGCTGTATCCTTAGACATGATGGCATGAAGGCATGAAGGCATGATGGTTTCTTAAGTATGCTTCCAGCATATGGCATACCGATTGGGCTCTGTGACTGTATATCTGATTTTCTGAGGGAACGGTCAATTCGAATAGTCTTAGATGGCTACTCCTCCGACCAAATGGCAATAAATGCCGGGGTACCTCGGGGATCTGTTCTCTCTGCAACATTATTCTTGCTGCACATTAATGACCTTTTAACACCGGGCATTATTGGTTATGCTGATGACAGCACTGTTGTACGGAGATACGTATCCAATGCGCGAGCGAGCCCCCGTGAAATCCGAAGTTTAAGAAAGTCAATGATTGAGCGCGTTGATTTGACCTTACGGAAAGTATCCGATTGGGGTGAGTCGAATTTGGCCAAATTCAACGCATCCAAAACTCAGGCATGTCCATTCTTCGCAAAAAAGAATACCTTTACATTAATGCCCACTTTCCAAAATGTATCTATCCCCATCACTGACCATCTCATCTAGGGCTTTTAAGCGTAACTGTAAGATCTAGTTCAAACTTCGGTCAACAAATTGTGTCCATGGCTCAAGTAGCTTCGACAAAGTTGGGAATCATCTCGAAGGTACGGCGGTACTTCGGCCCTGCACAGCTTCTTAACTTGTACACAGCTCAAGTGCGATTATGCATGGAGTGCTGCGGGGATGGTTTGTTATGGATTATGGTTCAGCCAAATATCAACTAGAAGCGCTGGACTCCGTTGACTGAAGAGCCCGTAAACTAATAAACAACGTCGAACTTACAACCAAAAAACTGCAGACCCTAGAGCATCGTCGTAAGGTTGCTTGTTTAACCGTGTACTACAGGATACATTTTGGTGAGTGCGCGAGTGCTCTGTTTGAACAAATTGAATCCTCATCCTTTTACCATCGGACTACTAGACGCAGACAGAACTTCCATCCGTATGTGGTAGATATACCGAAAGTCAAACTAAGCGCTTTGACAGTTCCTTTTTGATACGGGTCGTCCCGGTTTGGAATGAACTGCCTGTGTCCATTTGCCCTGACTAGTATAGTCCTAGTACTTTTAAGCGTCGAGTGAATAGGTGTACCGCCATAGTCTTCATGTTCACTTAACATCAGGTGTCATGGAAGACAAACGTCCCATCCATATTTTATAAAAAAAAATATTTGCGAAATTACTTCGTGACCAAAATACAGTCCTATGTAGGTTTACGTAGTATGTTTGGTATATTTGTAGTTTTTACTTTTGGCAATGAAAATGGTTCATGCTGTATTTTGACGACCGGCTGGTGTAGCGGTAACATGCATTGCCTTCTATGCCAGAGGTCCTGGGTTCGAATCCCGGCGGGGCGGCGGATATTTGTGTGATGAACACAGATATAAGTCGTCAAGTCATGGATGTTTGTATGTTTATTTAAGTTTATTCTAATAAAAAATATGTATTTATTCAATATGTATGTTTATGTATTTCTTAAGTATATCAGTTATCTAGTATCCATAACACAAGTTCTGAAACTTAATTTGGGCTAGATAATGTTGTGTGAGTGTCAGAAATATTTATTTATTATTTATTATTATTATTAAATTGCAGAAAAGTATTGGCCATTCGTTAGTTAAAACAAATTCTGAACTTCAATCGAATTTTTGGTTTTACGGCGTCTGTTGATACTACCTATCTTGCGTTTCTATTCAATGCAGAAAAGCACAGACAGTGGAAACAAGTAGATAGTAGGGTGCTACCTAACAAGAGATCAACAAGAGACATTGGTTAATGGTCTTAGGGTTTAACTTATCACTAGTAAAAGAACCTCTTCATTCACTTGAATCTTATCCACATTAGTCCTTACCTTCTTGCCGATACGAGCTTGAGGACAGATCCAAAGGCAAAAATAAAATAAATATAATAAAAACCCAAAGCACGTCGGAAGGAATATCTTTTATCTTGTAATTATTTTCATCCTTTAAGAGAAAAGAAAATAGATAAAAACATTCAAACGAATGATAATTAATTTGTCCTGTTTCTCATTGTTGGACTCCATTGTTGTATTTAATAAGGAATTATGAATTATTTTTTTTATAAGTTTAGGTACTACGCTTTGATCAAGTGTTTTTCTTTTTAAGAAAGCTAAACCTCTATTACCACCGTTATTTAAAATAATAAAGTATGTTTTAACTTGATTGATTAGTACTGTTTTCGTTTTAAAATATTTACAATAGTTAATTATTGGTTTTCTTGAAAACTTCCTTAGTTTTCAAGTTCAGAATAACCTGGCCATCCTTTTTGGAACTCTGTACTACAGGATACGTTTTGGAGAGTGCGCGAGTTCTCAATTTGAATTAATCTTACCCTCACTATTTTACTATCGGACTACGAGACGCAGACAGAACTGCCATCTGTTCCAGTTCCTTTTTGAATCGTATCGCCAAGGTTTGGAATGGACTGTCTGCATCTATTTTCCCTGATCAATATAGTCCTGGTAATTTTAGGTGAGTGAATAGGTTTCTCGTGGATGGACGTGTACTACCTTAGTCTTCGTGTTAACTTATCATCAGGTATCATGGAAGACAATCGTGCCATCCTTATTTTATAAAAAAGTGTACCTAGCTCGAATGAAAAGGAGACCGAAAGAGGAAAATGTGAACAAAGACATACGTTTTTTGTTACAACATCTTGTAATTATCACCTATGTACAGTTAGGAGGATAATTTTAAATAACCCAATGCAGTTTAAATACTTGAAAAACCAATACTAAGCACGTGATAGTTTCTATAACGGACCTTGAAGCTCATCAGCTACTTTATTAATTGTATTTGGTGTTTCAATTTAAAATTCCTACTTTCTGATCTGAGGTCAAAGGTTGTCTCTTTTTAAAATAAGTGAGTAAGATTTTAGGCTCAGCCAGACTGTTGGAAACAAAACATGAAACCACGGTGACATTGCTAGTTTACAACAATGAAGACGGCTGTTGACAACCAAATTACTCATGCCCTTGGCGGGTTGTAAACGGCGGTGTTTAGAAACACAGACATACATCTACATAGACAACGCAAGTGTCACGATTTGTATTGAAACCATGCCTGCGGACTTTTTAAGACCTATTGTGACGTCACAGCTAAAATTTATTACTGGGAAATACAAACAGATACAGAGACACCGATGCCGCCGATGAAATCGATTATTAAGAACGATATTGATATTGTGGAATTCGATTTTCTAACAAACATACATACGCGCGGATTAAATCTAGAGGCGACCAACCTTGACGCTTGGTCGGGGTTCGGACACGCAAAGTACATGCATTTGCGTTATCCATGTAGATGTAGATGATGTATGTTGAGGAGAGTGTGTACGCTTGTTATTGTATATTTTACTATGTAACTATCACTATAAATGACTTTTGTAGGTTTTGAGCCTGCGTTTCAACCTTTACTTCTCTATATCCTCAATTACATACAAAACTGCCATCGCGAAGATGTAGTCAACGCGAGAGATCAAAGTGCACTGACGATTTAGGGCGTGTCTTAGCGTGACCTTGGTTTATGTTCTTGTTTGTCTCCTTGTTTGCAACCACCGTTTGTAACAGTGTAGATGACTCGGAATTGGTTGTCAACAACTTAACCTTCCTTAACCTTGGTTGGAAACATTGGTTTTCAACAGTCTGGATGGAGCTTAAATATAAGTTAAGTAGTAGGTAGAACTCACATTCTAAACCCTACCTATCTCTTATGATCATCATCATCATCACAACTCTTTGTAATGAGCCCACTGCAGGGCATGAGTCTCTCCCCTGGGTGAAGAGGAGGTATAGGCCATAATCCACCAAGCTGGCCCAGTGCTGGGTGGTGGATGCCAGAATTTTCAGGGCGCCAAGATGGCTTCTGACAAACCCTAACGACTACTGTATACAATTACACAGCACCCGGGACCGACTGCTTAACGTGCTCTCCGAAGCACGGAAGTCGTCGTGAGAAATGAATGGTCGGCGGTCACCCATCTAAGTACCGACCCCGTCGAACGTTGTTTAACCTGTGATATCGTATGATACACACAGTAACCACGGCGCCACGACGACTTCTCTTATGATAATTAAACCTTATTCTTCTAAACTCGTAGGAATGAATTCTTAAGTTTCGTTTACAATATAATAATTGGCTTGTTACTTCGTATTCAGCTTATAAAAATACAAGAAACATGTTTTCTGGTTATTAAAATTTTGCCAAGTTTCATGAAAATCCGAATATTTACGTGACAGAGCTAAAACCATATTAATATCATGCAAACATAATAACGAACTTTCAAATTTATACTTAATGTTATATTAAAATAGTAAACATTTGTTAGCACTTTTTTGAACTAGAAAAAATTACGTATATACATATATCAAAACATCATCTTTTATCGAAAGGACATTAAAGAGTAAAAAAGGCATGCATGAACATTTTTATTCATTCTAAAATTTCAAAGCGTCCAACCGTAGCGCCCAGTTTTCAGTTCTCCCTATTGGCGATCGGTAATCGATAGGTTTCCGATCAGCCAATGGGATGCGAGCTTTTGACACGCCTTTTGAGAACACACGCCTTCATGAGAAGGGAAATTTCATATGTGCTATTGGTAGAATTGATTTAAGAAGATATTGGTTTTCCAAATTAGTATGATAAATTGTGCTGTAAACTAAAAAGTTCAAAGTTTTGGAAAGTTTCATTAAAAAAATCAAATATAATTGAAAGTTAAATATAGTAAGTGAACACTTATCTTTAAAAGTTCATAGGTAAAATTTACATGATTATTTTCCATGCAAACAATACCACCATTATTTTAAAGTTTTGCAGAACGAGTACAAACTTACTCACTAAGAAATACGTAGGCACGAAGTATAAGTAAGTTGTATATATCAAAATACGTCAAATCATACAGCCTTATAATAAAGGAGGATTCATTAAAGGGGGTCTATGATAAAAATATCTAAAGTTAATCAAACTCTTTGGTAAACTTCAATGTAGCATTAGCTCTACGTGACAACAAAAAAAAAAGATTTTTTTTGTTGTATAATAGCTCAAAGTCTTTCGATTCTTAAAAATATACTGCGTGGCAGTGCCATGATCATACCCTGGCAAATACTTCAATGCAGTAAAATGACAGTTCCAGTGTGCCCAATTTAGGGAAGAAAAAAAATAGTGATGTGGTTTAAGTGAATGAATGTAATTACCTATTATTAAATAATAATATTGTAATGTATGGAAAAAAAATGTTGGCTTACAAGATATTTCTTTTTTTATGGTGCTGTTAGCAAAGGGCTATTCTTGAAATTTCATTTTAAACGACAAATCGAGTTTATAAATAAAGAAGTTATCAAGTCGATTTTACTTCTACTGTAGCCGTTTAAAAGGTTTGGTAATTCATTATTTTCATTAAAGTTACTTTAAAGATATTCTTGAATTTGACATGCCTCAAATTCAATCTAATATATAAAATTCTCGTGTCACAGTTTTCGTTGCCATACTCCTCCGAAACGGCTTGACCGATTTTGATGAAAGTTTTTGTGCTTATCCGGTATCTATGAGAATCGGCCAACATCTATTTTTTTTTATATGGCAAAACAACGTTTGCCGGGTCAGCTAGTTATTTATAAATTCCTTTAAAATTTTATGCAAAACGAATGACAAAGAGTTATTCGTTTTTAATCGTTCTCGTTCAGTACTTACACTACGAAGTTTTTAACTGGTATAATTTTTTTCCAATTTGACATTTCTAACTGTCAGTTTACTACATTGAATTATTTGTCAGAGTATATGTTTGTCATGATCTATGACTTAGCGGGAGTGGCTATCAAAGTACTTACAGTCACCAACAGGTGACAAATAAATAGATATTTCTGATATTCACACAACATTATCCAGCCTAAATTAAATTTCTTAAAGATGTGTTATGGATGGTAGATAATAACTAATAACTGAAGCAATAGATAGGAAGCAATACATTATTTGTATTTGCTTGAACTTACATTTCGCGCTTCTTTAAAAACATACATCTATACTAATATTATAAAGAGGAAACCTTTGTATTTTTGTATGTTTGTATTGAATAGGCTCAAAAACTACTGGACCGATTTCAAAATTTCTTTTACCATTACTTAGAGGGATTCTTCCGAATCCGTATAGGCTACTTTTTATCCCGAAAATCCCGCGGGAATCGAAATTGCGCGGGTAAAACCGCGCGCAACAGCTAGTATTGAATATATGCATACTTTTTTTTAGGAAATTAACTTAATTAAACGAATGAACATCCATGACTTAATTAACAGATGTGTTCATCAAACAAATATCCACCACAATAAAGAACCAGGACCTCTGGCATAGAAGACAATGCACATTGCCACTACTACACCAGCCGATCGTCAGAAGGTGAGACCAAGGTTAAATATGCGTAAAAAGTACAACTGCCCCATAATTTAAAAGTAGCCTTAAAAATCGTTGCCAACCATAAAAAACGGACGACCGATTGGAAAAGTTTCTGAAGACATGCGCAAAGCAGTCTGTATTTTTTCTTCGAAACGGGCGTGGCAATAAAGTATCAATAGATATTGATACGCCCATCACACGTAAGTATAAGTATGTAATATGTATGTAAGTTAATATGTATCTTTGTGCTTGGGAGGTCCTGGTAGAAGTATCGTAATGGTTTTTTGAAACAGTGTGTGATCATTACTGAAAAGCAATTGAAATGTTAAGTTGGGAGTGTAATTTAGAACTGTATGTTATAAAATCTGATTAAAACCATTTTTAGGCTCTATGAATCGTGAAATCTTATTACAATGGAGTATTTTTATTTATAGGACTGTTGTATTTTGTTAAAGGGTATTGAGAGAATATACCTAGACTATAAATTTGCCGGTAAATTTCAAAAGACACCATTGATGAAAAATTTCTTAATGAATTAAGTTATCATATTTAACTCTTTCAATAAGAGGCTACTAAATATTCTTCTACAACTTAGGGTTCTCTAAATTCCTTAAGCATGTAAAATGACCCCATAGGAATCAATAAACTATATTTAAAGTCCTTATTCTGATAAGATCTCTTAAGCAATCATATGTTTCAGCAATTTGCTTTTAAAATCTAGATTCTAGTTCTTATTGAAGCAGATTTTTTCGGACACATATTTCAGTTATTGTCTTGATAAGAAAATTTTTTTTTGAGAGATAAATTTGTACCATGAATATGTGTTTCAGGCTTACGATTTATAAAGCAAGCTAATATATATATATATTCAATACGTAGATTTCTTATTTAAATGAATGACAAACGTATTAAAAGAAGAAGATTACAAGTAAACCTCTCACAAAATAAGAAATTAAATGTAGGTAATTAAAAGGCTTACCTTGATCTTTTACTATATTTCTCTGACCCTGATATGAAAATCCTTAAAATCCAAATAAAGCTAAACAATATACGCCTGAAAATAATTTCATGAAAATTGATAGGACCCTCCCAATCCAATAACGATACTGCGCAGACTCGAACCGATATCCATTTAATAGATGGACGTATGGGCGTGCCCAGGCGTGTCCCGGGCGGTAACAGATTCCAGAAACACAAATTCCAATATCGTTCCAATAATAGGGCTTTACCTTTCCATATTCATATACCTTTGCCGGGAATTTCGAAAATCTACACGGGAACACTAATCCTTCATAATGCATGTACCACAGCTTACAATTTGAGTGTTCTATCTGGAAGAGATCGCTAAAGAGCTCTTTATTATTTATTATTATTATTATGTATGCTTACAGCTACACGCCTTTCGGCGGGAAAGACCCGACAATCGAACCAGTCGGTCTGGGATCAGGGCTAGAGAGACAGAAACCGGCTAACGATTCGGGCAGTCTCGAGCAAAACCGCTTTTTGCATGCGTGCTGGAAGCGAACCGCGCCGAATCCCAATATTATTATTATTATCATTTCAAATAAATGACTTCAATTGATTACTATAAAGCTCGTTTTATCGTCAGTGACAAATAATATTCATAACTCGTACCCATTATAAGAATTTTCGTGGTTTATACAGTCATAATATGAAATCTGTAAGTAAGATTAATATAACATTTAAAAATGTTTTGTGAGTCACATAAACGGCTTTTTATGCGGCTTTAACTCACTTTTACTCACACAAGGACTCCATAAGAGTTCGAAACTAGTCGGACACCTCCGACAATAAATGTGAGTCGAAGCCACATAATAAACTATAATAATAATAATAAAATATTTTTTTATTAGGACTATTCCGTCATCATAAATTTCTTTGAATTGTTACAAAATCCCATAATGTCCACATAATAAGCTTGCTTCTAAACGACACTAAAATATCAAGTGGCATATAAAATTTCAAATATTCATATTCCAAAGCATTATAAAATATAGCTATGTTAAAATATAATGCACTTTCGTTATAATTCGCTTTAAGCTAAATTACTTCACAAAGTTTCACAATAAATCAGTAATTAAAAAATATACTATTCTTCTCTAAACAAAAACGTTTTTATAGACTGTGTCTATAGTAAGGAGAGAAGCACGATTTTCAAAGAGAGGGACCAAACACAGGATGAGTGCGAAGCTGATAGTTTTAAGCTGGATTGAAATTTTAAATATCTGTTTTATATCTTTTATTTAAAACAAAATAATATTTAAGCGTTGCCATGGCAACCAAAATCTAAATCCAATCCAAGTTTATGTAAGTATCTTGTATTGATTTTACATTTATAATTTCACAAAAATCCTGATTAAGTATAGTCTCAGGAAATTTGTGCTGCTGCGCAATCGGATGCGAAATATGTAATATGAAACCGCTGTTCTTCGAGACTAATGTATTCAAGAACTAACTCTACAGATTCATTTTGTAGCATGCATATGCAAAAAGTTAAAATTTAAAAAAACATATGCCTAATCGGCCATTTTTAACTAAAGCCAGAAGATATATTAAGGCTCGCATGGTATTACCGCCTAAGTCTCCATAAGAGAAATTTCTCATCCTTACGTAAAAAAAATATCATTATAAACTCTGACGTAAAAGCAACTTTCAAAAAATGTTTGTTCACCAATTCCAATTTAATTTCTTAGATTTTTTTCTGGTTTTATTTTTTAAGGCGAAGGACAAACAAGATTTTTCATTAAAGTCGCACTAAAATCGGATTATCCGATTAGGAGCTATGATATTTCAGACAGACATACAGATACTTGGACATTATTTAAACAAACAATTGATGCTGAACATACACTAATTTAGTTTTTGTTGCACATAAAGCCTTAGTTATACCCAAGCCCACAGTAATGTGTAACAATTTTATAAAAACCCGTAATTTTATTCGTCTCCGACAAATATAATCATCATACCATTAGTATATTAAAACTCTTTAAGAATCGCTTTTCGCGGTTCTAAGTCCTTACCCTAACCTAGATAATGAAAACTCAGATAAATAATAATATACCTGACTGTCCCTGCTACTTAAAACGAAAATTGTGTTCAGAGAACGGGTTGAGGAAGTAATATTTATGACCCCAGCAATCCTCATTAACTAATGAGAGGAAGGAAAGAGTGTCATAAACCCGTAAATTAAATAATATTTAAGTTTTTAATGCGCTAAGTAAGTTTAAGTTGGGAGATGGTGGTTCGTAGATGTGTTAAGGAATTTACGTTTTGATATTTGAGTTTAAAGCTCCTTAAATTACTTAGTAAACTTTGTATTACTTATGGTTGTAGGGTTTGTATTACCATCTCTATTTATTGTCAATAAATATCATTTTTGCTTTGTTTTTATACATAGTAACAGGACATATCGGTGTCTTATTGCGTTAAATCGTGTCTACATATCCAAACATCTGTAATCACATGAAAACGCCGCGTATTTTTATTTAATACCTTAAGTCCTCCTGATAAAGCTGAGGATATTAAGTACCCGTATGATTATAGTTTTTGCTGTAGGTACCTACTTATAATTATAATAATTATAATAAATAAGTATAACAATTAATATAATGAGAGTTATAATAATAATTATAATAACAGTAACTAAGTATCAGGGAAATGCAATTTTAAAGCTCAGACCTCGATCTTAAATTTAAAACATGATAATTTAAATTTTGACAAACACTGTAGCGAAGGGGTAAACCTATCTGCCTCAATCGCCAGTGGTTGCGGGTTCGATTCCCGCACGCATCATGAAAAAAATGTTCCGTGTCTGGGTGTTTATCTATACAGGGTGTAATCTAATTCCCTCATAAAGCCGAAATGTATTTATATTCTAGTTTCCCCCCTAGTCCGCTACATGGTATCTCATAACACAAGCTTTGCTTACTTTGGGGCCATGTAGTTGGTGTGATTGTCTGGGGATTTTATATTTATAGATTTAATATAATGTATGACAATCTCATGTTACTCATAATGTACATTTTGGATTTTCTTTGTAACATCGACTTTGAATACCTAACAAGGAAACGCAGGGTAAGCTCCTCGGCGCAACTGGGACAAGTATAGATAACCACTTAATAAATAATTAATCAGTAGTAAATAATTGTTCAGGAAAAGTAGGTATTGAAGTATTGCCTCAGAAAATGTTTGTCAACAATACTCATCACATCATAATCATCACAACTCTTTGTAATGAAGATTTGACGAGTAGGTTTGTCCATTCTAGGTTCGAGAAAATAATACTTTTGGAAATGTGTATCCGTTCTTAAGTACCTACTCGTATAATACAACGTATAGCTTACTTCTTAATTAGAGTGAGCTATTGTGTGAATGAACTTTCAAAAATCTTTTCTCTTCATATATGATCTCAAACTATCACGTCCTCGAATTTTGAAAGTGACCCACCAGCCACCCTGTGTACTTTTGTTAATTGTAGACGGTAGAATGGTTCACTAGCCAGTCTGTAAGGATTCGATTCAATATAGAAACAAGTCACGTCTAGAATAAATTATTTAGACACAACTTTGTTACTAAAAGCGATTACTTTCAGGATATACACACAATATATTGTGTGTTACTTTAAATCTGCCATAATCCTTTAATATGGCAAACGTTTAGGAGACAACCAACTTATAATTTTAATCTTATTTTTTACTTGCAAAATATAGCGAAACCCGCAAGCACAAAGGCGCTTCGGAAAACTCAAGGCTTAAAAGTGCCGCTACTCTGCAATAGATGGCGCTACCTAGGTATACTTGGAGGACATAATACTGAAAATATTCTTGTATATTTTGAGATTATCAGAATGAAGGTTTTGTTTCCGAATTATGTATTATGTTAAATATTGATCTCAGGAAGAGTTATGTAATGTGCAAGCATGCCTATTGAGTTGTCACCTACAAACTTTAACTATCTCATTTTATTGTATAAAAGAAAACGTGTACTCTTTTGAGTTTTTTGAAGAACTGCATGCTACGAATCATGATAAAAATATTTTAAAATTTTAATTAGGTTTTAATAATTTTTACATACTGGAGTTTACCGTATAATATGTATCAGTCTGCAGAGCTTGTATGTAGGTATATCATGTAGTAGTATCTGGGTCTCATATTAGATGGGCGCTGGGCCTTCGGTCAGCATTTTAAGGTGCTGGCCGAACGGCTCATCAAGGCAGTGGCTGCACTGGGGCGGCTGCTGCCGAACGTGGGGGGGCCTGGTTCCCCATGCCGTAGGCTTTACCTCGGTATTGTGGGAAGCATGGCCCTCTACGGAGCGCCCATCTGGGAGGATGCCCTCAACCGCCAAAATAAGGCCCTGCTACGGAAGCCGCAGAGGGTCATGGCGGTGAGAGCATCGCGGGGGTACCGCTCGATTTCCCATGGGGCTGCTTGCGTTTTGGCAAGCGCCCCCCCGTGGGAACTCGAGGCGGTAGTGCTCGGTGCCGTGTACCGGTATCGAGCCGAGAGGAGAGATGCGGGCGAGCGCCCCTGTCCCGAGGAGGTGGCACGCGTCCGCAGGAGTGCCAGGAGGGCACTGCTTAGGGGGTGGGAAGAGTCCCTCGTCGCTTCCGCTTACGGGGCCTGGACGATCGATGCGATTCGTCCGGTCCTCGTTGAGTGGGTGCAGCGAAGGTGGGGGACTCTGACCTTCCGCCTTGTGCAGGTATTGACCGGACATGGTTGTTTCGGTCACTACCTGCACAGGGTCGCCCGGAGGGAGGTGACGACAGAGTTTCACCATTGTGGGGCGGCCGACGACACGGCGGAGCACACCTTGGCGGTGTGTCCAGCGTGGGGTCGGCAGCGGCACGATTTGACGTCTGTCGTCGGAGGGGACCTCTCGCTTCCCAGCCTGGTAAAGGCCATGTTGGGGAGTCGAGAGGCTTGGGCGGCCATGACCTCCTTCTGCGAGGACGTAATGTCGCAGAAGGAGGCGGCGGAGCGGTGCCGGGAGGATGACGCCTCCTCGGCACCGATCCGCCGAAGGCGGAGGGGGGGGCGGAGAAGGAGATACGCTCACCTTCTCCCTCCCGATAGCCAGCCGTAGCAGGTGAGGGGACCTGATGCGGCTACTAGGGCTATGGTGGGGAAATGGTCTTGTGTACTGGACCATTTCCGTCGTGGGAGGGCGCTCGGCTGAGGCTGAGTGCAACCCGCCGGGGCTCACGGGTAATGCCAATGGCGGTACCGTGAGCTCCACTTATGGCGGATGAGGTACACCTGGAGGTTTTTAGTGGGTGGGTCCGGCCTTCCGGAAAAAAAAAAAAAAAAAAAAAAAAAAAAAAAAAAAAAAAAAAAGGTATATCATGTAGTGGTACTCATGTAGATACTGAAATAACTTTTTAGGAATTTAAATTAAGAATCTATGGACTAAAAAGCTAAGAAGAAAGGAGGTCATATGGAAGTCGGACTAGTGTACCGAGGATTCAATTCAATTCAATTCAAATACTTTATTTCCATTTTCATAGAATGGATAAATATTAACAAACCATAATATACAATTTATATAGGATTCTGTATCAACTTGTAGATTTATGTCCATATTTAAGTACTTAATATAAAACAAACTCACAACTCTGGGACCGATTTTAAGTACCCCTAAATGAATGGAATCTATTCCCTTAGGATCATTTTTATAGTTGAAAGCGGTTTATAAATATGGGTTTTAGTTGACTAAATTCAATAAGTGGGCTAATGCATATGCACTCATTATGTTTGAAATGACCAGCAATTAGTATAGGTACTGCTGACATAACTTATACCTATAGCCCTTATGGGGAAGGCAGAACAACAGAGGCTATAATAGTACCTGAAGTCACGCTTGACTTTTGAGGTATTATAATGATTGAGAGAGACTATTATAGTAAGTAAGGGGTCTGTCACCCACAGAAAAGCAAATAAAACCTCTTTCCCATAACTGACCTACAGTATGCCCAGGGGAGGCAGCTAGCATATTCTATGTTTTTCTTTTGCTCCCAGTCCAGCGTACCTATAAGTTTGTACTAATTTCTTTCTGTAATATATCTATAAGTTACCAATTTTCGTATTTTCTCCTTTACTTGCTCAATAAGTTCTCACTTCTTGCTTAAGTTCATGACTGTAGGTCTATGGGCACCTAGTAAGATTTTGATTAGCTTCCGAGTGTCAAAATCAAATATTTTCTCCTGCAAGAGATAAATAAATAAATATAAATAAAATCCCCAGACAATCACACCAACTACATGGCCCCAAAGTAAGCATAGCTTGTGTTATGGGATACCATATAGCGAACTAGAGGGGAACCTAGAATATAAATACATAAATAGATAAACACCCAGACACGGAACATTTTTTTTTCTTGTTCCGTGCGGGGATCGAACCCGCAACCACTGGCGTCTGAGGCAGATAGGTTTACCCCAACGCCAAAGTGGTCGTCATTTGCAGACTTGAATGGCTATAATTTCAGCTTAATACACTAGAAAAGTAAGCAACTATTTAGTAAACCCTATCTTGAGTTCAAATCATATTTATGCTAAAATCAAAAGAGTCTACTATGAAAAGGTTTTGATGTGGCATGGAAAACAAACGTCCTATCCTTACAATATAAAAAAATTACATATCTATTGTTGTTGCTTTTCAAAATCGGGTTACTTCAGGTTTTTATTTTTTTACTCGTTTTTTTTTAAATTATGAAACTATCAAATATTGTACCATTTTAACATCCTGATTAAATGCGCAAACTTTTGATAGTATTTGCCAAGGCACTTTAGTATTTTTTTTTAAAGGAAAGTTAGCCTTTCAAAGTTAACAAATTATAAAAAAAAAAAATTCATAGTGTAACAAATAGTCTTAATTCTACAAAACTTGGGGCAACTATATAATTATTTTTGACTTAAGTTCTAGAGTTATTAAGGGTTAAGTTTCCAAAGTTTAAATGGACAAAAATAATAAAAATTAACCACAATAACCGAAAAATGGTTACATTTTGACAAAATTTCTAGGTTTTCTGAAAATGCCCATAATTTCCAATCGGCATGGGATAGATTTTTTTCAGATTTTTCTCATGTTGGTTACAGTCTACTCTATCACCCCGTTTTGGCTTGTTGAGTTTTGGGACACCCTGTATACAATAATATCTTGTAACAAATAATATCTTTACAAGCGTACATACATAAGATGGAAAATATAATTTTGTGTCGATACCTACATGTATTGCTGCAAGACAACCTGCAAACATTATTGTCAAGTCAAGAATGATACAGTCAAAAAATCTTCATACTTTGTTACAATATGTCACATATTAAGGGCACGCTAAGCAGTCGGGCTCTGGTGCTGTATACTTATGTACAGTAGTCGCTAGGGTTTGGCAGATCAACCAGCATTGGGCCGGCTTGGTGGAATATGGCATACATTTCGTCATCACCAGGGGAGAGACTCATGGTCCTATAGAGGCAAGTGACGATCTTGATGATGATATTGAACTTCGTTTTAACAAAAAAAAACACTTTGTAGTTTTAATATTTACATTAGGTAACATTAGGTTATTTTTATCTCACACTGTTAACGTTATGTTTCATTAAGGGATATAAAATCATTAAGGATAAGAAGTAACTTATGTATTATATTGTCATATTATTTTCTTTTGTTTTTCCGCCAAGGAAAGCTTTGGCACCCACTAAAGCAATCTCTAGTAGGAAATGGATGAATCCATCTTACGGACGAAAGGGTATTCTAAAGTGCTGCTAGCCCCGAAGGCTAACAGGAATAAAATACCCTCACCGTGTGGGGACCACAAGAGCGGTCACGAGACTCCTTAGTTTCCTGAGTATACCCACTAAACATCCCCCTTTACTGATCCGCCTAGGTGAAGGCCCTTGATCATCATTGGAGCAACAGCACGATAGAGGATCAGATCGTTAGAAACTGCGCAGCGGGCGGCACCCTGATGGGTTGCCCCCATAGATGAGCTGAAAGCTAAAATGATAAAGCTAAGGGAGTATCTAGAGTGACGAGACTCACTCTAAGATAGGAAGGCTGGAAGAAAAAGACAACGTTTATTAACGTTGGGCTTGCTGGTGTTTCCTAATAAGGGGAGCCAAGTTGGTTAAGACCGGAAGAGCACCGTTGAAACCCTCCGGGCTGGCGTCGAGAGTGGCTTCGAAAGCCAGGATTTAATAAATGAGAGCGAGCTGGATCCAGAACGCCATACGGTCATGAGACTCCTTGGCGTTCTGGCACTGGGAAGTTGGTTTGGCAGCCGGTGGCGATTGAGTCACAACACGGCTGCTCGGACCTGAAACGGAACTAGGAATGGCGCACCTTGCTTCTTCATTTTCAACTTTGACTTGTACTTTTATGGACCTCTGTGAACTGATCTAGTAATTCTAACGTTGTAGAATCGGACTCACAACCTGAAGGGGTAGTTTTGCGTTTGCACGCGGAAGAGACTACCGACATGGTGACTGACATAGTATTGACGTACTCAGATAGATCTGGAGACGCCGGAGAATCGGTTTGAAAACCCTGAGAAAATGATGACGATGATGTGGACTGAGTGACCACAGGAAGGAAGTAGAGGGAAGTAGATGCGACCTTTTTGGTCACGTGATGTGGAGGACGAAAGGATAATTGCCCTCGCAAGGACTTGATTTGAGCCTGAAGGGTAGCCTTCTCGGCTTCGTAATCGTCTATGATTTTAGCGTGCGTGGCTAAGTTGTTTCTTTCGACGATGTCCCCGGCCATCTTCATGTGCAGGGCGGTTGGGCAAGTCAAATTGTCACACTGACTCATTTTACTGCACTGAAAAGACTATACTAGACGAAAAAGAACGACCTAGTCCGGACCTATTGCCGGTGAACGGCGGACGATCAGGCTTAGTTGTTTAGGTTACGTATCCACCTAATCAGCGATGCTTTGGCTGGCAGCAGTCGGATCTGCCCTAAAAAGGGCAGATAAATTAGCCCCGACACCACACAACCACAGCCAGAGAAAACTTTCCGTTAAGAGCTTTGGTTTGATAACCCGACCCGCACGAGTGCGATAAATTCCCTTAGAACCATAGACACTGAGATCGAGTCGTAGTGTGTGCGAGTAGTCAAAAAAATATTCAACATTTTAGGTCACTTATACAGTCAAAATCTATCAATTTGTATTAGAATACTTAAAGCCAGGTTTGAGATTAAAGAGAGATCTCAGTTAGTTATATTTTTTTTATTTTTTATAAGTGACTAAACCCGCGTTTGACCTTAATCTCACCTGATGGTAAGTGACGATGAGGTCGAAGATGAAAGCACGCGGGTTTAGGAAGGAACTGGCTCTTTATACAATATTGCCGGAACACATTACCGAAGGAGCGGTAACATTTGGCGGCAGACTTTATACAAAGGGTGGTCGCTAGCCAGGCGGACCCAGAAGGGATCCTACCACCAAGCAAAACTAAGATAACGATATGCGTAGGGCCGGCAGCAAATATATCACAATTCTTAATTTTAACAATCAAATTTTAAGAAACATTCTATTTTTTCTAGAATCTAAACGTAATAAGTGACGTATAGAGATCAGACCTCTTTTAACGAACCTTTTTATTCGAACTGATCCAAATATGGAATGCGAGTTCACTCATTGACACCATAAACTAATGTATCCTGCCGGGCTAGCATGCGACCATCGATAGACTCGAATCGTCAAGATTAATCTTATTTTATTATTTTACCCTATCATGTTACCTAAATTGCGCCAAAATAGATATATTTAGGTACTTGTTTTGATACCATGATGAAGCCCACAGAACAAAAGCTCCATATTCTAAAAGAAATACATATTCTTAGTGCCATATTTTAAGAAAATATCGATATAAAGGCCGATTTGTCGTTGTCGATGGTCGTGGTCGCATGCTCTTGTCGTTTAATATGATCGTATAGGAATAATTATAAATATAAATAAATATAAATCTAGCCCAAATTAAGTTTCTTAAAGAACTTGTGTTATGAATACTAGATAACTGATATACTTAATAAATATATAAACATACATATTGAATAAATACATATTTTCTATTTGAATAAACATAATATAAACATCCATGACTTGACGACTAATATCTGTGTTCATCACACAAATATCCGCCGCCGCCGGGATTCGAACTCAGGACCTCTGGCATAGAAGGCAATGTATGTTACCGCTACACCAGCCGGTCGTCTATAATTATTTATAGACTATAATAATTCGTCTATAATTATTTATTATTATAGGATAACTTTTGAAACTCCGTTAATTTTTTTCTGACTTAAATCACGACTAAGCATTCCAAATAAATTTGTTTTCATATACTAATGAAAGCTTGTATTCGAATTCTGATTATATTAAACGAATGGTGATTTATAGATTATGGACTTCAATCACTATGGTATAAGATGGTAAGAAACCCTACTCTTCTAAATGTACCTTTTGCAAACACTAACTATAGACAGAACTCTTTCATTGCAAGATCTTGCGGCTGCGTTAACGATACAATCCTGAGTTTGGACAATCTGGATGTATTCTGCTGTAGTGTCCCAGCTATTAGAGCGGCCTTATCATCCTATTTTTTTTTTAAATAAGTTTATAATTAAGCTATTGTTTGTGTTATTTTTTTTTTTACCTCATTTTATGTTTATGTTTTTATGTTACATTAATATTTTTAACTTTGTTTTCATTGAGCTGTTACAATTTCATAACCTTTTATACTTGAATATCTAATGTTGTTTTTGTGCTGTCTAAGTATTCGCAAATTTTTTTTCTTCTCATATTTTCACGCTTATCTGTGAAAACTGATTAATGGCCTTTTTTAACTTATTGTTTAAACTATATGAAAAACCTAGCTGTAAGTTTTCCTTTAATATATAAATAAATAAATAAAGAATAAAAATGCGTTGCTGACATAAGAATTAAGCAGAAAAAGAAAAGAAAAATACTTTTATTGTAATTTAATTGGCCTGTTCTTATTATTTGATGATTGAAGATTACACTCACTTTACAATAATTATAATGGAAATTAAAGTGTAACCTCCTTAGGCACCTTTAAACAATAGAAAATACTACCCCTTAATGCAGATGTTAAGATTAATATGACTATAAAAGGTTCTGAAAATAATCTTTTCTGAATATTTATTACTTTCTCTCATTTTGAAAAGCCTGTCATGGCAGGTAAGTGAAGATATATTCATTGTGTGGGTAGGTGAAAATAAATAAATAGAAAAGAAAGCGTAAGTCTACTTAGTTTTTGGGGTTCTCTACATGTTTAAGAGATTTTTGTACGAGCGAAAAACTTTCATGTTTTTTGCAACAATAATTTAGAGTGCACGGATTGGTATTCCTAGATAAGCCTTAATGAAATTCAAATTTAAAAGATTATGAGACAGTTATGTTAAATAAATTGAAATTTTGCACATACCCATGAAGTTATTTAGATTATGTCTAGACATAAACGGGTATATAGTATGCAACTAAAGCCGCGAAAAAGTTAGTCTCAAATTCGTTCATACATTTTATAAATCAGATAAATGTCAAAAAAATATTTTTTTGTTAGAGTTCTTTTGAAGGCTTAAATTTAGTTAGCATATTTCGCGTTCCACTTCTCCACGTTCATTAATATTTTCATACATTATCGCCGATTACGGGTACTTTTAACTAGGCCAATTTTTTAAAAGTCACCAATTTGGTCGAGATTCGTGCCCTGTACATTTCTTTGGTAAATCTATTTTTACTCATTCTTTCTAAATGTCCAAACTCCCGTACATAGCACAGTTATCATAATTGTTACAAATAACAGTAGTAAATTGCTACTTATATCAGTCACATCATTAAATAGTTGATTATTAGAAGTTTTATCGTTATAATAATAAGGTATAGGACTGCAATAGATTTTAAATGGTCCTGCAATTTCACGACGGTATCCTAAAAAGGAAAAAGGGGCAAAACACACATAAATTTGTCACAATGCAACCACGGGGCAAAACCCACATTGTGATACATGTGTCGGATTAATTCCTTTTTTTTAAGGATTTTGCCCCAATTACATCTTGTCTTGTGAGAAAAACCGGGTGATAAATGAAAGGCAATAAATAAAATTGAAAAAAATGTGTTTTTGCTTAAACTACCTTTTATCTTATTTGGGACATGAGTGTTTGTCGGAATGAGTTGAAGTATGAGATATTTGAGAAGAGTCCGGTGCTTCATATGAGAAGCTATCTGCTTATGTAAAATTGCACTGACGCGATTGATGGAGGAAGCATAGTATTTTTTTACCTACTTTTCCATGATAATGCTTTTTTGAATCTTACTAAACTTTACAGCTCAGTCTAGACTGTAAACGTGTCATAGGTTTCGTGGTTTTAGATACAGCTCAAGTGTACGGAATAGGGTGTGATATTAGATCGGAAATTTTCAAGTTATTCCAAAATTTAAAAATGTAATCATGGAAATGAAATTATATTCCATGTGTTGAAAAAAAACCGTTTCTTGAGGATATCCTCACGAATTTTCATGCTCGAAAAATATTACGTTGAGGACTTTGGCTGATCTATAATGAAATATTACAGTTAGACTTTGTTATATTCTTTGCTTGAACGCATTTATCTCGAAAACTATCTGTTTAATTTAAAAATATATGTTTTTGTTTGCCCCAATTATATTTTACTTGAAAAATTTATAAAAGCATTTATAAAATTAGTAAAATTTTTTAACCGCGACGTTTCAACCGATTTGTCAATGTCATGATTTTAGTTGCAGAAGTTGCAACGATCTTAGTCAATAAATAAAAGTAATTAAGTCGCTATAGTCATTAAGTCCCTGCTAGCATAATTACATAATAAAAACGACACCTGCTCTATAAAACCTCAAAAAACCTCACAATTGAATATTCAAAATTTCAAACTCATAACTTAACTATGCATTTTTCCAGACTTCCCCCGGAAGGGGGTAATAACTCTTGGTATTGTTCTGGGAATCTCGAAGAAACTCCAAAGTTGTACTCCTGCGACTCTCCCATTGTTGGGAAGTGAAATATTGCCATTGTACTTCCTTTGGGTTATTGTCGGATCATCTTATAGTTTATAAGGACCTGAAATTATAGTTTCTGAGAAGTATTTATAGGTAGGTATGGGTAACTAGGCTAAATAAAGGCTTCAAAAAAGAACAAAAGGGTGCATGATTTGCCATGAAAAACTTGCCATTTTCCGAGACACTGCCTTCGTAAAAATTGATCTCGTAGAAAAATCAGGATAGAAAAGCCTATACTTTATTTCAGGCTAGGCTCTGTGTAAAAAAATCAGCTGCATCCGTCAATCTTATTTCATCGTAATAAATTATTGGTGGTGACTCATCTTTGCTGAACGCTGCTTCACTTGCACACTGAAGATGGCACATGAGATGTGATAAAATACGGTGCAGTAGCACATGAGAGATGCAACAGCCACTACGCCAATAAGAATTCTATATGTCATATGTCATAGAATAATCAACGAATGCACAGCATAAAAAACCGACTTCACGTCAAACTTTGGTTGAAGTATAAGGTCGTCAAGGTAAACGATCTCCGAATTCATACATATACACACCGGCACAATTAGCGAAACAGAAAAAAAGCAGGATTTTAAAATCTTTTACTTGAGGAACGACATCGATCTGTTTACTTTTAAAACAGATCGATGGGAGACAGCGAATATGGAGACGTAAAGGAGAACGCCACATACAGTCTAATTTTGAACACACAGTGGCTTATCGAGTGGCGGCTCGATTATGGTTTGGGGATGGATATGTTTGGAAGCTCGCACGGAGTTAGTGATAGTCACAGGAGGGACCATGACAGCAGATCGATACATCAGAGACACTTTAGAAGAACATGTTGTACCATTTGCCCCATTTATTGGTGACGACTTTATTCTAATGCAAGATAATGCTCGTGCTCATAGTGCACAATCGGTACAGGCATATCTGAGCCACGTAGGTATACCGATGATGCAGTGGCCAGCAAATTCCCCCGATATGAATGCGATAGAGCATGTCTGGGACTTGCTAAAAAGAAGGGTTAAATCCAGAATGCCACCCCCCAACAATCTGAATGAACTTGGAAACGCATTACTTGAGGAGTGGGAGCGGTTCCCTCAAGAAATCATCGATAACATAATCTGTAGCATGCCCAGACGAATGGAAACCGTAATCAGAGCAAGAGGGGGAAACACTCCTTATTAATTTTGCTTTAATTTTATTGTTAAATCATTTAATGCTTACTTTTTTTTATTTTTTGTGATGGTTTATAATCATCTAAAAATTTCACTTATTTCATTTTTTTTTATTTTTCAATAAAAAATAACGAAGACTTTTCAAAGTCGTTGTTAAAAGATGTTAATCAATTTGTTATTTTGTGTCTAATTACATTTTCGTCAAATATATGCGTTATTATCTCATAGTCTTACTTTTTTTTCTGTTCCGCTAATTGTGCCGGTGTGTATATTAAAATAAAACATGAAGTACTCAATTGATTTTGATGAATTTTCTATGGGACCAACTCTATAATAATAATAAATAATAATAAAAAGTAATGAGGTAAACAAACATTTAAAAAAAACATACAGTCGAATTGAGAACCTCCACCCTTTTGTGAAGTCGGTTGAAAATTATCAATGTTCCTAATAAGTATCAAGTAGCTCATTATTATACATTGAATAAATATAATTAAATGATCATCTCGCAATTATTTTGCGCGGTACCACGGTGCGGTCGACAGTGGTCTGAATAACGTAAAATGGATCAGAACCACTTAGACTATAGAGATCAATTAGATTTTAATACACATACACAACTTCACGCCTGTATCCCGTATGGGGTAGGCAGAACTCCAGAGGTAATGAATCCATCTGATGTCACGTTTGACAAATTTGAAAGCATTATAATAAAGAAGAGAGACTATCGCAGTGACAGGGGGTCAGCCTATCGCCCACAAAAAAGCCTCCCATAACACCTCGGTCCCTTAACTGACTTTTACAGTATGCCCGGGAAGAGAAGCAGCTGGCACATTCTGTGTTTTTCTTTCGCTCCCAGTCCAGCATAGAAGCTGGACTGGGAGCGAAAGATTTTATATGTAGACTAAAACATTCTAGATGGGTTTAATTTAATTTATTTCAATTATTAATGATTGAATATATCATGAATGTAGTACAACTGAAACACTAAGTCATAATTAGTGAATCGAGGTAACTTTCAGGAGTGAAACGATACGTTACTGAAACTGTCACCTGCCTCATGCCTAGTGCAACAGTAATAGACTAGCTGTTTCGCACGGTTTTACCCGCGCCATTTCAAATCCCACGGGAATATCGAAATAAAAAGTAGCCCATTCGCTATTCCAGGCTGTAAACTATCACTATGCCAAATTTCATCCAAATCCATTAAGCCGTTTTGCCGTGATAGAGAAACAAACATCCAGACATGCATACATCCATTCATCCTAACTTTCACATTTATAATATACAAAATTTTAGTTTGTTTTTATTCGATAGATGTCGCTGTACGTCGATGAAATCGCGCAAGAAGAGTTATAAATGACTTAGCCATATTTACTTAGTAGAGTAAAAACTCATCCTCATTAGTAGGAAGTAGGAAGTATTTAATTATAAACCAGACGTGTTTACAACTATTCAGTTACTAAACCTAATCCTTTACTAGAAATATACTGCACCGTATTTTCTAGACGAATAAGTTAAACAGCAGACTTTGCAATAATGCCCACTACATAAATCTATGGAATGGGGCTATTATGAAATTCTTTGTTTCGGAAAAAGAAGGGTGTCGTCGTAATGGAATACCAGGGTTTGGTCAAAAAAGGGTTCGCTTTATTGATACTTGATAAGAGGTTAATTTAAGTACGTCTTTTTATATTATTGGCAAGTTGTTTTTTTTATTGTGTAGCTTATAGTTTTGGGGGAGCTTTTTTTAACTTATATTGACGTCTATTTTAAGCTATCATAAGTTAAAAGTAAGCATTTTAACTTAATGTCTCGGTGTCTTACATGTTCTACATGGGGTCACGAAAACTTAAGTTTTTATAAGTTTTTATTGTCAATAGCTAGTAAATGATTTATAGGCAATATGAAATTATTTATTTCATAAGCGATATCTTTTTTTTTATTTAGGTACATGTAAGAATAGCTGAAACTAAATTAAGTGTATTTTTTTCTAAAAATAGAAGTAAATCCTTTGCCTGATTTCAGAACTCTATTCTCACAGAAAGCTATAGTTATTGGAATCATTTTAAAATAATTGTACTATGTTATTTTATTATTTCTTTTATTATAGACTGAGTCTCAGCTTGACCTCAATCTCACCTGATGGTAAGTGAAGAGGAGGTCGGAGATAAGAGCACTGCCGCTTGCAAAATTATAGGTGAGAAAGATTAGTTTTGCTTGCAGTTCCATCTGACAACTTCTATTTTCATCTTTATCTGACTAATGATAGCGATGATTATGATTTCTTACATGAAAGCTGTTCTAAGTTTGAACCTTATTGTAAATTTCGACATAAAGCCCGCTTCATTGCATAGGAGTCTAAAGCTTTCAACAATAACTATTGTTAGAATATGCATTTTAAATTATCATTTGCAAAGTCCAAAGCTGTAAAGGTAATTGATTGTAATCTAGGGTAGATAAATCTTCAAAAGCATAACAATATAACAAACAAAACTCAATTTACTTTCAATTCCAATCCAAACTTACAATTACCAAAAACGATCTTAATCAGAGCTAAAAACAAGGCAAAATGAAATGTGTAACGAAGCAAAAGTCAGCGTAAAGACGTTGGTTACTTAGTTAAACTGGAGTTAAACACGGTTTAACCCCACATCTTATATACGATTATAATTTATTATGAATAAATGAAATATTATGAACGCATCGGCGGCTTACGCCGACAGTGCCAGTGGCAATGGCGTTTGCTTTGTTGGGTAGGGATGTAGTAGTTTCGGTTGTTAAGATGTCGATGGAATTCTGAGGCAGTAATGGTACAACATTTTTAGAAAAAATATTATGATGTATAAATAAGGAATGTGAATGAGGATGTGCATTATGTTCCTTCCTATAGATAGAGTTTGTAATTTTTTGTATTAAGAATGAAAAAAAAATGAAGTACTTATATCGGTAGTTAGTAAGCATAGTGGAACCAGTAAACATAAAGTTAAAAACATATAAATAAACAATGTAATTGTATTGTCTCCGTTGTGTTTGTTTGAACAAATATAAATAACATTTTGATGATGAAATAATATGATTAGGAATAAATTTACAATATAATATTTTATTACTGTGACAGTTGAGTTTATTTATTATAATCTACATTTATTTATATGCTGAAACAGTAAGAAACTATTATTTTTAATATATTATTTAATGTTACAAGGTTTTATAAAATAGATTATTTAAATAAACTCACTCACGGCATAATTAGAAATCTTAAAACTTAGATCACTCCACGACAAAGACGAACGCCTGATTTCTCACTAGACAACATGTATAAATAACATCAATGCCTTTTAGATTCAGAACTTTTTACAAACAGAGCCAACTATTTTCTCCGTCATTAAAGAGAGTCGGAATCAAACTAAAATGCACGACTAAAATCTGCAAATTTGAACTACAAATAAAACACACATACATAACTTCACGCCTGTATCCCTTACGGGGTAGGCAGAACACCAGAGGTTATAAAACCACAGCCTATCGCCCACAAAAACGTCAGTAAAACCTCTGTCCCTTAACTGACTTTTACAGTTTGCCCGGGAAGAGAAGCAGCTGGCACATTTTATGTTTTTCCTTTACTACCGGTCCAGCAAAGAAGAAAAATATCGATATAATTGTCACATCCCTAACCGCCAGCAGCCGACTTCCTTCATACTCGAAGCACTCGTTCGTACTCGCCTTTGTCGGGAACAATTGTCGACAAATTAGAAATGAATTGAGTTGTTTCGTATCTAGTGTTTATTATTTAATATTTAACGGTTTGTAGCTGAAATTTTGTTCGTGCGTAAGATAGACAACTATATTATTATTTCAAATACCCTTTGATTATGTTTAAAAATCTTTGATGCGCGTAATATGTTTGATTTACAGTTGCGTAAAGTTTGAATAATTGTATTTTACAGGCTCTTCTCTGTTTCACAATGGTATGTAGATGATACTTAGGTGATCTGATAGAAGTATTTAATGTATTGGCTCTCCAAAAACATAAATTAGTAAATGTTCTTGACGTGTAATCTATTAACACAATTGAGCATGCAGTTATATCATCACTCCGGTAAATATTTTTGAGGCATATATATTTTTTTTATAAAGTGCCAGTTATTTACTGAGCACAAGCAATTTGGCTCGATCTCTTGATCATATCAGCACTTAACAACAGGTGAAATCTGCTTGGAAAGCGTGCAGATATGACTGTATTGCTTCTTTACGCCGCTAATAATCTTTGGTGTGTCCCGGATAGAATGACAGGATTGGCACTGGATACTTGCACTCTTAGTTCACCTGATGTTATAACAACTTAGGTAGATCTGGAATCAGATTAGAAAGTGATCATCCTATAAAATAAAGAGAAGATTTCTACTACTTTAAACCAGTAAAAGACGTCCACACTTTTTAAAATGAAAATAAATTACTTCACTGGAACACATTACAAACTTTTCAAAACAACTACCAAACTCTATAACGTAGCAACTCTAACACAAATAAAAAAATATTTATAATAGCCCTCGACCTAACACTAACACAGTTCAAAAACAACCAAATTGCCACAGAAAGAACTATCATCGCATAAAACATTATAGCCCACATAATAAAACTTGCCACCGACTTCCTAAACACCCTTAACCCATCGACTGCCCATATCACTACAAAACAAATTCGACAGCTCTAAATCATTCCATGTTACGCTTTCTTAACCCTATCTTGGAAAATACCCTAAAAAAATATACAGGCAGTGATTTTGTCGAAGGCCTCGACACAATAAAAGTTCCCTAGTGGGTCATCCCGACCGATTTATCCACACTATATCATGCACAAACGTACGGACGTAGAGGAATATATATTTATTATTATCTGATTGTCGGGTGAGGGAGTTTTTCCGTTTTGATAACTTGTAATATGCGACTGTGTGGCTGGTTGCTTTGATAGATAAACACAGTTTTATAATATATTCTTAGCCTAAGTATTATGATTATAAAATGATATTATGAAGGGAAAGGATTAAATGTTATGTATGATTGTATAAATAGAATAAGTTAAAAAACATTTCTATGGACTATTAAGTGCTGTGTTATTCAGTATACAAAATGCTGCGTATTAAATTATAAAGTAAACTTTCAAATGATTGTGATATAAAGATCAAACAGCTTACTAAGCGGGTTTGCATTAAGATGGAAGCCAGCTCAGAAAAGTTCCGTTCTAAAATAGTATTTCCTACCTAAGAGCCAAATTCAGGATCACTCGCAGTACAAGCAAACACCAATTAAGCGCTTCAAAGGTAATTATTAGCTGTTATACAATCTGTTTACCAGTCTTTCATTTAATTCAAATTGTAAGGATATTGAAACCATAAAAACTGTAACAATTCATTTTATATAACCTTGCATTGAAAGAATCAAGAAAGAGTCGAGCTATCCGAATGGAAAACCAGACATTGTAAGACCCTAACCCCTTGCTTTTCAACTATTGACTTGGGAATAAAGATTTTGATTTGTTTTCCTCTTGTTACAAGTTGTTTGAAGGTTCTATTGTAAAGAAAATATTTCCCTTTTTTTTGCTCTTTTGATTTCTGTATTTGCGACGTTTATGAGGTTTTATTGCATAAAAGTTCTTTGTTAGGAATATTAAAATGTAAATCCTTCAAAGAACTAATTATGTAACTGTTTTGTGCTTTTGATTTTGCGACTTCGTGTTGTTTATTGATTATTGAAACACTGTAAAGTTTAATATTGGCTTAAGTTTTCACGATTCATAATTTAAATAAAACAACTTTATTGCGTATAATTTATATTTTCGACGTTTCGGTGTCTTTGCAGACCCCTTGGTCTAGCCATATAGCGGGGATAACTAAGATATTTTTCCCTGATGCAATTTTGGCATACAGACTTACTCGTAAAATGGGATCACAACCCAAATCATGACAGGTCATGGGGGTTTTTTAGAATATCTTTACCGTTTCGGTTTAAAAGTTGACCCATCGTGTGTTTGTGCACCAGACACAGCTGAAACCGTGCCTTTTTTTTTTTTTTTTTTTTCCGCCAAGGAAAGTCGTTTGGCACCCACTAAAACCAGCTTTAACCAGTAAAGCTAGCTTTAGCGGGAGGAGGATGAATCCTATTACGGACGAATGGGCATTCTATAAGCTGTTAACCATAAGTGGCTAATGGCAAATAGAATGCCCAGACAGTGTGGAGACTCTCTCAGATAGGCTGAGCATACCCACTAAACATCCCCCTTTTGACTCACCTTGATTAAGGTCCTTAGTCATCGTCGGAACGACAGCCAATTGGAGCGAGAGGCTGCGTAGTGAGCGGCATCCAGACGGCTGCCACCAAAAGGAACTGAAAGTAAGAAAAACAAAGCTAAGATTAGCAGAAATGACAAAGCTGAAACTAGGATATTATCTTGAGTGATCAGACTCACTCAGAGATAGGAATGCTGGAAAGAAGGACTACGTTTAGAAACGTTGAGCTTGCTGGAGTTTCCTGATAAGGGGAGCGAACTTGGTTAAGACCGGAAGAGCACCGTTGAAACCCTCTGGGCTGGCGTCGAGAGCGGCGCCGAAAGCCAGGATCTCGTCGATGGGAGCGAGCTGGATCCAGAACGCCATGCGGTCTTGAGACCCTTTTGCGTTCTGGCACTGGGAAGCCGATTTGGCGGCCGGTTGCGATTGAGTCGCAACTTGGCTGCGCTGACCTGAAACGATAGGAGTAAAGGCCTTGGGGACCTTTGAACTGACTGGAGGAGCGTCCGAGCTAGGCTGCGGTCGCTCTCTCCAGTTCTCGATGGGCTTCACGGTAGCCCTGGCAGCACGCGGTGCCTTGGGGCAGCCGCGAAAGTTTGCTGTGTGGCCTGACTGGCCGCACAAGACGCAGGACGGAGCGGTGGGCGATTCGGGAGTGCGAGAGCACTCCTTAGTCCCATGCGGTTCTAGGCACTTGACGCACCTAGGGGAAGCAAAACAGTTTGCCGCCGCATGACCATACAATTGGCAGCGGTGGCACTGACCTGGGAAACCACGTTTGTGTGGAGCTTCGACTCGGATGTTGGAGAGACCGCACACGGTGAGCTTGCCTCTGAAAATGGACTGCCCTTGCGGGCTCTTCCCTAGGATTACTAGCGCAAGTGGGAACTGCTTGCCTCGGCGGCTGTGCATTTTGTGCACAGATTCGACGGGGAAGCCTTGAGAAGACAAGTCCTCTTGGATTTGCTCGTTCGAGAGCTCGAACGGCACGTTCCTGAGGACGGCACGAATCTTACGCTCCTCAGGGAGGGCGTAAGTGTGGTACTCGAGCTTCTTGTCAGCAAGAAGCCGAGTGAAATTCCTGAAATCAGAAATTGAGCAGACAACGACCTTAATAGAGTCACCCACATTGGATGCCTTACTATACTGGATCTTCGGGGAGTGCGTTCCGCAGAGAGCTGAGACCTCGGTCCAGCGGCTCTTGTCCCGTAGGAAGACGGGGGGCGGAGACTTGACTTTCGGCGGAGCCGAATCTGATTGCGACGCAGGCTGTGACGCCGGGATCGCTGAAACAAAAGGCGCAGGAGCAGACGCCGGTGCGACATTTTGCGGAGCAGGAACTGCGGCTGGAGCAGCTGAAACGGATGGGAATAAGACTGAAGAGGCGTCTTGCTTCTTCTTCTTAGACTTGGACTTTTTGCGAACCTCGGTGAACGGAGCAGGAGATTCTGGAACTAAAGGAGCAGAGTCGGAATCACTACCTGGCGGGGTAGTTTTCCGTTTGCATGCGGTGGAATCTACCAACATGCAGTTTGAAAAGGGGTCGACGTACTCGGATGGATCTGGAGACGCCGGAGAATCGGTTTGAATCCCCTGTGAAAGAGAGGCGACCTGCTTTCGCATGGACTCGATTTGAGCGAGAAGAGCTTCCTTCTCGGCTGCATATTGGGCTTCCAGTGATTGTTTATCGCTGGACATCTGGCTGAAATCTGAAGACAACTGACTGAAGTCTGAAGACGAGGGACGAGCAGATAATTGCTCCTGCAAGGAATTGATTTGAGTGAGAAGGGCATCCTTCTCAGATGCATGTTGTGCTTCCAATTGTCTGATTTTAGACGAATGGGAAGGGGGACGAGCGGCTTGTTGCTGCTGAAGGGACTGCTGCACGGACTCGTACTGCTGCTGCAAGGACGCGTTCTGCTGCTGTAAGGACTCGATTTCGGTCTGGAGACGGCGTGCGCCGCTTTGATAAGTTGATTTGAGGCCTTCGAAGGCCCCCAACAAACGACGGGAGTTTGCGCAATTATCATCGTTACACTGAGTGTGACGAGGCATAATGCTGGGCTGAAAGAAAGTCTAACAAACTGCGCTGAAAAAGAGATCAACCTAACACGGACCTATTGCCGGTGAACGGCGGACGATCAGGCTTCGTTGGCACGGTTACGTATCCACCTGACCAGCGATGCTTCGGCCGGCAGCAGTCGGGTCCGCCCTGAAAAGGGCAGATGAATTAGCCCCGACACCACACAGCCTCCACAAGAGAAAACTTTCCGAAAGAGCTTAACTTGGCACCTGACCCGCACGAGTGCGGGGGAGGGAACAAGGGCAGCGCAATACGAACACTCGGGAGCGGCCGCAGACACGACCGTTCGGGAGCGAACGCAAACGGGAAGTGAAACCGTGCCTCATATTCCTTGTGATTGTCCTGTCTTTGCGAGTCAGAGATATAATGTAGGGAAGGAAATAGATACACATATAGAAAGAGACCAAAGAGGCCAACTAATGTATGATAATGATATATTGTATATATATTTAGTCTAATATATTACATAAAATTAAAGTTAAATAACTGTTAGACAAGAAAAGATTGTAAAGAATTTTCAAAGTTTATTGTATGTTCATCTTAAGTTAATAAGAAATGTGTATTAGATTAAGAAATTTATTTATAGACCTATAGTTATAAGAAGGCATAAGAAGTGTACAATTTGAAGAAAGAAAAGAAGTGTAGCCCACATTTATTTCCCCACTACCTTATCCCTTATTAGTAGATAAGAAAAATAACAAAAACAGTTGAAGTAGTTAGGGCCCTGTATAAAATAGTTAGGATCGGAAAAGAGTTTGAAATGTGTGAGTGAAAGAAAAGAACGGGGGGTGGGGTACGGATAAAAGTACGAGAAGCATACGAGCGTGAATTATAGAATTAATGATACCGATATATAAAAACTGCGACAATTCTTTCGGAGGTACTAAAAAAAAAAAAAGACTCCGCGGTCACGAAAGACTCCAGTCGCGATTAATCCGGTTAAAAAGTTGTTGTACTTTAAAGTTTTTTTACAGGACGTTTTTTGTTGGCGATAGGCTGACTAGGGTCTCCATCATTATAATGCCTTCAAATTTGTCAAACGTTATATCCGATGGTTTTATAGCCTCTGGTGTTATGCCTACCCCATAAGGGATGAAATTATGTACATATGTATGTAAGGCTCTTTGTGTCGAGTTTTTGGATGCGTCGTCAGAGGTCTTGTGTTCGAGTCCCAGCCGGGAAAGTTTAGGATACAAACTTTCTATACTAGAACTAGAACGTTGTATACTAAAATACTCCCTAGTACCGCTGTGTGGTATCTATAACTCAAACTCATATGAAAAGGTTATTTTGGGGTCCCATGGTTTTGGAGTTTCAGTTTGAGTAATTTATTTATTTATCGTATTAGATACTTAAGCACTGATATGATATGAATCAAACATAGATTTATTTATTTACTCTTCATTGTACAAAAACAAAATAAAAAATAAAGGGCAATAAAAAAGAAAACACAATCGGCGGCCTTATCGCTAGAAAGCGATCTCTGCCATTCTCAAAAGAAAAATGTGAAGAATCTATACTTTTATAGAATTTTAATCTAAGGAGGTAAACTTTCATAATACAAGACTAAGTGTAGATAAAAAATCTATTTTAGTTTTAATGGATTTCAATAAATATTTATTATTATTAATAATGATTCATGTAGAGTACCAATTGTGTGTAATGTAACAAAACATTCAGATTTGACAATATCATTTTTATCAAAGAATTTTATGAAATGTCTGGAACGTTACGTTACCTACGTGGAATTATTTTTAAAAGAGTGTTCCAATAAAAAATACGTAGAAAAAGAAAAAAAAAGCCACCGAAAAGTCAAATTAAAATGTAAATAATTAAACAAAATCAAATCTACTTATACAGGGTTAATTTTAATTAGCTCATCACCTCTTGCAGGCAGCCTCTCCACGTCAATCACAACAACATTTGTTCTACAACTTTTTAAAATAAATAGTTTTTAAAATTTTAGTTTTTTAATATACAAAATATTTACAGCCTCTGTTTAGAAGCGTAACTCTACTCACTCTGAGCGTAGGTATACCACGAACCTTGCACAGTAAAACATCGCTTTATAATAATAATAGGTACTTCTTACAAACAAAAGTCTACACTAAGGAGCAAAAAATATTTTGTTTTAATTTTTTGTGTTATTTATCAAGATTTGTAAAAAGTTGTAGAACAAATGTTGCTAGGATTGATGTGGAGAAGCTGCCTGCAAGAGATGATGCGTTAATTAAAATTAACCCTGTACTTATTCAACTTAAATCAACGAAAAATGTTTTCAGAATTTTGCAAAAGTAGGTTGTATCTCTCTCGTGTTGTCTCATTATTTTTTCTCTGTACTCAGCTAATTTTCATTTAAATTCTAATGTAATTTATACGGGTTTTCCTCTACGAATAACTTAACCCTTTTTTGAATAGACAATCAGTAATAACCTTCTTTTTGGTAACTCATACGAACATGTTTATAACTTTTTTGTGTCATATTTCTCAAAAAAGAAAAAAAAGCATGTCTGTGTGTACTTTGCTTGGTTTACCGTAAACAATTGTTTCCAGGATTAAAATTACTTTAAGATATTTAGATTATACATATAACAATGAAGAGTTTTTAGATATGAATTAAAAATTAAGCTTCGAATACTGAAGGCTGATAGCAACGTAAACTTTTACCCCGGTTCCACACGTTGGTTCCAAAGCTAGTACCAACGTTGGTCGGTTAATTTGGTGAAGCGTACATACGTTGGATATTATACTAGTTCCTTCACGTCCGTCGGAGCCATTGTGAAGATGTCCGATACTGAAATCGAAATTGCTCTAACTGTTTTTACAGTACTGTTTGCGTATAATATATATTTGTTACGAAAAAAAAAGAAAAAAGCTACGTGAAAGAAGATGGTTGAGGACGACGCATCTAGATAACAGGACAACAGGACTTGCACAGAACTAGCTGAGCAAATCGCTAATATGTGGACGAGTAGCGAAGGTTGGCACAGATTCCTTTGATAACCGACATTCGTCGGCCTGCTACCAACGGTCGCTCCAACGCTGGGGCCAATGCTATTTTCTAGATACGCACGTGGGACTTGTGGTGTTGGGGCCAACGGTGGGTTCAACGGGTGGAACCGGCCTAACAAGTGAATTTTTGAATGTGACGGCAATGATTGACCAACCCCAGTGTCACTGTTATTTATTTTTTCCTCATATTTTAACGAATTTTGACATCACACTTTGGCACGAGTCTTATGTGTTGAGTCCTGTTGCCACTAAAATTGCGCTAGCACAATCTCTCCTACTTCCTATTCTCGACTATGCGGATGCTAGCTATCTTGACTTAACTGAAGAACTTCTTAATAAACTTGAGCGGCTCCAAAATCTCTGCATAAGGTTTGTATTTGGATTACGCAAATACGACCACATATCTGAATTCCGAACTAATCTCAAGTGGCTTCCCATTCGACTTCGTCGGAATACTCATATCCTATCTGTAGTCTACCGTATTCTGTATGATAAAGCCATTCCTGTTTACCTGCAAAACCGCTTTAACTATCGATTCAACAACAACGATCGTAACTTGCGCTCTTCCTCAAACCTTCTCCTTGCAACACCATCACATACTTCCACATTCTTAAGTAAATCCTTTTTTGTGCGATTGGTGTCGCTTTGGAATGACTTACCCTTAGAGATCCGCAAAGCTCCCAGTCCTTACACCTTCAAAAGGATGCTTAAACGTTATTACCTCGTGAAACACTGCTCATCGTAACTTATTAATAAGTATGTGTATGTATTATTAATATGTAAGTCTATATTATATAAATAATATTTATGTATATTTATATGTAATTATTTGTATGTAGTCTATTGTATGAAATCAGTACCACCGCCCACCCTAGTTTCCTCTATTCATGTCCTGTCCTTACTGGGTTGCCTGGTAGAGATCGCTTTGAGCGATAAGGCCGCCTTTGTGCAAATGTTTTAAAATTTATTGTAAAATGTTATTAATGCTGTTGGTGTACAATAAAGAATTATTATTATTATTATTATGTGAATAGATTAACCATATCTTATTATGACCTTAAGTGAAAACTCCCTATTGAAAAACATAATCAAAAGAAAAACTTCAAGTTAGCCCAAAGAGCGTACAACTCAAAGTTACTGATTCAAGGAAGTTCGATTTAAAAAAAAGAATTCCTGCTAATATAATTACGTTCCTTTTCTATTTTTTTATCTCTTAATCTGTATGTTTTTAAATGGCACAATATTTTTTTTCTATTTAATAAAAATACAAAGTACGAATACATGCTGGAATGAGAGTGAATGTAAAACATAGAATGTGCCGGCTGCTTCTCTTCTCAGGCATACTGTAAAAGTCTGCTAAGTGACAGAGGTTTTATTGGCCTTTATGTGGGCGATAGGCTGACCCCCTGTCACTGCAATAGTCACTCTCCATCATTGTAATACCTCTAACGTCAAACGTGACATCAGATGGTTTTATAGGCCCTGACGTTCTGACTACCCCATAAAGGATACAGGCGTGAAGTTATGTATGTATGTACAAATACAACATATTTTTTTTTATTAATTCAACACCATTAACACCTGAAAATTGAGTATTTCGTTTTCTAGTAGACTTATCAAACTGTAAAAAAACGTAAATGAATAGGATAACTACGATGTTATGAAATAAAATACTTTATTTATTAATACTTCCATTATTCTTAGATATTTTTTAAGATTAAAAAAAAACATGTCTTTTGCTTTGCTATCAGCACCGATTGCTCTTGTTTGTGTTTATTAATCATCAGATAAATCACATACTCGTGTGTGCATTTTAGCATAAAAAAAACTGAAACTTCTGCAATTAGAAACTCTTGGTCATTGTTGAAAAGCAGTGACAGAATCATACCGTGTTTAATAACAATTTAAACTGAATACTTGAACGAATAATGATATCAATTTTACCTATACACCGATTCCTAGACTTTCATCACTATAGCAACTAACTGCATACTCGATTCGTGGTTAATTAAAGGTATAAAAGTTTTGATATTTTTCTTAATTATACAAGGTGTTTCTGTTAAAATCAAATAACATGTGAATTAATTTTAAATTTTTTGTTTCATACAAATTAATTCAAATAAGTCAAAATATCTTATGTAAAATACCTTTATGCGAAGTATGACAACATGGCATTTTCTATCCCTTTTTTATCGCTATGCATAGGTGCAGTTCGCAACGCTTTGCGTTGTACATTGCAAGCAACGTTCCTCAACGTTTAAAATGTTTTTGTTGTTGTTTATTGTATGGCTTCAGTGAGACGCGTCTTTTGAATGAATGTTAAAGAGATTTTACAAGGGTGATAATTTATGAACTCATTATAATAAGATTGATGATATCTTGTAAAGTATGTAATTTTGAACCATATATTCTTTGGAAAAAAGTATTATTTTTTTAGGAAGGAACAAGAACTCAAAGTTATGGGATATCAATAAAATAACACCTTGTATACATTTGTTTGTTACAAGATTTAAGTCGTGCAATGACACGTCGCGTCGTTTCATACACATCAGATTCGGCGCATCCATTTGCGTCGTTGAAAGCGATAAATAGATTAAGAACAAGTGCATAAATTTCATACTAAAACTCGACACAACCCTTAATGCAAACATAAATAAAAATTAAGGAATTACCAGGTACCAACGTAGATTCTGGCGCCTTTACCCTTCCAAACCCGATTACATTTAACCTAATAAAATGGCGACCACAAACAAAAACAAAAATGTAAAACGTACAAAATTTTATTATCATTATTTGCATATTAAAATAATTATATTTATACTCTTGGGGTAAGAGGGTTAAATCTAAAAGAAAGGCTTTGAAGGGAGTGTAAAGGTAATAAAATTATGACCGGACCTATGTGTTCGGATGCGTTCATTATGAATTCTAAAATATTATTTTGCGAAGTTTATTATGGCATTATTTTCGTAAGAGTGTATTCAGATGAGGGTTGTTAATTAAGTTGCATAATCATTTATATTCATTTTCTTGGTGTGTGTTTTAAAGTTGACAAACTGTTTTTGTGTTTTTCAGACGTTACCCATGTTTTTTGTATATTTTTCAGTTTCAAACGAATACTCGAATTTGTAATTTCTAAACATTCAAAACTAATAACATAAATAGTATATACACACATTTAACTAGGTTTAAGTAGATTTTTTAATAAATATTGTTTTTGACCAAATTTTAAGTAAATCATTTGTTAGTTAGGGAAGTCGTCGTGGCGCCGTGGTTACTGTGTGTATCATACGATATCACAGGTTAAGCAACGTTCGGCGCGGTCGGTACTTGGATGGGTAACCGCCGACCATTTATATCGCACGACAACTTCCGTGCTTCGGAGGGCACGTTAAGCAGTCGATCCCGGGTGCTGTATACTTGTATACAGTAGTCGTTAGGGTTTGTCAGAAGCCATCTAGGCGCCCTAAAAATTCTGGCATCCACCACCCAGCACTGGGCCAGCTTGGTAGATTATGGCCTATACCTCCTCGTCACCCAGGGGAGAGACTCATGCCCTGCAGTGGGCTCATTACAAAGAGTTGTGATGATGATGATGATTTGATAGTTATCTATTGAGTATTTACAAGTTATTTATACTTCAGTCATGATCAACGTTTAGGGAGGCTTTTATAATACAAACCTTAATGCGTGTATAAAGGGTCCGTCTTTAATAGTCAATAATGTTTCAATAGCAGATAGCCGCGTCCAGACCGGCCGAGCGCGGCTCGCGAGCGAAACTCGCGAGCCAATAGTTCGGCCGGTGTGGACGAAGCTCGGGCTTCCTCGGGCGCACGTTGGCTCGCCCGAGTGCCGCTCGGCCCCGAACCATGCGTTGTCGGTTTTTAACGATGCTCAAAGGCGGCTCAGTCTACACTTCCCGTTTGCGTTCGCTCCCGAACGGTCGTGTCCGCGGCCGCTCCCGAGTGTTCGTATTGCGCTGCCCTTGTTCCCTCCCCCGCACTCGTGCGGGTCAGGTGCCAAGTTAAGCTCTTTCGGAAAGTTTTCTCTTGTGGAGGCTGTGTGGTGTCGGGGCTAATTCATCTGCCCTTTTCAGGGCGGACCCGACTGCTGCCGGCCGAAGCATCGCTGGTCAGGTGGATACGTAACCGTGACAACTAAGCCTGATCGTCCGCCGTTCATCGGCAATAGGTCCGTGTTAGGTTGATCTTTCTTTCAGCGCAGTTTGTGCAGCTACTTCGCCGTTCACCGGCACATAGGTCCCTCCAGTTAGGATTAGGGCTCTTTTTCAGAGTAGGATTAGGTTCCCCGGAATCGATGGAGGCCCCCATCGAATCCCCGGCTAGTCCCGAAGAATCGCAAGAACTCCGGGACGTGGTAAGTCAGATGCAATCGCAAGTCGTTCAACTCACTCACATGTTCACGTTACTAAGTCAACAATTCGCATCCGCTCAGGCAAGATCTGCGACCCTCCCGGCCACTCCGCCTTCTCTTAGTTTTCCGACAGATTCCCCGGCGTCCCCAGATGTCGAGCCTGTCGATACTATGCCAGATTTCATGTCGGTCGATTCTTCCGCATGCAAACGGAAAACTACCCCACCGGGCAGTGATTCCGACTCCGCTCCATTAGTTCCAGAATCTCCTGCTCCGTTCACCGAGGTTCGCAAAAAATCAAAATCAAAGAAGAAGAAGAAAGATGCTTCTTCGTCTTTATGTCCATCCGTTTCAGCTGCTCCAGCCGCTGTTCCTGCTCCGCAAAAAGTCGCACCGGCGTCTGCCCCTGCGCCTTTTGTTTCAGCGATCCCGGCGTCACAGCCTGCGTCGCAATCAGATTCGGCTCCGCCGAAAGTCAAGTCTCCGCCCCCCATCTTTCTACGGGACAAGAGCCGCTGGACCGAGGTCTCAGCTCTCTGCGGAACGCACTCCCCGAAGATCCAGTATAGTAAGGCATCCAATGTGGGTGACTCTATTAAGGTCGTTGTCTGCTCAATTTCTGATTTCAGGAATTTCACTCGCCTTCTTGCTGACAAGAAGCTCGAGTACCACACTTACGCCCTCCCTGAGGAGCGTAAGATTCGTGCCGTCCTCAGGAACGTGCCGTTCGAGCTCTCGAACGAGCAAATCCAAGAGGACTTGTCTTCTCAAGGCTTCCCCGTCGAATCTGTGCACAAAATGCACAGCCGCCGAGGCAAGCAGTTCCCACTTGCGCTAGTAATCCTAGCGAAGAGCCCGCAAGGGCAGTCCATTTTCAGAGGCAAGCTCACCGTGTGCGGTCTCTCCAACATCCGAGTCGAAGCTCCACACAAACGTGGTTTCCCAGGTCAGTGCCACCGCTGCCAATTGTATGGTCATGCGGCGGCAAATTGTCATGCTTCCCCTAGGTGCGTCAAGTGCCTAGATCCGCATGGGACTAAGGAGTGCTCTCGCACTCCCGAATCGCCCACCGCTCCGTCCTGCGTCTTGTGCGGCCAGTCAGGCCACACAGCAAACTTTCGCGGCTGCCCCAAAGCACCGCGTGCTGCCAGGGCTACCGTGAAGCCCATCGAGAACTGGAGAGAACGACCGCAGCCTAGCTCGGACGCTCCTCCAGTCAGTTCAAAGGCCCCCAAGGCCTTTACTCCTATCGTTTCAGGTCAGCGCAGCCGGGTTGCGACTCAATCGCAACCGGCCGCCAAATCGGCTTCCCAGTGCCAGAACGCAAAAGGGTCCCAAGACCGCATGGCGTTCTGGATCCAGCTCGCTCCCATCGACGAGATCCTGGCTTTCGGCGCCGCTCTCGACGCCAGCCCAGAGGGTTTCAACGGTGCTCTTCCGGTCCTAACCAAGTTCGCTCCCCTTATTAGGAAACTCCAGCAAGCTCAACGTTTCTAAACGTAGTCCTTCTTTCCAGCATTCCTATCTCTGAGTGAGTCTGATCACTCAAGATAATATCTTAGTTTCAGCTTTGTCATTTCTGCTAATCTTAGCTCTGTTTTTCTTACTTTCAGTTCCTTTTGGTGGCAGCCGTCTGGATGCCGCTCACTACGCAGCCTCTCGCTCCAATTGGCTGTCGTTCCGACGATGACTAAGGACCTTAATCAAGGTGAGTCAAAAGGGGGATGTTTAGTGGGTATGCTCAGCCTATCTGAGAGAGTCTCCACACTGTCTGGGCATTCTATTTGCCATTAGCCACTTATGGTTAACAGCTTATAGAATGCCCATTCGTCCGTAATAGGATTCATCCTCCTCCCGCTAAAGCTAGCTTTACTGGTTAAAGTGGGTTTTAGTGGGTGCCAAACGACTTTCCTTGGCGGAAAAAAAAAAAAAAAAAAAAAGGCTCAGTCTGAGCTGCTCGCCCGGTGTAGACGGACGTAACGACACTCGCGAGCCAGTTGAATTAAAAATGGACAAAGAAGACAGTATTCGCTTAATACAACTTTACGGAAGCTTCAAAATGTTATGGGATTCGAAAGATCCAGATCATCATTTAAATAAAATTTGAGACTGAATGGTCGATTGTTAGTCCCTTTAACAAACTGTTGCCGTATTGGTTTCGGTTTTGGTATAATTTTTTAATCCAGACTTTTCGTTTCTCTTTTCTTTTTTTTATTATATATCCAGACAACATAAGCGCCGTAGCCCCTAATAATACGTGGTTTTCCATAGTTACACGGAGAGAAACTGAATGCTCAAACCGGCTCACCTTGGCTTGCGAGCCCGGCTCGGAACTTTTTACAATTAGCTCGGGTGCCACGGCTCGCGAGCAGGAAGTCTGAGCGCGGCTCGCGAGCGGCGCTCAGGCGGTCTGGACGCGGCTGATTAAGAATGATTAGTAGGTTTAAATTACGAAAGAAAAAAACTTTTTTCAAATATTTTCATTGATTAAAATTTCAAAATTATTCTAAGTACTTAATCAAAATTAAGTTTTATCTGTTGTTTATGACTACACAGCAAGTAATTAAACGTTTCCGTCTAATTGTATATAGTCATAAAATGTAGATAAAAATTTAAGTTTACTCAAAATGATGAATTTTGAAATTTTAATTCATGAATTTTTTTTCCAAATTCAATTCCACTCATCATTCTTAATCTGTTATTAAAATAATATTGACTATTATAGATGGATCCTGTATATACAGGGTGTCTCTAAATATAACGTAATATCAAAAGCGTCTACTAATGTTCTGTCCGCTTAGGGTTAGCTTAGAACTACGTTACCACCCCTGTATAAGCGTGTCGTAAAAGGCGACTAATCCGAGAGACCCCCGCTTGGTGGTAAGATCCCGTCAGGGTCCGTCTGGCTAGCGACCACCCTTCATATAAAATCTGACGCCAAATATGACCGCTCCGGCGGTGATATGTTCTGACAATATTTAATGAAGGCCAATTCTTTCCCAGGCCCGTGTACTTTCATATTCAACCTCGTCTTCATTCACCGCCGGAAGAGATTGAGGTCAAAAAACTAAGTTCAGTAAAACAAGATATTTAAGTGTTACTAGAACGGAAATGTTGATCCACTTCTCTGAAAGTAAGTTACACTGCGCTTGAAGTTATTTTTACTAGGAGGTACATATCCTACAAATTAATGACGGTGAGCATACAAAGAACGAAACGAGATGCCCCAAATGTAGAAATGACGAGGAGTCAGTCTCAGTCAAAGAAAGATAAAAAACAATAATTATTGACTGTGTTAAAAAAAATAGCGGGTAGTTGGGATTTACAGAAGTTTATTTCTTAAGAGAAGGTAATAAATATTTGAAAAAATGTCAAACTGACCTTTTCTTTTATCCACAGAATTTTGTGAAAGTCTAATCAGTTCAGTCAGCCATAATTTAAGGTTGTACCAGACTGTTCCATAACTTTGTATCCATGGCTTATAATATAAAATTAAGCACATTTAAGTGTACATTGTGTCACTTCCCGTTTGCGTTCGCTCCCGAACGGTCGTGTCTGCGGCCGCTCCCGAGTGTTCGTATTGCGCTGCCCTTGTTCCCTCCCCCGCACTCGTGCGGGTCAGGTGCCAAGTTAAGCTCTTTCGGAAAGTTTTCTCTTGTGGAGGCTGTGTGGTGTCGGGGCTAATTCATCTGCCCTTTTCAGGGCGGACCCGACTGCTGCCGGCCGAAACATCGCTGTTCAGGTGGATACGTAACCGTGCCAACGAAGCCTGATCGTCCGCCGTTCACCGGCAATAGGTCCGTGTTAGGTTGATCTTTCTTTCAGCGCAGATTGTGTAGTCCTTTCGCCGTTCACCGGCAAGTAGGTTCCTTGATAGGAATAGGGTTCCTTTCAGAACAGTTCAGGTTCCCAGGGTTCGATGGAAGCCCCCATCGAATCCCCGGTTAGGCCCGGAGGAAAACAAGAACTCCCAATTATATTGCAATCCCAATTTAATCAATTCCAAACCGAAACTCGGGATAGTATACAACATATGTTCACGTTTTTCGCATCAAACCTTCAGGCTCAAATCACGAGCTTCTTGGCCACTCATGCCTCCACCGCGTCAGCCCCTCAGAAATCGCTCTCCCCGGCCCAGACCACCGAGGTCCCTCCCGCGTCCCTCCCGGCCACTCCGCCTTCTCTTTCTTTCCCAACAGATTCTCCGGCGTCCCCAGATGTCGAGTGTGTTGACACTGCGCCAGACTCTAAGTCGATTGATTCTTCCGCGTGCAAACGGAAAACTACCCCGCCGGGTAGCGATTCCGACTGCGCTCTTTTAGTTCCAGAATCTCCTGCTCCATTCACCGAGGTTCGCAAAAAGTCCAAATCTAAGAAGAAAAAGAAGAAGCAAGATTCTTCTTCGACTCTATCTCCATCCGTTTCAGCTGCTCCAGTCGCTGTTCCTGCTGCGCAAAATGTCGCACCGGCGTCTACTCCTGCGCCTTTTGTTTCAGCGATCCCAGCGTCACAGCCTGCGTCGCAATCAGATTCGGCTCCGCCGAAAGTCAAGTCTCCGCCCCCCGTCTTCCTACGGGACAAGAGCCGCTGGACCGAGGTCTCAGCTCTCTGCGGTAGACACAATCCCAAGATCCAGTATAGTAAGGCATCCAACGTGGGTGACTCTATTAAGGTCGTTGTCAATTCCATTCCCGATTTCAGGAATCTTACTCGGCTTCTTGCTGATCAAAAGCTCGAGTACCACACTTACGCTCTCCCTGAGGAGCGTAAGATTCGTGCCGTCCTCAGGAACGTGCCGTTCGAGCTCTCGAACGAGCAAATCCAAGAGGACTTGTCTTCTCAAGGCTTCCCCGTCGAATCTGTGCACAAAATGCACAGCCGCCGAGGCAAGCAATTCCCACTTGCGCTAGTGATCCTAGCGAAGAGCCCTCAAGGGCAGTCCATTTTCAGAGGCAAGCCCACTGTGTGTGGTCTGTCCAACATCCGCGTCGAAGTTCCACACAAGCGCGGTTTCCCAGGTCAGTGCCACCGCTGCCAACTGTATGGTCATGCGGCGGCAAATTGTTTTGCTTCCCCTAGGTGCGTCAAGTGCCTAGATCCGCATGGGACTAAGGAGTGCTCTCGCACTCCCGAATCGCCCACCGCTCCGTCCTGCGTCTTGTGCGGCCAGTCAGGCCACACAGCAAACTTTCGCGGCTGCCCCAAGGCACCGCGTGCTGCCAGGGCTACCGTGAAGCCCATCGAGAACTGGAGAGAGCGACCGCAGCCCAGCTTGGACGCCCCTCCAGTCAGTTCAAAGGCCCCTAAGGCCTTTACTTCTATCGTTCCAGGTCAGCGCAGCCGGGTCGTGACTCAATCGCAACCGGCTGCCAAATCGGCTTCCCAGTGCCAGAACGCAAATGGTTCTCAAGACCGCATGGCGTTCTGGATCCAGCTCGCTCCCATCGACGAGATCCTGGCTTTCGGCGCCGCTCTCGACGCCAGCCCAGAGGGTTTCAACGGTGCTCTTCCGGTCCTAACCAAGTTCGCTCCCCTTATTAGGAAACTCCAGCAAGCTCAACGTTTCTAAACGTAGTCCTTCTTTCCAGCATTCCTATCTCAGAGTGAGTCTGATCACTCTAGATAATATCTTAGTTTCAGCTTTGTCATTTCTGCTAATCTTAGCTTTGTTTTTCTCACTTTCAGTTCCTTTTGGTGGCAGCCGTCTGGATGCCGCTCACTGCGCAGCCTCTCTCTCCAATTGGCTGTCGCTCCGATAAATGATCAAGAACCTGGATTAAGGTAGGTCGTAAAGGGGGATGTTTAGTGGGTATGCTCGGCTTCACTGAGTGAGTCTCCACACTGTCTGGGCATTCTATTTTCCGTTAGCCACTGGGGTTAACAGCTTATAGAATGCCCATTCGTCCGTAATAGGATTCATCCTCCTCCCGCTAAAGCTTGCTTTACTAGTTAAAGCTTGTTTTAGGGGGTGCCAAAATTTTCTGTGGCGAAAAAAAAAAAAAAAAAAAAAAAGTGTACATTGTAATGAACTCAGAAAAGGATTGCGTTGAAAAAGGGGCTTAGATTTGAAATAAATCTACGGATATACAGACGATAGGTTATAATAAAATATTAAATGTCTACGAACATAATACTGTTGCTGAAATATGTAGCTGTAAATAAAAAAATAAATATTTCTAGCCCAAATTAAGTTTCTTAAAGAACTTGTGTTATGGATACTAGTTAACTGATACACTTAAGAAATATATAAGCATACATATTGAATAAATACATATTTTTTATTAGAAAATAAACTTAAATAAACATATAAACGTCCATGACTTGACGACTAATATCTGTGTTCATCACACATATATCCGTCGCCGCCGGGATTCGAACCCAGGACCTCTGGCATAGGAGGCAATGTTCGTTACCCCTACACCAGCCGGTCGTCCAAACCTGTGGTTTTCCTTCACGGCATATAGAGATGCATGTGTATGTTGGACATTGATATTTCTTTTATTTCGTATATTCTCGGCTGCATGCGTGTCATATTGTTAGGTTTGGGTTACAAATTCATTCCAACAATGAACAAAGTACCTACCTAAACTATTTTTTTTACTAATTATTAAAATAAATAAGCTTATTTCTATTTCGATGAATTATTTGAACAGATATGATGAGTTTACAAATAATTTATAATTTTCATTTCTATTTAAAAAAATAAAATAAAAAAATAAAAATCCCTAGACAATCACACCAACTACATGGCCCCAAAGTAAGCATAGCTAGGGGGGAACCTAAAATATAAATAAATAAATAGATAAACACCCAGACACGGAACATTGTTTTTTTCTTGTTCCGTGCGGGGATCGAACCCGCAACCACTGGCATCTGAGGCAGATAGGTTTACCCCATCGCCAAAGAGGTCGTCGATGTAATGTAGTCAATTTAATAGTCACTTCCTGTTTTTTTTTTCAAATAGAATTTTTACATTGATTAAGACCGGAATCACCCTTTTTAAAGAAGGGTTCCGATTGTTAAGTGGACCATGGTTAACGATTAAAAATTTAATCTAAGAAAAATGTCCAAACCTGGTTATCAGACTGACATAAATCGTGTAAGCTTGAAAGAGTTTATGCAAGTAAACCACGTCTTTACTTAAATTAATTTCAGATTTTTTGTGGAATGATTAAATAACACTTTAATGACTGCCGCTTTTGTAAATTTAGGTAAGCTTGGTTTAAAATATGTCAAATCTTTATGACAATGTATTTGAAATTGAAGTCAATATCTTTCATTCGTCAGCATGATAATTAAGATACGTTTTTTTCTATTACTACCATAAATATAAATTAGGTACTTTGACTTTTAAAATAATAGTGACCTGTGATTTGAAGGTCACCATTAGACTTTTGAAGGCAATTAATAAATTTTTCATCAGAAGTCGAAAGATAGTTGAGTAATGGCCACCAAGAATCTGTATAGGCCCTCTCGGTGTCCACATCTAAAGTTAACCAGTGTATTTTTTCACAATTTAAAGACTATTTTTCACTATCAATACCCGTCTTTACGGTTTAGTATCTGAGTACCACAGTCCCGGACGTACACGTATCGGAGAACCACATTATTTTTCTATTTAGTAAAAAAAATCAACATTCAGTTAAGCTCAAAAGTACAGTCAGCAGATGATTGTTTAAGTATAATATTCCTAAGTAAAAGGATAAGTAAAAAATGTAGTCTTGTTAAGTCAGGGTTTATATTGTAATCACAGATATTTATTCTTTTTCAATAGTTTCTTTATACATATTATCAAAATACCTAATTAAATAATTAACAATAATACCAAATCAAGTTTAAGATGTAATTTTCATGATTAATTATAAATTAAAAATAAACGCATGCCTGATCTAAGGAATACGAAAATCGTTACATACAAAATTATCATAAAAAAAATCGTGCGGGAATCGAGCCCAAAGTGGTCGTCTATTAATTAATATTAAAATATTCAATCAGTCTTGTAATGTTATGTAAAAACATTCTTATTTTGAAAACATTATCCACTAAAAAAAGAAATCTTAAAAATATTAATAACTTTTTCTTGTAATTATTACTATTTCTCTTAGATCTAATAAAAACGTTTCCTCTGGTACTCCTTTGATAGTTTTAAATACATTGAATACATTTGAGATTTTTGTTGACTGTAAAAGTTAAAAACTAGGTGGTAGGAGTAAAACTAGGATTTCAAAAAAGGATACACCCAAATATAAAACACGTACATATTTACATTTTCTTTAAATTTTTATCACCAATAATCCTATATAAAACAGTTCATATTGGACCCATTAATATTGGGCATAGTGAGCTGAAATTTGGAACATACAATTCTTAGAAGAAGAAGAACTACGCCCAGTTATTAAAGCCGCCTTCAGGAGCCGCCAGACCCGCGCTTCACGCCGCCGCAAAGTCGTGATTTGTGTTTGTTTTTTTATATATGTGTTAGTTTTTAAGGTATTTATAATATGGGCCTCTGTAATCATTATGTTTTTGTTTATATTGCCTGAAATAAATGATTATTCACTATTATTACTTCTATATGTTTTTTGATTTTCTCCTTTTTCAAGGGCTTTGCTTTATCATGCGGGTTTAAACCAAGCAAGATAAAGATAAGGATTATCTTTTACTGCGGATTGCTTGTGATTACTGCTGATGTAAGAAATTTCCTAGTGATGCGGCAAGTATTTAGAATAGTGGCTTTTTGTAGGGTTTCAATTACGCTAGTTGGAATTTGTAGTGTATTTAGGCTGTTTTTTATTATTATAATATTCCTACGGGATCGGGAACTATGGGACTTTTTCGCTTATGCTCTTACGCAATTGTGTGCAAAAGCTCGTTTGCAACAGCAATAACTTTCTACGTCACCTTTATTTTGACAGTAGATTAATTAAAGCGCCTTGCCTATATCAAATGAAAATCAAATAGTTATCCGATACAAGTTTGGAGCTAGCAGGTGTACCAACCTTCATTTAATTAATGAAGGCTTTGATTGACCGCCTTGGGCTGTTATTGGGTGCTTGCAAAACATTTGGGTCACGAGTCTGCATCATATGATGTAGTTGGTTTAAGTGGAGTTGATAGTTGTTGCTTATTTCAATAACCTTATATGGGTAATCATTGACAATGTACATACTAAAATAAATTATGAATCGTTAAAACTTAAGACAATATAATGCAAGAAAAATTTTAACTCAAAAGTTAAAAAAATATGGAAGCGTTTGCAATTATATCTTTCATTTTCACTGTGAAGATGTACGTATCCATTAAACATTAATCTTGGAAGTTACATTTAAGCAGCGTTAAACACTCAACAGCTCTAAATTCTAATAAAATAAAATACATAATAATAATAATAATAATAATACTCTTTATTGTACACAAACATGGTTACATAGATTAAACGAAACAATAATTATAATTTACATACAAAGGGCGGCCTTATCGCCGAAACGCGATTTCTGCCAGGCAACCCAGGCATTGATGGAGAAGAATGTGGGCGAGGTGTACGGCTCGTAAAATAAACTACATACGAATAATTACATACACATACATAATGATAGCATACATATTTACATATATACCTAAGTACATATAAATAAAATACATAATAATATACATCACATAAATATATAAAGATAGTTAAGATGGACAGTGTTTTGCGAGGTAATACCGGTTCAGCATTCGTTTAAAAATGCGCGGTGTGCGCGCCAAGCGGATCTCAATCGGGAGATCGTTCCATAACGACACCGATCGAATGAAAAAGGATTTACCTAAAAATGTAGATGTGTGCGGTGGTGTCGCCAGGAGCAAATTTGATGAAGAACGCAAGTGTCGGTCGTTATTGGTATACAGATAATTTAAACGGTCTTTTAGGTACGAAGGTATTACTTTATCGTACAGAATACGGTAGACAAGAGAAAGAATGTGAGTATTCCGGCGAAGGCGAATGGGAAGCCACTTGAGGTTATTGCGGAAATCAGATATGTGGTCGTATTTGCGTAATCCAAATACAAACCTTATGCAGAGATTTTGTAGCCGCTCAAGTTTGTTAAGAAGTTCTTCAGTTAAATCTAGATAGCTGGCATCAGCATAGTCGAGAATAGGAAGTAAGAGAGATTGTGCAAGCATAATTTTAGTGGCAGTAGGGAGGAAATTACGAAGACGCTTGAGCGAATTCGCCGCGGCAAACATTTTCCTGCTCAGCTCGGTGACTTGTGGTTTCCATGATAACGTGCGGTCAAAGATAATTCCTAAGTTTTTTACAGTCTCGCTGTATGGTATGGAGATACCGTTAAACACTACTAGAGGAATTGAGCTCCAGTTGACCCGAGAAATCATTTTGTTACTTCCAATAATAATAGATTGCGTCTTAAGAGGGTTCACTGTGAGACCATGGTTATTGCTCCAGTCTGATATCCGCTTTAAGTCAGCATTGTGTTGTCGAATAGAGTTTGGTAGATTCTCAAGACTGTTTTGTGTGTAGATTTGAAGATCGTCTGCATATAGATGGTAAGAAGAAGATATATTGAGAGTTATCGAATTGATGAAAAGAGCAAACAGGAGAGGAGACAACACGCCACCTTGCGGCACACCGGTTTTAATATCACACCAATCAGAGAATTCCGTCTCAGTAGATATACGTTGCCGGTGCCCATGCAAGTAAGAATGAAACCAATCAATAGTCGATGGAGATATGTTAAAAGAACGAAGCATTTGCAAAAGTATGTCAAAATCTACTGTATTGAAGGCATTACTGAAATCCAACAGTGTTAGTACAGTAAGCTTCTTCTCCTCCATGCCCCTACGAATATCTTCTGTGATATTAAGCAGTGCAGTAGTCGTACTATGCCCAGGACGGAAGCCAGATTGCAGGGGGTTCAGTAGCTTGTGTTCTTGCAAGAAAGTATTGAGCTGCTGATGAACGAGGCCTTCGAGTACTTTGGAAAGGAAAGGTAGGATGGAAATAGGGCGATAATCAGAAAAGGAAGAAGGATTAGTTTTTTTAGGGAGAGGTGTAATGATTGCGTCCTTCCATGCATCAGGAAAGACAGCATTAACAATACAATTGTTAAGGATACAAGTAACATACATACATAACTTCACGCCTGTATCCCGTATGTGGTAGGCGTGTACTGCCAGAGGTAATAAAACCATCTGATGTCACTTTTGACAAATTTGGAGGCATTATAATAGTGAAGAGAGACTATTGCAATGACAGGGGGTCAGCCTATGGCCCACAAAAAGCTTCCCATAACACCTCGGTCCCTTAACTGACTTTTACAGTATGCCCGGGAAGAGAAGCAGCTTGCACATTCTATGTTTTTCTTTCGCTCCCAGTCCAGCATAGAAGTAAAGTAAAATAGTAAACTAAAAAAAGATTGGTGATCTTTTTATAGCTCTTAAAATTAACCATCTTACCAATGATTTTCGTGCAGTGGAGTTGAATTTTGCAATATACGACAAGCTTTGTCCTCCATAGAGGCTATAGAAGCATTTAGATTAAACCATTCCAAAACAGATATTCACGTTTTCATATTAAATTGCTAACAACACATGATATTGTATTTCGTAAATCACAAGAGAGGATTTTCTTATTGGTTTGAATACAACTCTGCAAGTTGGAAAAAGTTTGATTAAAATAAAAAAAAAAACGCCTCAACACGTTATGCAAATAAGAAGGTATAAAGTATCATAACCACTCGCGCACTCTACTTGGTCGTACGAGCTCCTACTTCCCATTGCCTTCGGGTGCAATCACACCGTCCAGTTATAGTTCACTCGAACCATTTTAATGGTTCTCCTCGACTTCCCAAGCAAGTGATTTCGAAAATTAATTTTAATGGGAAACCATAATATTTTGGAAATGGAACGTTTGCGGAAGCTATGATAACGCTAGTTAACATATGAGTCGTATTTTAAATTTTTTTGGAAACTGTTAAAAGAAAATGTAAAATGATTTAAGTTCAATTATCCATACACTGAAAAAATACCAGTTTAGATATTGTCAATATACTGAGTATTATTTAGAATCTACATGCAACCAAAATTTTATTTTAATCTATTTAAAAGTCCTTCAACTGTATCTTAATATTTATACTTATAATTATATTTCTTTATATTATAACATGTATTAATTATTAGAAAATAAAATTAAGATTTTACAATGTTTACACCTACTTAAACCATTGAAATTATTGCGATGAAATCTTTTCATCCACTACTATGATCACACGTATGATTAAGTTTTAATAATAGCTTAATTTTAATAATAAAATAGTTTACGACTTAGAAATAAACATGTCCAAAGAAAAAACAAACCGTTTTTCTTAATAAGCATATAAAAATTGTACCAATTACATCGTTAATTTATTTCAGTAATAAAGCAATGAAACTCTCCTTAATATTACTAATTAATGTAAACATGAAACGATTAGGCATCCTAACAAACACGCCAAATGGCCTCCCATTGCAATAAATATCTGTAATATTTTTTAATTACTAAAAAAAGGACATTAACCAGAGAAAGATAAAAATTTACACCGCTGCATATGAAAGGGGAACAGTAAGTCGACCTATAATTCCTGTGTTTAAATAGAAAGGATCCTGTAAAACTAGAGTTTCTAGTAAAAGAGATTTGTATTTCGTTTTTAATAAAATGATGTTTTATAAAAAATGATGTTGTGAAAAAGTGGAACATATTTTTATAATATGAAAAGAAAACGATATTATTTCCAGATGCTTACATGAAAAAAATACATAGTTTTGTAACTAAACTTTCTAAATTATGTAATTTCATATAAGGTAAGCGAAAGCCGGGGCGCATCGCAGCGCGAAAATCGTCTGCGAGCCTCTCATACATTTTATATGCATTATCGCACTTATGCCGGGATAGGCGGGCCCCATTTCATGTAAAACTAGCTGTTTCGCGCGGTTTTACATGCGCAATTTCAAGTCCCGTGGGAATATCGAGATGAAAAGTAGCCTTTATGCTATTCCAGACTGTACACTGTCACTATTCCAAAGTTCATTGAAATCCGTGAAGCCGTTCTGCCGTGATTAAGGAACAAACAACCATACATCCAGACATCCATACATCCAAACTTTCACATTTATAATATTAGTAAGATGTATGCGAGTGATGTTACATAAAAAAAATCATTAATAAGGTGTAGGTATAAGCCAATTTTTTGAATCAGACCTAGTTTTTAATCCTCAAATCATTTAATTTATTTAACAATCTATGTACACACAATAAAATCATTTAAAAAAAGTTATAAAAAACGGACGATTACATAGATACAAGCTTAATTCTACTTTCTATTAATTTTAATTATACAGGGATTCCAATAGGCCTCACAAATAGAGATTTCTATTCATATTCTAAGACTTTACAAGCCATACTGTTCTATTCTTCCACTGTTATTCCATTCTCATCCTCCAGTAATGGGTATAAAATACAAATGTGTTTCAGGGAACAAAATATTTTTTTAAAACGCATTTTTATAATATTATATTAGCTGTTGCAAAAACAGGGCCGGACTTGGGGGAGGTCATCAGAATTAATAAATTATGATATACTAGGGGATGTTGTGAGACTCTCATTGCGAGATATGAAATATTTAACTTAAGAAGGCGTAGACAGGCTTGCTTGGTGAATTAAGATTGTATTTGGATTATAAGTTTTAGTTTCTTTGTAAGGGTTAATTAGTTATATGTGTCAATAGACTTAAAATATTAGCATTTTAGGGAATTTTTAAACTCAGCGGTACAAGCGTGAAATGTATTTTTTTTAGTAAAAGAGCTGAGTTTCTCTGTAAAAAAAATAATATTTCGTTTGTTATTAGTTTGTTTTAAATTGTCTTGATATATAGAATTGAAATTAGCGTTAGTATTATGGAAATGCATACATATATCGTGAAGAATTTTGAATAACATAAATGTAACTTTCAGTTCTTCTTATCACCACGGGCCTAAGCCTCAAGGAACAACATTTTATCGTATTTCATTATTTAATTACAGCTTGTAGTTAACATAATGAAACATCACAAAATCAATTAAAAACCATTTTTTCAAACGTCATATTTTTTTTAATTTTCAAAACAACGACACCTCTTTTTCTTCTTAACCCAATTCAGGCATGTTTAAAAAACTCGGCGGTCTCTCTAATGAATTTATGGTCGGAACTTGTACAGCGGCGAACTGAAGCTATCTTACACACCAGATAGAGAATAGTGAGGCGTGACCATTTGAAAAATTAAATATGGCGTCTGAAAAATTATATCGTGGCCGCTGCAACTGAATCAGAATTTTTGTTAATAAATTAAGTTTTGTATAAATATTTTGTTTGTTTGAATTTAAAAGTAAATAAAAGGCTCTATGAAAGTATTTATTTAAAAACTTTCTTGTTGTGATAATGAGATATTTTGTTAGGATTGCACGCTGTATAACAGTAAAAAATGTAGAACAATTTGCATTATTGAGACCTAATTGTGCATATTTTTTCGCAAATACATTAGTTAATTTGAATTTGAATTTAAAATTCACTTAGCAGAAGTAGCTTAGATCATTATGTTGAAATACAAAAACAAAATACCATTAATTGTTTCTTTCCAATTTTTGATCGTATAATAAGTTTATATTTATATATTTTGCATTACGAAAAGAAACGCTTCTTTTCGTAATGCGTATTTGAAATTAAATAACATCAAAATTGATCCCGTTGATTATTCTCATATAATTTGTAGATATTTATCAAATATTTAATTAGTTTGTACCTTCCACGCTGGACTGGGAGCGAAAGAAAAACATAGAATGTGCCAGCTGCTTCTCTTCCCGGGCATACTGTAAAAGTCAGTTAAGGGACGGAGGTTTTACTGACGTTTTCGTGGGCGATAGACTGACCCCCTATCACTGCAAGCCTCTCTCCATCATCACAATACCTCCAAATTAGTCAAACGTGACATCAGATGGTTTTATAGCGTCTGGTGTTCTGCCTACCCCATTAGGAATACAGGCGTGACGTTATGTACCTATGTATGTATGTATTTGTCTTTTTAAATATTTTTTTTATATAAATCTTTAATCATACGTTTTTTTTAAATACATCACTAATTACTTTTCTCGTACATTATTTTTTTTGTGTTAATGTACATTTTTATAAAACAGAAACAGAAGAATACGTCCCTGTTGGAAATAATACAAACATAACATTCCATTCAATTATATTTCTTTCGTAATTACGGTAACAGGTGATACGGTTACCTTAAATTGAAAATGAGAAAAGTTCTAAGCGATTTTAGAGTTCTTTGTGTGTATAATTTTTTAATGCTTATATGATGTTATTCACAGACATACATCTACATAGATGACGCAAGTGTCACGATTTGTATTGAACCAAGCGTGCCGACTTTTAACACCTTTTATGGCGTCTCAGCTGATATTTTGTTATATAAAGTACGAACCGATTGAAAGACACAGATGCCGCCGATAAAATCGATTATTGAGAACGATATCTATATTGTGATATCGAGTTTATAACTGACATACATACGCGCGACTGAATCTAGCTTCTTGCTTCTAATCTTGACGCTTGGTCGGGGTTTGGACACGCGAAGCACATGCACTTGCGTTGTCTATGTAGATGTATGTCTGTGATGTTATTTCTTTTTTAAAAGTGTAATTTTATCTCTCCAGCGTTTTTGCGTTACATCATAAATTGCCAGTGTGAAACAAAAATGTTTATATCTATGTTCCTAATGAACTTATATTTTATATCAAAAATATGACATGATTTCCATATTTTATAAATTATTAAGCTTCAGATACGTTTTTTTGCTAATAAATATTCCTAAAGTCATTTATTTATTATCTTTTCGTACATTTCACTTGACATTGTTCATGCTGTTGAAAATAATTAATTCTAAAACTACTTTATTCGTCTTTGTTTGTTCACAGCCTAAAACAAATCGATACATACGGACCAACAATTACACCAAAAGTGTAACCATCGAATTGATTGTCCCATAAAACTTAACTATCGTGTGGTCATTCCCAATAAACCGGTTACAACCAGTTACAACTGGTCGGTTCTGTTAATTGGACAGACCCCTATTGGTCGGGATTGTATTGCGAAGAAACTATACGGTGAATTTGTTTTTCTTTGCATTATTAGTTAATTTAGAAACAATTAGATTAAAATAAAACACTTCTATATTTTGATTAGTTTTCAACATTTATTTGTATTGTGGAACAAAAGGCAGGTGGCTAATATTCAACGAATGCAGAGCATTAAAAAACCGATTTCAAGTCAAAACTTTGGCTGTGTTGAGAATGTCATCAACGTAAACATTCTCCGAAATCATACATATTTTTCCAAAAGTTTGAAATATTCAATGAAGTACCCAACTGATTTCGATGAAATTTATATGGGACCAACTATAAAGTATCCTCTATCATATGAAACAACAATTTTCAAAATCAATTCAGAATTGTCCGAAATATCGTGTGACAAAGAAACAAAAAAAAAACATACAGACGAATTGAGAACCTCCTCCTTTTTTGGAAGTCGGTTGATTAGAATAACTTCTAATAATGTCTTTTATTTGAGTGTTTTTCTAGAAAAGTTTACTTTGGTCAGATAAATGCTTTTATAAGAAATTGGCAATTAATAAAAGCAAAAACATATATTTCGCATTAGATTCTAAAATGCTTTTGTTCAATATTTTATCATGCTAGCCATTTTATTACGACATAAGCCAAAGAGCGGGTGTGAGGCGTGTACGGGGCGTGTGCTGCGCGAGTGCGGAGTGCACGCGGGGTTGGTACGGCGCTGGTGGTAGGCTTCGAAAAATGAGATTTTAAATCCATTGTATCCAAAATAAAAGCGGGTCATGAGGCGCTTAGCGGATGTGTGTTGCTTGAACGAGGCTTTACCGTATCAAAGCTTAAAGCCGTTTTCTTGTAAAACATCTTTTTCGAAAGTTATTATTCTAATTTAAATTTTTGATATATCTAGTGAATCGCGATTTAGTGCTATTTGTTTAAACTTCACATAGTTTTATAAGAAATTTCAAAATATTTTTTAATCAACCAAAAACAGACCTAAGTTAAAACTTTTCGTAGCCATCTATCTAATTGTACTTATTCCTTCAATACTGTTATAGTGAAAAAGGCCACTCCGAACGGATACATTTTCTGCTTGGATAGGCAATTTTACAGGCAATTGATTTTGGGGGCCCAAATGTCGGACCGGACGTTCGATGGACTATCGGTATGGTATTTGACTTGATAATGTTAACAACCTCTTTGTTACTCGGTTGGGTAAAAGGGTGTATTATGTTAGCTTCGTTATCTGAGTTTGATTATGGGTTTTGGAACGTATTGAAGTAGTTATGGAGTTCGTAAAAGATAGGTTTCTGGTTTTATGACGTATTCTGATATCAAAGTTTGTACAAAGATTTATTTTTTTAAACTAACACTAATTTAATAATGCTATCCAAAAACCGTGATCATGAAGTAAAGTATGATGGCATACTTTAGTTTTTGAAACATGAAACACAAATCAGCAGTGCTAGCACGGATCTTTTGTCGATCGTAAGTTTACGAATGCTCGTATAGTATGGAGACGGTTTTGCAAGCAATAATTGAAATCTATCCATTGCCGCACGGTCAGCTTAAATAAATGTGTTCCTTGTTAATTTTGAATGTTTGTTAACAGGTTCTTCTCTTAAATAACTGTAAAATAAAAAATTACATTGTTACTAAAAACTTGCAACCGACTCAATACTATACGAGCATTCGTAAACTTACGATCGACAAAAGATCCGTGCTAGCACTGCAGGATTTTTTTTGTCCAAAACAATTGCTGTCTACTAAAATTGTTTAGTAGCCTAAAAGAGTATTTGGGCTATCGATTAATTTAATTCTACAAGGCGTAAAAAAGGTTCTCTACCAGCAAATCCACAGACGGTTTTTCTCTAAAATAACATAAAAGTAGTACATTAACAAACATCGAGTGACCGGGCGGAGTCGTGCTTCGAATATTTTTACCCGCTGTACCAACAATTCTTGCCGATAATGAAACTTTGAGACGGGACGCTAAAATGTTGCTGTGTGAAAAATTTTCAATTTCAATTCATTCTACCTATAGTCGTTATAAAATATAATTTGTTTTAAACCCACTTTTAATAAATATTTTTTTATTAAATGACATTTTATCTCATTTTTAAATACTAATGTTTAGTCAATACTCTTTTAAGATAGTTAATATCTAAATAAAAAATACATTTTTGAAGCAGAACTCTCTAAGTTTAAAGCTTCCGACTTTAGAATCGCATTAACTCTCTCTAATGTCAAGTTAGGAGACTTCAAATACAAAAGCTGCTTAGACAAACTGATTTTGAAACTTCTCAGTTTGGCATTAGAGATTGTAATGTCAAATACGGCCCATTGATTACTTTTTCAAGTTACAAGTTGCATTGCTTGTAACTTGAAAAGAATGGAGAAATAATTCTGCTGTATTGTACTGAATTGAATGTAACTGAACTATTTTATATGTACAGGGCTGCAAATCAAGCATTACAAATCTGTCAAAAAATTGTAGTTGAATCTGAACTCTATGCCCTCGACATTAAGTTAAAAATTGGTTGGAGAAATTTGATAGATTTGTAACGCTTGATGTGCTGCCTTCTGTACTATAGACAAGTAAATATTATGATAGATTGATTAATCTTGAATACCTCACACAATACTAAGTATTTAAAGAGTTTCACCTTACTAACAATTTATTTCTCAACTCGGCGTTTAAGTCTCTTTTAGTGTCACTCGCATTTTATATCCATTAATCATAAATAAAGCGCCATTTTAGCCCTCTTTGAACGGATGCAACCCGACGCCCTTTGACATCCAGTAAAGTATTTAAATTCATAGTCTTATGAAGTTAGCCGGCGGGGGAGGGGGCAGGCGTGACTGTACACTTTTTGGCTTCAGCTAAGCCGGATCGCCACTATACGACTTGGGGGTAAAAGGGGTTAAGTCAAAAAAATTTAAGTTTTCTGTGATCTGTAGATTTATATAAAAAGAACGTATTGGTTATAAAGGTGGTCTACTTTAAAGGCATTCACATGACATGGTTTTCTTTGAATACATATTTCAAAACCTATGGGTTTTTTCTTATTTTAATCATAATTAAGTAAGAAAATAGGCAGTGATATCAACTACATCAGAAATAATTTAATTCATGCCCAGAGATATTAGCTATTGTTTTTTATGTTGAGTTTACTTTTTGTTTTTATCTAAAATAATTATAAGTAGTTGTTTTACCCCAAAAATGACATGAGTCATTGGTGAAATATAATTATTTGTAGACTAAGCTGCTTTTACCTCAACTACTTGAGTAAGTTAAGGACTTAACCTAAATAGAACTCTTTTGAGCGGTTTTATCCCGTATTTTTTTTTCGATGTTTCGGTGTCCCTGGGTCACGAGCGAAAGCCTAACTTATTTTTATAGAATTTGACGGCGTAAGATTGACCTATGATGGTAGTACTTTTTACCTAGGAGACATAAGAGTGTTCGCAGTCAGTGGACATAATCTTTTAGAATTATCGATCACTCTGCATATAAAATTTTCCGCCAAACATCATGTTTCGTAGAGTTTCAGTCTATTCTTAAGCTTTATTTTGGAGCACTTACGCTATGCTATTTAATAAGTTAAAATTTATTCCAAGCGTAAAATTGGCAACCGAGAACAATGTAAAACGGCTTTATTAATTTTAACTTTCTGTTGCGTTTCTTTATATAAAATATGCCATAGAAAATAACACTAATTCAGCGGTGATGTACTCTAGCAATATTTAACGAAGAGCCAGTTCTATATATTTCAAAACCATGTGCTTTCTTCTACATCATCTCTGACCATCAGGTGTTTAGACTTTAATAAAAATAACTTAATAATTTCAAAGTTAAACATATTATTTAAAACCATTAAAACAATTTCAAACACTATTTAAAACAAAATAAAAAACTAAGATTTCGGAGTTATCTGGTTTCTGCACGCCGCCGTTTTCTTCGAAGGAGTTAAAACGTTACAGCTCGTGCCACAGCATAAATTAACAGCACAAACCAGCGCGCATATTATCGCAAATTTGCTTAAGATTAACAATTTATTTCAACTGGTTAATATTCAAACGGTGATACACAAAAATTTGAAAAGACGATTAGTTTTTGGACTTTCATTAAAGTTTTCTTGTTTAAAATACGTAGGAAACTGAAGTAACCTCTAGAAATGGGCTATATCATATTATCATGTTTTTCATTATTTAGGTATATTCCCTTTATTTTGGCACAGCAGACACCATGATTACGACGATATTGTCTGCCATTCCAAGATTTCGGCAGAGAACTCAAAATAAATAAAAGTCATTGTAGGTATTCTATGTTTTAATTTTTATTTTAATGAATACAATGGTATTTAGGTTACATACGTAGCCGTAGTTTGGAATCTATATTGCAATGGGGAGTTTTCTGACAGCTCATAAAAATTAGTTCAAAAAACCTCTGTAGATGGCACTTTTAAAAAGCCGAAGGCGTTAAGTCTGTAAACTATAATGTAGGTAAGTTATATCTACCATCTATGGTTATTTATACGTTCAATTTCTGATACAGACGTCAATTAATTTATTTTAAAAACGCAGTGTGGAATAAATTCTTCGCCGTCGCCTTTTGTAAAGCGCCATCTATCGAAGCCTTTTGTACCAATTTTGTACAGTTTTGTTTTTTTAATGAGCTGTCAGAAAACTCCCCATTGTCTTAAATTATTATTTTAATAAGACAAAGAGATACGATTTTTAAATTACAAAAAGTAACTGTTTTTCAACCGACTACGCGACTTCCAGAAAAGGAGGAGGTTCTCAATTCGTCTGTATGTTTTTTTTCTTTTTTTTTGTATATTTATTACACGGATTTCAGATAATTATAAATCGATTTTAAAAATTCTTAATTCATATGAATACTTCATAGTTGGTCCCATATAAATTTCATCGAAATCAGTAGGGTACTTCATTGAAAATTTCAAATTTTTGAAACAATATCAATATATTCGTTGATTATGTTAATTTGTTATTCATCTTAAAAATAAATCATATTCTATGGCTAACCATAATAAGATGAAATCGTAATTGTAAAGATTATCAAATAATTTGACAATTGGATGAATCGAGTCTACAATAACTAAAACATGTAAATTTTACTTGTATTTATTGAAAACATGTCCTTATATTCTAAACTAAGCGGTCATAATGCACCCTTCATCTTATTGTTACCTATTTCGTAAAAAATAGAATTACATGCTTTTTCCAATCATTATTATAGATCGAAGACAAATCAATAGCAAAAACTTATATATAAAAACTTTTATCTCTTTTAACATTATTACAAGCTACTTCCCCGTTTCAGATCATATTCATTCTCCTAACTAACATTATCTTTAACGGCCAAAGTAGAAATGACTCATAAAATCATGATGACAAACACACACTTCGCCAATCAGACTAATCCGTTTCTGATGCCTGGATAATAATTTTATGGCTCATAAATTATGCTCGTAAATATAATAACTATATAAAAATAGTCATTAACTATAAGGGATATGTTAGTTACGAGGTTCGGGCTGTGAAATGTAATTATTTCGTCCTGGTTTACGATATATTGCCGGGGAGGAACATAGAAAGATACATATAGTGTATTTTAAATTAGTTTAGTTATTTATTGTACTATTTCTAACTCTTTCAAAGTTTTTAGCACTCCAGACATTTAAACTATCTCCACGTACAACGTTGTTGAATAGTTAATCACTTTTTAGTGTTCCGATGTATTTTTATTGTCGCTACAATAAAAAATATTTACAAAAAAAATTTAAGGGGTCTCCGGTGCAGAATACGATATATTTTTGTCCGTTCTTATCCGATATTGAAACTTGAAAACCTGAATTTTTTTTTAATTAACAGTATATTTTGGATTTCTTCACATGAACTTTTTTACTAATACACTTATGGGTCACTTAGACCCCTCTTTTAAAACACGCTTAAACAGACAGCACTAGAGCTTTTAGTCATCCCTACCCGTACAACGATGTTATTTTCGTGTAATGTTTTCGTTTACAATGTACTCACAGTATTTATAGCATGTGGGCTTAATGACAAAAGGACACGCTTGAGATCAATACGTGTGTTTAGATCTCTGCTGTACAGTCGAATAGAAAAGGTTGTTTATAGAAAAAAAATGGCAATATAGGCTGTACAGATGCGAAGAGAAAATTATGCCTGTCATTTCAAGTTGATTTTAAATAGGTAACATTAATTTTTGGAAACATAAATTTCAAGCGTATACGAAAGGTACAGTCACTTAAGTAAATCTTACGTTTACTTCATAAATACTTAATGTAATTTAATGACATACCTATCGATATTATAGAAAATCATCTTGTACCAGATTTTACTTTCACCGTAATGAAAATCCTTGAACTAATTTATCAACAAACGTTTTTTTAAATCAAGGTTCTGTGTCATGCAGTCAGAAAATATTAACTTCTTTTTATTTAAATCTTCAAAACGTACACAGTGAAATTCTCAGAGCACAGCTAGTGCAAAAATAAATATTTTTAGTTTCTTATCTCAGCTAATGGAAATCATTTTCATATTATGATAGGAAATGAAAATCACCATACTTCGAATGAATGAATTGATAAAACCGTCGTCAAACACATATTTTTCAAATTGGAGTACAAATATTCAGGAATACAAAGATGTGGCTAGCAGTTCAGTCACTGAATGTACAGTGAGTACCATTTTCTTTTACGATCACCGGTCAGTTTACGTGCAATACAAAGATACCAGCTATTTGGGGATGTACGAAAATATCGGTCGTTATTAGTTTGGATACGGTAAAATGCAGTTATTTTTATTTTTAATGCGTGTAATTTTATTTTAAATACAGCGCTTTTTAGCACTAAACTAAAAAGAAAATACTTAATTTAGCACGTCTTTCAAGCGTATTGATGAAACGATAAAATGCAATAATCGAGCAAACGTCTGCATCTATGCGTTTCGTGATAAGCGGATAAAATCTTATAACATGATTCGTACAAAACATTTATCATGTGTTAGTTTTATCATCAAACTATTGAATAATGGGACAAACAATTGCGAAATAGTAGTTTATGAAACTGTCACATAATACCTAGTTATGTGCAGTTTCATACACTACTTTATCTAATCTCATACACTGAAGATATTATCCAGTGAAACAACGAATTGCAAGGAAATTTGTTATAGCGCCTAAATTTATTCCCGCCATTATCGCGCATGCGCCAAAACGCGTCGCGCGGCCACAGAATGTAACGTAGCGCGGCGCTCGCAGGACACAGATAAAAAAATGAAATCTATGGTCTGTTATCTGTATCGAAATGAAAAAAAAAATTATTATAACATTGTATTGTTCGAGGTAATGTGTTATAATTTAATTTTTTAATTTCATTTCGTTATACTATTTTAAAAAGTATGTCAATATAAATTCGTTCTGAGTTTTATATTTTGAATATTATGATATGAGAGTAGATAAAATCATATTACAAGACATATGACTCTTACTACATAGATATAATCACATTATCATGTTAAATTGAAGATTCGCAAAAACAACAATTAACGATAACGATAATAATAATATATTTATTTCCGATAAAAAACTTATATCTAAGAATAACATCAATTGTGAAATTAATACTAGTTTAAACAATAAATAAAGTATCTAAAACAACTTTGAAACAACAGCTAAATAACTATTTTTTTAATAGTGAAGTTGTGGTTGAAGATGACATCAGACGGGCTAAGACAGAAAAAGGCTCTTCATAAAAAATTGCTGGAACCAGACGAAAACTGAAGAGGTCCTACCATTAAACGGCGGTCATCCGGCTCAGTCGCAATTTAAAACACGCTTATCCAGGGCCGGTAGGGCTATTCTAAGCCGGCCCTACACAGCTGAAATTTTAAAATGGTAATATAAAAATTCCATAAAATTTAAAACCGCGCGCAACAGCTAGTCAATATATATAAAACTGTTCCGTTACTGACTGAGTTACTGAGTGACTGACAGACAACGTACAGCCGTAACTACTGGGCGTAGAGAGTTGAAATTTGGAGCATACATTCTTTAGGGAATGTAGGGGTGCACTAAGGAATTCCCGAAATTCCAACGGGAACGGGAATTATTGGACTTTTTAGTTTGTATGAAAAATCTTATTCCTTAAGTGCACGGATATGATACTTGGCATAAGAGTTCTTCAAAAAGAGACTGGTTGTGTTTTGAAAGGAATGCCCGAAATTTCCACGGGAACGGGAAATATATGATGTTTTAGTTTGTATGATAAAATCTTATTCTTTGAGTGCACGGAAGTGAAACTTGGTGTAAAGGTTCCTCAATAAGTGTCTGTTTGTATAATGGAAGGAATTCCCGAAATTCCCACGGGAATGGAAAATAGGACTTTTGAGTTTATGCGTGTACGAAGTCGCGGGCAAACGCTCGTGTTAGAATAGACTTACAGCTTGTTTATGTCACCGGAAAATAATAAATTCCGTAAATTTATAAATTTAAGCGGAAATTTATAAACTTCCGTAGGATTCTAAACGGGAGACAACATTTATTATTTTACGCCCATATTTTTGAAAATTGATAAACTTACTTTAATTTAAGCTCTGATTGGTTGAATAAGTCACGTTCAAAAAGAAATGCACTGGAATGCCTTGTCGGAACGGTTAGGTGCGACGACGAGCGCAGCGAGGAGGAGCTGTTAGGTTGCATATTATAGTAATATACATGCGCGAGCCAAGTGAGCGGTGCCGCGGCAGAGGCCGGCGAAGCGCCATAAACAATGAGTGTAGATAGGCCAAATTTTGTTATTGTTAGTCTTCTTGACTATTCAGTGAGCAGTGTATTATTTTCCATATTTTAAAAAAGCGTAAAATTAAAAGCTCTTCTGTTATTGGTTGAAAAGTTTAGAATGTTACGATTGAATATCCGTAAGTTTATAAATTTACCACGAGACGTCGTAAATTGATAAATTTGCAAAAATGTGAGCATAAAATAATACATTTTATCTCTCGGTTAGAAACTTCCGGTAACATATATACTTTCGACTACCATATCGGCACTTTCGTACCTCCTTCGCCAGCTAATAGTGATCGTCTAGCAACAGTTCGGTAGGTCGCTCGTAAAGCCATCCGCTGTTTATTGAGGCGGGAGCAGCAACATGCTGTAATTGTTTCTAAAGGTTTTTGGAGAATATTCCAGAAATTTCTGTATTGATTCTTAAGAGGCTAGATATGTTTTGTTTTGCTGTCTAGACTTAGTGTGATGTGAGAGGGAAAGTAGTTTTTAAGACTCAATGAATCTCTCAAAAACTACTATGGCAATCATTTAGGGTACCTATCGTAACTTTGGGGTTTTCCTTGACGCGATTATGTGTTCTATCACTATGTTGTAAAGAGACAGTTCCTTTCCATTCCAAGTTCAAGGCCATTTGCTTATGATTATATATTTCTTCCTCAGAGTTACGTACTAATAGGTGAAATTGAAGTCAGCGAAAAGTTCTTACCATACTTCAAATTTACTGCCGCATACAGCAAGCTCAAGTTAAAGTTTTCGTCAGTCATAGATGAAACAAATTAACAAAAGCCTATTTTGATCATAAGCAAAGGTTGTCAGAAACCTCGATGAACCTTACAATATCGAAAAATACCCCAAAGAAATTCGCAAGAGAACCGCGCGGGACCAAAATAAAATTTTCATTACAGACATGACAATACTCAGTTAACATGAAACATTGCAATTAAATAATATTTTAAAAGTTTTTTTTTTGCAATTCATTATACTTACATATATAAGAAAACTAAAAGTTAACTAAAACTTAGTTGAGAAGAGCACCCGCCCAGCAAGTGGGAGAACCGTCGATCGAATCCCGGCCGTTATTTTTCAAATCATAATACACAAATATATTTAAATATATTTTATCATCTAACTTAACCAACTATCACCTCGAGTCGAGCAGCGTATTGACCGGTCGCTACGCAATTAGGGTTGTGATAATTCAGACTAATGCAAACAAAAGAATAACGTAGGTGACCCTATTTTTTCTAATTATTTATCCAGCTAAGACTGTTATGTAATGAAACGTGGACTAAAAATATATTCAATGTAAGTAGTAAATATGTTGTGAAATTGTTTTTTTTTTTATTTATTAGTTTGCTGAGTATCTTTATATTATAATTAGGTATTTGTTAGTTAAGTATATTAAAAAAAAACTTTCTTGTGTCATATAAAATATCAAAATTAGATAAATAAATTAACTGCTTGTCCAATTTAATTCCAATAAAATCAAGATTCTTAATTTGAAAAATAATAAATTATGAAATATCTCAACAGCCCTTCAATATTTGGAAACTTGTTATTTGATTGAGTACCAGGGTCGCAAAAAATATGAAGAGGTACCCAAAGGTGGTTCGCTATTGAAGGACCCTCGATAGACCATCAATCTTTCTTACGTTGAAAAACATGCTGTTTTGAAATATGAAGTCATGTACGCCTTGTTATGGGAGTATAATAAAAGTCATGTCCGATAGAAGACTTATGAAATATTATGAAAATAATGTTACTAGATTTGAAGTTGCTATGGAAAAGTATATAATTTATACGGAAAATGTAAAAAAATAAGTAAGTTTGAAATGAACTGGATTTGATGTAAGAATATTTTTACTAATAGCCCAGTCAAATTAGTAAAATCAGGGAAAAATCGAGTTTTGAAAATTGGTACAGTTATACGTTTAGTTGTATCGTTTGCCTATATTCAGCGAATTTTGACTGGACTTTTAATAAAATATATAGGAACCTACTAGTTTATACAAGGTCTAAAATCATACAATTACTTATAGAAAATACAATAATTATAGAAAAAAACCATGAAAAAGCATTTTTTTAAAGTACCTAGTTTGGTATGAATTTATAATGTTAGAATCTAATTATAAGGGCTTCTATTTATTAAAAAAGTTGAAGACAAGCTTAAATCTTCGAAAATTCTTAAATGTTTAAGATACTTTATAAACATGAAAATCATAAGAATCTTCAATCCAATCATTATAAATAAGGCAATACAGTCTAAAATTGCACAAAAAAATATGATTATTCATATTTAAAAAAATGAATGAATATGTAAACCTACATAATTAACAAGTCCCTCATCGAATATCCCTATCCTCCACAGATACCAAAAAAATGTACACTCACAATGAGAGGTGATTTTGTGGAAAATTAAAAACGCCTGAGGACGATCGAGTAATATTCTCTCCCTTTCATTTGTGGAACGATCGCTTCAGGTGTGCTAGACCTGTGTACGCAGTGGTTGAAAAAAAATACATACCGAATCTTGGTGAATATAATTTATAGTCAGCGTTCATAGTTTAAATTAAATTTTTTTCAACAATGATAAAGATTGGATTTAAAAATGATTTGTGAGTCATATTGAACTTATGTATATAACGCGGTTTTTGCTCACATTTATTGTCGGAGGTGTCCGACTAGTTTGAAGGACTCCATGGGAGTTCGAAACTAGTCGGACACCTCCGACAATAAATGCGAGTAAAAGCCACTATATAAACATTATGATAAAGATTGCTTAAAAATAATTAGTTCATTTTTATTTACGTATTATTTATATTTGTGAAGATCAAAAGTTAGGAAGTTCTATTAAACGAACAAAAAACTATCCATCTTTGGAATATAAGTAAAGATAAAAGAGTTTAATTATTCATTGTTACAGATTTTTTCACTATCTGAAACGATTGATAAAAGTAATAAAATACGCTTTATATATATTTTAGACTTACTGTTTTAATAAAATATATGTAATCAGAAAATATCGTCCTTTTTGCTTTATGAATGGTGAAATAAAAACACATGAAAAAAACAATAATCAGTTCAAGTTTATTCACTCCCTGCATCAGTTGGATATTTTGAACAGTTTATAAAACGGTGCTTGGAGAATAGTCAACATATGTAATACTAGCTGTTTCGCGCGGTTCTACCCGCGCTATTTCAAATCCCGCGCGAATATCGAGGTAAAGAGTAGCTTATTTGATATTCCAGACAGTAAATTATCACTATGCCAAATTTCATCCAAATCCATTAAGCCGTTTTGCAGAGAAAGAGTAACAAACACCCAGACATGCATACATCCATCCAACGTCCACATTTTAATATACAAAATTTCAGTTCGCTTTTATTAGATAGATGTCGATGAACGTCGATTAAATCGCGCAAGAAGAGTTATAAATGACTTAGCCATATTTACTCAGTAGATAACTTTTATTCATCCTCACTTTCACCTACATGAAAAACATCAAAAAAAAGAGAAACCGAGAGACTGGTGTTGATTGTGCGAATAAAAAAAAACACATTAAATGCTAGTTTAAGTCTACATGAATGAAAAAAACGTTTATCCCATAAAAGAAACTCAATTTAAAATAAAAAATTGCGTACAACGCAGTGGAGCCTGCCTTACAATCACAAAGAACAGTACTCGGTAAGGTTACCTAGAATAAATTCAGGTTCGCCATTCTGTTCCATAATGAATGTTAAGATTAAGATTTGTGCTCTACAGGATTGCTCTTTTGTTTGCTCTGTGGACTCTAGGTACAAGTGTGTGGGAAAGTTTTTGTGACTTTTAAATAATATTTCAAGTTTATTCTTAAATAAAATGAGCTTATTTTGCTACTTAATTGTCTGGTATTTAATGAGCATAAATATTAAATCGATAGTAAGTTTACAATTTCATAGTTACAATTTTCAGCATTATAAATTAGTTAATCTCGAAATAACAACTTTTTTTACATAACAGCAGCTTTATTTTTGAATTTATTTCCAGCTCACTCTTACCATCTAAACTGAAAATTCATCTACTGATAAATTTGCATTCAAATAAATACACAATATTCCTTTTTTTTTCTTTCAATGTTTACATTTTGTTTTCAAAGTTTTCCTCGCGACTGTACTTACTTTGACCGCTTCAGGCACTGTGCAGCCACACTGGAGGTAATACACGAGATATAAGATGCAGGGAATTTAAAAAGTAGCATAAAATATAGGTTGTCACAGGCTTTATTTTACTTAATGGGTGTCTTTTGCATAGGGTGTACTTTTTTGGTATACCAATTTTGATACGAAATTTTCCCATTGCGATAAGAGCTCAGTTGTCTAAACTTGAATCACTTTTTTGTGTAATAAAAGACGTGATCATATCATTTTTGTGCCAGGGCGGGACATCAGCGAATTTTTTGTTGTTTTAACGACTTTAAAAAAAAACTGCGTACTACAAAATAATGAAAATTTGGGGGTAGTCCCTGTGTTAACAAGCAATTTTGGTGTGCTCTTAGTTTTTATTTATTTAATAATACTAGTGTATAAATTCGAAAAATTTTAATGCAATAATCTAATACTAAACTCACCATCAAACACTTTCACAGTCTATTTTACAACAATATCAATACATTTCAACAATTCACTCCATTATTAATTTTCTGCCTACAACATCACTCAATATGGAAATAAACAACTTGGAAGCACTTGGGAAGATGTTTGAAACCCGTATGCAAGAATATGAAAACAAATTAAAGCAAACAACAGCCGCCTCTTCTCCACATGCTGATCTTAGTGCACTGTCCCGTGATTTCTCCGACTTCAAATCTCTAATATGGCAAATCTTCTCCACTATGAAGCAACAGATTGAAGTCATTGCACTTGAATTAGACAGGCATGAAACCATCATGCGCAGGAAAGTGCTTCTTATTCATGGTGTACCTGAGGGCAAGAATGAAAATCTTAGTGACCTTGTACTGCAAGTGATATCGGACAAAATGAAACTAACTAACATTAAACAGGATCACTTACGATTTTGTCACCGATTGGGTGGATCTGTACAAGACAAAACTAGACCTATTCTTGTAAGATTTCGTTGTATGGAACAGCGGCAACAGGTCTGGGAAAATAAAACCTCCTTAAAGGCAACTGGAGTTTCCATATCAGAGTTCTTAACCAAAACAAGGCAAAAAATCTTTGCTTCATGCCGCTCTCATTTTGGTATTCGCAACTGTTGGTCAGCGGATGGAAAAATTATTGTGATTCTTCCCGACAAGTCCCGTAGGAAGATTGAAACTCTGAGAGAGTTAAACGACCTCATCTCTCAGTATCCTGCCAACAAGGAAGATTCTACGCCTGTTCAAGCTCTGGATGCTAAAGCCGCTACAAAGTCTCCAAGGAAAACCCGTCGTCGGCATTAATTAAGCCTGCAAGTATACATCCTAAACTTTCTTGTTCTTTCTACTTCTCAACTTGCTCGGTTTATAATTTAGTAATTTTCTTTATCCTGTAACTATAGGCGGTATTTGTTATTTTATTTCTTAGTATAAATTGGCGGTGTTTGTAAAACTTGTTACTTTTTAAATGTTTTGTTTACTCTTTCTTACTTATTTTATTGACAGATTTAACTTCTGTATTCACTGACTTTTGTGTAAGGTATGACAATGTCAATGTCACTTTCAAAATGTTGCCATTGTATTAATTAGCCTATCTATGTTGCGGCAGTCTTGACAAATAAATACAGACTATGCGTGCATGTAATATTTCTGTCGATAGTTATTTCTTATTTTGTTTATATGTACTTGGTTTACTATTTTATTCTTTTTTTTCGTTAATTGTTTGCTTTTCCTTTATTCTTTTTCTTTTTTAGTATTGTTGTTGTGTTGTTGTTATTATTCCAGTGCACATGTGAATGGTGAGTTTGTGTCCTGTAATAGGCAATAGCAAAAATACATATATTTATATTATTTTTATTTATTTACGTATATATATTTAATTTTTATCTTACATGGCTAACGTTAATAATGATTTTAATGACAGTTATTTCTCTTGCTCATCCTCTTCATGTAGTTTTACCAGTGCAGATAATTCTTTCTCACCCACACTGACTCTGCATGATCAACTCTCTGTAATATCCGACAATAACCCATCTAACTTAAATATTGTTCATATTAACGCTCAAAGTATCCCAGCCCACTACTCAGACCTTCTTGCTTCCTTTAGCGTTTCTACTGTGGATGCATTGCTTATCTCCGAATCTTTCCTGAAACCCTCTCTCCCTTCCACGCATTACGCCTTACCCGGCTACGTCCTCATTCGCAACGACAGGATTGGTAAGGGTGGTGGAGGAGTTGCTATATATTTACGAGCAGATATACCCTTCAAGGTTGTCAGCACTTCCCCATCTCAACACTCAGAAAAAGCTGAATATCTAATGATCGAAATATCGACTCGGCACACAAAGTTATTACTCGGAGTAATTTATAGTCCTAATCAGAATATAGATTATTTCAGTGACTTAGATGGCCTCCTCCATGACCTTTGCCCATCCTATAGTCATGTCATATTGATGGGTGACCTTAATACATGCATGACCAAAATCAACACCCGTTCCCGTAAACTAGACTCTCTCCTGAACTCCTATAACCTCCACATATTGCCTCTTTCTGCGACCCATCACTTTCCGAATTGTGTTCCATCCTTGATCGACCTCATGTTTGTCTCTAACTCCCAAAGTGTTGCGGCCCATGGGCAACTCACTGCATCCTTTTCCTATCATGACCTTATTTTCCTTTCCTACCGTATCCGTACTCCCAGACGCAAACCACGGATGATGCTACTAAGAAATTACAAAGATATCGATACGGCAGCTATACAACGTGGTGCCGAAACCATTGATTGGAGCGCTGTTATATCTAGCGTTACGATTGATGAGAAAGTTAGTCATTTCAATACTGCAATCTTGCAGTTATTCGATCGCCACGCTCCAATCAAAAAAGTTAAACTCAAATACAATCCTGCACCCTGGCTTTCTGATTGCATTAAACAAGAAATGGCTAGAAGGGATAAGGCCAAAAGACTTTTAAAACGTGATCCCTCTGAATGCAACTTTGAGAAATACAAACGTCTCAGAAATTTATGCAATCGCTTATGTCGGGATGCGAAGAGGAAATACTTTTTTGATTCTTTGGTCAACCGTGGTTCTGCTCAAGTTTGGAAATTCCTTAAATCCGTCGGTATCGGCAAATCTCCTAACTCATCCCTTAAAGACTTTGACCTGAGCGCTATGAACAATAATTTCTCCCTACCTCCAGTAACTTTATCTCCTAATGTCAAATCCAATACCTTGAATCATCTGTCGAGACTGCAATTAACATATTCTCCTTTCTCATTTTCAGCCGTTTCTTCAGATGAAGTCAAGAAGTCTATCCTCTCTATTTCCTCAGCTGCGGTTGGTGATGACAATTTGTGCTCTAGAATGATCGTCATGATATTACCATTCCTTTTGCCAATCCTCACACACATATTTAACCACTCTCTATCTTCTAGTACCTTTCCTGTTGCCTGGAAACGCGCGCACGTTATTCCTTTACCCAAAATCCCTAATCCTACTTCCATAACCCATGTTCGCCCTATATCAATCCTACCTTTTCTTTCGAAAGTTCTCGAGCACATTGCGCATAAACAACTATCAGCATTCCTGTCAATTAATAATATAATCACCCAATTCCAGTCCGGCTTCCGTCCTGGCCACAGCACTGTTTCAGCATTAATACACGTAACTGATGACATTCGCTGGGCCATGGAAAACAAATCCCTTACCCTACTTATCCTTCTAGATTTCAGCAGCGCCTTTAACGCTGTTGATTTTGATATCCTCCTAGGTATCCTCAAATCCATAAATATCTCCCCTTCTGCATTGGCTTGGTTTGAGTCCTACCTTCGTGGCCGCTCTCAGCAGGTCCGCCTTGATGAGAATCACTCACATTGGTGCGATCTAATTGCTGGGGTGCCACAAGGTGGTGTCTTATCTCCTCTACTTTTTTCCATTTTTATAAACTCAGTTACCGAAGTCATTTCTTCCAAATTCCATCTTTACGCAGATGACTTGCAGTTATACCGACATTTCATTGCATCTGATGTCGAATCTGCTGTTACAGCTGTTAATTCCGATCTAGGTCGAATAAGCGACTGGGCAAAGTCTTTTGGTTTTCTAGTTAACCCCAAAAAGTCGCAAGCAATGATCATTGGTAGCCGGTATATGCGTAATTGTCTTGACTTTGCTGTTATTCCTCCCATCACCTTGGACAATGTTGTGATTGCTTTCACTGACACTGCTAAAAACTTGGGAGTCATTCTTGATTCAAACCTTACATGGAAAGCGAATGTCAGTGAAATCAGTCGCAAGGTCCACTACACATTGCACTCACTTAAGAGCTTGCAAAGCTTTTTGCCTTTTCAGACAAAAATTTCTCTTGCCCAGTCGCTGGTTCTTCCTATCCTGGACTATGCCGATTCCTGTTATCTGGATGCCACGGAAGAGCTATTAAACAAATTGGAGCGTTTGCAAAATCTATGTGTTCGTTTCATATTTGGACTCAAAAAATTCGATCACATCACCGAATTTCGAAAGCAACTCCGTTGGCTTCCGATACGGTTCCGACGAAACCTTAGAATCCTGTGTCTTCTTTTCAATATCCTATTTAACCCGCTTACCCCTCCCTATTTGCGTAATAGATTTTCTTTCACTCACTCTCAGGATACGCCATGTAGAGCACATGTGCGCACTCTTCTACACATGCCCATTCATAAAACTGACTATTTTTCCTACTCTTTCTCGGTTCATGCAGTCAGATTGTGGAATTCATTACCTCACATTATACGGGAGTCTCAATCTATATCTATTTTCAAGAAAAAAGTAAGAGATCACTACCTTTCTCTATGTTAAAAGTATGTATTTGTGTGTATTTTTATGTATGATATAATATGTAGGTATATATTATATATCTTATGTATGTATTTGTATTTAAAATTTGTTATGTAGGTTTTCAATATATATTTTAATAGTATAAGTCATTTATTCGATTTATATTTATACGTACACACTATTATTGCATTTTAACCAAACTCTCCAGTCTCAGGTCTGCTGGAAGAAATTTCTTTAGAAATAAGCTGACCCTTGTAACTTTATTCTATGTTTATTTTCAATTGTCTTTTATCCTGTGTACAAAAATTGTTAAATAAATAAATAAATAAATAATCAAAACACAGAATTTTAGAAAGGCACGACTTACTATGTTACACAATGGCGTAACTTCTAAGTTGACTATTTATATTTAGCGGCCACGCATTTCAAGCGTGAAATATGCAATTCAAATTATCGTTTCGTGTCTGTTTGAAAAAGCGGGACTATTGCGGCCTTGGTGTTGACACCGAGACAGACTCCCTGAAAGCAGGACTGTCCCGCCCAAAGCTGAACGTATGGTATATCATATGGTATTACGTTGATAATAAATGAAATTATTATTTAATACACATCGTCTAGATCTATCGATATGAATAACATTGTATTTTTTTTTACCCTATTATCCAATTATTTCAAGAATGAATTGAGAAAATAAAAATCTTTATTTTGGTCTTGCAACCATATTTCTATGACGATTAGATTCATTTTTACGTGAGATGTTTTTCATTGTAACATTAAAAAAATAAATTTCTCAGAAATTAAACCATAGTAGGTCGACTTACGAAAATCGAAAAACAAATACTAATACATGTTTATGTCATAAAATCACAGTAAATATTTTTACGACATTTTTCATAACAACATATAAGATCGAGCTTAACAAACAACGTTGTTAATATAGTTACTATGTTTTTCATCTAAAAAAAAATAAATGAGTATCATTGTACATACAAAATACAATTTTTTCATCTTGATTAGGTAAACGTGCGTCTCTTTCTAATGCATGTTAAGACAAGTTACATTTTTGTTCGTTCAAGAGTGTTTATTTATTTTAAAATCATAGCCGTTGTCGCTGTTGCGAGTTGCGCTTAAAAGTTGGTTCGTGTTTGAATTTTATTAAGTTTTGTACTTGTTTGATTCAAAGTGATTGGTTTTTATTGTTAAAATGACATGTCGAGGGAGATATTTAGTGAGTCTTATCACAGAAAAAGAAAAAAATATGCAGAAGAGACAGGAGTGTACTGGTAAGCATTTAACATAACCTATAAACATAAGTTTCCTTTTTATTTGTTAAGTATACTTAATGATATTTTGTATTGTATAATGAAGGCACTAAGCATTTTTTTATTTGACAGAAAATACAAAAGATATTATTGATTGTTTCCCAAGTACAAATAAAACGGGAATTCAAGAAAGTTGCTGCCCGGAGAATTTTTTTCATGTTTCTGATGGTAAGTTTATGTAAGTTTAGTCACTTATTGTTTGATAAAGAAACCGCATGTATCACTTTTATGGTATAAGGTATTTGTGGTTTGTTAAAGAAAAAAATATAGAGGGGAGACAGGAGTGTATTGCTTAACATTTTACATAAACTAAAAACATAAGTAACCTTTTAATTTGTTGAAAAGTAAAATGGAAGCATTATTTTTTTTTTATTTGGCAGAAAACACAAATGATATTATTGATTGTGTCCCAAGTATAAGTAAAATGGGAATTCAAGAAAATTGCTCTCCGGAGAATTTGTTTCATGTTTCCGATGGTAAGTTATATAATATTTTATTTGATAAAAAAACTTTCTATCACTTTTATGGTATATGTTTAGGTATTTGTGGTTTGTTAGTTTCTACATTATACTTACAACATCTTTATTTTTTAGGAGCTGAATTATTGATTTTTAAGAAAAGACTAAGAGCACGTCGATGTTCTATAAAGTATGCTGATTCAAAAGAAAATGACGATGATTTTTCGATCGATAATTTATCCGCAGAGTACTTGCCCACCAAACAAAAAAGCCACAATACAGGTAGTTAAAGTTTATTTATTGTCTCTATTTAAAAAAAAACTAATTTCTTCTCTTACACCTAAGTGAAATGAAACCTATTGTAACTACTCAGATAAGCTTAGTTATCTTCATTGACGAAGGATCTTAGATAGCATTTTAATATCAAATAAAAGTTTATTGATCCAGATGTTTCGTTTTGTAAAGTTTTAACAAAGTTTGTGGAGTAATTATGAACAGTTATTTTAATTATTTATAACAAAATTAAATTAAAGTTTTAACACGGTTATCATTATTCCTTTTCTTCTGACCCAGATTCCGACTCGACTACTACGGCTTCTACAGTTGAAATCACATGTGCTGGGGAAGAAAATTCTTTAATTTCGCCGAGTGACTTAGGTATTGAACCGGTGGTGACTAAAATTCTAAACGAACAACTTACTTTGTCAAGTACATCCATCTGCAATAGTTACTTAGACAGACCAGACATCCTACAAAATGACTCTTTGCGACAACAATACGAGTCTCCGAGCACATCCAGATGTCACTTTTTAAACTGTATCCCTGAACGCAATCAACCTACTAATAGAAGTGGTGTCTCGGAGCATGCTGAGTTTTCTATGCCTTTAATAAATAACACTGAAAAGAGAATTTACCCAGCAAAGACTAATCCAGGAAGAAAAAGGGAAAGAAATGAAGCTAATTGGAAAATGAATGTACTTAAAAAATTACGGAACTCAGGTTTAGAATATACTAATAAGCACGGAAAGCTGGTGAAAAAAAGACATATGAAGCCCGGGTGTAATATAGAAAAACCATGTTTACAAAAATGTCATACAAAATTTTCTGTCGAACAACGAAAAAACTTATTTACTAAGTTTTGGGAATTGGGTGATCATGACCAACAGATTACATATTTATCTAGACTTATTACTAAAAAACCGCGAAAAACAGTACAACTAAACAACATTAATTCTAGACGTCACTGTACCTATGAGTACTATTTACCTACTGGTGGAGAGAAACTTAGAATTTGCAAGAAAATGTTTCTGGACACGTTTGATATAACAGACATGTGGGTGACTACGCTTTTTAAAAAAACTGACAAAGATAGTGGAATGATTCCTGGTGATGGTCGCGGAAAGCATTTAAATAGAGGTAATGCTATAGATGCTAATATTAAAGCATCGGTTCGTCAGCATATAAATTCGATTCCCGTTAAAGAATCACACTATGTCAGACAAAGATCATCTAAACTGTATTTTGATGAGTCTTTGTCATTTCCAAAACTGTATAAACTCTACTTAGAACGGATGACCGAAAATTTGCAAGATAATCATTCCACAGCTACCATGGAGCAATACCGACAAATTTTTAATAAAGAATTTAACATTGAATTCTTTAAACCGAAAAAGGATCAGTGTTTAAAGTGTGAGATCCAGCAAACTGATTCCCAGTCGGAGAAACAAGCCCAAGAATCAGATTATTCCTTACACATTGCGAATAAATGTATAATTAGAGAATTAAAAAATAAAGATAAAGCAGAAGCTAGACAGTCCCATAAAACAATATTAACAGCATGTTTTGACTTACAAAAAAATTTATGTACTCCACAATCTGAAATCTCTGCCTTTTACTACAAAAGAAAATTTCAAGTATTTAATTTTACAATTTTCGATATTGGAAATGCTGAAGGACACTGTTATGTATGGAATGAGTGCATTGGAAAAAAAGGTCCTAATGAAATTGCCAGTTTTCTATACGATTTCATGAAAATAAAAGCTGCAGAAGGCACAAAAGAGTTTCGTTTCTATTCTAATTCTTGTGGGGGCCAAAATAAAAATAGAGTTGTATTTTTAATGTTTTCCTATGCGTCAAAAACTCTTGGCATTAATATTGTTCATAATTTTTTTGAAGTTGGCCATTCTCAATCAGAAGTGGATTCCATGCACGCTCTTATTGAACGACGTAAAAAAAAACAAGTTATTTATATACCGCAACAATGGTACACTTTGATTCGTTGCGCTAAAACGACGGGCAAATTATATGAAGTAAAAGAAGTTACCCAAACTGATATAGTTGATTTTAAGTCTATGCTAAATCATATTCCCAATTGGGAACAAGATGGCAACAACAACAAAGTAATGTGGTCTAAAATACAGCACCTTAAAATTGATTCCGATTCGCCAAACATTATTCATTTTCAAAACGACTTTTATAGTGATAAAATTCAGTACATAGATTTAGAATACAATAGAAATAAAACAAGACGACAGAATAAAAACAATAAATCTATAAAAATAATCTGGGACTACCCTGTGTTGCCTATAGCATATGAAAAGCTATTACCAATAAAAGAATGTAAGTATATGGACTTGGTGAGCTTGTGTTCAAGTGGTGCAATACCTGAACTATACAGGGATTTTTATTATAATTTGCCTCACTCAAATAATATTTCCGGTAGTTCTGAAACTGAAGATTAGAACTAAATAAAATTGTCAAAATTTTTTCGTTAACTTTATATCAATAAATATTATACACCTAAATATTCAGTTGTGTCTGTTTCTTTTTCACTACTTACTGTTATTTTTTTCCTCAAGTATATTATTCTTAATGTTGTAACTATAATTTACGATTATATTTGTCATATGAAAAGACTTATATGTTTTAAATTTAGTCTGTAAAATGAATTACATTGATATCCTTCTAAAAATATAAAATTTGTTAAATAATTTAACATTGTTAGTTAAAATACCATGTTTTTCACTTCATGGATTGAATAAAACTGTACATTGTAACTATAACAAAATCACACTTCTAGTGGTTTTAATGCGATGGGGCCCAAGTACTTTCAAGTATCATTAAAAACAAGTATAAAAAAACTTTGGTTTGCTTGAAAACCCCAAAAATTTATGTGGAAAAATCGATCGTAACGTTATTTTTTTTTTAAATCGCTCCCCTGAAAACCATTCGAACATAAGTTACAATGTTTTTCATATCGAGTGTCGATATGGTATTACGTTGATAATAAATGAAATTATTATTTAATACACATCGTCTAGATCTAGTAGCCCTCAACGTAAACTTTCAGGTTGTGTAATAGAAATAACATAGTATAGAACTAGACCTTAAACAGACTATACTGTTTCAGATGGGCCATGATGTTCACGAGGGCTTTTATTCATTCACGAATCCCGCGGGAATTTCAGCCGGATTTCAGCAGAAAAGTAACCTATGTGCTATTCCAGACCGTACACTATCACTATGCCAAATTTCATCCAAATCCGTTGAGCCATTCTCCCGTGATTGAGGAACAAACATCCATACATCCAAACTTTCACATTTATAATATTAGTGAGAAGCTCTGTAATCTGTAAAAGCTATCAGTTAAATTATTTATTGAACTTTCTCTTAGCTCTTCCATGCTGGATTGGGAGCGAAAGAAAAACATAGAATGTGCCAGCTGCTTCTCTTCCCGGGCTTACTGTAAAAGTCAGTTAAGGGATGGAGGTTTTATTGGCGTTTTTGCGGGCGATAGGCTGACCCCCTGTCACTACAATAGTCTCTCTCCATCATAATAATACCTCCAAATTAGTCAAAAGTGCCATGAGATGGTTTTATAGCCTCTGGTGTTCTGCCTACCCCATTAGGGATACAAGCGTGAAGTTATGAATGAATGAATGAACTTTCCATAAAGCAACGAAAAGTGCCTCAATATATGAACGAATTCTTTATCAAAATGATTTACATTTAAATAGGAAACTCGGACTGTATACTTATAAATATTTCAAAATAAGTAGAAGGCAAGTAACTCAATAGCAATAATCTTTTTATTATAGTTTACAACCAAATTATGTTATCGTTCATACATTTCATATAACGCTCTTAAACAACTTTTATTCAACAGCATCTTAAAATATCCCAAACATTTATCTACCAACAAGAATTAATACTGCACAAAAAATCAAGGAAAACCTTCTGAAAACCAATCGACCCTCGCAAGGCGGGTCCAATAAAAACAAATAGATTCCATTGCCATTAACAGTTGTTCGCAATAGACTGTTTGTGTTACTGCTAATGTTACATGTACGGAACCCTGTAGTTCTTTGTAATCGTTTTCGGAGGTCCCTGAGTGTGGTGAACCTGTTTGTTGATTGTAGGATCTAGGATTAAGTAGCTATCGGATGTATGGTGTGAATGAGAAGAAATGTATTGACTTTTTTTAAAGAACTTCATGGTTGTCTTTTAAATAAATTAAATATAACATTATTAGAAGATTTATTCAGGGTTCATTTGTAGTCACCGGCCAACTTTTTTTTACACAGTGAGAATTTGTGAAAAAAAGTATTTTTTTTACAAATAAATAAATATATCCGCTAACACATTAAGAAAACCATGTTCACTCTTAATTACCATTAAAATAAAGGCAACTGCGCGCTACTACAAAACATCTTGTAGTACTACGTCGTAGTAATATCAATGAAATGCCGCTTCGTAGTAGAGGTATGTTCATCAACAGCGACTATTTTTTTTAAAGCTTGTGGTACCATATTTCTACTTTTTTGTACTGAGCCACGATAAAATAAATATGCAGGTACGTTTATATCTTATCAAAAAAACTAATAATTAAATTTGGCTGGTAACTTCAAATCAACCGTGTATATATTTAAAATATAAATTAACCATTGATACCTAAGTACCTACACCGACTGTGTAGTCTCAGATAAAGCACTAAATATTTTGAAAAATAATAAGGGGATATCTTAGAAGAAAGTCGATTTTGAAAGCTATAATGAATACAAATAAAATACTTTTCTGATCCCATTAAAATCTTGGATTAAATTTTGGCTGTAGTATTTTTCAAAATCAAATATAAGCATATTTTTTAAACTACTGTTTGTTTCAGCAAACAATCTGTGCAGTTTTATTATAGGAGTAATTATATATTGTTTAATAATAATAAAAACCGAGGAAAAAAAAAAACTCGACAGTGAAGTATTAAAATCACAAAAATAATAATAAAATCGTGGTTTGTCTTGCAAGAGCAAGCATGTTTAAGCTTAGGTGATTAGGAATAATATGTCAATATGTAACTGTATGTCTCTGCCTAGAAAGGCTCTGTAGGGAGAAAGACGCGAAGTTATGTATGCATATATGTAGCCATAAGCTTACTTGATTACTAATAACGTAGGTATTTTCTCATAAATGAATTATTTATCAACAACAATTGACAGTTCTCTGTATCCTATTTAGAATAAACCGAAAATCATGTCCATTAAAATGATTTTATTGCAATAAAACCGACTGTGAATGCAATAAGTTAGCAGCGGAATGACTGAATCGGTTGAATAATTAAGCGAATTGTCGAAATCGTATCAACGTGCAGTTGCAATAATAAACTTGACACATTGATGGGTAGTGGTGTGGGTTTGCTTTTGAATTTTATCGATACATTTCTTTTTTTGTTAGTAAAAGCTGTAACCAAAATTGGTAAGTTCTCGTGATTTGGTAAAAGAATTTCAACAAATTTTATTGAATTATATTTTGTTATTCATTTTAAAAGGACTACCAGTTGCTGCCATTATACAAACAACATTCATGGTGCTGGAAAATACAATGTGATGAAACGAATATGTTGAAATCCGTGTAAAATCATTAATTTATTTATTTCAACTTACTTTCTGGCGTGTATGTTCAAATAAAATCGATAAAAGTAAAAATCAAGGGTAACATAACTTACCATCAGGGGTCATGGAAGACTGACGTCCCTTACTTTATATAAAAAAAATATCAACGTTTTTCAATTTTTTTTTTTTACGGATGTCTGCTACGCATATGTACCGTAGTAAACTATCGTAGTCGTAGAAACATTTACCATCAGGGGTCATGGAAGACTGACGTCCCTTACTTTATATAAAAAAAATATCAACGTTTTTCAATATTTTTTTTTACGAAGATCTGCTACGCATATGTACCGTAGTAAACTATCGTAGTCGTAGAAACATTTAATAATACCTTTAAGTTTTTTTTTAATTTTAAGACACTGAAAGTAACAAAATCAAATCAAAATATTTTTGATTTTATAATTGTCACCCAACAGCGTTTTCGATATTTTTGTCACATTTATCAAATTATCGATACAACGTCATCTCCCTCACAGGTTGTTCAATAAAGAGTGGTCCATTACACGTCGGCGACATAAATGGATGTTGATTTTATGCCACCACAATATTATACTGTCCCCGATAGTTACGGGAAGGTGTTTTTTATTATTGTTGTATCATTCAATTGTTAAATGGATATAGGTTGATATCGCTGATATGGCTGTTGTCAATGATATGAGTGTATGGTTCAAAGATGACCTCTGGCTTACTCTTAGTTGAGCCAGTTTTAAGAAGGGTGTTAGGTCGAGATATAACCGTAAAGAATCACTCTATTGTCTGCTAAATATGAGTCATCACATAAAACGTCAATATTAATAATCAAATTCTAATCTGCACTGTACTGGATCGTACAACTTGACTAGTTTCGTAGCAAATAGTTTGAATGAGCACAGCTACATTTAGATTTATGCTTAGAAATAGATGTTTGTAAGGGAACAGTATTAATATTGGAGTTGTATAAAACTGTTTTCAGGCAGATGTACTTCCACTGCAAAGACTGGAACATCTCGAAGACAATCTACATCCAAACAGAGTCAATAGGAATCAAGGAATCGAGTGAACAGGTTTCTTGTGGATGGAAGTGTAACACCATAGTCTTCATGCACACTTTCCATCAGGTGGCATGGAAGACAAACGTCCTATCCTTACGATATAAAAAAAAAGAGTCGTACCCGTCTAATCGTCCGCCTGCTAATGTAATCTATACTAATAGTATAAAGAGGAAACCTTTGTATTTTTGTATTGAATAGGCTCAAAAACTACTGGACCGATTTCAAAATTTCTTTTACCATTACTTAGAGGGATTCTTCTAAATCCTTATAGGCTTCTTTTTATCCCGAAAATCCCGCGGGGATCGAAATTGCGCGGGTACAACCGCACGCAACAGCTAGTGTAACATAAAACATACTTTCTAAAGGTGTTCGAATATAGCTATCGTCAATAATCTTATAACAAATTTTTTTCGTGAAATTATTCGAAGCGTTTTTACGGGCAATAGGCTGATTACCTGTCACTTTAATAGTCTCTATCCATCATTGTAATACCTCCAAATTCGTTAAACGTGACAGTTGATGGTTTGTTAGCCTCTGGTGTTCTGCCTACCCCATAAGGGATACAGGCGAGAAGTTATGTATGTATATAAAACTTACCACATAAGTAGAAGAAAAGGATGATATATTTATTTTAGGATATTTTATTTTAAAAGGAGCTCTCCTACAAAACTTTACGCTGCGACCACGACGCCCTCTATCAACTTTACCTGACCCGTATGTCCATTCACCTCGGTAATCTCTTCCAGATACCTGCAAAATAATGAAAAATATTTTATATTTATGTTTGTAGTTTTGATAAGCCATTTTTTATATGATATCAAATATTTGACGATGGAATACAGTTTCAAGAATATAGTTAGTATTCACAAAAACAAAAATCCTTTCCAAACAACATTCCAAAACAAAATTAAACACAGTTCCCCAAAAATGTCAAATTAAAACAAACACGCAAATCAGTGGGATCTTTCAGTGGGGAATGTCATCAACCGGGTATCGAACTTGGGGCTCTCAAGACAACGAGAATCAATGTACAGACGGTCATTATGCTAGATTTATTGGTTTGCTACTGCCTTATTAACTGTAGAGTAGGAGTGTAGAGTTAAGAAGATTTAGAGGTGTATTTTCAATTTAAGAAAAGTATGAGCGATTAAATTACACATTATGTTTATTTAACTCACTTATTAGTTTTCACCTGAGGAATGAATTTAAATATTCACCAAATATTTTGATGACTTTAGCTTCCATAAAAATAACATTATTGACTTCATTATCTGCAACGTATTAAGAGTAAATTTTCATTTAATTATGATTTAAAAATTAGACACAATGCAATTTCAATATTTCTAGTATTTCTAATAAAATCAAGTCTTGATATTACCTACATACCACTTGTAGTTAATAACTAATAACAAAATTTGGCTCTTTTTAAAGTAATTCTTAGTTGTTCCACTTAAATCCAGGAGGTATAAATAATAATAAAAGGAACTTACACTATTTCATCGTTATTATTAATATTGCATTGCATTACTCCATAATAATAGGTAAAACTAAAAAGAATAGTACACAGAATTCTCTAACGCATTTCTACGTTATTCTAAGTCTACAGCTAGCCAATATACAAAAGTCGGCAAGAATGCGACAAAGTATTGGTGTATAAAAACCAAATGCTGGACCAGTAGCGTCTACGTCCTTTAATATACTCTGATGTACAGTCGAGAGGAAAGAGCATAAGATTAGAATTTGTATTTGAAAGTAATGCTTAGAATAATATTTTGTTGGTCTACATATTAATATGTTCAAAATGAAATACCTATGTTGAAAAAGTTTAGTCTTTCAAAATACTTTCAATTTTGGATGTAGAAACTACGATGTAATTAAAAATGTAATAAGTATTCATGTGATAAGTATAAAAAACTTCGTTCAATGAAAGATAACAGTACTACATGAATTTACAATCACCTAGTTCTACTTTACGGTCTTTATAACACAATTAACACGCCTTAATCGGGACATTTAGTTTTGTGAAGATTTGAATATTTTGTTTACTAAATATCTTTCTAGAAAAATATAATTTAACAAAATTACTTTCTTAATTAACTGGGCAAAAACCTTCAACAGCTATTATAATAAGAACAAATCAAGAAAGAATGAAACAAAATTATTAACCACAAAATTATAACCACTTTTCTCCGCCACAGTTCCAAACATATGTCACGGCGGTGGCGGTACAATAAATAAATACTACAAATTCCAAAGTGACCACGCCACTGTCCCAATAAAAGTACAGTTGCGTACAGATAAATATTGCACTGGGCGCCCCTGGCTAAATGATTCTGGGGACATTTGTTAACGCCTAATGGAGTATTTGCTCTGTTTTTCTTTTAGGGGCTGTTGTTTTCTTGGTTTGTGTCATCGAGTAGGGGTGATTAATTTTCATATTTTTGGATAAATTACTATACTTTTAGGGTGTTTTTCGGATTATATTTTGTTGGAAAGTATAAGTTAAGTGACGTAATTAATGTAACCTCTCTCCTTATTAGTTTCGACTGGAATTTTATTTTCTTTAGGCAGCTTACGTCTTTATTGTTTGAATATACAAACAAAACTGATTAATAAGTATTAAGGTCGACCTCTTCAAACAAAGGCACTCGTCAATTCCTGAAACATTACTCTAAAAACCTTGTAACCAATCAGAGTCATGCAGTACCATGCATAAACTAGAATAGCAACAATAAAACTCGTTTAGTAGCTATAAATTGCAAAGAAAAGGTCGCGTCGTACTGCGAAGATATGGCAAAAATATATACTTCCTCCTTTACCTATAGAGGGTGCGATAACAGTATGAATGTAATGTCCTAGCATTGTTTGAATATTTGTGAGTGATAGTGCTAGCATAGAGCGGAGAAGGATATTTTTTTGTTTCGATCATTTACGATCATAAGAGTGAAGTAGGTAATTAATTGCCTTTAAAAACTATTCAGGCTTGAAGAAGTGAGCAGAGGTCTAATCACTTGACATGAACCGGTTCGATAAAGATGTCATAATGGTAGTGGGCGGTAAATAAGTAAATCCAGGGTTCAAAATGGAAGATCGCAGATATAGCACAAATAAAAACGACAAAGTATTTTTTTTATTACTAGCTGAACATATCGGTACAACAGTATTTTTTACTGAGAAATTAAGGTTATTTTATGACTGTCTTAGAATTAAGGAGACGATTTCATTATTATAAAATTCAAACTAAAAGAGAAAATCACGATAATTACTTAAAATAAATGCATTGAAATAGTACGCTGAAAAATTGTAAGTTTTGTATTATTTATTCAAAACCAATATTTCTCAACTTTAATTGAAAGTTTAAAAAAAATCTTTTCCGCACCATGCAGCCTTGCCGTTTGTCGGCATGCATTAAATCAATCCATATTGTCATTCAGTATTGCAGTCGATTGCATGTTGAAGTCGCGTGTGACGTAGAATGCATGTCGATCCTAAGTCGATAGCAGGTAGCTTCGAGTTTTCATAGTAGGGCTTAAGTTTTGATGTAAATCAGATTTATGATTTGCTAACTTTCAATTTAGGTTGGACGTAAATTGCGAGTATTGTCTATAGCGAAATCAATAAGATTTTTTTTTCTATGCATAATTGTGTATCAGAATAATGATTGAGAAGAGAAGAACCCTGAAAATATGTAGGGCAGTTTAAAAAAAGGAGAATAAAAGTAAATGTGACTAGTAACTTGATATTTTTCTTGTTTTGGACTACAGACTTCATTCTTGTGAAGAACATGACATTTTAGAGGCTATTTTAGATGAAAAACTTTTAAGCTCCCTGACCCAATTCTTCCATCAGATAGGCCTACTTAAATTAATTGCAGTCTTCTACAAAAGGCCATATAACTTAGAGGTAAACCATTGCAGTACCTGAAAAAAAATCTCTTTACAATTTTACTTAACCTTCAAAGCGTTTTCTATAAATTCTATCATGTCTTTCTACAATTATTAAGGTTTGCATGTTTGTTTGCTTGTATGTCAAGGCCAAGACGTTAAATACTAAAGAGGTCACTCGGTTGAGTGCAAAAAGTGCATTCGTAGTCTTCAAACGAAGATGTCACAATGTTTAATTACTGGAAAAGACATCTAAAATAAAAATATATAAAACTGGTGATAATAGGTAGCGAATTATAGAAATATTATTTTTAAAAAGAAATTAAGTGTAGCAGATATTTTTGGTGATATTTTGAGAAGAAGGCATAGATGTGAGCATTTTTCTATAAAATAAGGATAAGACAAGACATAAGGACAAGACTTCCATGATATCTAGTAGAAAATTAAAAATCTCAAATTAAACTACATCGGCTGGTAAACCAATGCTGACCAAAGGCTTTCATAAAGATATACACGTCACCGTTTATTCCTGCGCAGTCCAAATCTAACGTTTACCTACCACCACCTCAATACACTTTGTTAGAATCATGTTCACAATCCATTGTCTATAAGAGTATATTAAATTTTAAACAATATATTTTTACATTTACATTTAAACACATTTTATGAATAAAATTCACTAATTTTTTTTTAATATAGCGCTTTGCATTATAACCAGCCAGTTTTATACCGAATGGCTCTTCCTAAGATAAATATGAAAATTGTATGAAAATAAGAGGGAAATAAATGAGTTGTTTACTACAAGCTGGTCTTGAAAATATGCTTACCCTGTGAAAATATCAAAATAAAAGATATCCTAATCATATGATACTGCTATTTGTTAACCCCACGAAGCATCGATACTTAAGCGACCTAGCCATTTTAGCGTGAACGAGCAGCAAACATCTATCCATCCCTCCTAACAAATTTTTACGTTTAGAATAATAGCATAAAGAATAATAATATAATTTACTATTCATTTTGCCATTTTTAAAGAGGTCTGACTTTAATTAGACATGAATACATAAATTTAGCGTGGACTTTTTTAATACTGTTTTTATAAAAACATTTTTATGTCACTTCCAGTGTTTAAGTGACCACAAAGCTGTAACAAAAGTAAGGCAATGATAACGTCGCTGGTAGCGCACCGTGTGAATGTGTTACTACTTGTAAATGTTACTTAATGTAGTGTAATGTTTTGTTCACTGGTATTTAACATGGAATAGAGATTTATAGAGGCATTTTTTGATAGAAATAAACTGCGTTTTTATTTACACGGAAAGGTCGAAATAAAGCTTTTTTTAGAATTCTACTGACTGAGTTCTTACGTGTAGTAGAACCTCAAAAGGAATTTCTTCCGGTATCTTCAACACTAATCTATATTCAATTCAATATTTTAATTAATTTACTGAAAATCAATTTATACAAAATATATTTACAGATAGGTATCTATTTACAACAAGAATCATTCCACCGTTGCAAAAACTAAACCTACTTAACTGAAGATTTAATTTTGTTGCTTTCAAAAATATGTTGGTTCCAGCTCATATTATAGCTATTAACTAACATGATCTTTTTCATGTCGATAGTTGGAGAAAATGATTTTTTCTAAATAAAATTACCAATTAAAAGTAACCATAGCCTCCAATTACAGAGGAACTATTTGGATCATAGCGAGGAATAGTATTGTCCTAAGTATTTATAGTCTAGTATAGGACAATACTATTCTATATCAATACTATTCCTTCGACGATTTCCACGAAGTCGTCGTGGCGCCGTGGATACTGTGTGTACCATACGATATCACAGGTTAAGCAACGTTCGGCGGGGTCGGTACTTGGATGGGTGACCGCCGACCATTCATTTCTCACGACGACTTCCGTGCTTCGGAGGGCACGTTAAGCAGTCGGTCCCGGGTGCTGTATAACTGTCGTTAGGGTTTGTCAGAAGCCATCTTGGCGCCCTGAAAATTCTGGCATCCACCACCTAGCACTGGGCCAGCTTGGTGGATTATGGCCTATACCTCCTCTTCACCCAGGGGAGAGACTCATGCCCTGCAGTGGGCTCATTACAAAGAGTTGTGATGATGATGATGATGACTATTCCTTTGCTTATATTATAATTTTAAATATATTTTACTGCGACTGTAGCCCGTGACTACGGATTCTGTAGACACCGATACTTACGTTGCTCGGTTTTATGAGTACTTTTATTAAAACAATCAAAGTCCTTTATTTTCGTTTGCAAATAATTTATAATCCATACGGAAGTACACGTATTAAAATCCGTGACTAAAATTTTTACAAAAAGTCGAAGTAAATAAATAATGACCAAAGTTATATTTTAAAAATTGTGAATTATTCAGTTACACTAACCATATTTTAGTTATAATATCCATAGTTGCAAAAAAACCGTAAACGGTGCTCAATTCTTAATTTAAATGATAACAATATTAAATATTTTTAGTTACATATTACAATAAAATACGAAACATCAACCGTTCGAAATTCAAAAACGCATAAATCCTCATTACCAAGTGATGCATGGTCACGATTTGACAAGTGGAGTACGCTTGACTACATTTTATCAATGTACGATAATAGGTCTTATGCCTATAGAAATAAGTGAGTCAAATCTGAAAAGAAGTTGGAACTAAATGAACATGTCTCGAGTTGTATGGAGTTTGTATTCAAATCGCCAATACTTCTTAGTAAAGGGTGCTCATCATAAAATATTAATATTTTCTGAATCAAATTGTATGAAATAAGATTTTGGCTTATGTATGTGGCTATAGTTTATTAATCACAACGCATTCATTGGTGTTATCTTTATTTATTGACGATAATTGTATGTATTGTTATTATTAATTTATTGAACTGATTTTTGACATTCGATTATTCATTATTGTCTTTGCCATACATATTTTTTTGTCGAGATTTTCTTCTTATGGTTTAGTTATTTTATGCTTAATCTTTTCTCCCTGTCAATCTCTATGAGAAACTTAAGTAACACATTGTTGTGGCTCAAACGTTTGCGATATTTTTGAAATAAAACTGTCTCATAGTTTCTTTTTAGACTCATGTGGTCCTTAAAAAGCGAGGATCAGATCTTTTTCATCATTAAACACTAATTTCGAAAAATCGCGTGACCGATTAACTTGACTCACCAAAAAAATATTTTATCGTCTACACATCACAGCACCCTGTACATCGATGGTACCAGTAACTAGATAGTTCGCCTTTTCTTCCAGGCACTCCAGCTAACGATGTCATTCGCGATCTGCCCGGCGAGTTATTGAGACTTTTTCAAGAGACAAACTCTCTTCTCTTGTACACGCCCCCTATTAGAGATGAACAAGGATAATTTAGTGCCGGAAGTGACTTTTAAGTCTTAAATAAATGAAAATGTGATAAATAAAAATTACCCACTTTTAAATGACTTTTAAGTCATTTAAAAGTGCTGCGTTGTGCTTTTTGATAAAAAAAACTTTTTTTTTCATACCACGTGATACACGAGCTTTGTAGTCCTAATAGTTTATTAAGTTTTTTTTAGTAGAGAACACAGAAGTGTTGAGTATTCTAAATTGTATACTCACAGGCCAACTAACTTTGTGAAGGTGCGTTTTCTGAATGTTCAGAACCATGCATAGAAAAATAACAGTTAAAAAGATTTAATTTTGGTTCATGATTTTCTCATTATAAGTATTTCTCGGTGGTTTTCCAGAACAGAAAAGACCAATTTTAGGAAGCAGTACAAGTTTCTTTGGATTTGTTAGAAATATGTTTTCAGTCAAGTCTATTTCCAATCCTTTTTAATCTAACATCAGATCGCTTTAGTATATCTCTGTTGATGCTAAAATTTATGTTATTGTTATTGTCAAATAAATAATTCGGAATAAATAAGCGACCCAAACTGAAACTGCAGATATGCAGTTACAAGTAAATCTATAATAAGTTTTTGTAGATTAAGCAGAGGAACTTCGCGATATCCCAGTAAAAGCCCAGATGACTCGAAACCAGAACTGCGCAAGACGCAAGCAACAAAGTCTGTGCCGCCAACCTGTAACCAAATACCTGTTTACATCTAAGCACTCCAGTGGCTGCGACATTTTTGTCACTTCCAGTATTTTGGCCCACAATCTGTGTTCCATTCAAACTATAGTTCATATCTGGCGATAATTATCTACTGAAAAATTGAATACTCTTTCACTATTGAGAATGTTCTACTCACGAATTTGTATAGAACTTTATTGAAGAAATTCAAGACTTTGCACTATAATAAAAATAATAATTCATTATTGTACACCAACAGCATTAGTAACATTATGATACAAATTTGCACAAAGGCGGCCTTATCGCTCAAAGACCCCAGTTAGGACAGGACATGAATATAGGAAATTAGGGTGGGCGGTGGTACAGATTTAATAAAATAGACTACATACAAATAATAACATATCATACATATTAATCATTCAGTTCGGAATTCATTCAGATATCTGGTCGTAATTTGTCAACCAAGTATGAAATTGAATAAATTCCAATACTTTTTTGACATTCCAAATATAGTAGCTATTGTGTTATCTTTGTTAAACTAAAAACATTAAATAAAATCGACTAGATAGATGATTACATAGCCTAAAACTAACTCTCAACGGCAGTCTAAATATAACAAAGGCAGACTAATTCGAATAGTACCGTAAACTACCGCTAGGGGCGCTACGGTCCATTTCACGCAGACTCCCGCTGAATTTAATAGTCTATCGAATTAGCGATTAGAAAATACAATGTTATTTCAGGAAGCAAACAGCAAGTTAAGCTTTGTAATTTATGTTATGTCTTTATTATTAATTGATGAACGTGGATGAAGCTAAAGAGGTATATACGGTAATGAAATGAAAAACTTTCTTATACACTTAGCTAACGTCAGACGCTGGTTGAGGGTGGCGCGCAGTTCTGGACGATATGACGAATCCTGGGGGAGACCTCCGTCCAGAAGTGTGCGTCTCTCGGCTCCATGAAGATAATGATTGCTAATTATCCACCAATGGCTTGGTGTTGTCTACTACTACTTCTTCTAGGTAGACCGAGAGGAGCTGGCGGGAAAAAAACTCGCGGCAATTGATGTTCCCTTGTCTCTGCCTACCCCAAAGGGAGACAGGCGTGAGGTTATGCATGTATGTAGATAAGTATAGTAATATAAGCAAGAACATTGAAAAACTACAAACGTTACAAAATTAGATAGGTATTAATGTATTTGAAAAGTTAACTTAATTGTTGATCATGAATCAAGGGTTTTGCTGTCAATTCTTAATGAAAAGCCGCCAAGAAATCTATGTTTAAGCGGAGTTCAGGTATAAGTAAGTTTTCAGAATACAAGTTTGGAGCTCTCAAATATATTTTAGGAAACTTCGAAATTATTATAAGTTTCTTTTTATGAAAATTTGTGTATAAGGATAATCTATACTAATATTATAAAGAGGAAACCTTTGTATTTTTGTATTGAATAGGCTCAAAAACTACTGGACTGATTTCAAAATTTCTTTTACCATTACTTAGGGGGATTCTTCCGAATCCGTATAGGCTACTTTTTATCCCGAAAATCCCGCGGGAATCGAAATTGCGCGGGTAAAACCGCGCGCAACAGCTAGTACTTCATAAAGAACTTATTGATAATTTTGATCAGGATTAAACGGCCTTGTAAAATTAGTTTAAGTTGTTTATCTCGAGGCTTTAAACCGAGTTGAAACGGTCGTAGTCAAAGAAACAGTTTTATTTCTAAGACTTTTATATGTCTATGGTCAATATATAGGTCTATGTGTTCGAATATTTCTAACTAGCTGTTGCGCGCGGTTATACCCGCGCAATTTCGATTCCCGCGGGATTTTCGGGATAAAAAGTAGCCTATACGGATTCGAAAGAATCCCTCTAAGTAATGGTAAAAGAAATTTTGAAATCGGTCCAGTAGTTTTTGAGCCTATTCAATACAAACATACAAAAATACAAAGGTTTCCTCTTTATAATAGTAGTATAGATTTAATTACTTCTTAAAGCTCAGCAGACATTTCGGTATAAAACAAAATATATCAAAAACAAATCTATAAACAAACAAGGGTACGATGCAGCTATTCATTGCGAATATTTCGCACAAAATACTCAAAAAAAAACGTAAATAAAAAATATCCAACAAGTAGTAAGCTGGTATTTTTTTAATACTAAATGATACAACAAAACAGATCTGCTTTTTTGCAAATATAAATTTAACACAACCAACTAAGTACACTTTTCGAAAATCAATAACTCGTAATTTCTAACATCATATATTCCCATTCCAAACCATTAGCAGCCATCAATAAATTCCTATACCGCTGACATATATCAAAAAACAAAACCCTTTGTCAAAAGCGTATAACTGAAAATGTGGCAAAATCTCATATTTTACGTATCCCGCGTGTTTCTAATTGAGTGTTATTTATTGACACATTTTTCAGGGACCACCGAAATGTCAGATTCGAAAACAAAATAGAAATGTGTATTGATGGTGTGCGGTGGTAAGTTTTAGAAGGGGTTTTTTGTGTGGTTAAAATATTATGGTAAACCTAACCAGATAAATAATAAAAAGGTTTTATTTTAAAATTATTTATGAAGATTTAGTACTTCGGTACTTTATGGTCTTACGAGATTTTATTTCCTACACGAAAAGTTTGAAGGAAAATATATTTTTAATAACAGCATGATAAATTAGTATTAGGCAGCAGTATGATAAAGTTCGACATTGTATCTATTATTAAGACAAAAAGCAGCATTTTTGATTTAACATGCTTTTGACTTCAATAATACGAACAGAAATCGATAGCCAACCCCATAAATCTACATTATTCGAGTGTTAGGGCGTACAGCAACATAGACGCAAAACATACTGATTTATTATCGACATTAATTCTTATGAAGATCACTAGAGGGCGCCTGTGTTCGATGGAAAGTGATTCATTTTGAGTTAAAGCCTTTTGCTTTTTGGGTTGTAGTATTTTTGCTTTAGCAATGTGAATTTTCGTAAATATGAGTTATTGATATTTTTTATACATCTATCTTCGTATGTAGCTTGTAACTAATAAAGAATTCAATTATTTTAATTTATATGTACATTTTTTTTGCTAAGCACAGCGAGTACTATTGACGGCCTCAGTGATGGCGCAGTGGGCAAATAGGTGTCTGTTCCACGATAGGTTGTGGGTTCAAAACCCGCTGCATGACTTTTTATGATTAATATTTTATATGAGTTCGCGTATCTATTTGTTTCTCCTGATCTATTTTATACCACTAGTTTAATTTTGTTATGAGTAAATGGTGCTGTATGTATGAAAAAAATGCCTAACATAGTTAATTATCAATCAATGAAAGTACTAATGAAACCAATCTTATTAATATTATAAACAAGCTGTTTCGCGCAGATTTACCCGCGCCATTTCGAATCCCGTGGGAATATGAGGATAAAAAGTAGCTTATGTGCTATTCCAGACTTAACACTATTACTGTGCCAAATTTCATCGTAATCCGTTCAGCCGTTCTACCTTGATTGAGGAACAAACACCCGTACATCTAACTTTCATATTTATTATATTAGTGGATAGATGGATGGATGTCTGGATGTTTAGACGTATAGATGTTAGTTCCTCCATCACATCAGAACGGCTCAACGGATTTGGATGAAATATGGCATAGTGATAGAATACAGTCTGGAATAGCACATAGGCTACTTTTTATCCCATCATCACCGCTGGATTCAAAATTGTGTAGGTGGCACCGCGTAACGGCTAGTTAAGTAATATGAAAATGAATGAAAATGAAAAGGAAATGAAAACTTTTTTATTCGTAGTAGGTATTTTTATACACTTTACGAACGTCAAACTCTGGATGAGGACGGCGCGGGTCCGGACGACATGACGAATTCTGGGGGAGGCCTCCGTCCAGAAGTGTGCATCTCTCGGCTCGTGAAGATAATGATCGTCCATTATCCACCAATGTCTTGGTATTGTCTCTTCGAAAAAAAAACGTGTATAAATTAATTGAACCGATAAAAGTAATTTAAACTAACTCTAACTAAATTTTTACTAATTATTATAGTTTATAAGACGTTTTTCCAGAATTACCTACCAGAATTAAAATATTGATGATTAAAAACAATGTACACTTTAAACGGCTTAAAGTAAAAATATCAATCAAGATTGTTTTTTTAATTATTACAATATTCAATAATAAATCTACCTCATTTTACTGGAAGTGCTACATCATTCAACCAGGGCGTAGATTACACGTACTGTTAGTAAGATCGCGTGTCGGGTTATCAAGGTATACCATCGGTGAAAAAAATATTAGAAATTCTTAATAGCGGTCAGGGGATTGAAAGGGGGTATAGTGTCTGGGGAATTAATTATGTATTTTTATAGATATGACTGTGACTGGAAGGAACAGGAATATATTACTATTTATTTTATACTATACGTATAATACTTACAGCAACAGTTTAAAACAATATAATAGAGCAGAATTGACGGCCTTATCATTAAAAGTGATTTCTTTCAGGTTACCTTTCTATAAAAATAAAAACAATTATATCGGTTATATCAAAAACGTACACTTTGAGCTACATAGACAGATTTAATGAATAATTGACAATAAATTTTGATACCCACTATCGATAGTTAAATAAAATAAGTTTAAAGGCAAAAAAACTAATGAAAAATCTAGTTAACAAGAACTTGGTGGTACTTGTTGATGGCTCACGTCTTCAGCTCGATTTCCTTTATTTATATTTTGGCTTTGGTGTATGATAAATATAAAAAGGCAACGTAGTCTCCATACCATAAACTTTAAAGCCCACTGTGTCTATAATAATCAGGTTTTCCTTTGAAAAATCTTACGATAAATTAAACACAAAGTTTGTCGGTAAAGTGCGATTTTGCCAAGGAAGGATTAGTCCTCTACAATAGTCGTTGAGATAGGCACATGTTGATTATAATCCGCAACACCTTTTTATCACTTATTTAATATTTCAGTTCAAATAAGATACATATAAGCTGATCGATCTTCCAATATTAATAAATTGAAATATTTATTGAAGACTTTAAAATTTGTTACTGAAAGAAAATTAGATTATTTCTTTACAGAGACGCTTCTAGTATCAAAGTTTCGTTGTAAAATTGAATGTTGATAATTTTTACGTCGTCATACCTAGCTTATTTACATAAGATAATAGTGACACGATATTGACTTTCACTAGTAGAAAGCATAAACAAGGTTTTATACAGTCCTTTATTTGCAGTACCTACTTAAATACTATCTAGCTTTTGTGATCGCAAGGGAATAGTTTTATAGGGTTATAAATAAGCCCGAACTTTATAATTTATAGTAGGTACGAATCATACATGTAGTAAGGTATGAAAGTTTGTATGTAATGATGGGTGAAAGGTTATAACTCTTTACCTAAAAACTTGAGTTGAAATAACACAAAGAACACTTCTTCCTGATATTAAGGCGGGCTATCTATTTTTCCTGGTGACGTATTATAATACTATAACGACAGATACAGTGGTATCTTCAGTTGCCAAGAGAAAAGGTTTCGTGGAAGGATTTGTATAACCTTTGACATTAGGGCCACTTTCCATCAGGATAACAAGTCTCATCCTTTGTTTATTAATATAGTGCAAAATAAGTAGATATGGAGTAGATATACCTACTACCTACTAATAGATAGATATAGTACTACCTACTTTGTTTTTTTTTTATATTTAAAAGGATTTGCTAGGAATCCATGCTTGAGTAAAGATCATTATTTATTATATAATAAAAAACCTTTTCTGGTCTAAAGTCTTGATCTCAGTATTTGTAAAGGCTCGGAAACGTCTGGATGAAGTGAACTATATTATTATATTAATACAATATAAGTTTCAAATTTATTGTTTTATTTGTTTACCAATTCAATTAAACAATAGCTTTTTTCTAAATTTCCAAAAATAAAAATATTATTAGAGCAACATTGCTGTGCATCACCTAATTAACCACCAAAACAAAGACGTTACCATCCAATTATTTCTCAATTTTCCCAAACTACCCCCAAAATTCTAAAATTAATCCATTTTATCTATAATTTACACCATTTAGCCCACCCAATCATTAATAGCATAACAAAATAGTTCTAAATGAATCGGATCGCGTGTAAAAGGTTAAATTTAACCCATTAGGCAGTGATACAAAATTACTCGATCTTTGGAAGGGTTGAATCGATAATGGGTTAAAGTTTGTGTGTAAGGGTTAACATTTTACTGTCATTATCGATGATTGAGGTACTTTTGTTGTTATGTTTAGTCAACTGAAATTGAATTGCATTTAGCACTATCGGATACCTATCATACTTTACTATTACACTATTGACTAAGCATTTTTAGGTACAGAAGGCAGCAGATCAAGACATTACCTGTAAAATTTCCTCGACCAATTTTAACTTTATGTCGAGGTTATAGAGTTCAGATTCAAGTAAATTTTTTTGACAGGTTTGTAACTCTTGATGTCCTGCCTTCTGTACCTACCTTTTAACTGTCTTCAAATTACTGACTTTTAAGTATTGGTTTAGATCGCATGAGTTTTTTGGTCCGAAGCCTGTAATGTCTAAGTATTTTAGGTGTTTTTTAATGATTATTTGCCTACAATTTCAGAGGGCTTGGTATAACAGACATGGAATAGGGATATACTTGCATGATGAGCATAGATTGAAGATATGTATGTTTAAATAAGTTAAACATAAATAGGATAAATTGAAAAAAAAAATAGGTAAACTGAAAATTTCACAACACGCAATCTAAAAGAGTAGAGTCTATGTCAAGTTAAAATTTAAAATTCAAAAATCAATACGTGATTATAACCATCTTCATAATTATTTTATTAAATCTGTGGATCTTGCAAAAAACGAAATGCATGGATTGAACCTATCTGCAACCACTCGCAAGTCACCCACTGCACCACAGAAAGCGTCAAGTTCTAATTTAGAAATAATCTTTATAAAATGTAATGCCATTTTTATAATCCATTAATAATTTTTCAAATATATCTTTATGAAATTAAATAATATAGCTTTACTTATTAGTATAATAAATAAAGCACCAAATAATAGTTTCTCTTCTCTCAATTTTGGCCCTACATAAACCTATAAATTACATAATAAGTGAAAATTTGTCATTAATTTTGTGGGCAACTTGCTAACAATAAGGGTGGATAAATATTTATTAAAGGGTTATGCCCACTATTGGGTTAATACTTGGCTGTTGTAAATGCTTGACCAGTGAGGATGTGGTATTACCTAAAATTCACCCTCAGCTTTTGCATCAAAATATAATTTACTTTAATTGCACTTGTATTTTCAAGTCCTAAGTACTAAGTATCACTGTTTACATATATACACACATAGATAACCTCACGCCTGTATCCCTTATGGGGTAGGCAGTACACCAGAGGTTATAAAACCATCCGATGTCACGTTTGACAAATTTGAAGGCATAATAATGGTGGAGAGAGACTACTGCAGTGATAGGGGTGAGCCTATTGCCCACAAAAAACCTCCAATAAAACCTCCGTCCCTTAACTGACTTTTATAGTATGCCCGGGAAGAGAAGCAGCTGGCATATTCTATGTTTTTTCTTCGTTCCCAGTCCAGCATGGAAGAAAGTTAAATTACTGTGCACTTATTATACACTGTCTGTTATATTACAATAAATAAGCAGTGTCGGCATCTAAATTTGTGTTTAAAAATACTCTTACAATCTTTTAACCTCAACTAATATTACCTATGCAGTAATGTGTTTGTAGTAATGTGCAGTGATTTATTATAGATGAAGCCCATTATTTGTATGAATGGATGTAGATTGAGAGTACCAAACTTCAATGAATGAGACCAAAAGTCATTAGTTGGAACATCCTCTGTGCTCGTGCACGAGGTTGATAATGCAACAACCAAAGAAAACTTTTATAGGTAGACCTCTTTACTCGAAAGTAAAAAATAAAAGCTAATACCTACATAACATTCGAGGTTTAGCTTATTAAACTTAACAATTTTTTTAGCAAGCAAGTGAAGTAACAAAAAGCCATATCCACTTTTTATAGTACATGCCACATGTGATATTTTACTAAAATTATTATTCCCCGGAGGCATCCCTGCCCTCAGTAGTTTAATGACAACATAATCCAAGGTTTTCCAAGTTTTAACAGTGACATCGTTTTACTAAGCACACAATTTTAAGTTTAGAATATAAAGGGGGTTTCGCAAACCCTACATAAAAATATAAAAAAATTAAAATTCAAAATTTATTTTTAAATGGTTGTATGAAAAGCGGTCGGTACTTGTATGGCTGACCGCCGACCATTCATATCTCACGACGACTTCCGTGCTTCGGAGGGCACGTTAAGCAGTCGGTCCCGGGTGCTGTATACTTGTATACAGTAGTCGTGAGGGTTTGTCAGAAGCCATCTAGGCGCCCTAAAAATTCTGGCATCCACCACCCAGCACTGGGCCAGCTTGGTAGATTATGGCCTATACCTCCTCTTCACCCAGGGGAGAGACTCATGCCCTGCCGTGGGCTCATTACAAAGAGTTGTGATAATGATGATGATGATGATGTATGAAAGAAAAAGTGGAAAGTTATTGCTTTCATACTTACAAAAACTGAAAAATAAATTTCGATATTTTTTATTTTTGTTTTTTTCCTGCAATTCTTATGGGTACTAGAATATCTCCGTGAAGATATTATATAGGATTGACGAGACACCCTGTAATTATTATGAACTAGCTTTAGTACCCGGCTCCGCTCGATTGCAGTTTGATTTTAATTTGTATCTTTAATGTTCAAGTTTTCCAATCAATATTACACTGACGTGGTTTAATATTATGAAAAGTAACCTTTGTTTAACCCTGGACTATCAACCATATTTGCACTAATATCAACGAATGCAGAGCATTAAAAAAACTGACTTCACGTCAAAACTTTGGCTGAATTGAGAATGTCATCAACGTACACATTCTCCGAAATCATACATATTTCTTCAAAAGTTTGAAATTTTCAATGACTCAACTGATTTCAATGAAATTTAAATGGAACCAACAATGAATTATCCTCTATCATATGAAACATTAATTTTTAAAATCAATTCATAATTCATAATGACGACCGGCTGGTGTAGTGGTAACATACATTGCCCTCTATAGGACCAGAGGTCCTGGGTTCGAATCCCGGCGGCGGCGGATATCGGTGTGATGAACACAGATATTAGCCGTCAAGTCATGGATGTTTATATGTTTATTTAAGTTTATTCCAATAAAAAATATGTATTTATTCAATACGTATATTTATATATTTCTTAAGTATATCAATTATCTAGTATCCATAACACAAGTTCTTTAAGAAACTTAATTTGGGCTAGATAATGCTGTGTGAGTGTCAGAATTATTTATTTATTTAATTGTTCGAAATGTCGTGTAACAAAGACACAAAAAAATACAGACGAATGTTTTGGAAGTCGGTTCATTAGTTGACGTTGACAGGTTTGGAACACTTGATCTGCTGCCTTCTGTGCCTCGTGCTAAGTAATTAGTACTGCCTATGAATATTTGCAACTCCAAGGAAACAAACGATGCATAACCAATCCAGGGACGAACTTAACGTTTAACGAACTCGTTCATGGGTCAATGTGTACGTGTTATTGTGTTATTTTATAGTAAAATTCCAAAATATTTAAGATTAACCCGTCGATAGATTTAAGGATAAGTGTTATGTAAAAAGGTTTACTATAAGATATCCGGATGCAAGAATATGGGATTTCCCGGCTGTAAATTGTTATTGTGTATTTTTTTTCTCTTATTTTTAAAAGATTGCTGTTGAGTTTCTTGCCACTTCTTCTCAACAGATTGACTTTCCGAAGTAGTGGTAGATTCAGTTCAATTTGTAAATTGTTTGACTTATTTCAAATGTATTTAAATACTTACGAAATAAAGAATATTTGAGTTTGAGTTTGAGCCAGCAATAACACAGGGTCAGCTTAAAACATAACCTTCTCGTAAAACTTGAGCGACCACCACTAGGCAGTAGGACCCTTCAGGTGACCACCCATCATACAAGACCTGCCGCTACATACCACAGCTCCAGCGCTGATATGCTCCAGCAAAATTTAATAAAAATAAATGGCAACCAGTCAATAAATTATTTAAAAAAAACCTAAAATTCCAAAGGAATTTAAATTTAAATACATACGTCACGCCTGCATTCCTTATGGGGTAGGCAGAACACCAGAGGTTACATGACCATCTGATGTCACGTTTGACAAATTTGGAGGTATTATAAAGATGGAGAGAGACTATTGTAGTGACAGGGGGTCAGCCTATCGCCCACAAAAACGCCTTTAAAACCTCTGACCCTTAACTGACTTTTACAGTATGCCTGGCAAGAGAAGCAGCTGGCACATTCTACGTTTTTCTTTCGCTCCAAATCCAGCATGGAAGCAGTTAAATATTAAAGAACAAACATAAGCAAGTGCATAAAATAACCTAAATACAAAAATTGTAATAACAATTATATTTGTAGATCTTCAATCAAATACAATAAAATAGCTTTTATAATATTTTTAAGTTTTTGTATTTAATAATGCTCAAATCTTTCTTGCTAATAATTTAAAATGGTTTGGATTCACCAACCCTGACACACCAGGATAATTTCTTTGTAAAATATACCTACATTGTTTACCTTACATGAGCTTAGAATATCATAAAGTTGCAAAAATCCTTAACTTTTAAAAAAGTTTTCCATATCACTGAATACCATTAATAATTCAGTCATAATCACCAAAAGTATAATAACAAAAATTATAAAAAACAAATGACTACGGGTTCATTACCAAAAAGCTGATAATCATTCATTCATTCAGTGAACAGTCAACTCATTCAATCAATCCAGTAAAAGCAATCAAATCAAAACTGATAGTCTAAATAATTGACAGGTTAAAACCACACCTGCACGGAAAGGGTTAAGTTTGAACTTTACACGCATTCAGTCTTGTTTACTTTTGTTCACCAATTAATTTGCGTGCAAAGGGTTAAATCGTTGCGTGAGCGGGAACGTTTTTACGAAAAAATAATGTTTTAACATTTGTTTACACTGTGTTTTACAGTGCTGTGGGCAAGGTTAAATTCTGATCCTTGTTATTTTATATTAAGAAACAGTGTTATAAAGAAAACTATAACGATACTTTTTCGATAATGCTTGACAACTAGCCAATTGATTTACAGATGATTTTTTTTTATTCAACTATTTTTGTTTCTGAAGAAAAGAATCCTAAAATTTATGTAATTGTTCAGCTTAGAATCTACCGCCCCTCGATAAGCGTTTCATACATACATACATAACTTCACGCCTGTATTCCTTATCGGGTAGGCAGAACACCAGAGGCCATCAAACTATCTGATGTCACGTTTGACAAATTTCGAGGTATTATAATGATGGAGAGAGACTATTGCAGTGACAGGGAGTCATCCTATCGCCCGCAAAAACGCCAATAAAACCTCTGTCCCTTAACTGACTTTAACAGTATGCCCGGGAAGAGAAGCAGCTGGCACATTCTATGTTTTTCTTTCGCTCCCAGTCCAGCATGGAAGCATAAAATTTAATTCAAAATTTGCGTTTCATAAAAAGCGACTTATCCGACAAGCTAACCGAGCGGGGGCGGTGAAAGGTCGCCTTCAGGGTCTGCATATAAAATCTGCCGACAAATATCACCGCTACAGCTGTGATGTGTTCCGGCAATATTTTATGAGGTACCAGTTCCTTCTTACGCCCTTGAGCTGTCACTTCGACTGTCGTACCATCAGGCGAGATTGACGTAAAACGCGGGTTCAGTTAGAGTGTTACCACAACAATCGAACAACCGTCGAAGATCGATTAAAGCGATCGAAAAAGATCACAAGAAAATATTGTTTGTGTCCTGAAAGAAATGTTCATAGCTGACCTGTCTGATTTTTGACTACTAATGAAATGTATTAAAACAACATATCTTCTTCTTTAGGTGCCATCTCCTATCGGAGGTCAGCGATCATCATGGCGATTTTGACTTTATCGACGGCCGCTCTAAATAATGACCGAGTGCTCATCCCGAACCATTCACGCAGGTTTTTGAGCCAAGATCCTTTGCGTCTGCCTGGTCTGCGGCATCCTTGTATTTTCCCCTGTAGCTGCAAAATAATAGCTCATTATTAATTCCAAATCATTTACTTATATTAGAAACTTCAGCAAGGATTTTAATATTTTACCCTCTCAAGTTACTCAATAGACTACTAGTATCATCCACTTGAAACGAAAATCCCGATATCGTTTCTAAGAAATTAAATCAATCCGCACCAATATTTCAGATATAAACAGGCAGCATTTCAATGGCAATATCATCTTGATACATTCACATACCTATCAAAAAGTAGTTTGACAGGTCAGAGATTGTATGGACCGTGAACTCTTTCACACTGAGCAAATAAGTAAGTATGATAATCAACGAATGCAGAGCATTAAAAAAAGCGACTTCATGTCAAAACTTTAAACTTAGAATGTCATCCACGTAAACATTCTCCGAAATTCTACATATTGTTTCAAAAATTTAAATTTTTTAATGAACTACTCAACCAATTTCAATTAAATTTACATGGGACCAACTTTGAAGTATCCTCTATCATATGAAACTTTTTAAAATCGATTCATAATTGTCCGAAATATCGTGTAACAAAGACACAAATAGAAAAAAACATACAAAGGAATTGAGAACCTCCTCCTTTTTTGGAAGTCGGTTGAAAATACAATTCCGTATGTTTTATTTAGAATATGAAACTGATTGTATAAAAGTTATAAAAGTTATGTTTTAAATACTAGCCAGTAAGGATTTATAAAACAGTGAAAAAATACACATAAAATTAAAAAGTTTTATAATACGAGTATAATACATAGATAGATGGATCAAAGGTTTTTGTTTTTTCTAAACCAAATCAAGTGATGTAATAAACATAACAATACTCAGAACTTCTTCCCTACACTTGATCAAAAACTTCTTAACCCCAAGATCGCGAGAAAACTTGGGAAAACAATATAAATAAGAAAAAGTAGATTATGATATAAAGAGCCACTAACGACAATAGTTGCTAAACTATCGTTTATCATCCGGATTCACTCGTTATTTTAATGTTTCGTACGTATAATGCTTCAATAGAGATGTGTACGGTTAGCAGAATAAACTAGATTTTTTTTATTTTAGATTAGGTATAAGGCAACGAGGCATATTAAGTTTACTTATGGTTTACTTTCAAAATATTTTGGTTTAAGTAGAAATTTGACTGGAGTGTTTTGTAGTTATGCAAAAATGATCCTCAACCATTACCGAAATGCATTACGCACATATGGTTTTTATCACAGTAGAATACCTACGCTAATTCTAAAGTACACGCTATTTTTTCACTTAAACGCTAATTTTTTATAATAAGAACCATGCGTGGACTTTTTTATTTTATTTTATTATATTACTATTCTTCGGTTTTTGATTATTCAGGTATAAGTTGAATTATTGCTGATTATGGGTGTTCGATTGCAAACCAAAAATATTTAGATATATTGGTCCCGACCTCGAGAAAAAGAAAGTTTAAAATTATAACATTTTATAAAATATGTAAAAGTAAAAAAGTAAGTTAAAAACTGAATATAAAACGTAAAAAACAGGTTAAATGCTAATGTATAAGTTTGTACATGAAAGTACGAAACTAATAAAAAATTAAGTAAAATATTTAAGAAATTATAAGGCGGCTCAGCACTAGCGTGGCACACTAGTGCTGAGCCGCCCGCCGCGCCCACGCGCACACCACCACCAGTGCGTAGCTATCCGCGTACTGATAGATGTCATGCTGCGATGGCCCCTGATCTCCTGTGTCTGCTGTTTTATCTCTTCGATGTCATTTGCTAAGTTAATGATGGAGTTATTTAGCGGGTGACTTTATTTTACTAATTTTATTTTATATTTCATTACTTATTTGTGGCTGATATAGTGTTTTGTTTTTCTTCTGACCCTATTTTTCTTTTCCTATAATAATACTGTTACACCGCTTAGGGTGTGCCTCACAAACTTACATCATTATCGAATGTTCTACTCATGTGATTAGAAATTTATTAGAGCTGTCTTAAATCATTTTAAAGATTCAAAAATAAATACTTTAAATAAATACCTTCTTGGGTCATCACGTTAGATTACTTTCTTACGTTTTTTTTTATAATTAATTAATAGTCTAAAATGTTTATTTTCTTTAAGTTTTAATTTAGAGAATTTTTAAGAGAAATGTGTCCCATATTCGTATTCTTCCTTTCCTATTCTTTCCTTATAAGTTCCTTAAAACCTATAATTGGTCCTAAGTTTTCAATAAATAATATCAGAATTATTTCTGCCAAATTAATAATACTTAATAAAACAACTTAAAAATAAAAAGTCTTATCCTCAAAACCGTGCGTAATCATCATTATTCGTTCGATTAATTCAAAAATATCGCATGCGATAAATACAGACGCAATACCCCTCATTTCCCTGGTACAGTGATGAGGTTATTTTTTTCTTACTGATATTAAGTCATGTTTAAGACGTTCTGTCGTTACGGTTAATAGTAATAGATATTTTATTTTGTCACGTCCCCGCTTTGGGGTGTTTACACAATATTTCGGAGGTGGCTATTAGGGGTGGGTGGTGATATGTATCGCGTAACTTTGATATGATTTGGATGTACGTCAGTTTTAGTGCGTACCTACATGATATTGTGTCAGTTTCGAGAATGCAAATACATTTTTTAAAGAACTGTTGTTAAAGTTTAAAAACTTACCTTAAAGCAACATATTTTACATCTATTATTTTGTTTAAAAATATCTTGTAATTAGCATGTATCTTGAATCTATCTTTTGATAAAATATAAAAGAGCCAAGATAAAATTCCGTAGTATTATTATACGGAATAATTTATTATTATCTACTATGATTTTTTTAACGATGTATTTATTGCAAGAAAACAAGTATTATTAATATGTAAATAAATTGTAAAGAAATAAAAATCATGTTATCCTAAATGATTGTTTAATTGGATTATTTTACCGAACTCGCATAGGTTTTAATCAAATCGCACTAGAAAGATATTCTCAACGACGTTACATTTGTAAACACTCTCATAAATAACTCGCAGATCTTCGCCACAATTGCCACCAGACCTAAGAATACCCCCCCTGATACATTTGCCGTTCGTTAATAGGTTTTTCCATCATAAAACGAATGTTTACCTATTTATTATACAGTTTAATATTAAAAATGCGACTCGAAGCTTTATCCATGTAATAAATGTAGATTTTTGATGAAAGCTCTCTTTTGTGGGATGAAATTTATGAAGCCATGTCAAGGTTTGGTAAAATCTTAATGGTAGAAAAAAATGGTGACCGTAGGCTTTCAACTTTGGCTTTTGAAGATTGTTTGTGGAGAGTATTTTTTTTAATGGTAATGAGTTTTAGCAACCGTAGCAAAGAGAAATAGGTCGATTTTGTAACTTCCGGTTTTTAGTTGGGATAAGATGAAATTGAGTTTATTGTTTCTTTCCTTATTTTGTTTCCTTATTATGACATATAATATAGGTGTATAAGATCTATAAAATAAATAAATAAATATTTCTGACACTCACACGACATTATCTAGCCCAAATTAAGTTTCTTAAAGAACTTGTGTTATGGATACTAGATAACTGGTATACTTAAAAAATATATAAACATACATATTGAATAAATACATATTTTTTATTAGAATAAACTTAAATAAATATATAAACATCCATGACTTGACGACTAATATCTGTGTTCATCACACAAATATCCGTCGCCGCCGGGTTTCGAACCCAGGACCTCTGGCATAGAAGGCAATTTATGTTACCGCTACACCAGCCGGTCGTCATAAATTATAACAATGTAATATAACAATGATATCACTTTTAAATATTTTTTTGCAAAGTTTGCATATCACATATACAAACATAAAGCCTAATTAATAGCTTTTCCTTTTTTACATACATACATAACTTCACGCCTGTATCCCTTATGGGGTAGGCAGAACACCAGAGGTTATAAAACCATCTGATGTCACGTTTGACAAATTTGGAGGCATTATAATAGTGGAGAGAGACTACTGCAGTGACAGGAGGTCAGCCTATCACCCACAAAAACGCCTTTAAAACCTCTGTCCCTTAACTAACTTTTACCGTATGCCCGGGAAGAGAAGCAGCTAGCACATTCTATGTTTTTCTTTCGCTCCCAGTCCAGCATAGAATTTTTCCTTTTTTATTGTTGCTTATTTCGAGTAGATTGACAATGATTACTTAGAAATTTATTGATTTGATACATTTTAAGTTTGAAATTGTGGTAATGTTTCATTAGCTTTATGATATAAAAATTGTAATTTACTTATTTGAGAAACGCTGTACATTACCAAAATAAGTAAAATAATTCAATAAACATGTTCAATGAAGAATCCCACTGCTTAACAAAGGCTTATTCTAAGGATCTTCAAATCAGTGGAACCTGCAATGCCAATATCCAGCGTCCACCTACGCTCTTACTTAATTCAGCAAAATAATTACAGCAAATTACAGAAATAAAAATAAAAACAGAAAACAGAATAAAAAATACGGTGAGAAACGAGTCTATCTGAGAAAGACGTACAAATAACTTTGCATGTCTAGTTTTTTCGGCAAAAAACACACACTCCCTCATAGCCCCCTATTCTTCCTATTCACAAAAACAACAATTTCCTTAAAAAAGACATTTTCACCCTCTCCAATCGAACAACCCTTAAAGATATGTATCGAAGAAAATCACCATCTAAACGGCCTTCGAAGAAATTGGCTCAATTTTTTACCAATTGCCTCTATAAGAGAAACAAAACGTATATGGCGCCATAAAAAATATGTGTGTAGCGTCTCTTCTGTTTTTCTAAACGAGGAGTCCTATTAAATTGTTTGATTTTATCTTTGCATGGAAGTATTGCAAATAAATGTAAATTGATTTCTGTTTTGGATAAATCGAAGTTTTCTTTTGTAGCTGCCAAAAGGAACCGCAAATTAAGTATTTATAAAAATACTTTAGTTTATAGATATGGCAATAAACTTGGAAGTTTCTAATTTTAAAATCATCGTCATTTATTATTATGTAAGTTATGTCAATAAACTTTAATATTAAAAGTTTGACACTTATAGAAAATGAATAAGTTTGTGCTCAAAAATCTTAACTTTCAATTGTCTGATTGATTGTCTTCATTTGATTGAATAAAGTGATTTGAAAACAAACTCCAATTATTTGTTCCAATTTAGAATATTTAGAAAATTTAGTTACATTCAGATCATAATCTGTAAGATGAACTATATTTAACTTTGAACAAAAAATTGTTATTGATTTTATATAGGTACTAGACACCGCGCGTGGTTTTACCCGCGTAACTTTTGATCCCGTGGGAATTTCGGGATAGCTTACAACCTTCCTCAAGAGTTGGGCTATCAAATGCAAAAAGAATTTTTCAAATCCTACTTGTAGTTTCTGAGATTAGCGCGTTCAAACAAACAAACAAAAAAACAAACTCTTCAGCTTATTAGTATAGATGTCAACCTCTGCTACCTCACTGCAATTGACATATCCATTACATAATCCTATTTGCACATCAATCAATATATTTTCAAACAACTACAAAATAAAGTCTATTTCAAAAACGCACCCCTATCATAAAAACTTTACCCCTAATTTACCCATCATTTGTCGATTTTTCACCACCCGTTAACCACTCCGATGACGTTGTAATCGATGGGAAATGTCATTTGACAAATTGTGTTGCACTGTTTCAAACGTGGTTTTGGGGTTATGTCGATATTTTGGCGAAATGTTCCTGGCATTATAGACGCGTGTCGAGAAATAATTGTTTGGATGTTGATGAAGAGATATAAATGCCTTAGAAATCGATTTTCATTGCGATTAATATAGGAAATTATAGTGAAAATTTTGTTATTAAATTTAAATAAGTTTAGCTATTATGTGTTAAGCGATTCACAGACAATGTAGTCACTCGTTAAAATAATCCTAAAGTCCTTTATTTATAACAACGTATCGTCAACAAAATATCAAACTTATTAATTACCATGAGTTCGCCGGCAATACAAAAGTTCCTAAGTTCGAGTCTCAGCCGGCGCTTTTAGAATTGCACTTTTCGGTGCAATAGACTGAAGTTTTTATTGATTATTTATAAAAGAGGACAAACATATCAAGTATGGTAGGATTTTTGTTTTCGTGATATTTTTCTATCACGTGACATAAAGGACAAAAGCTTTTACCTGAAGAAAGTCTTCGTACAAACAATAAATAATTACACTTATCATGTTAAAAAAGGTGAAACAAAGATCAATTGTTTATTTGAAATTGAAATTATTATTTCTTTTGTATCGGAGAATCGAACACAGGACTTATAATATGATAAACGGCCAGAAAGCTGTACACGACCTATTAATCCAACCTTTAACTTTATTATAAAAATCTCTATATTAAAAAAATACGCCAGTGGATTTCCAAACATCCTTAAGACACAACCAATACTTCCACACCATCAAATTCAGAGCACTTATTCTAAGACCCATCGATATTTCTCGAATGTCACCCAGACTTACGCATCCCATGATATACGGACGGCTCAGTGCGTATTGAGACTTGAAATGAAATATAGCCTATTCGAATCCCGTTTTGATCCAGTGATAAATATGTTGCGAATGTGAGAGGTTTTATTAGACGGGTAGAGAATTTTAAAGAGGGGACCAGGTTTCTTTGCGTCATTAGACGTTGTTGTTTTTTTTTATTGAATTTTATCAAATTAAATAATTGTAGATGGATGGATAATAGACATAGCTTTGAAAAGAATTCCTATGTTTTTTTCGTCCATTTCTTACTATTTTTGCTTTTGCTATTTGGTAAAAAATAAATATAAGCGCAATTTCAGCATAATGTAGATGACCACTTTGGCGTTGGGGTAAACCTATCTGCAGCAGACGCCAGTGGTTGCGGGTTCGATCCCCGCATGGAACAAGGGAAAAAAAATGTTCCGTGTCTGGGTGTTTATCTATTTATGTATTTATATTCTAGGTTCTCCCCCTAGTTCTCTATATGGTATCCCATAACACAAGCTATGCTTACTTTGGGGCCATGTAGTTGGTGTGCTTGTCTGGGGATTTTATTTATTTATTACCATCCCTAGATTTTAGTTAAAGGCATAAACTTATTTTAATCCAGAGATTATCACTGCTTATGCAGTAACGGTCAAATAACCAAACAATACCGGTCAAAATTATGCTCACGGTATCAAAAATGACATCAAATCATCCACTTTAAAAGAAAACTATAATTGAACGCTATTAAACCAGGTAAAAACCTATTTGTATGAAAAAAATATATATAATTTTCCAATTGTAATTTCACAAAGAAAATTCTCTTCTTAAAAAAAAGTTACACAAGAAAATATAAAAATTTACAGACCATAAGCTATTGAGCGCATTACAACAAAAAATAGGTTTTTCCTTTCACCAGAGACCAATATTATAGCAATTTCAATAAGGGTGGAAGATATAAATTTTAATACATGCAACATTTAATAATAATTTCGAGAAGGGGATGTTATTGACGCCTTTTTATGAGTTTCATGGAGATTTCGCTTACAAATAGTTTTTTAGGTATGGTATAATCTAATATATAAAATTCTCGTGTCACAGTTTTCGTTGCCACTGATTTTGATGAAATTTTTTGTGCTTATCCGGTATCTACATATGAGAATCGGCCAACATCTACTTTTTTTTTATTTATATGGCAAAACAACGTTTGCCGGGTCAGCTAGTAATTTATACATCGATAAATTGCTATGTAAGTTGCAAAATCTAATGGTACTTAATATTATAAATGTGAAAGTTTGGATGAATGGAGATATGGATGTTTGTTCCTCAATCATGGCAAAACGGCTTAATGGAGTCGATTGAAATTATAGTGATAGTATTGTAATAGCATTGAGGTTATTTTTTTATTCCGATATTTTCGCGGGAATCGAATTAGCGCGGGTAAAATGGCGCGAAACATCTAGAATAAAACCAAGCTGACTTTAAAGAGCATACTAATTAGACTCGTTTTAAGAAGCTTGGGAGATTTGAAATCTATTTAAGAAGAGATTTTTTGACAGGTCTTTACAGAGAATTGGCAATTAATTTTTGGTTCTTGATCAACGCATAAGTATAGCATTTTTCATTAGTGACAAAATCCGCGTTTGATCAAAACATAAAAAACAAACACACTTGAAATAGGTCAAATTATTAACAAATGGAACTGAATCTACCGCCAATTCGGAAAGTCGATCTGTTGAAAAGAAGTGGCAAGAAACTCAACAGCAATCATTGCTGTTGATCTGACCTGACGATGAGAGAAGTTGAGGTTAAAAATAAAGCGATAAGAAATAGTCTTGGATGCTCAAAATGAAATTAAATATGGTTAACGTATCAGACCAATCATTTACCTAATTTAGTAGTACTTACGTTTTTTGTGATTTCATTGGCTGATTTTTACTTTGAAGTATTATTTCGCTTACTCAAAGCTATAGTGTCTTGTATAGACAACTCAATAAGCTCAATTCGAGATTACGCCCTCTGATTATGTCTCTCTTTTGTCGAATTCAGGGCTTCAAAGTCATTACAACTCTTTTGTAATGAGCCCACTACAAGGCTAGGAGTCTCAACCCTGGGTGACGAGGTGGTTACGGCCATTATCCTACTGTATAAAAGTATACAGCACCCGGGACCGACTGTTTAACGTGGCCTCCAAAGTACGGATGTCGTCGTGAGAAATGAATGGTCGGCGGTCACCCATCCTTGTACCGACCGCGCCGAGCGTCGCTTAACCTGCGATATCGATATACACAGAAGCCACAGCTTCATACTCAATAGTTGCTTAATTATTTGCTTAACTTTAAAAATCAAAGTAAAGTCATATTAAAGAGACTTTAAATAAGAGAATAATAAGGCCTTATAGGTATTACTATTATTGGTCAGGTAACAAGAAAAAATCATTTCAATTTTAAACTATTTCAAAGAATAAGGAATACTTTCCAGAAATATTTTCGCCATTGTATAAAATTGTTCCCAGCACAGATTTATGAGTGATATAATTTTCCAATTTTCGAACGCAACGTTTCGTTGGCTAACACGGTAAGTACAGTAAGCCACACATTGTAATGTTGCGTACCAAATACGCAACGTGCGCAGAATGTTACATTACTAGTTCCATTACAGCAATCTGTATGCACCATAAGAGCTTTAGAAAATATTATTTTTAAAGGAAATGTTTTATTTTAGTTGTAAGTATACATTTTCTAACTGTAGTTATTCACACAGATGGGTAAAAAAATGAAAAAGCATTTTGCCATAATTATTGAGTTGTCACCTTGACCTATTTGAATGACTGGCATAGTTTTGAGATAATATATTTCGCTTAATTGAGTCATGCAATTCAAAGACAAAGTATGGTCACATTGCTAACCAAAATGGATTTAGAAGACAACTTTGATTAGAGAGTCTTTCTTTGCCACGGACAACTATAATTTTAATCGTCTATTTTCTACCATATCGCCTTATGGTGAGATATCTTATAGGATGCACCGGAGACCGTAGATTTGTTGGTGACTATTCAGGTTTTTAATATGAAGAAAGAAATTAAGTTTCTAATAATGTGAATTTATTAATCATACGAGCAATTAATAAATTATTATCTCATCCATCCAGCAGATGCAAATAAATAAAAAATCTAAATTACCTATTTTCATATAAAAACAAGGGTCTCAATTATTTTTTATCTCAACCTATCAAAATTAAAACAAAACAGGTTTGTAAGAGTTTGTTAGGAATTTTGTGTAAAAGTTAAATTATTTTTGTGTTGAGTGTACCTGTGTAGGAATATTATATACTATTCTGCACATACAATATCAATGAAAGTTATTCCCGTAAAGTTCAGTAAGCCGTTCCGTTTATTTAACGTTATTTACTAAACATGTTAAGGATTTTTTTTTAGATAAATGAATAAGCTCAAGGTTCAGGCTCAAATTTAAGTAATAAAATCTGACCATACTTTGTACAAATTTACAAAATATTTCATTTCTGCCGTCAACATATAATAGGTAACAATAAATTACCAATTGATGAAAAATAAAAAAGCTATATAATGTCACAAAATTTATTAACTTTAGTTTCCATGAGTATATTAAATATAATAATACTAGCTGACCCGGCAAACGTTGTTTGCCATATAAATAAAAAAAAATAGATGTTGGCCGATTTTCATAGATACCGGATAAGCATAAAAAATTTCATCAAAATCGGTCAAGCCGTTTCGGAGGAGTATTTATTTATTTAATTCTCACAGAACCAACAGCACTAGCAACGAAAACTGTGACACGAGAATTTTATATATTAGATTCAGTTTTAATTCATTTTTAAAAGCTGGGTTATTATTGAGCAGAGTTAAATAAACAGGTAAAATAAAAAATATGTCCTAATTTCAATTTAATTTAATTTAATCGTAGTTGGGGGCAAATGAAACGTCAAAAACGCGAATAAACACCGAAATATATTGCCCAAAAGGAAACGTCGTATCTTGGAGGAATCAAACGCCGGAAGCGGAAAAAGTGTATTTTCCGAATTTGAATTTCGAACGCAAACGTCTCCCGCTTTAGTTACGGGATATTTTATAAATGGAAGTTTCAACGGAAAAGTTTTATATGAAAACGACTGTTTCTTTAAAGACGTTCTTTATAAGTTTTATAAAGATTGCATATGGATTTATTGCTTCAGTTTGTTATTATCTTTTTAATTTTGCTGTCGCTTTATTAGTAATGAAAATATTTTACCTATAGATAAATAAATACATAGATACCTATTTTTTTTTCATTACTTTTCACAAAAATGAGTTTTTCTTAAACAAACTATTTTTAGGAATGAAAAATGAAAATGAAGATGATGTAAAAGAGTTTTTTTTTTTTAAAGTACGTCAAAAAATTGCAGCTCATCATCCGCATATCCTTTATGTTTAAGATCGTCTTTTTAGTCATTTACTTATTAAAGGAATGACTGATACTACTAAATAGATGATTTTGTTATTAATTCTGAATTGCTAATAGGAGACAGACTTTGAGTATAAAACAGTTCAGCTAACTAACAACATTCATCGCGTCAACAATGTCTTCCACCAAAACGCAAGCTAAGCTAACAAAAGTTTCAATATCAAAAAGAAATATATCAAAAACTCTTGCCGTACAAAGCCAGTTCCCTCCATAATGTCTTCGAATGTCATTCATCTTTTAAGATAATATATCATTGGTATTCCTGGCTCGGAGGCAAATGTGTCTTTGATGGTTAACCGTATTTGTGCAGTACCTGAGTATGGTGTCCATAAAATGAGGTTTTTCTGGGACAAATCTGGTAACAAAATCTTTTTATTGCGTTATGCGTGTATGTTTGCATTTAGGTATATGATTTGTTTAAAAAAATAACAAATTGTAGGTAGGTACTACTTTTGCTTTATAGTGTTATTCAATTGTTGATAAAAACAAACATAAAATATTATAAATATGTTATTGCAAAATCATCTATAAAAAAACATTAAAAAAGTTTCTAATAAAGACATTTATTATTTAAAGCCGCATGTAATTTAAACGAAATATTTTTTTTTTTTTTAAATATTCAATGATATAAATCGTGAAACTTAGACGATCATACTTTTTTAATAATCTTGTATCAATTTCGATACTTAATCCACGAAAAATATATAAAACAGTAAGTACAGAAAGTGATCCATTATCAAATACGTTCCCAAAATTCTATTATTCCGAACAAAAAATACAAACAATCATCCAATTTACCACAAATCAGAAAGGAAATGTCAAAAAGAACAAATAACACAATCCAATATCACTTAAGGGTAAAGCAGACCAATTTACATACATGCAGTATTGCCTTCGGCTAACACATTCGGAAGTGATCTCAACAAATTGAGACCAAATGCCACAGATACAACATTTGATTTTATTTTATTTTACAACTAGCTGCTGCCCGCGACGTCGTCTGCGTGAAAGCTATGCAGCACCAAACGCACCTACGATTATAACACTGCTAGCGTGATAATATGTAGCCTATATGTTGACCCGACTTCTTAACTATCTTCATGCCAAATTTGAAGTAAATCCATGCAGTACTTTTTGAGTTTATCCCGGAAAGACAAACAGACAAACAGACAAACAGACAAAAATTCTAAAAACTATATTTTTTGTTTCTGTTTCGATTGTAGATCATACCCCAAGTATTCTTTTAAAAAAAGATTCAATGTACAGTTTTGACTTTCCTACCATTTTATTATATGTATAGATTTCTTTTCGATAGCCTACCCTTCTGAAAATCTTGTAATTCTGCCACATTGTAAATGCGCCCTTATGTGAAATGCAGAAGGTTGATTTTTGTTGTAGGCAAATTGTTTTAATATTTCTTATCTTTGAAAATATAGGAAGGGGAATACGGAAGTTTCTTTTTGAGTTCTATTTGTGTATGTCTAGAAAATTTTGGCAAAATAAATGTAACAATAATAAGAATAGTAAAATAATCTAGAAATAATCAAAATCGCACAATCTGTCCGTTATATTTCAATAAAGTTCTTTTGTTTTATCATTATGTTAAGTTAGGAAACATCCTAAGTGTCATGCTGTCTAATATTTTTATTAGAGACAAAAACTGACTCCAAGTTTTCTAAGATTATCCTTGGTTAAGACAATATTAGTGCAAAGGAGCATTGCCTTATTTAGATATAGCAATAATCCATTTTTTTATTTATTTTATCCCTTCCTTAACCCCTCACGTGTCGGATGCCGTACCACGATAAGAAAAAAAACCGCCGTTAAGCGGCTAGGCCGTAAGCGAGCGACACCAATTTCGCGCGATTTCGCGCGACCGCGATATTGATGTCGTTTGGTGGTAACTTGGTTTGGCATCTTTGTTTTCTTTCAGATTTCATTGTATCAGTACTTTATACTTACTGAAATTATTTAGTTACAAAAATAATTATTGATAATAACTTACAGAGCACACAAATTCATAATACGTAACTTTGATGGTGCATCAAACACACGTGGTGTCACCTTGAAATCCAAAAGCGAACCGGCGCGGCGATGAGAGTGCTAAATCGAACGCTCGGGATGCGCGTGATTGTTCATACATTTTTCTATGGAGAAATTACATAAACCTTATCTACATTTTAGGGCTTTAAAAAAACCCTAAAATGACTTTATTTGTAAAGGTACAAAAATGTACATGAATATATTTATTGGTTTCTTAGGTACTGAAAAGGTATTGTTTTAATCAATTCGAATTGATTTACTGGGTTAAAATCTGAAAAATACGAAGGCATGTTCTCAATTTTGAGCGTTTATTGACTTTTATTTTATAATAACTATAAGGTTTTAAGAGTTTAAATGAGCACTACATTAATTTTTGGTCTTTCATTTTAATATATGCAAATTATCACCATTCTCAATCATATCTAAATAGGTAAAATATGAAGAATCGTAACACTCTTTTCGGTGTTTTGCACGATGTCCTTCCTTAAGTGTCACTTGCCGTTGCATGGCAAGGTGGCAGTTGTACTACAAAACTGTGTTTAACTTACGAAATACAGAGCCTATCTCTCTTCAATGCATTATAAATCGACCAGGAAGAAATAGGCTAGCTATATTGCCTTATTCTAGTAATATAGTATAGTACATAAGTTAAATATTTAACAATGGAGAAGTATGGAAAATGCGCTTCGACCTCAATAGCATTTCTGATCTCGCTCCAGCAAGTGAGATTGGAGCTAAGCGTCTTTTTAGTCAATTTAGTCAACGTTTAAAAAATGTATATCATTAAACAAAGCCTACCTAACATAAATATTTGATCATCACCAAGCATGTTTTTGAAACTGTTCCCGCTATAGTTTCCTCGAGGTCTGAGTGGGTTGGGATTCTAAGAAAACTTTTACTGCATTCCCAACATAGGGCCAATTATGGTTAGTCAAGCTGCAATTTCCTGACGCGTAACCCAGGACATACCAAAAACCTGACTAACCTAATATGATAAATAACGACAGCTCTAAGATTAATCGATAAATGTAACATGCACGTATGATTGAACCTTTTATAATATTGAGGAAATATTTCGTAAATGATTAGAAACTAGAAATGTGCGGTTTCAAGTGCGTGAAATCCCGAAAAAATGTTTTCGAGGTAAGACCAATAATAATGTACCAATTAAATTTCTAAATAAATTGAGGTGGTTTGAACGGCAATAACAAGTACCTAGAGCAAATCCTAAAATAACGCAAAGGGTATTTTCACAATCAATAATTCTACGCAATAGAAATTTATGCAGGTGAAGCTGAAAATAAAAACTAGTTATGTACATAATACGAGTATATTCAGAGTTATTTTTCTCATTTTTTAGATTTTAAGACTAAATGAATCAAAAACCAAAAGAATTTAAAAATTCTCGACCCAAAATTTTGCTCAATTTTCCTCCCCTACATTTCTACAAACGGGGTACTAATGTTCGATTCCTGATGTGTATCAGATGTGATACGTTTTGTATATCCAGTAATGTGTTTAGACATACGTGGTCTGAGAATCCCTTAACGACATGAGTTATTTTGTACGTTATTGATGTTCCTTTTTTGAGATAAACGTGGTTGACATGATTGTGTTTTGGTTCGTATGTAAATTTGAATTGATTTTTCAAGTTTGACTTTTGAGGGGTAGGGAAATTGATAAGTGACATGTTGAAAGTGTATACACGGATTTATTATTAAATTTTATTGGTGTAGATAAGCATTAATGATACTCGTATGTTTTCTAAAGCAGACGTATTCGATTTCAATCATGGAAGAACGACGAACGTGCTATCCAATCATATAATTTTCATATATTAATATTTAATACAGAGGTTTTATTGGCGTTTTTGTGAGCGATAGGCTGACTCCCTGTCAATGCTATAGTCTCTCTCCATCATTATAATACCTCCAAATTTTTCAAACGTGACATCATATGGTTTTATAATTATGCCCATAGGGATACAGGCGTGAAGTTATGTATGTATGTATTATTTAATAATTGTTTAGTAAAATTTTATAGAATAAAGCCTTAGTAAAATTTCATGCAAGCTTGATTACTTATTACGTAGTAAAAATGAAAAATATGTTTTTATACAGATTTTTCAGAACTGTAATTTAGATACCTTTTGAAATATCTCTGGATTTTTTGTGAAGCAAATTTCTATAAAAACATTATTTTCACTGAGACAATAATTAAAATGAACAATTTGCGTGTTTTTGATAATACGTACCAAAGACCACGTAAAATAAACAATACTTTTTTCCCTAAAAGATCACAGTCATTCATATAAACAATTTTCTCCGTTCATTTAACATCCAAGGAGCTAAAGTAAAACATAAAAATTTTACTATCCCTATTTTTGGGCCGTAAAATGTGGTCAATCCGGGCCTTATAAGTAAAGGAGGGTGTCCTGTTTTTATTATAGCAATAACCTAGTCATGGTCACCCTAAAGACCGGACGCGTATTGTTGACAAATTGTCAAATTTATTGACAATACTAACTTTCGGCGGTTTATGACAGGTGGGTGATTGTGTTTTATTTTTCGGGGATTTTTGTCTGATGGAAGCATGTTGCATATTTAAGAACAGTAACACTTTTTTATAGATGTCATCTCTTTTTATTTCAACTTTCTACTAAGTAATTTAACAAATATGAAAGTTTCTGAAGAACGATTAATGGACTTTTGATAATCTTTCTCGCTATAATATCTTGGCATTTAAGTTAAATTTGGGCCACACTGGAATAATCCATAGACTACTTTTTACACTGCCTCCATAATATTCCGTCTGTATTGGGATTCAGTTCGATGAAGATAGAATTACGAAGTAGGTTTAAAGTCTACAAAACATCAAGCTGCTCATACTATAAAGATTGTCAAGTTCAAATAACTTGAAATAAATCACTCTGCATCCATTTCAGCAATTCTAAATCGCAAGTAAAGCAGGGGTCTGCGTAATAGCGTGAGTATAACTCTGCATTGGCGCCTTCAAAGCCAAATGTAAGAAACGTGATATCGTTTTCATCTGTTGATGCAGACTTTAGAACTTTAAGACACGACATTTGTAATAAAAAAAAGTAAAAATAAGTTTTACTTCAGAATAAATTTGAAAATTTCAAGTTTATCGGAAATTGTATTTTATGACGCACTTCGTTATGCACTTTGTAATGTGTTGTAATATAATTAGATTTTGATAAATCTAGTGATATGTAAAGGAAACCCAAATTTACATGTAAGATAATATTAACAATGTTTGTTTAAAAAAAACACAGAAATTAAACGGGTATATTACACATTTACCATTCTTCAATGTCAGTGTTACTGACGATTTTAAGTTTCTTTCATTTAAATTTTATTGTTCATTCAGAATACCATTTGAGGATTTAGGAAGAGTGGTTAAAATCACGGGTTAAAATACTACTGTTAAAATACTATTGTAAAAGCTGTCATAATGATGATAATACAACTTGCCATCAGGCAGTGGAAGTTATTTGGATTAATTTCATACTTACAATTCTATTCTAAGAAGCAATAAAATAAAAAGTTTGACAGTTGTTTTGTATGTAATTAACAAAATAGTAATTTATGATTTAATGATATTGGTCTATACGATTTGTGGTCTCTTACGAAAATGTATTTTTTAAACTAACGATTAATTTTACAGCTATTTATCGTATTCTTGTCCTTTTAAAACGATTGGCATGTCTAAAAGATATCAACTCTATCGTATTACCTTTCACACAAGTAGGTAAATATAGAGTTATAAAAGTGACGAATGCCCATCATGTATTTGATGATGGAGGTCCACATTATAGGACGCCGGGGGGAGGGATGGATGGAAATATCATACGTGGACTGAATTATAGAGACATACGAATATTTCATACAAAGATTCGGATATGTTTTTATGTTACATAATGTGAAATATAAAACTGCTGATAAAAGCTTTATTTACCTTGCCTATCGTGTACTCATGACATTCGATATATATGTTGATATAAAATGTTAAACTAGCCGATTCATTCAGTTTTATAACCTTTGAGTATGTATCTATATAGAATACTCTTAATGAATATCAAACGGCGATGAAGGCGGCGAGGGACCGGGCGAGACGTGGTGAATCTTGGGGGAGTCCTCTCTCCAGCAGTGTGCGTCCCTCGGCTCACGAAGATTATGATCGCCCAATATCCTTCAATATAGCTTCTACTTCGGCTTTATTGAGGAACATCATATTTCAAGTATGATCTTTAAAGAACTGAAGATACAAATGTTCTATATTTAATGAAATAAAAACAATATCGAAACGATGCGCAATCGCATTTGCTCTCGCAATTTGGTAGGCGCTCCGTTTTTAGAAAAAAGTATTCAAAATTATCCTTATGTGTTGCTCCTTATTAGGTTAGGTAAAAAGATTTTTCTTATGTTTTAAAGTCAATAAGAAAGTGAAATTACCTCAGTTAAATTGAAACATACCCAAAAAATCTGCTCCATTTCAATATCCACCTCATTGATGCTATATTATATTTCACAGCTTCTTTCTTTGCGATTGAGGTTTACTTTATGTAGTAGCGCCACCTACTGCTAGCCTTTGCACGGATTTTAGAGTCTATGATAAGGGTTCTTTTCTTTTTTTTTTTTTTAACAACTGTCACATTTCGCTCCCTATGTCAGCATCCAGTCTACAGAACTCATTCTGCGTTTCCGTGCTGAAGCCTGCGCACGTCGACTAAAATATATTAATTAGCTAGTTAAATTTTAAAAGTTTAAATGGTAAAAATTGTGCATCGAAGGAAGAGAAAATTCTCAAGAAAATAATTCGAGGAGGTTGAGACATCAAATTACAAATTCCGAAGAACCCAACGGTGTTGGGACTTATTAGAAAAAATGTCGTTGACACAAAAACTACCCACATTGTATGTGCGTGCAGTCATCGAGGTTCGATGCGTACAATTAATTCTCCTATTTAGTCCGTTACTCGATAATATCGCCGTTGGCGATTAATCTGATGTACGGTGGAGAATCTCTAATATAATTTTAATAAATATTAGAAAAAATGTCGTTGACACAAATCTACCCACATGGTATGTGCGTGTAGTCATCGAGGTTCGATGCATATAATTAATTCTCCTATTTAGTCCGTTACTCGATAATATCGCCGGTGGCGATTAATCTGATGTACGGTGGAGAATCTCTTATATAATTTTAATAAATATTAGAAAAAATGTCGTTGACACAAAACTACCCACATGGTATGTGCGTGTAGTCATCGAGGTTCGATGCATATAATTAATTCTCCTAATTAGTCCGTTACTCGATAATATCGCCGGTGGCGATTAATCTGATGTGCGGTGGAGAATCTCTAATATAATTTTAATAAATATTAGAAAAAATATCGTTGACACAAAACTACCCACATGGTATGTGCGTGTAGTCATCGAGTTTCGATGCATATAATTAATTCTTTTGATTAGTCAGTTACCAGATAATATCGCCGTTGGCGATTAATCTGATTTGCGGTGGAGACGATCTTGCACGCCGAATCCAAGATTTGAAGTGCCCGAGCTACCTCCGTCATTATCAGCCTTTTTTTTGATACGATTGATGTCCCGGAAGAGGTCTAAAAACCAGCAGTTGTCGGCTGAAGATCTAAAGAATCTAAAGATAAGCCTGTTGAGGACTATCTTGTACCCGCAATTTGCAAATATTTACTTGCTCCCTTTATTAAATTTAGAAGCAAAAGCAGCATTGGCTGAAACTCTTACCAAACGAGATTCCATACTTCAACAAAAAAAAAAAAAGGGCAAATTGGAATCGCCTTGGCAGCTTTATCGCAAGCGATGGTCATCATTTTCAATGAAACTTTGAAGCAAAAACTTTTAAAACTGCTGAGTTACGCTTGTCGCGATAGCCAGAATAGGGAAACTAAAACTCATCGTAACATAATAATGAGTTCCATAAACATATGCCTGCGTGACACGCTGACCAATACAAGTTGCGATGATTATCTATTGGGAGGAGATGTTGCTGAAACGCTGCAAATTGCAAAAAACGACGACGTCATCTCCGCAGCCACAGCTGCCGGCTCGAGCTCCACAGCAGAGCTACACGTACCCGCCACGTGGGACCTACCACGAACGGTCGTGGAACACTAGCAACCAGCGGAAATAAACCACCAGGTGCAGTGCGATGGACGTTTACGATATTTTCATCAAAAATGGGCTTAGATAACGAGTGATCCATTAATATTATCGTGAATAGCTGGTTACTTAAGACCTTTTAAATATCTGCCCGCTAAACAAAGTAGCTCTTGTGTTTACCCAAGGTCAATACATGGCCATAAAGATTATATTTTAGCGTTGGATAAACTATTAAAAATAAATGCTATATTCGTATGTTCTCATGAGCCAGGTAAATTTTATCACAATTTTTTTCTTGTGCTCAAGCTATACCGTGAAAATCGCTTCATACATAATTTAAAATCTTTGAATTAATTTACTACAAAACACTTCAAAATGGAAGATTACAGAACCGCTGATAAGTTAACAAAACAATGCTACATGGCCTCAATAGATGCAAAAGATAGTTATTTTTTCATCAATGTTGATAAGTCTTTCCGAAAGTACCTTCGATTTGAATATAACAACGTTTTATATGAATTCAAATATTAAACGTTTGACTTATGCACCGCTCTTTATATAAGTATTTACTAAAATATTAAAACCAGTCATGGAATTTTTACGTCGGGATAATTTTTTCATCCATAATATATCTAGATAATATATTTTACATCGGCAAAGATTGTGATGATTGTAATGAGAATGTTTGGATTACAAAACATATTTTAATAAATTTAGGTTTCATAATGCATACGAAAAAAGGTTGCTTTGTTCCTAGAACACAATGTAAATTCCTTGGGTTTATTTTTGACTAGCTGCTGCCCGCGACGTCGTCTGCGTGAACGCTATGCAGCACCAAACGCACCTACGATTATAACACTGCTAGCGTGATAATATGTAGCCTATATGTTGACCCGACTTCTTAACTATCTTCATGCCAAATTTGAAGTAAATCCATGCAGTACTTTTTGAGTTTATCCTGGAAAGACAAACAGACAAACAGAAAAACAGACAAAAATTCTTAAAACTATATTTTTTGTTTCTGTTTCGATTGTAGATCATACCCCAAGTATTCTTTTAAAAAAATATTCAATGTACAGTTTTGACTTTCCTACCATTTTATTATATGTAGTATAGATTCAGAGAAAATTATTTTAAAACTACCCACAAAAAAAAAAGTTCTTAAAATAGAAAAAATAATACACAAAGTTGTTCGAGCAATTTAAAATATTGTCACCAAATAAAAATCCTACTTATGATCAGGTAGTGAATTTACCCAGATATAATAAAGATGATTTTACTTGGTGGTTAAATTATCTAGAAGAGGGCTTTTCTCCTCTTAGAACAGGCCAATAGACTAAAACTATCTATCCTGACGCATCATATACTGGCTAGGGCGGGTTTTGTGATGGAAAAGAGGCAGCGGGTCATTGGAAGGAAAGCGAGTCGTCGCTACACATTAATACTCTGGAATTAAAAGCAGTTTTTTCGGACTTAAAACATTCGCATAATTATGGTAGTTACGATTGGGATATATTGTTAAGAATAGATATTACCATTACCTGTATAAATAGAATGGGTAGTGTTCAGTTTTCACATATGGATCATATTACCCGAGACCAATGGAAATAGCGTGAAATGCGTAAGTTCAATATCTTTACATCTTATATTACTTCAAAAGATAATATAGAAGCTGAGAGTTTGTCACGAAAACAGTAAAAACAGAATGGGATCTAAGTGACTATACCTTTAATAATATAACAAATAGGTTTGGAATACTATCGGTTGATCTTTTTGCAAACAGATGCAACTTATAATGTCCTATTTATGTAACCTGGAAAAGTGACCCAGATGCAAAAACTCTTCAGAAAATTGTTAGTGAAAAGTCTGTGGGTATTGTGGTAGTACCATACTGGCCCACGCAACTATGGTTGCCGTTGTTTAAAAGGTTGTGTTGTGATTGTATTTACTAAATACTAATTCGCTGAAATCTCCTTTCAGATCTGCGCACAACCTTCATTAAACGTTAACCTTGGTTGCCGCGAAATTGTTCAGCAAGCGTTAGTAAAAAGATCACTGTCTTCAAAGTCCGTTGAAATTATGTTGGCATCTTTGTTGGATAATTCTTACCGAGACAGTGTGAAGGAGGTATCAAGGCGTGGATTGAATATTGCAAAAATAATAATTTTAGTTTTACTTAAACTTCTAAACCAATAATTGTTCATTTTCTAACTGAAATTTTCGAAAAAGGTGCTAAGTACGGTACTATTAATAGCTATAGATCTGCATTATCATTAATATTAAACATAAATTCCCAATATGACAGGTTAAAAAGTTTCATGAAAGGAGTCGTTATGTGAAGACCAACCACATCAAGTATGATCTTACCTGGGATCCAGCAGTTGTATTGAGCTACTTACCTACAAAATTTCCTAATGAAGACCTTGACTTAAAGACTCTTTTCCAAGAAAACTGTTACACTAATAGCTCTTGTAACGGAACATCGTGTTCAAATTTTATCCGTGACAAAGATTAAAAATATTTTAATAACTAAAAAAGTACTTATAAAAGGGTTTATAAAAACCTCTAAATTTAATAGTAAACAGACCTTGGTAAAGTTTCCGTTTTTTAATATTCGTCCAGAAATTTGTCCAGCAAAAACCTTACAGATGTAGGTATATAAATAAAACGAAAATTTAAGGAAACCTGATAATTTGTTTATTAGTTTTAAGAAACATATAGGTTTCCAAACTTTAAGTCACTGGGTTAAAAACACTTTAACTCTCAGTGGTATTGATGAAAATATTTTTAGTGCACATAGTACATGACATGCTGCTACATCAAGAGCTATTTATTTAGGAGTTTCTATTGACCTATCAAAAAGACTGCAGGATGGTCAGATTCTTCCTCAGTCCTTGCTAGAAATTATAACAAACTTTGTAACGAAAAATAATTTGCCTAATCATTGTTGAATTGTTTTCAATAAGTATGTTTATTTACTATTGAAGAGTTTTACCTTACTACTCTGCCAATTCATTTCACTATAACTAATCTTTAAACATCCTACATAAAGTAAACCTCAATCGCAAAGAAAGAAGCTGTGAAATATAATTGAGGATCAAACGAACTTCTAAAGTGAAGTTCGATCCTAATTATGTGAACAGCTTCTTTCGAAGCGATTTAATATAAACCCACCCGTTATTATGCTTTGAAATGAGCATAATATGAATATGTTTCAACATGGAGTAATTTCAATTTATATTTGTATTTTACCCAACCCCAATATAGTGAAATGAACAAACAGGAATAAGACAGATTGACTTTAAACAAAATGAGTTCTGTAGACTGGATGCTGACATAGGGAGCGAAATGTGACAGTTGTTAAAAAAAAAAAAAAGAAAAGAACCCTTATCATAGACTCTAAAATCCGTGCAAAGGCTAGCAGTAGGTGGCGCTACTACATAAAGTAAACCTCAATCGCTTCGAAAGAAGCTGTTCACATAATTAGGATCGAACTTCACTTTAGAAGTTCGTTTGATCCTCAAATATACTCTACAATTCCGTAAATGTTTAATCAATCAAAATTAAAACAGTCAATCTTTCATATCAAGCAAGAAAGTATTAAATCCAAATCAATATAAGCGTTACATCGACAACAGTCGTGTAAAAGGAGGGTAGTTTTATGATCCATTGACGAAGAAGCTACCTCCCTGTCTTATTGCTGTGTTCACTTAGTGATTTTATATTTATTTTATACCCTCTATCAATGTGGTGATGCTACTCAATATGACTTAGGGAGATTTTACACTGTAAGAAGTTTTTTAATTTTTTTTTTTTAAAGCTGACATGTATATTATATTGACGGACGTACATCACGGCATTGACAATCAAAGCATTTTATTCAATTTCAAGAGTTTGGCAATAGCACCATTTTAACGTTTGGTGACGCCACTTATCACTGGCAATAACAACTTAATATAAGTGAATTGAGTGAGTGATACACAATCATTCGCCATTTGATCACAAAATGCTGTCGCCGGCTTGTGAAAGTCCTGAGCATGTCTGTTGTACACTGCACATATCTGCTGTGTTTATATAATTTCCTGCAAACTCAGAAATAGATCCAGTGAACTTAAGTTATTCATTTATGTACCTAACTGAATTGTTGATAGAAACTTGATAGACTTCATGATTCACATATTTCAACGAATAACTTTATAACTATCAAACATGCTAACAAGTGTTGGTTTTTGATTATTTTAGTTAATGGTTCGTTAGTTCGTTGCCACTGTACTGTAAAATTAACACCCTTTCTTTCACATATGTAAAAAAATATTTATCAACAATAATAATAAAAAAAACCACTATAATGCGTAGTCCACCCAAAAAAACCTCAAGCACATAAGAGCCGCCAAGCGGCAAAAAAGCTTGCGTTCCAAACTGCCTATAATATTGATGTGTCCTATCTGTACTTGTACATAATACTTTCTAATTTGTGACGTACATAGACAGACTGAATGTCAAACGATAAAAATGGTGAGTAATCTAAGTTTCTAAGACGTTTATGACCTACCTTCACAAATAATCTATCGCCAAATATTATCACTCCGGCAGTGATGAATTGCTGTTTTGGGAAAAGCCAGTAAATCCCTGAAGCCATATGTTTTAATCTTATGCCTCACCGATGCTTATTATCAGACGACGTCAAGCACGGATTTAGTGTTAGATTATAAAAAAAAAAAAAAACAATATGTTAAAGCCTGATTTCGTAGCTTTCATAACTCGACGTCGAATCTGATTTGATAACTTATTGTACAATTCTTCGAGCTATCAAAACAAAGAAAGTTAAATAATTTTCATATAGTCACGAGGAAATTTTGTTACTTTGTTTATTAATTTTATTTAGCAATTTGTTAATTATTACTCAGTAAACGTCATGTGGCTCTTGCGTATATTGTTCGATATATCAATATGCGGCGCGGTTGGTACAAGAATGGGGCAATCTCGCAAACACTTTTATACTTCGGAAGTCACGTTATGTAATCAGACAAATGAATATCTTTTCTACCCTAGTGAATATTTACGACTTAATTAAGTGCTAAAACGGATATTTTAAGGACGATATAATAATGTACCCAATGAGAAATCCCCTTAACATTTACAACAATGTCTCAATCCATCTGTCTGTGTGTTCTTTCCGGTTTTACAGTCGACACCTTCGGATTGATGTGGCGATGCACTCTCTATTAAAATCTGGATGTCTTAGATTCGATTCTCGAGCTCCTTTATGAGAAAAGCATAAGTATAATGATACTATGACAGTTCGTAGTATCAGTCAGGATTCGTAGTATTGTAGTCACGATTCTAAGTCCGTTACCTTTTTATTAATTCCAAATGTAACTTTATTCCAGACAAAAGTTTTGGCAATAACAAGGCAGCCGCTCTGAACTTTATAATAAGTTACAGTTAAAAGAGACCTGACCTATGTATGTATATTTTTTAATCAAAACAGTCAAAATAAGCACGTGGAATACCTGATGTAAAGTATTTACCGCCGCCGATGGTTTCTATGAGTCAGAAACATTCTTTCTTTAATTCTTTGATCCACGCTTGTAAGAGAAATTAAATAATTATCAATACGGGATACACAGCATACTCTTATTACGAATAACCTGAAGTAATAGGTTTCAAAAAGTAACTGTTGGTAAGGTTTTCAGTGAAGACTTGCCTAGGGCATGTGGTTTGCCGCAAGGTAGTGTCCTAGGACTGAAGCATTTACTCACTTATATTAATGACTTATGTAGTCTAAAATGTAAAAATTTTGAAATTGTAAGTTTTCCCGACCGAATTAACATTCTATGAAGATACTTGGAACGTTATACAGGGTGACTGGTGACAAATTTTAGATACTGAAGGAGCCCACTCTGAACTCAATTCTGGTCATAATTCAACAGAAGAAAAATCTTAGATAGACTTAGTTTCTTTCCTTAACTCTAGAGATTGAATATAAAAATAAATAACGCGTTGGCTATTCTCATTAATATTGATAAATTAATATATGTTTGAGGAAAGCTTATATCATCCTAAAAAAGTAAATTTTTTATCTATTACTGAACCAATTTCAAAAATGCCTAATTTCCATGAAAAATACCCAAAGGAGTTCATCGATGCGAAAGATTAGCGTTCTCGAATTTTAAGTTATTTTTAACTTATTCAGCGATGGGGTGTGAACCTTTGTTCCGCGGGTTCGCGTGAAAATTTGGTGGCTTAAAAACTTTTCGCGCATTAATTTTTAAAAGCAGTGTAGTTAATAAAATTGGAGAACCGTTTTTCAGACTTCTAAATCTTAAATTGTCACAGATGTATTTTATATAGATTATGAAAGTTACACCATTTTTATAAATACGGTGATGACGCGAAGCTTTAACGTTAATAGCGTTATTAATGAGACCATAGATCCTATCCTTACTAATAAGATAAAGTTTTATTTGATTTTTTTGAAGTAGTCAATCTCTAAAACTGTTGCATTTTATCAAATCGCTATCGCTGCTTGTCGGAACGCTGGAATATATATGGCTTATGCAGTTTGATGATCTTACTTTTCTTGATAAAAAAAAGTCGTTTAAATAATATTTTCATTTTGTTTTATATTAGTTTATATTAAATAACCTTTACAACTTTTAAAAAATTACTCATCATCATCATCATCATCACAACTCTTTATAATAAACCCACTGCAGGGCATGAATCTCTCCCCTGGGTGAAGAGGAGGTGTAGGCCATAATCCACCAAGCTGGCCCAGTGCTGGGTGGTGGATGTCAGAATTTTTAGGGCTCCAAGGTGGCTTCTGACAAACCCTAACGACTACTGTATACAATTATACAGCACCTGGGACCGACTGCTAAAAAATTACTACAACATTTAAATTTCGAATGTTACAGACGTTAGCAGAATGCTGACTGTCACTCTTTACCAAGTAGAGTATCAAAATATTATCGTTCAGAAATCTCTTCGTATCTCCAAAATCTCCAGGCCTCCACTTACTTTTATATCAGGAAAACTTACTCGACATTTATTTTTCCAGTCGTACCAAGCATAGAACCCGTGAAGTTTAAAGAATGAGGATGCCATTTGATGCCTTAACTTTTAATTTTACCAAAAAACCTTGAATAAGTCATTCAGTTTCAGTGTGCATTGTGCAGTGTGCATTCAAACAACAAAAAAAATACAATTAAGCTTCACCACAACAATAAATTAGTAAATATCAAAATTTATTTATAAATAATATATAGGAAACCCAATAAAATAACTAAAATTAATTTGTCAATTATACTTTTAATTATGAATCCAAGAAAGTATGAAAATATAATACCATAAAAATGCTCAAATTAAGATTTTTAAGGTCGATAGCAGATCCTTATCAGAATCAGTCGTTACCAAATACAGTATCAAAATATCCTTCAGTAAACTCTTCGTATCTTCTAAACGTCCAGGTCTTAGCACTTACTTATATCAGGCAAACTTCCTTGACATTTATTTTTCCAGCCGTACCAAGCATTGAACCCATGACGCTTGAAGATCTTCTTCGCACAAGTCGAAGCCTTCGTCAGATCCGCCATAACCTCAGAACATGTCACATTGCAATCTTTCCCTGGTGTACTAGTCTTACTACACCAGAATCTATCATTAATCTGGAACAGTCCATAGTCTCGAGAGCCATTCTTATTAACGTTCACTTTGTCAGTATTTCCAGAACTTTCGCTCTCTACCAAACAGACCCAATCTCTCATTTTACCTTCTGGAAATCCTTGTCTTCTTAATTCTTGAACTAGTTCGCATCTTCCGAAGTGTTTGCCTTCACTTTTCACTATAAAAACCGCTAAAAGAGCGATAACTAACGTTGAAAGATACTTCGCCATTTTGATTATTGATAAAAAAGAATTCGAAATACGAATAGTCTTGCTGTTTGAAGAATGCAAGCCGAATGATTATTATATTGTAAAGAGGCTCAATATATACGGGTTTGATTAAGTTATGTTTATATATACTTTGTAATAGTTGGGACTGGGGGATTCCTGGCGAGGTTATCTTTTAGCGCATGCTTTGTTTGCTAATACAGGGTGCTCTTTGAATTAAAATGAGTAGTGTTGAATTTATGAGAGATTCTTTATTTTTTCGCTTTATTGTAGTGAATAATGCAACAGACAATTAGACAGACTACCTTTGAAGCAATACGCTATTCCAATAACCAAAACATTTCTTATTACTTATATTTTTGCAAATGCGTTTTGAATTAATAATAAAATTATTAAAAAGATAAAATAATAAATAAAAATAATAAAAATCCTCATAAAATTTCACAAAATATATGGCCTCAAAAAGCAAGCTTGTGATATAATAAGTTTCTCGTAGATGGAAGTGTACCACCTAAGTCTTCATGTTCACTAAACATCAGGTGTCATGGAAGACAAACGTCCCATCCTTAATTTATATATAAAAATATATGTAGCGAACCAAGGGGAAACCTAGAATACAAATATATACCTTTCCAAAAAAGTATTTTGGAAAAAAATATCCTAGATAGGGTTAGTCTTCCCCATTTAACTACAAGAAAACGTTTTTCATTTGGTGTGGCGTCCTCAGACGTGACCCACAGAGATTGAATATATTGAACGTGCTTGATAAAATTAAGATAAAATATCGCTAACAAGGTTAATTATAAACGTACATTTTACTATAAAAACTATTTCTAGTTAGGTGTAAGGCGCGCGCGGCCTTACACCTAACTAGATAACGCGCGCGCCTTAAGTTTTTTTTTTTTTTTTTTGTTTTTCCGCCACAGAAAATTTTGGGCACCCCCTAAAACAAGCTTTAGCCAGTAAAGCAAGCTTTAGCGGGAGGAGGATGAATCCTATTACGGACGAATGGGCATTCTATAAGCTGTTAACCCCAGTGGCTATCAGCTGGCAGATATTTATATGGTTGTGATTTTGAGTGCGCACGTGACAATCGAACTTAGACAACATTTTTTTGAACAAAACTTTAGATTAACATTAGAAGAACATAGATCTATTGAGTTGATTAAATTCATGACTGTAATAAGTTTGATTCCAATTTTTAATTTTTATTTATTTTATCTATTGTTTATTTTGATCTATTTTGCAAGTTTCTCCCAGCTGAACGTAAGGCGCGCGCATTAGCTGGAGAGGTGCAAGATTGCGGGCGCGCGCTTTCCTTGAAATGTTTAGATTTTTTTATGGAAGAAGTATAAGTCCAAATAAAAAACGTTTTTTTTTGTAGTCGAATGCAGAAGACTAGCCGTATTTTCTCCAAAGTACTTTTTTGGACACCCTGTATAAATTAACACCCTGATAAGGAATTTTTTTTTGTTACGTGCGGGAATCGAAGCCAACCTCACGTTTTATATAAGTTACTTGATATATACATATATTAGAAAATTGTTTTCAATCTATTTGTTGCATTCAACATTTTAACCTTGAATGTAGATATGCAACGAACTACAGAAATTAAAGATACGGGGCTTTAGCTTGTTCTTATAAGTAGTTATAACTTTTAATCATGTTTTAGTCGTATAAACAAGTATGATCCTTAAAGAAAAGTCTCTGTTCCTTAAAATTATGTGATGTTTGTACAGTACGAAGTAGGGCCCAATAAAAACAACATAGGTTCCCCCTAGTTCGCTACATGGTATCTCTTAATACAAGCTTTGCTTACTTTGAGGCCATGTAGATTGTCTGGGGATTTTATTTATTTATTATTAAATAATAAATAAAAATTAATAATAAATATTTGTGACACTCACACAACATTATCTAGCCCAAATTAAACTTTTTAAAAGAACTTGTATTATGGATACTAGATAACTGATATAATTAAGAAATATATAAACATACATATTGAGTAAATACATATTTTTTATTAGAATAACCTTAAATAAACATCTAATATCTGTGTTCATCACACCGATATCCGCCGCCGCCGGGATTCGAACCCAGGACCTCTGACATAGAAGGCAATATATGTTACCACTACACCAGCCGGTCGTCAATATAATTTTAATGTCAAAAAAATGTTTCCATTGCAATACACCCTGAAGTTAAAGTTAATGACCGGAGATAAAAAAAAAACTCATAATTTTAGTTTAATTTAAAAAATGATTGTGTTTTATCAGTTTCTAAACACGCGTTCGACCTCAACCTCACCCGATGGTAAGTGAAGATGAGGTCGATGATAAAAGCTTTCATAAAACATTGCCGTAATACAGCACTGCCGAATGGGTGATATTTAGATGACATATTTTATATGAAGGATGGTGGCTTGCAAGGCGATCCCTGATGGGGTCCTATCTAGAAGCAAGGGTCACTCGGATTAGTCGGATTAGCCTACAGGAGCGATAGGGCTATTCTAATTCACCCTAAACGGACAAAGCACAAGCATTACTTGACGACCGGCTGGTCGAATCCCGGTAGCGGTGGATATTTGTGTCATAAACACAGATATTATTTGTCAAGTCATGGATGTATATTTTAGTTTCTATTCTAATCAAGTAATATTAGGTCCTTACATATGAAATAGGCGTTTTGTATTGGAAGAATAAAAGTCTTTTATTTTTTTAATATAATATATTTATTTAATCAAAGTATGATCCATTGCTATCTATGCACTTCTGCCATCTCATAGTTAGTTCATTTATTCCTTTTCTAAAAAAAAATTGGGACGGAGTCAATAAAATCTTTGAAGGCGGTTAGGACTGAATTTTTTCGAATTTTTTCAACTCCGATGTGGCGGTCCGCGAAATTTTAAATTTTCCATTTTATAAACTCAATGACGCAGAGAAAAAACCAAAAGAAAAGAAATACGGTTTTCGAGACACAAAGTGATGAGTAAATAGCTGTATAAATTTGAATTTGGAATTCTAAACCAAAAAGAGGAGATATTTGAGATTAAAGTGACACCAATTTCATATGTAACGACTTAATATGTATTTATTCAATATGTATGTTTATAATATTTATTTATTTATCCAGATATTTTAAATCTATCTTTGGGGCAACTTGGTTGGTATTTGTAATTTAATATGCATTTTAGCTATACCTTTAAAAACTTTTTGACCATGGCCATGACTGATTAACGATACAATCTGATTAAAAACCCCTCTCTATTTTCAGAAGGTGACACAAAATACTAACTCAATAAATTGCACACAACTAACACTTAACTTAGAAACTTGCAGCCTCTTTGTGTTGTACAACAAAGGCTTAAGGCGGTGTTGGCTGTCCGTTCGTCATAATCTTGCCGGTCGTCAATATAATTTTAATGTCAAAAAAATGTTTCCATTGCAATACACCCTGAAGTTAAAGTTAATGACCGGAGATAAAAAAAAAACTCATAATTTTAGTTTAATTTAAAAAATGATTGTGTTTTATCAGTTTCTAAACACGCGTTCGACCTCAACCTCACCCGATGGTAAGTGAAGATGAGGTCGATGATAAAAGCTTTCATAAAACATTGCCGTAATACAGCACTGCCGAATGGGTGATATTTAGATGACATATCATATATGAAGGATGGTGGCTTGCAAGGCGAACCCTGATGGGGTCCTATCTAGAAGCAAGGGTCACTCGGATTAGTCAGATTAGTCGGATTAGCCTACAGGAGCGATAGGGCTATTCTAAGACACCCTAAACGGACAAAGCACAAGCATGACTTGACGGCCGACTGGTCGAATCCCGGTAACGGTGGATATTTGTGTCATAAACACAGATATTATTTGTCAAGTCATGGATGTATATTCTAATGAAGTAATATTAGGTCCTTACATATGAAATTGGCGTTTTGTATGGGAAGAGTAAAAGTCGTTTATTTTTTTAATATACTATATTTATTTAATCAAAGTATGATCCATTGCTATCTATGCACTTATGCCATGTCATTTCTAAAAAAAAATTGGGACGGGAATCAATAAAATCTTTGAAGGCGGTTTGGACTGCCTCATAGGAGTTGTATTCTTTCAACTCCGATGAGGCGGTCCGCGAAATTTTAAATTTTCCATTTTATAAACTCAATGACGCAGAGAAAAAACCAAAAGAAAAGAAATACGGTTTTCGAGACACAAAGTGATGAGTAAATAGCTGTATAAATTTGAATTTGGAATTCTAAACCAAAAAGAGGAGATATTTGAGATTAAAGTGACACCAATTTCATATGTAACGACTTAATATGTATTTATTCAATATGTATGTTTATAATATTTATTTATTTATCCAGATATTTTAAATCTATCTTTGGGGCAACTTGGTTGGTATTTGTAATTTAATATGCATTTTAGCTATACCTTTAAAAACTTTTTGACCATGGTCATGACTGATTAACGACACAATCTGATTAAAAACCCCTCTCTATTTTCAGAAGGTGACACAAAATACTAACTCAATAAATTGCACACAACTAACACTTAACTTAGAAACTTGCAGCCTCTTTGTGTTGTACAACAAAGGCTTAAGGCGGTGTTGGCTGTCCGTTCGTCATAATCTTGCGAACGGCCAGCCCCGTCGGCCAACGGCCGGGCGGCCGGCCGAGCGGAAACCAAGAACTTCGCCTTAACTTGGACAATATGTGTAAAGTTTCTCGATGTATGGAAATTTCGACAATAGCTTGGTAAAGTTGGTTGGAATAGATATCTAGGAATACCTAGAATTAACTAGATTTGGAGGATATGTGTGAATAAATAAATATACTAAATACAATGAACATTCACACTGCATAAAAAAACACACTTAAAGTTATGATCAGAACAAATTGTGTCATTTAAACTAGATAAATGATAAAAAAATATAAGCATACACACAAAATTTATAAAAGTAAAAAAAAACGTAAAAAAATCCCCAGACATTCACACCAATGACTTCATGAAGATAAAAAAAAATTCAAACACAGCTTATCATTTGCTTGTGTACATTTAAAAATCTCTAATAGACTAAGTTAGGATGATATTAATTGAAAAAAGAAACTAAAAAGTATCAGAAAAATTATCCTACTTGAAAAAAAATCTAAAAGTAGGTTAACCTACGGGATATCCTAGTACCTACATCCAGACCCGAGCAAGCTTACAAAAGTTCATATCTAACCAGCAGTGCGAACACAGAACTTTATCGACTCGTATATTTACGAATGTTCGTATACCAAATTTAGTTTTGTCAATAAAATCAAGGCATTATATCTTGATAATGAACGTTATGCACCTAATTTATGTTTACATATATTTTGTTATGCGAACAATGCTTAGTTTTAGTTTTAGTAGTGTTAGTATTATAATTTTTTTTTTACCTTTTTCTTTGTTTTTCACTGTTGAAGTTTTTGTTGATCTATTTTATACTTAATATTATTTTTGTTGTATAGTTATATAGGTATTCATTTAAAGTTTTTATTTTCTAAATTTTATTGCTTTTGAGTATACTTGTGTTAGTTTATTGAATTAGATGGTAAGTTTTTCAAATTTTTTGGCTCCCTCATAATATCAGCGGCAGGGCGTATGTTCTTTATAGCATACACTTTGCCAAATGCTGAGAGGGAGACCATTTTTTTAACATCTCGCCTTATTATTTTTATTTTTAAATGTATTACTTTTACTTTTCTTAAATGTTATGATGATGTTAAAAAATAAATTATTTTCTATCTTTCTTTCTTTCTTTCTTTCTATAGTATCGAGAGCCTTGTTAATTTTGAATGTTTGTTAACATGTTGTACCCTTAAATAACTATAAAATAAAAAGTGCTCGCACCGCAGGCCAACTGAGACTTGAATCGACGACCTCTTAAATACGACAAGTATGAGCACGAGACCAGCGCAGAGATAAGATCCGACAAATATAGCAAGTGGTTACTTATCATACCAAATAATTCATACATACATAACTTCACGTCTGTATCCATTATGGGGTAGGCAGAACACCAGTTGCTAGAAAACCATTTGATGTCTCGTTTGGCTAATATAGAAGTATTAAAATAATGGAGAGAAACTATTGCAGAAATAGGGGGTTAACCACGAAAATGCCAATAAAACCCCTGTCTCTTAACTGACTTTTAGAGTATGCCCGGGAAGAAAAACAGCTGGTACATTCTATTTTTTTCTTTTTCTCCCATCCAAGCATGGAATAAAACAAAAAATAATTAAGTCCTGAAATCTTTAATCATTCCGTAATACATGTATTTTGCAGAACAAACTCGAATTGAAAGTGTACGTTTGGGGTTCCCCTTGCGACTCACCGGTGAGTCACTATCAATGACTTTATTTTTATTTGAAATCAGTATACAGGGTGGAATTTTTAAATGCCCCCTGGACGGAAAGTACTCTTATTAATAGAGATAACAAATTTTACTTCAACGAAACAGTCCTTTATTTTGGAATAGAAATAAAACTGAATTAAAAGATTTTCGAAAATTCACTCGCTTCACCCGGGAGTTGAACCGACTAAAATCTGTAAAAGTGACACCGTGTAATTTTATAACATCGATCGTTAGGGTCAATCACAAGAATGAAATCTCTCTAACATACTAGGTTAATTTAATGACAGAAAGCCATGAAGCCTTCATTTTTAGATTTTAGTCGATTCTATTTTTGAGTAAAGCAAGCAAATTTTCGAAAAATCTTTGAATTCAATTTTATTTCTTTTCGAAAATAAAGGTATGTTTTTTTGGAATAAAATTTGCTGCATATCTCTATTATTCAGAGTACTTTCCCTCCAGGGGGCATTCAAAACTTCCACCCTGTATAGACACCAGTCTCACGGATTAGATATATGAAACGTACTTTCGAATCTATATAAGTAATTTAATTTAGTTTTGTGTTCATTCGATTATAACAGTTCCGTTATTATTAATTTCTACCCGATGAACAAAACACAATCACTTGATTTTGGGATACAGTATATAATCATAACAGTTATAATAAAAAAGAAAACAAAATGTTGAGAAAAGAAGAGTTACAATGTAAGTATATGTATTTATTTTTTTAATTATAAAAATATTTTGTGACTATTGTCTACTGCTTTTGTAACGTCAGAAGCGAAAGAAAACTATTAATTCGGCTAAAAGTATACACAAATCTGTTCACAAATTACCAGCCTAGCATTACTCTGTGGTCTAAGCCTCTATTCAAAGATTAAGCAGTGATACCGGCAGTCATGAAAGCCCTTTTAGATTAGTATACTACAAGCTGATCCAGTGCTGGACGATGGATACCGAACTAGTTTATTAAATTAATTGTCGTTGCTCAAACGTCTTCTTTTTGATCAGTATTACTTGCCATGGCATATGCAATTTAATAATTGTAGCAGCTACAACTTTCAGCGGTAGTATTCTCTCTATTCGAAAAAACTTGCGTAGTGAGTCCTTCTATTTTGACTGGCAATATAGCTACTAACAATAGTCTAATTTTGGAATAAATTTCATCATGAGGGATGGGGGTCTGTAAAGACACAGCAACGTCCAGTTATATAAAATATATTGTAATCAAATTTTACGGAATAAAATCCTATTATTTTATTTGATTTAATATAATCGCAAAAGTGAGAGCAATTTTAACAAAAATAGATGGAGATCTTCCATGATTTTCCATGATATAGATGTTCTCTCTCTGTATTTAGTTCACACCTTGACAACTCATTCCAAGGTCACTCATTTTATGTTCTGGCTTTGGTCAAGGTATGAGGTATGCATAAGGTATGCAAGGTATGCATTGCTATGTATATTACGATTATTATTATTGACTTCGTTATTTTGAATTTACATGCATAATTTTCAATTTTATTTAAATGTTTATTTTTCTTTCAAATCTTTATCTAACTTGATTCTGATAACATACTCGTATTATTCCAAGAATCTTACGATACAGTTTGAGTTAACATGTCTATTAAGTGTACTTTATGAAGTACTTGTGGAGGATTTGTTTTGAAATACAAGTGACCAAATAATAAAAAATAACTCTAAAGTAAGAGAAATAATTCTTCCTGAATCCTTGTGTTTTCATCATTGCTTTTTGCAATTAAGTAGGTGAGTCGCGGGCCTAGTCACAGATAAAATTGAAATAGCTAATAGATCAATTTTAAATGATATTATTATTTAGTTTTTTATTGCAACGATAAGTTTAATGATTCGTGGCTATCCTAACCTTTAAGCTGGGAAAGCTTTATCCTTCTGTAATTTCACTAGGAAAGTTATCAAGCTAACAAAGAGGTTTAGCACCCTCTAAGGCTAAACCTTTTAGCAGAAATATTATAGGAACACGCCAGAAGAAAAACTTCTAATGATTCAGCAGTAATTTCAATAACTCTTCTTTTCAGCGCCAAATTTAAATGCAACAATATACCATCCAGCAACAAATCTTGAACCAATCGATGATGTTCAAGTTCCGACTGATCCAAAACCAAAGACCGAATCTCCGAAGGAATACCACAAATCAATTTTATTAGCTAAAGCAATAAGGAAGGGAAATAGAAGTGAGAAGAAACTTACAGAGGACAGAGATGACGTAAGGATGTGTTAATCCTTTAATTAGGGATATAGTTTACACGAAAATTGAACTTTACGTGTTTGAAATAGGGTTCTGAGTAATTCGGAACGATGTATAGAACCTTGAGGAGGCCTTTGTTTAGTAGTGGGCATCTCTCAGTAGATGATGAATTAAATTTGGAAATAATAATAATAATAATAATAATAAATTCTTTATTGTAAACCAACATTATAAAAAAGAAAGTAAAAAAGGTACATTTTAATTCAGTATTGGCACAAAGGCGGCCTTATCGCTGTAGAGCGATTTCTTCCAGACAACCGAGTCTTGACAGGATTAGGTAGTGGGAATAGGATGGGCGTTGGGACACAAGCTATAAAAATAGACTTCATACAAATAATTACATAGATATACCTACATATTACTAAAAAATACATATAAATTTTAATAATACATACAAATACATTCAAATAATACATATACATACATTCTAATAATACATACATATTACATATATATATATTGATAATCACAATGAGATCGTTATGATGAACAATATTTCATAAGGTAATACTGTTTAAGCAGTCTTTTGAAGGTGTATGGATTGCGAGCTAAGCGGATCTCAATCGGCAGCTCGTTCCATAGTGACACCGATCGGACAAAAAACGACTTGCCCAAAAATGTGGTAGTATGTGATGGTGTCGCTAAAAGGAGATAGAGAATAAAGAAATAGAAAGCAAATATAAATTTATTCTTTTCTTTAGTATTCATTTTATCCGCAACCAAAACGTAGCTCTTGCTATGGAATCTGAAATTTGATAAGAAATTTGAAAAATCCACAAATTTAAACTCAAGTATGCATGAAATTAGCACCTTTATGCATATTATATAATATATTTTAACAACCAGTTCTTTGGTTATTAGGTATATCAAAAAGTTTGGTGTATTACCTGCACATTAATATAGAAAATTATTTTAGTATATGACTAAGTAAAGGTATGGCAGAGAAAATCCTTGCCAAATAAGAGTAACTAATCCAAAAGAACTCCTTAAAGGGCGTTTGGCAAACGAGCACCATAAATGCAAAGGGCAGCGTTTAGTTTTAAATAATTCGAAACTAATAGATATTATAAAATAATAATAATATTTTAATAATAAATATTTATTATTTTAATAAAAAATATATCGATTTCTACTTTCCATAGTCACATTCAAAGTCAATAATCACTCATCATCAGTAATAATATCTGATTAGTAGGTATAGGATTGCACAAAGGCTCTATTAGTTGTTAAATTCTTTTAAACACATCATCACAACTCTTTGTAATGTGCCCACTGCAGGGCTATGAGTCTCTCTCCCCTGGGTGATGAGGAGGTATAGGCCATAATCCACCAAGCTGGCCCAGTGCTGGGTGGTGGATGTCAGAATTTTCAGGGCGCCAAAAATGGCTTCTGACAAACCCTAACGACTACTGTATACAAGTATACAGCACCCGGGACCGACTGCTTAACGTGCCCTCCGACCATGTATACTTGCTGTACTACTTTGCTGTATGAAAAAAAAATGGCCTAAATTGTCAATACCTTAGTGAAGGTTATTCTTTCCTGCCTGATAACAAAAAAAAACTTGCTAATACTAACGTAAAAGTTTGTGAGGCTGAATGGATATTTGTTACTTTATTACACTGAAATACCATGGAATTATGCCTACAGATTAGGCGGCTTTTATAAAACAGGATATTTCTACAGGTGAGCGGGGAAACTAAGTCTTAATAATTAACGAATGCAGAGCAATAAGAAAACCGACTTCACGTCAACACTTTGGCTGAGTTATAACGACATCCACGTAAACATTCTTCGAAACCATACATATTTTTTCGAAAATTTGAAATTTTCAATGAAGTGCTCATCTGATTTCGATAACATTTATATGGGACCAACTATGAAGTATCCTTTATTATATGAAACAAGAATTTTCAAAATCGATCCATAATTGTCTGAAATATCGTGTAACAAAGACACAAAAAAAAACATACAGACGAATTGAGAACCTCCTCCTTTTTTTATTTTTTTCTGACACTCACACAACATTATCTAGTCCAAATTAAGTTTCTTAAAGAACTTGTGTTATGGATACTAGATAACTGATATACTTAAGAAATATATAAACATACATATTGAATAAATACATATTTTTTTATTAGAATAAACCTCAATAATCATATAAACATCCATGACTTGACGACTAATATCTGTGTTCATCACACAAATATCCGCTTCCGCCGAGATTCGAACCTCTGATAAAGATAAAAATAAAAGATTAAAAAAAACATTTATTATTTCCTTAACATACACAGTTACAATTTGGAACATTATAGTATAAACATTTTGTGGATTTAAAAAATAGCGGAAGTATTATTATATAAATCTCATAGAGCATTACAGGAAACAAAAGGCTTCAACTCAGCATAAGCGTTGCTGCAGAAAAACTGTGGCACCGTGCTGATTTTCAGTTGTCGCCAGACTTAAGTCAACTTATATTTAAAAAAATTATACAATTTCAAAATAGATACAAATTGTTAAATAAACATACATGCACTATACACATATAGATATTGATTCCATATATTAGATACACAACAAAAATCTTAGAATCGTATACAATTTGTGAGACTAAAATATTTACAGATACGTATAATGTACTTATAGTACACAATAAAATAATTTTGAAATAATTCTCTGGCATAGAAGGCAACGTATGTTACCGCTACACCAGCCGGTCGTCCTCCTTTTTTGGAAGTCGGTTGAAAAAAGGACATATCGACGGTAAAAGTGAACCTGCTGTAACCCACAAAATGCAAAATATTAAGGAGAGCCCAAAAACTTTTTGAATTTTAGAATTTTAGGAAAAAATCATATCTCTTTAACTAGAGAAACTCTTATACCTACCACCGTAGAGCCACGGGAGTAAGACCATTTGACGCAGGATTATTCTGATTCTAAATATAAAATAAATAAATAAATATGCTATATATGTGGGTCAGCTGGGTCGCTTTTTACCATCGATATGAAATTCTTCATAAAATAGGTACATTTACAACAAAAAAAAAATACAAAAGAATCAGGAACACCATTTTACATCTTGAAAAAAAGTTGAAGTTGTCATCACTCCTAGTTTATAATTACTTTTACAATTTATGGATACTGACCACAGACAACAAATTAGCAAATTTCAAATCCTGTACTTTCTCTTTCGGACTCATAAAAATTCTAGATCGGTGTCTCGCTTCCGCGGAATCAGTACTGTTACTTATCATCACCACAGAAAAAGGACGTCACTGACCTCAATACATTTCGTATTTACTTCGACAAAGTTATGAATCACTCATACAGTCAAATTTGCAACTTTAAATGTAAAGCGATAAGAATTAAAATCGCAATGTTAACATTTTTATAGAACTCTGTCTAAGTAACTGGCCACTGACACTCAATGGTTTTTGCCAAATGGCCAGTATTCAGTTGCTTACCGATCGTGCTATTAAGAACTTTACTTTGATTCTTAATTTGAATTTGTTTATTTGTTTTTTGGTGTCGATCAAAAAGGAAAGTTGCCTGTTCTGTTGAGTTGAGACGGATTTTGAATTTGGAACTGTATTTTTTTTCTGTAAGTTTTTATTTTTGTTTTTATTTTTTTATTTTATTAACGTTTGAGATAATATTATGATAACCATCTTAGTTATATTTTAGTTCGTATTTTAACAATTAGGGTTATGTTTTATATGTATTGTTGAATTGTTTGGCTCTACTTTATGCATTTATAATTGTTTTATGTTTTATCTCTACATTTTTAAACGATAACAATGTTTTGCAACACTGAAATGTTATGGTGTGGTTATTCACACCTTTTGTATACGTCTGTTTAACAATTAACCCACGTCTAACATTAGAATCTTTTTAGATGCTACCTAAATATAAATTAAGCCATAAACCAACTTCACTATAACATTGATGTTTTTCAGTATTGTTGTATTCGAATCGCAAGTTTTTAACTTCCTTAGCCCATGTGGTTTCTCGATTCTTCAGTCACTCATTGATAATAGGTAAAGTTTCTCTTTGAGTCTCTATTAAGTATTGATGTTTCACAGTAATCCTAAAATTGTAATAACCTTAAAAACATTGCCTGATTTATATTTATACTAGCTGTTGTGCGCGGTTTTACCCGCGCAACTTCAAAACCCGCCAAAATTTCGGGATTAAAAGTAGCTTATGTGCTATTCCAGACTGTACACTATCACTATGTCAAATTTCATCTAAATCTGTTCAGTCGCTTTCCTGTGATTGAGGAACAAACATCCATACATACAGCTTTCACATTTTATAATATTAGTAAGAAGTAAGATGATTAAAATATATACATACTTTGCAATTATTTTAGAAGTAGGTATTTTGTTATTATAATTTTTGTTAATACGTATCATATTTATATGCATATCTTGATTATGCTTTCTTCTATAATCTGGCCTTCTATAGCTGGCCATAAATAAAAGCGGTGAAAAGTTTATGAAAACACTTCTAGATATTAATTTAAAATAAACATTTATCACTGGACATTATCGTCTTTTAATAAAATTTATCGAATAATCTTAATTTTGCATAAAATGAGAAATAAAAAAATATCAACTTATCTAATTGTTTTAAATTTATATCACGTATTATAAATTGAGTGATGTAGACTGAAACTAAGGTACATGATATTTTTTGGGGGTTAAAACGGGGATATTTCATAAGAAGGCATTGGTTTTTACACGAAACATGCAGTTGTCATTAAAAAGATGAAATAGTTTTGGTACATAGATTGGCAACCTATTTAACATCAAGCATCTTTGAAGAAAATCAATTTTTTTTAATGAGTCAGTTACTTATTTAATCCGAATAGATGCCTACAACTTCCACATACCATCACTTACCATCAGGTGAGGTTAAGGTTTCGAGTGAGTTAAGTTAGTATTAAGGTTATACAATCGATGGCCCAAACCTGTAGTTTCACCCGCCAGGACTGATTCTATATTCTCTTCATGCTTGGCTAAAAATTTCGTTACTGTGTGGTAAACTTAAAAAATTTCACCAAGAACTTAAATGCTGGACTGGGAGTGACAGAAAAACATAGAATGTGCCAGTTGCTTCTCTTCCCGGGCATACCGTAAAAGTCAGTTAAGGGACAGAGGTTTAATTGACAGTTTTGCGGGCGATAGGCTGACCCCCTGTCACTGCAATAGTTTCTCTCCATCATTATAATACCTCTAAAATCAAACGAGACCTCAGATGATTTCATAGCCTGTGGTGTTCTGCCTACCCCGTAAGGGATACAGGCGTGAAATGTATGTAACTTAAATTATGGACATTACTTTAGAAGCAATAAAGATAAATATACATACAAGACATCGAAAGCTTGTCAGCTAATACGCTTAAAATAAGTTGTGTTCATCACAAAAATAATTTAGTCGTTCCATCACAACCGGAAGTGGCATACGTGTAACTTATTCCTAACAAAACCCAAAGAGGCCTTGAAATATTTTTACAGTACCAATCATGTTTTTTACGCATCAAAATTAATCAATCAATATCACTAGTAATTGATAATTATTATCAACATATTTATTTATCTCTCAATGTCATTTGACCACAAACTCTAAGTATAGTGCGACCGGTGGGAGTTTTCGTTCCTGACAGCTTTCAAAACCATAGCTTTTTTAACTTTCGAATCGGAAATAAACTTTATTCAGTGGACGTAAGGAGCTGTCAGGAACGCATTCCCGCAACGGCCGCACTCTAGGAAACATATAGATAGAGGTACTAAGACAATGGGAAATTGTTGGGAAAGTAATTTTATTTTACGTCATGGTCCGTTTGATGTAATAAACAATACAAGGTGACTGGTGACAATTTTTTTGATACTGAAGGAGAGCACTCTGTACTCAAATCTGATCATAATTATGTAATAAAAGTAAGTACTTAATTTTTCACTAGCATTCCCTATACGCAAATAATACTATGTTACTATCTACTTTTGATACAACTGAGACAATAGCGGCACGTGACCTGGCATGCGGATCGCTGCCAACGCTAGTGTAACCATTCGTTGCGCAATTCTTTAACTTCCGGTTAAGTTTACTCAGTAAACAATCAATCTATTTTTTTTAATATTTTTTTTTCTCTTCATGTTTGATCTCAAACTATCACGTCCTTGAATTTCAAAAGTGACCCACTAGTCACCCTTTTTAATGATTTTGTATATGTATTATCAGGTTTAAAATATTACCTGATATTTGGTAATAATAGATACATAATCATCATCATGAACAGCCTGTACACGTCCTAAATAGATACAGTAAGGTGAAATAGTACAGAAGGCAGCAGATCAAGCGTGACAAACCTGTCAAATTTCCCCAACCAATTTTTAACTTAATGTTCAGGGCATAGAGTTCAGATTCAATTAAAATTTTTGACAGATTTGAAACGCATTCTGTACCTTTTAACAGATAAGTAGTTACAAATTAATTGTACATTTATTTATTAGATACCTAATAACTCTTTGTAATGAGTATTACACTTTAGAGCTATACGACTCTCCCAAGGGCTACGATCATTTATACATATATTTTGTTGGTTGGTTGGTTTGGTTGATGTCATAATTTTCAGGGCGCCAAATACCGTTTAGCAAAACATTACGACTTTTGTATACCCGCGACCAACTGCTTGATTCACATATAATAATTTCATTTTAATATAGTATTGTGTTTGCCTTCTTTGTTGATTCCTTTTAAAAATCAATTATTTGCTTCCATGCTGGACTGGGAGCGAAAGAAAAACATAGAATGTGCCAGCTGCTTCTCTTCCCGGGCAAACTGTAAAAGTCAGTTAAGGGACGGAGGATTTATTGGTGATTTTGCGGGCGACAGGCTGACCCCCTGTCACTGCTATAGTCTCTCTCCATCATAATAATACCTCCAAATTTGTCAAATGTGATATCAAATGGTTTTATAGCCTCTGCTGTTCTGCCTATTAGGGATACAGGCGTGATGTTATGTATGTATGTATGTTATTTGCTTTCCTAACGCTATTATAGGGTGCCTTTCAATAATATATATTAATGATTAAAATGGATACTCTTACTATGTAGCAGTGGTCTTATACAAAGTATTAAAAACGTTATCTGCAGAAACCTATAAATAGAAATGATAATAGGAACCAAGGCCGTTATTGATAACAAGTTTGTGCCCTAATTTTCTAGTTGTAATTAATTTAAAAATCCGATTTCTCGTACTGTAATTGTATTGGCGGCAACGCTATTTTCAATGTTTTTTTTTATGCTTTTTTATTGGTTTTCAAACTTTATTTGTAATTTTTGTGTGTTCTATTGCAATAAACGGATTCTATTCTATTCTATTTTAACATTTTTTTTTATTATTGTTTTCCATCGATCTTGTTCGCTAGACACCAGTAAACTGTGACCGAAACCTACAAGTCATTTTAAGTTCTTTCTAGAATCAAAAACAGTGAAAAACAATACTTTAGTAGAAGCTTTTGTGTCCCAAATATTTGTTTTTTTTTTACCATGTAAAAATCCAAAAACCAGTACTGACTGAGCCAGCTTAGTAAACAGCATATAAACTCATCTTACTAATATTGTAAATGTAAAAGTTTAGATATATGGATGTTTGTTCCTTAATCACGGCAGAACAGCTGAACGGATTTCAATGAAATTTGGCATAGTGATAGTGTAGAGTCCGGAATAGCACATAGGCTACTTTTATCCCGATATTCCCACGGAATTCGAAAATACGTGAGAAAAACCGAGCGTAACAGCTAGTTACAAATACTTATGAAAAAGAGAGTTTGATCAATTTTGTCCAGTTTCGTAAAACCGATCTGCTTTGTGCTCATTGGAAGTAGTGCTTTTTAATTCTCATTAATTATATGGTGATCTTAATAATTTCTAATTATTTTTAATAATATATTTCTTTGTTGACTATTTCCACTTTCTTACCTTTGCGATGATTAATTTCTTCTTCCCTAAGGACATGGTAGAATATTTTTTGAGGTTTATAAGATTTGTTGTATAACATAAAATAAGTTTTTAAATAAATATTAGGGCGTTTAATTATATTTTACGTTTCATATCGACGTCGTCACGTAAGTATCTTTTAGAGTCAAATGATGATTAAAAACCTACTTATTTCGCTTCTTTTCTAAAATGTAGGTAAAGCTAAAGGCATTAAGAGGCCGCATACTGTGTGTGTCAGATTGCATAATTTAATATAACCGCGTCAGAAAGCGAACATCGACTTCTTTAAAAACTAAAACGGATATTAAAAAAATATGACGTCAAATATGGTTAAGCTTTCACAAACATTTTTAAAACAAGAAGACCTATAATTATTGTAAACGAATGAATAGGTGTCCGAGGGAACAAAGAATCAAGATACTAAACGGTCCCATTAAATGATTCATAAAATCACAGGTAGAAAGTGAAATACCAAGTGAGTCACCTCGCAATACAGTTGCAAACCAGAGGAGGAATAGACCCAATCAGTGGATTCTTGAAATGTTTTGAGATGTGATCATCTAAGGTTGATCTCTTTGTGTGAAAAGACCTTTTAGAAAACACGTTACTGAATTAAAATTCGGATTTTCCGAACTACCTCGATATTGATTTATTAGTTGCCCATTCAAATGCATGTTCTTCTTAACGTAAACTATTAACTAACATTTAACTAAGCTATTCTATTCTTTGATTTAATGACACCTTAGATCACCTTATTCTAAATTCAAAGTTACTTTGGTAAAACTTTTTTTTAAACAAAATTGTTCTAAAGAGAATGTTAATCACTTCCTGTCATTTCTTTTCAATACAATAAGGTCGAGTAGCTACTCACCTCATTCTAAAATCAAAATTATTCAGCGAATGTTTTTTTTTTTTTTTTAAATATGAGTTATACTACATAGGTCATGTTTAAACTAGTTGACATAGTGACTGTACCGAAATAAGTGCTAAACTACCGTTACGTTCGTTTGCCTCGTTTTTTAGGAATGTGTAGGTAGTCGTTCAATAAAAACCGTATGGTGAATATTGATTATCAAAATCATACGTTTAAGAGGTTGCTTAATATTAAAAAATGTTGCAACATTTTTAAGGTTAATGAGCTGCTCATGTTTTTTCCTAATACGAGCGAGCAGCTTTTGACTTCGTAGGAATTTCACAAAAATTATACCTATAGGTCTTTTTACATACCTACATACATAACTTCACGCCTGTATCCCTTATGGGGTAGGCAGAACACCAGTGGTTATAAGACCATCTGAAGTCACGTTTGACAAATGAGGTATTATAATGATGGAGAGAGGCTATTGCAGTGACAGGGGGTCAGCCTATGGCCCACAGAAATACCAATAAAACCTCTGTCCCTTAACTGACTTTTACAGTATGCCCGGGAAGAGAAGCAGCTGGTACATTCTATGTTTTTCTTTCGCTCCCAGTCCAGCATAGAAGGACTTCTTTTTCTTGGTGACTAAACCTGCTTTTCTGCACAATCTCATCTGAGTAAAGTAAAACAAAGATACTTATATTCTGCCATTTTTTTATGAATAGCTAGAGTTCTTTCTTAAGTCCATGAGTTTGCTCTTCGGCTTCGTAGTCACTTATAAATAAAATATGCAAGAATATACAGGGTGTATATGAAGAGAAAAAAATATAATAAAAAATAAATATTTATTATTTAATGATTAAACTTAACCAAAAGTTAAAGAATTGATTACGCAACGTATGGTTACACTAGAATTGGTAGCGATCCGCGTGCCAGGTCACGTGACGCGATTGACTCGGTCGTACGTAAGTAAAGTAAATTGTTAGAAGACTTTATTTATTTAACGGGAATTCTAGTGAAAAATTAATGAAGTAAGTAAGTACCATTAAATTTACCATAAAATTATATTTCTGTCTATATTTGTAGCGTGTACATAAAAAGTTAAATAAAAAAAAATTATGACCAGAATCAAGTATAGAGTGCTCTCCTTCAGTATCTAAAATTTGTCACCAGTCACCCTTATAATGTAAGTGAAAGAATAATTTAATGAACTACACTCGATTAGACCACCAGGCGACATAAAATTCCGACATAGTCATTAGCTAAAATACACTTAAAACATATTTTAATTACTAGGCATTAAGTGCACTTCCTTATTAAACAATTATCTACTCTGACTCATTAGGATTTAAGTTCTTTGTTATTCATCAGAGGTATAAATTAGTTTTAAGTAACAATTATTTAGGTCAAGTTTAACTTCGTATGAATTAACTGTTTACGTATGTTTATTTGTTTTTTAATCTTTTGCTTATTTGCTTAATCGTTTAAGTATTGATTGTTTTAGTTTTTTATCGAAAATTGTCTTGAATATAGGTGTTAGGTTATGATTATTATTTCTATAAACATAATTTATACAGGAGTTACTGGATTAATCACCTTAAAACGTGCAATTTACATTGTAAGTACAGAAGGTAGCAGAGCAAGCGTTACATTACCTGTCAAATTTCCGCAATCGATTTTAACTCAATGTCGAAGGCAGAGAGCTCAGATTCAAGTTTTTAAAGATTTGTAACGTTTGATGTGCCGCCTTTTATCAAATATCGAAATAAAATTTGATATAAAGAGACCAAATCATCACCAAACTCTTTTTCTAAGACTTCAGCTCGACTTAAATGTAGAAAATTCTAAAGGCCTGTGTGTATTTGGCTAAATATAACCTATCTAAATTGTTGATTTTACTAAAATTATCAACATAACATATAGGACTGCTGGACTGGGAGTGAAAGAAAAACATACAATGTGACAGCTGCTTCTCTTCCCGGGCATACTGTAAAAGTCAGTCTCCAACACAAAGGTTTTATTGGCGTTTTCGTGGGCGATAGGCTAACCCACTGTCACTGTTAATGTAAATAGTCTCTCTCCATCTTTATATTACCTCAAAATTTGTCAATCGTGACATCAAATGGTTTTATAGCCTCTGGTGTTCTGCCTACCCTATAAGAGACACAGGCGTTAAAGTTCTGTATGTTTGTATCTAAATTGTTGATATTATTTAAATTTTCAGCATTACATATTGGAATGAATAAATTAAATCAGTTATCAGTAAGTAGCTATCAATACACAGAATACTTATGCGTGCCTAAATTTGCTGACAACTTTTTTGTTATTTTAATCGTACAACAGTACGTTACTTTCTAACAATCGTTTTTAAAACACGTTTTATTTTGATAATCAGAATTTGAGAAAAAAAAACATTTGACATGACACGAACTCCTTAGAAGATAAGGATTCAAATATTCTGCATACCTATGATGACGACCACTTTGGCGAAGGGGCAAACCTGTCTGCCTCAGACGCCAGTGGTTGCGGGTTCGATTCCCGCACGGAACACGAAAAAAAAAAATGTTCCGTGTCTGGGTGTTTATCTATTTATGTATTTATGTTCTAGGTTCCCCCCTAGTTCGCTACAATATACAATACAAGCTAATAATATAATACAATACAATTCCCATAATACAAGCTATGCTTACTTTGGGGCCATGTGATTGTTTAGGGATTTTATTTATTATTTATGATTTTTTTGTCCATTGGAACTCGATGGGTAAAATGATATACAATATAATTGTGGTGATATGTATAATTATATTGATAATGGAGTCATCATAGGTCCTCGCTAATATTACACAAATGAGGACATGACCACTAAGATATAAAGAATAATTACATACATATACATAACTTCACGCCTGTATCCTTATGGGGTAGGCAGAACACCAGAGGTTATAAGACCATCTGATGTCACGTATGACAAAGGATGTATTTATAATGACGGAGAGAGGCTATTGCAGTGACAGGAGGTCAGCCTATCGCCCACAAAAATGCCAATAAAACCTCTGTCTCTTAACTGACTTTTACAGTATGCCCGGGATGAGAAGCAGCTGGTACATTCTACGTTTTTCTTTCGCTCCCAGTCCAGCATGGAAGATAGAATATTTCTACATAATTATATACATACATAACTTCACGCCTGCATCCCTTAAGGGGTAGGCAGAACAGTAGAGGTTATTAAAACTATCTGATGTCACGTTTCACAAATTTGGAGGCATTAGAATGATGGAGTAATGCCCGTTTGCACTAAACTTTGGTAGCTCCTAAGTTGATACTTAAGTATCTAGGACGTGCTTAGGAACAAAAATTGCGTTGCACTAAACTAAGGTCAAAGCCTAAATACTCAGGCATTCGTCAATGATTATGTGTGACTTAGTTTAGGCATGTCTTAACTAAGTTTATGCTAAGTAGAGTCGCCAAGAGTTTAGTGCAGACGGGCCAGAGACTATTGCAGTCACAGGAGGTCAGCCTATCGTCCACCTAAAAACCTCCGATCAAACCTCAGTCCCTTAACTGACTTTTACAGTATGCCCGGGAAGAGAAGCAGCTGACACATTCTATGTTTTCCATTGCTCCCTCCAGCATGGAAGAATATTTATTTCTACTTAATGAATATGGGTGTACGAGGTGGCTTGGTGGTAGAGCTTCCCTTCAGGGTCTTTCTTGCTAGGGTCCATAGAAAGTCTGAAGCTAAATATCACCTCTCCTGTGGGAGATGGTAACCGTCTATGATATATAAAAAGTCTGTTTCATCATTTAAATATCATCTTCATTTACTATCAGATGAGATTAAAAGTCAAAAAGATTTTAGTCATCTTACTAATATTATAAATGTGGATGTATGGATGTTTGTTGCTCAATCACGGCAAAACGGCTCAACAGAATTGAATGAAATTTAGCATAGTGATAGAGAACAATCTGAACTAGCACAAAGGCTACTTTATATATCTCGAAATTCCCGCAGAATTCCAAATGGCGCGAGTAAAACGGCGGATAAAACAGCTAGTTATAAATAAAAATAAAAGCGAGTAAAGTTGTTAAGAGTGTAGAGGTCTAGCAAAGAAGTTTCTTTTGCGTTTTTTTTTGTATGGAAAACATATGATTTTTTGATGGTCTAAATGTGAACAAACAAGTATTTGATATCTGCCTATAATCTTAATCTAAAGATATAAAAAAGATGTTTATTATTATTTGTCATAACTATTTACGGTTATCGAAAAACATACATATTACTCGTGTAATTCGTAGCTTTACTGCCTTTTAACCCAGAATTACGTCATTTTGTGTTTAAGTTTTAAAAACTGTACTTTTTAAAGGGCCCCCTGGCTGAGCGTTTGATATTTTCTCTTCCATGCCAGAAGCAAGTTCGAATCCTAGACCGAGCAGGTATCTGTGTAGTGAAGATACTAGCTGCCAAGAATGTTTGCACGTTATTTTATTCGATATATAGTACCTACCGGGTTTTACTAATGAAATTTATTAAAGTAAAATTACTGCAAAATTTAAATTTTAAATGCCGGGGTATAACGGGATTATCCAGCAGAAGGCCGTCGCACCGACCTTAAAGTCTTCAGGTGTACCTCATCCGCCATAAGTGGAGTCCACGGTTGGAGTCCATCGCTGTGAGCTTTACCCAAGAGATGCTTCTTTTTTCAAACTGAAGTCATTCGAGTGAAATAGTTCAGAACCTTTTTATACACAATTTTTGCTTTTATTTATTTAAAATATGAGTATAAGTAATAGTTTTGATTTTAAAGATATCTACCTACCAATATCATGTAATACTAACACTCATATAGATTTCCTGCAAGCAACATTAATCCTTTGAAGCCCTATCTAAATATGCACCCTTTTATTGGCTACATTAATCCAGATTAGAAAATATAACAAGTGACTTCAAAAGAAAAAAGGGCACAAAGGGAAGTATTCCGACAAATATTAAATTACTCAATATTTCATACCAATACTAATTTCGTTATCTTAACCCTTTCCTGGCCGCGAACGACAGAAAATATTACAGAAAAAAAAAACACACAGAAAGAAGAAAAAAAGCCGTCGCTTGCTTAATTGTCATTCTTTATGAACGTCAGTCTTGAAACCGGGATATTTTTTAATTAGATATATTTTATGGGCGTTTTTTTCGAAGGGGACGAATAAGGGGTTAGCATTTGTTTTAACCGAATAAGGGGGGCTGATATTATCCCCCGCTGGTAATCAGCCGAGAAAAAATGGTCGATTAGACCCCTTTCTGGCGTTAATTTAAGATCATTGGCGTTCTACGTGCCCAAGGTAGGAGACATTTGGGTAACCCCTTTTTTTGTTAACTGTCGTCTTGCAAAATGGGTTATTTTCTGAATTGGCATTAAAATACATTGGGGATTTTTTCGTTTGGTTAAATTGTAGCAGAGATAAGACGCCTTTTGTTAAATAGTAAATGAGTTGGTTAGATGGGAGAAATTTGATTATTTTTAGAAACAGTGATTTATTTGGTTGATTAAAGTTTTTTGAGTACCTATTCATTGTTTTGAATGCATCTTTATTATTCGTTAATATTTTTCCACTCTTGTAGACTTTGATCGACCTTATAAAAAGCTATTTAATACTTACAGATGCAGCAACATTAGCTATATATGTCATTATAATTTATTAACGGTTTGTTATAATATCGTGCAGATACGATATTTATAATACTAGCCACCGCGCGCGGTTTTACCCGCGTAACTTTTGATCCCGTGGGAATTTCGGGATAAAATTCCTATAACAGCCTATAACTCCTGAAAATTCCTATTCCTCAAAAGCCTATAACCTTCATCAAGAGTTGGGCTATCAAATGCAAAAAGAATTTTTCAAACCCCACTTGTAGTTTCTGAGATTAGCGCGTTCAAAAGAAACAAAAAAACAAACTCTTCAGCTTTATATACGTATTAGTATAGATTTCTGCACGTGTACCTAAAAATCAAAATTTTTTAAAATTAAAAATAGCGCTCATCTAATTTTTGATTTATTTATTTGCTCAGTTAAAGGAAAAAAACTATTTTATCAAGCTTTAAAGAAGGTTTAAAAGTCTATGTTACACGTGGATATATTCACGTTTCATGTTATATCTTCTATCCTTCTCATCACTTACAATGTTTAGAGTTGCATTCTAAACGTAGTTCACCAGTTAATTTTTTTTGTAAAAGGTTACGCAAAAAATAGGTTAAACAGACTTTTATAAAAAAAAAATGTGTTCTTAATCTAAACTTGAGGAATATTATTTAATATATAAATCCACTATTTATTAAGTAACAAACAAATCGACAGTTCAAAATGACGGTATTACCTACCCTCTAGGATTAATCCTTAAGAGAATTTTAAAAAATTCGTTCTTCCCTCGCTAATTTATCCAATGAGGTGCGTTTGTCGCAAACTAATTCAATCTACTACGAGAAATATATCAAGATTAGTAGACGCGAGAAAAAGAGAAAAAAATAGCGAAAAATTTGAAAGTTAGAGTCGGCTCGGATAAGGCAGGGTTCCGTGTGTTTAAAATTAACCCTGATTATTAGACGACCACTTTGGCGATAGGGTAAAACTGTCTGCCTCAGACGCCAGTGGTTGCGGGTACAATTCCCGCACGAAACAAGAATAAAAAAATATTCTATGTCTAGGTGTTTTTATTTCTTTGGTTTATATGTTTATATTCTAGGTTCCCCCCTAGTTCGCTACATAGGAATCCCATAACACAAGGTATGCTTACTTTGGGGCCATGTAGTTGGTGTGATTGTCTGGGGCTTTTATTTAAAAAAATAAATATTTAAAAGGTAAATAGTAACGGCACTTTTTTATTGATAGGGAATTCTAATGAAAATTTTTTATTTCATAATTATGACCAGAATCGAGTACAGAGTGCTCTCCTTCAGTATCTAAATTTTGTCACCAGTCACCCGGTATATTTAAGGATTAAAGTCAAAGTTATTACGTCGTAATATTTCACAAGTATTTTATTTTCCATTTTTTTTATTTGTTATAATTTCCCTTCCATGCTGGACTGGGAGCGAAGGAAAAACATAGAATGTGCCAGCTGCTTCTCTTCCCGGGCATACTGTAAAAGTCAGTTGAGGGACAGAGGTTTTATTGGAGGCTTTTTTTGTGGGCGATAGGCTGTCACTGCAATAGTCTCTCTCCATCATTATAATGCCTCCAAATTTGTCAAATGTGACATCAGATGATTTTATAACCTCTAGTGTTCTGCCTACCCCGTAAGGGATGCAGGCGTGAAGTTATGCTTAATTTGCAAAATTGAATGCGATTTGGAAAGAACTTTTACAATTCTTCCTACAATATACACAAAATTTGTAAAAATTGTCAAATTGAAATTTTCATCCACCTGCCATTGAACCCTAAAAATAAAAATATCTTCGACGGAAAACTGGCGAAGAAAAATCTTTATTAAATCCTCGCTTCGGCTAAATAAGTTCATTTGCGTTGATTTTTTTTTACCTTTTTTGTAAATTAGTAAACATTCTTGTCGATTTGTATAGCTTACTGCTGGGTAATTAGTGATTATATATTTTTTCTGGATAAAGTAGGAGTTAGATTGAAAGCTTTATTTTGGAAGCATAAATACTTAAGTACTTAGGAATAAGATTATTAACATTTTACTAGGGTGAAACTGCGACGTGAGCTTTTAAAAGTTTATTTGTTAAATATAAATAACCTTAAAAGAAAAATTTAAAAATTTTATTTTGCGGCTACAAAATACAAAATAATCAAAACAAAGGGGTAAGTGTTCTCTGATTCAATAGAATTATGTGCACATTGTCAAATACAAGTTAGTTCCAATTATTATTAAAAGTCCCAAAAAGTTAAGTATGTTTATCATGGGTTTTCACCGACGGTACCCAAAAACAGCAAATTTCAATCTCAGATAGTATTTATTTAAAATCAGATACAAAGTGAGAAAGTTGACATGACTTTCACCGCAATGCCATGCAACTTAACACCGCCAAGTTTCTATTACTCATCGCTACACATCTGCCATACCTTTATCCATTTATTCGTACTGTCCTATTGGAGTAAACTTTTTTATCCTATTAATCCCGGGATGGCGAATAAATGTCCGGATTAGAGTTTGTATTTCATTATTTTTTCATTTTATTCCAAAAATATTTATATTTTTATCTAACTTTTAGGTCTGTGGAAAGAAATATGCTTCACCTTTGTATGTACTAGTTAGTATCATATAAAGATATTAAAAATTATATAAATAGTTTATTAAAAATCTTATTTACATACATTGTTTTATTTATGCTGACATAAAAACTCCTAAATTTAAAATTCATTCAACGTTACTATAAGAAATTTTAATCACCAGACAATCACACAAAATCCATAGCCTCAAAGTAAGCAATGTGATATGAGATACCTTATAGCGAACTAGGGGGTATTAGGGGGGTTTCTTGAGTATCATAAACATCATATATAAACACCCAGATATGGAACGTTGTTTTGTTTCCTGCGGGAATCGAGCTCGTCAGCGAGGTCGTCAAAGTAAGTAGTATTTACTAGTGTAGGTGGCCCAAAATTTCCACATTTTATACCTCTACAATCCATTGCAGTATGACGATTGAACCAAATCACACATTTACCTATGGGGCACAATGTATTTAAAAAGCGATAGCAAATTCTTTCTTCATGTATTTATTGTCTCAATAACCAATTTAAAAATTATCGACAAAATGTATCGATGAACTTATAACTTTAATTCCCGCCTTGACGCAGTGGGTGTACGGGTAAATGCGAATTACCCCTCGACCACTGGTGGGTGAAAGCGGTGGGTGGACGGGTCATGGCCCATAAAATTGTCTATAAACTACAAAAACGTTTTTAATACATATTTAATGTGGTATATTTTTATTATAATACAAATAATGTACAACTCTATTCAAACTAAACTAAACGCTGCATCAACTAGTATTTCACAACAATCAAACAATTCTATAGCAAATGCAAACAGACACACACACATATAGTTTTGATAAGCAAAATGGCTGTCTTCGATGAAAAGTAAATACATAAATAAATAGATATGCAACTCTGTATGTAGTTGAACAATGATGTGCAAACGAAAGTTTAGTGTGGAATTGCTGTTTTGTTAATAGAATATAATTTAAATTGCTTTAATTACATCTACCAACCAGCATTGCGCTAGCTTGGTGGTATGAAGCCTCCGCGTCGCTCAAGGAAGATACTCATGGTCAAGCAGTTGGATCATAGAAAAGAGTTTTGATACAAATGATGAGTTAAAATTACTGTTTTAGGTTTATTTCTAATATCTTAGTTCCAACAACAAAATGGGTCTATTTTTGCGCACTAAAATTGAGAATCAACAAGATCAAATTATTGCAGAACTGAACGTTTTACGTTGAATGTGCCTAATGCCGTCAAGCAATTTATAACTGGATTTTAGTCAGATTTCACTTCGATTAAAAATCATCGTTGAAGAACTCATGATAAGGTTTTATTTTCTTGACACGTGCAGAACGTGTCATCCGGTGTGGTGATGAGGTAACACTATGAAACTCAGAAACTAATATTCGTATTGGCATTGTTGGCATTTTTACAATCGTTGGCATTGGTTTCGGTGTATTATTATATTATTTATCTATTTACAATAAAAAAGTCTATGAGGTCTCTATAACACAAGCTTGATGCTTACTTTAGGGTTATAAAGTGTTCTTATAAATCCAAGTTTAATGACTTTGACGACCGGCTGGTGTAGTGGTAACATACATTGCCATCTATGCCAGACGCCCTAGGTTCGAATCCCGGCGGCGGCGGATATCGGTGTGATGAACACAGATATTAGTCGTCAAGTCAAGGATGTTTATATGTTTATTTAAGTTTATTCTAATAAAAAATATGTATTTATTCAATATGTATGTTTATATACTTCTTAAGTATATCAGTTATCTAGTATCCATAGAACAAGTTCTTTAAGAAACTTAATTTGGGCTAGATAATGTTGTGTGAGTGTCAGAAATATTTATTTTTTGTATAATATATAATTGTAAATATTTATTAATTATTTATTATTGTACCATAAATTATTATTTCAATCCTATCCACCCTAGTCCAACAGCACTAGAACAGTCGAAGCGGTAAAGTTTTACAGTGTTTGGCGTAGAAGCAGCGTTCCGATACAGTTGCTACCTTACACAAATATATATCCTACACTGTTTTGATATCCTGGTACTTAAAACAGGGTACAACTAAATTTAAACGCGATGATTTGTACTGGAAATGTTTTATGAAGAGGTATGCTGAACCAGAATGTTCTATCATCCTTGTCGTTACATACCATTGGGTGGGTGATGATGGTAGATTTATAGTTTGAGTACTAACCTGCTATGCAAAAGCTTTTGGGTTCGAATTTCAATAAATCTAGTATAGAAAACAAGCGTGTCCTTAACAACACAAACTTCTATCATGTATGAGTAGTCTCCCTTAATCACTTAATTATAGTTATTTTTAACGAAGTTAATTATAAATGTATACAAGAAGCGATAAAAAGCATGTTTGGTGCTGAGCTTCAAATTCAAATTCAAATATATTTATTGCTTCATAGTATGGTAAATAAAATTAGATCTTAAAAGGATTATAACAGTTCTACATACTATGCTGTACAACAGCATGCAATATTATTATACTTAATATCTAACACTCATTCACCTAATTTTTAGTTATGTATTATAATATATTATTTGTCATTATTTATATGTAACCCACCACCATTACAATATATTTAAATATCTATTTGACTGATAAGATCTTACTATTTCCATTTAAATAATTCAACGATTGAGTAAAAGCACTTTTCCTTCAACCAGTTTGATAAATTATGTTTAAACTGACTTTTAGGCAATGACTTAAATGTTCTAGGTAAAGCGTTAAATATTTTAACACACATTGCGTAACTTTACCTGTGATATAGTTGCTGTCTAGGTATGTCTTTATAAACAAGTCTTTCTGCATGAAGTTGGTATGTGACATGAAAACTCAGAGGAAATGTAATAATCAGTATAAATATAAATCATCAGCTAAAACTAAATAGTAGTTACAACATATATTCTACCAGAGAACTATTTTATCATTTGGACATATTTCCTGTTAACAGTCACACATTCAAAACAATTGCATTTGTAAAAAGATGTCATGTCAAAGATGTTCTGACTAGGTACGAAGGTAACTTTCCTTGATCAAGACTCTAGCACAGACTTGGTGTCAGTTCTCAATAAAAAAACTGCAAAAATATTAACTAAGTACGTACATGTACAGTTACATACTTAAGTCAATACTTACGTAGAGCTCAAATCGAGCTTTTATTATAGGAAAGTCTTAGTAAGACCGCGTAGGGTTGGCTTAGAACTACCCCTACGGCTCCTGTATAGTCGTGTTGTAAAAGGCGACTTATCCGAGTCCCCGCTTGGTGTTAGGACCCCTTCAGGGTCCGCCTGGCTAGAAACCATTCCTCATTAAAAATCTGCCGCAAAATATCACAGCACTATTTTATGAAGAGCCAGATCCTAAGCCCGTGTCATCTTCGACCTCATCTTCACTTACCATCAGGTGAAAATGAGGTCAAACACGGGTGTGGTCACCCATAAAAGAAGAAATGCATGTTGAAAAATACCTGTCCAATGCTGGACTGGGAGCAAAAGATAGAATTTATCAGTTGCTTCTCTTCCCAATAATTCTCCAAAAGTCAGTTAAGGGACAGAGGTTTTATTGGCTTTGGGCAATAGGCTGACCCACTGTCACTGCTCTCTCTTCATCACTATTATATTTCCGAATATGTCAAACGTAACATCATATGGTTTATAGCCTCTTTTATAGGTATTTATAGGTAAACCAAAATAACAAAAAACGATCGAAATTCCGCAAAGAACCAATTACCTTCGATCAATCTTCAGTCTACCGAGTCGAGGATAATCGCGTACTCAATACAGTATCAAAGTGAGTAACAATCTTTTATGTTTGAAGGATATTAAAATCTGAAATTCCCTTTTTAGGGACTTATCCCTTTGTGTCTTACTTTACAATCAATATCTGTTTAGTCGCTGGAAAATTTATTAAATTACGCGGTGATGCTCAGTTTTTCTGACAGGGTTGTTTATTTTTCTTAGAAGACAAAGAATATAATAACCTTAGTACTATCCAATTATGTAGCCACAAAGTAAGGTATAATAAGCCTATTTTTCTAGACTAGGGATAGGGGATATCCCAGTACACACTAGGCCTGAGCCAGTTTAGTAAATTGTAATTTTTGTTAAACAGTTTCAGCTTGTACATAATTACGAGTGAATGTTTATTTTTTATACATTTAACAGACTAAAAATTCATCTAAGGTTTGGGTTTATATTACCTATGTAAAGAAACAAATATAGCTACCTATTATATTAAAAATACTTTATTTTGATAATAATTTTCACAAAGCGCAATTAAACTAAAACAGGAACAAAAGACTATGCCTTATTGAGCCTTGAGTCAGCCATTCCATATTAGTTTGTGGACATGCAAAGGTCACGGTTTCACGTGCCATCATATGGATGCACTGCTTTATAGGCAATTTATTAAACAATAGATTAACGTATTATATCGCGTTTCGTATACAATAATAATAAAAACATTGTAGTGATACCAATGATGACTTTCGTCACCTAAGAAACTCGCGTCACACGCGTGTGTCCAGTCTTTTGGGTCCAATTGGCGAGGAACTCGTTTTTAACTTCCAAAATACTTGGTGATAATGTAACTTTGAATTGCGAAATTTAAAGCAATTTATTTATAATTCATGATTTGACACAAAAAAGAGTTTAAAACTTAACCTCAAAATCAATAGGTACATTTAGTTTTGTTTTTCTCTCGTCGCAAAAACCTTTATAAAACAAAACATCCTATAGTGATGTTTTTATATCTTTTGGTTTATTTCTTCAAATATTTTTATCAAAAACTATCGTAATAGCTAATCATTACTTCAGCCATCAGTTTCTGGGCGATAACTAAAGGGATTCCCCTTATGAGATTAATGCGCTTCCAGATTTGTAGATAAGTCTGTATTGATTCACATTTATGAAACTTGTTCGATAATTCTGCCAGTGCTTTTTTCCTCTATCTTTTTGGACGTTGATCCTACATCCGTATTCAGGAAGTCTTATTTAAATAATATTTTTAAGTTTTAAGTTTTTTGCATACCTTAGGCCTCAGTAAATGTTACTTTCCATAACCGATATCCACTACTAGTAAATGTCATTTTTGTGCACCGTTATTGTGAAATAAGTTTAAAGATTTCGTCTCTCTCTCTCTCTCTTTCTGTATATTAATTGAAACATTTTTGTTTTTTGACTAAATTAACATGACTTAGATATATATATCTGTTGATAATATCCTTACATCCATTATTCTTGTGCTGAGACATCGCTTAAATTACAAATAACACGTTTCATTTTAGTATAGACGTCTGGCCAGCACCTGTGCCAAAGAAAATAGTTGTGGAATACCATTATGAAAACACTTAAAATAACTGTTAATTAAATTGTTAGTTACTTTTCGTGTACATTAGGAAAAACTACTTGAATCGACAATGACCACAGGTGACTGACGACGCCATATTGAAGTCATATTTTTACTGACATTCCTATATTTTTGATTTCTGCCTGGACGTAAAATATTATTTCAATAAAAAAAAACTAGAAAAGCAAACTGTATTCATAAAAAAACAGGTATTTTTGATAGATATTAGTAGTGGTGAAATGTCAATTCCGTACATTAAGTATGTTGACCTTTCAAGATAATCTCTCATTAACCGTTTTCTAACTTTTTGTTTTAAAACTCGTATGCTTCGTAGTAATTATATATTTTTTTAAGTTTTTGTTATTTTTTAATATATTCTAAGAACAAAAGACAAATCTCTATAAGTTTGGAACACATTTAATTGATAAATTGAGGACGTTCATACAATAAGTACTTCCGGCCATTTTGGATAACTGTGGAGATTTATGGCAATATCGTCGTTTTGTTTTTTCGTTTGTACACCTAAATTACTGATTCAACTTTAAATGTTGTATTTTTGTTTGATTTGTGAATAATTTCCACTATCCTAAAATTTGGCACAGGTTGTGGCCAGGAATGCAACGGAACCTATAAATCTAGGTAGTTGACTTATCAAAGTTGCAGGTTATTAAATACAGCATGACATCGTTGATAATTTCAAATGATTTATTTAATTTATAATGAATTTATTTTTGTTACAGATCATAATGCCGTCGAATAAGAATTACACAGCAAAACCCACATTTGGACAAAACTTCTCAAGTAAGTATATTCTATTAACAAAATTCAAATTATTGTAAAGTATCATATCAATTGCTGAGTTGTGCCAGTGATATAGCGTCAATTTAGTGACTGATGTTTTCGTAAAATACACGCGATGAAATCCGATTAAAATTCAGTGGTAACCAATATTGCCTTCCATGCTAACGTTCTAGGTTCGAATCCCGATTGGTGTAAATATTTTTTTATTAGAAACTCAGCCCACCTGATATTAAGTGAAGATGAGTTCGAAGATGATAGCTACCGGGCTCAGGAAAGAACTGGTTCTTCATAAAAAATCCCATCCCGGAACCCATCACCACCGCCGGAGCGGTAATATTTGGCGGCAGATTTTATATGAAGGGTGGTCGCAAGCCAATCGGACCCTGACGGGACCCTACCACCAAACTCGGATTAGTCTCCAGGGCTATTCTAAGTCGACCTTTTATACGACGGACGAGTTTATATGTTTTTTTTCAAATTTTTATATATTTATCATGTATTTCTTAATTGTCTTTATCTGTTCCCTAGTATCCATAACATTATTTATTTATTTATTTTTATTTATTTACACTTCAGTATACAGTACAGATAGTAAATGATAAAAAAAAACAGTGTGTTGTGTAAGTACTACTAGGCGGTCTTATCGCTGACGAGCGATTTCTTACAGACAACCATGCTTGTGGAAACAATATAAAAATAATGTATTAACAAATTCTTAATACTTAAAAAAATATAAATCACACAAACATTTCAAAAAAAAAACGTAACGAGTAAAACATAAAAGAAATGCTAATTATTGCATTATACCTAATTAAACATAAAACCTAATTATATAAAATTATAATACATACATACTAATATAATAAATATAATACATAGATTAATAAACGATGTAATAAACATAATAAATATAATTAACATACTACATAAATACATAAATATAAATCTACATTACTACTTTTTAAGAAAACTTCGCACTAGATGGTAGGTATGGACAAGCAGGTGTGAATGTTATAAATTCCGCATATTACTAAAATGAATTATTCAATGAATCATCAAAACTCACAATATTACCTTCTCATATTTCAGATACGACAATGTCAGCTCGACTCTACCATCCAGCAACGAATCTTCTCCCTCCATCACCTCCGGTCTCTCCTACAGGAATGGCTCCAACCTTCGGAGTCAACTCCAAAAGTGGAACAGTAAACAGCTGGTCAAGACAGAATAGTGGGAAGTACTCATGATGATAGAGAAGATAAAGAGAAGAGAGTCAAAAGACATGACAAGGACTTAATTAATTTTGTGCGTGATTGGTTCATTGATTTAAGTAGATAAAGTTTTGATTTTTTTAGAATGATTGTAAGGTTAAAGATGAAGGTATTATCTTTAACGTTTGTGTGTGGAAGAATTTATGTAACGAAAAAGATTCGGTAAAATAAAATATAAAATGAGTTACATTTAAATAGTGGATTGTAAAATTGTGAACGAAAAATGTATGTACAAAAAAAAAAAAAGATTTGACGAAAAAAAAAAGACAGAATGCGCTAGATTTAATTAGTTGATTGTAAATAAAGTTAAAATATTTTATTTAAATCTAGTTTTTAGTGTATATTTAAGTTTTGTAAATATTTAGAAAATCATAATAATAAATCAAAGGCATTTTTGTAGGCCTTAAATAATGTTGTTGCTTTTTTGAAGAGATTTCAAAATATTTTTAATAAAAATACTATTTTACCCAATAACCAGGGATTGTCTAGTAAAACTAGTAGTGTCTTTAAATACCTAGGTATACTTCCAACAGTCTGAATATCAAATCTTCTAGGATCTGATATTTCGCTTACTTACCTAACATGATAAATGTATTTTTTAGCAGAAATGATTTATTCACGCAGAAATATGTAATTGTATGTGATCTATCTACTGGTGAAATCGTGTAAGAACTAAGAAGGAATTTAATTTTTCTCATGGCATTTAATAGGTATTTAAAATACCTTTTTCAAAAAAAGATGAAACTGTAAATAGGAAGTTTGTGTACAAATTGTTGGCATATCTTGCTTAAATAAATAAATAAACATTGAATCAAACTATTAGCTTAATATTTCAGGACACCAAAATGTAGACGTATCATTAATTTATGATAAACACCAATTTAAAATTACTAATAAAGCTTAATTTGGGATTGATAAATTGGTAGGGACGTATGTTCGATATATTAATATGTTTTATCTTACCAAAACATAACCAATTTTAAAAAGAGAGAACAAGTTGATTGGGAGTTTTTGACTTGCTGGGTTATACCTACAATTAAAAACAAAAAAGATGAAATGTCCAATCTGTGTCATCTCAAAGAAAACTTTAATCTATTAATATTTTGGACACTCCAAATAGGAATTAAAAATTATTGTACCACAAGGACCTGTCCGGCTCTAATCAAACCCAGAACAGCAGAATCTACGGCTTATCAAACCATGTCGCACCAAAATTAAAAAAAAAAAACAAAAAGTTTTATTCATTTTAGGTTTACAAAAAAACGCTTAATGAACGTCAAACGGTAGATGAGGGCTGCGCGACGTGAAGAATCTTGGGCGAGGCCTCTGTCCAGCAGTGTGCGTGTCTCGGCTCGCGAAGATGATGATCGTCCATTATCCTTTAAAACCTACTACCTACTTCTTGCACCGAGACCAAAAGATAACACAAAGACAATTGTAATAGCACAAGCTTTATTCTTCTGACAATAAACATCAATTAATAGGTTCTTGGAAATACTTAAGGCAAACAAATATAAAAACGGTATAAAAACTTTTGCAATCCATACTATTATCGATTCCGAACGTTTGTTATCCATACTTACAAGTAGAGGGAAAAAAATATAATGTGATTAGTGGGAGTTGCATAACTTTTTCGAATGACATTACCATCCATTTAACCAAGCAAAACACTTGAAACTGTTAATCACGTTAAATCATATGACGAAAACTCGGTTGCCCATTTTCGTCACTAGTTGGCGCTGTTTAGATCCCATACAAAAAGAAGTTACGGTTAAAAAATATCGCTTTAGGCACGCTGACCAGTATTAATGTTCTCATCAGCATCTCGTTTTTCTATTCTCTATGACACTTGACCGTGTTTTTCCATTTTTTATGGAGATCAATTATTAGTTATCTTCATATTGAATTTTTGAGTTTAAGTTTGAGTTTCATCGTAGGCGCTGATTTTATCAATTTCATGGACTTGTATGAAAAAAAACCTGTCGTTTTTGATGATTTTAAACTTGCTTTGTATTTCTTACATTAATTTCTATACCTCACATAAGTACGATACTTATTTCTAAAATATAGATCATTCTATTAATTTATGGAACTTCAGTGTTTCCGATTGTTGAAACAGAAAAGTGGATTGATAAGCAGGTACATACCTACCAGGGGTATGTACCTGCCTTTACATTATATTTAACCTTATTTGTACATGTCAGCGCTAGCGATAGATTAGCGATATTAAGATGGCCGTCCCGTATGACTTGATGGTAGCTGGAGCTACAATATTATAGATGGCGCTGAATGATCAGTTGTTATTCGATCCCTGCGTCGCCGCCACTGGTATATTATAACAGGTTGATGACAAGTCACAGAAAAGTAATTAACGGAACGTATCAGCGCATAAATATTATGTTATGTACTAAGTCACTGCCTAGTGATTATTCCATCGTGTTTCCAACCTTCATTGTTTACATAAACAATAACAAATTAAAAAATATACATAACTTCACGCCTGTATCCCTAATTGGGTAGGCAGAACACCAGAGGCTATAAAACCAGCTGATGTCACGTTTGACGAATTTGGAGGTATTATTATGGTGGAGAGAGACTATTGCAGTGACAGGGAGTCAGCCTATCGCCCGCAAAAACGCCAATAAAACCTCCGTCCTTAACCGACTTTTACAGTTTGCCCGGGAAGAGAAGCAGCTGGCACATTATATGTTTTTCTTTCGCTCCCAGTCCAGCATGGAAGACATGGAATATATTTATATAATATGAAGTTACAAAGAAAAAGAAAACACAGTGTATGTACAAAGGGCAGCCTTATCACTAAAAAGAGATTTCTACCAGCAACCCATTTATTACTGCTTATACTTAGGAGCAAAAATAAACAAGCTCCAATGACTTCTGCAGTGCTAGCACGGATCTTTTGTCGATCGTAAGTTTACGAATGCTCGTATAGTATGGAGTCGGTTGCAAGTTTTTAGTAACAATGTAATTTTTTATTTTACAGTTATTTAAGAGTAGAACCTGTTAACAAACATTCAAAATTAACAAGGAACACATTTATTTAAGCTGACCGTGCGGCAATGGATAGATTTCAATTATTGCTTGCAAAACCGTCTCCATACTATACGAGCATTCGTAAACTTACGATCGACAAAAGATCCGTGCTAGTACTGCTGATTCCTTAGTGTGTCACAAAAAAAAATCACCCCGTCATGGGTCGCAACGGGAACTCTTAAAGTAATAAATAACAGAAAAGAGAAACTTACAAATAACTTGGCAATAATTGAAGTGCTAAATATGTGACTTGCGCAGTTAAAATTCTAAATATCTAATAATGTCTGGTGCGCAATAACTTTATATGGTTCTGTCCAAGGCATTTACTGCGGACTGTACTGGTATGCTTCTTATTTAGTTCTTACTTGCTCACTCTTTTGCTATTTTTATACAGCTTGAAAAATGGTGGGGCAAGTGAGCAGAATTTGTTTGTCTTTTAACTACACATAGTCCTAACATCAATTGAGATTGAAGCTATAATGCGAGATACTTAAGATTTAAGATACTTAAGATTTAAGATACTTAAGATTTAAGATACTTAGATTAAAAATGCCTTGAGAAAAATGGAACGACTTCTACGTAAAAGTAAAGAAAGTACTAACTTCTTATTGATTGAAACAAAAAATATATAAAACTGAAATGCACGCCATCTAGTGTCTTACTAATGAAACTTTACGACAAGGACTCAATAAAAATATAGATCTAAAGATTTTTATTCAAGATAGGAAAAAGTTCTAAGTACGTTATATAGATGGCAGTGTATGTAGTTATCCATGTTTTAAAAAATATTGGCTGAGTACAAAATACAAGAATATTCTCAAGTTCTTATTATTTAATCAAAAAATGTTGTTACTCTGAGCTGGGATTTGGATTACATTCCATCCAACCACATTTGGGAATTTTTTAGGTAAGCTGCCTAAGCATTTCTGATCATAACTCCACGAAACATTTTATATCAATATCTTAATAACCACTTAAATACAAATACCTACGTAGTAGTCTTGTGTTTTTTTTTTTCTGACGGTAGAAAAAAGGTGTAATAATTTTAAATAGTTTGACAATATCAGTAATCTAGGTAAACACTGCGAAATAAAGGTCAGCGATTAGCAATCTACATAAATATTCAAAGTAAATCTTCATATTAACTTAAAAAACTATAAATAAATACTTTTTCAGTGTTGTAGGTACCTATATGTCAAATTGAATTTTAAATGAATTGTTAGACATGGGAACATTCACACAGCGCTATCTAGCCCTGTATTAGGCATATCGCTAGTGTTATTGTTACTTAACAAGAGATACTCATACTAAACTTATACTTGACGACCACTTTGGCAATGGGGTAAACCAGTCTGCCTCAGACGCCAGTGGTTGCGGGTTGGATTCCCGCACGGAACTAGAAAAAAAAAATGTTCCGTGTCAGGGTGTTTATCTATTTATGTATTATATTATATTCTAGGTTCCCCTTTAGTTCGCTACATGGTATCCCATAACACAAGCTATGCTTACTTGGGGCCATGAAGTTGGTGTGATTGTCTGGGGATTTTATTTTTATTTATACTTACTTACGAAAATATTTATACTATCTGTACGAGTACTAATACAATATTATAGACGCAAGAAAACGAAAACTTAGTAACTGACACCTTTGGCTTAAATGCTTTTTTTAACAGTATTCAAATCGGCGATTTTTTTCTGAACGAATCGGTGTAGGTCCCATAACTCTACGATGAATATCAACGATTTTAAGATTTTCTCAAGGAACGTTGAGTGTCACATTTTATGACCACGAACCGCTTTTACTAACAGAAAAACGGTGTTAATTTTTTTGTTTGTAGATACTTATATCAAAAGTATGGCTGAACAAAATCATTATATTTGGGTTACGTACGTCACATAAAACAAATATCCTTACTATTTTAAAATATGGGTTATGACGTTCTGACTGCTTGTAATTTTATCGTATATGATTGTTAAAACATTTAAAGGGAGTCCTTGAAAATACGAACATATCGCACACAGCACATCAAGTGTGGAATAAGGTGGGTGTACCATGGAATGTCACCTTAACGAATAAACCGCTTTAATTCGTTTATTTACGGGATAAATGAAATAAACAAATTGTTAAGTAATACTTTGTTTTATTGTCTAACAAAGAATTGAATTATTTTTATTCTAGATCTAATCTACTGAATAAACTATATTTTATAAAGGTCTTCCATTTGGCCTTACTAGGAACAGTTCTCCAAAAAAGGCTTAAAAGGAACCACTGGCCTTCCTGGGAAAACTTCTGATATTTCAACTGGAATCGAAGCTAATTTATATTTCTTTTCTTTAACACCAATTCTTATGTAACAAATCACAGTAAAAAAGGATAATGTTTGGTTATTGGCTTAAAAACTTACGTCTTTCTGTGCTTGAAAATTACAATTTTAACGTCTACGACAGAAGTCTACGAAGCGAGGGACCTCACAAACAAAATAGGGGCTCCAACCAAGGACTGCATACCGGTATGAATTTCTGTACCTACATTTTTGTTCTGTATGACGTCATACCGTTAAATTAAGTGTATTTAAAAATAACAGTACAGGAATTCATAGTGAAATAATTCTTGTACCTTTTTTATTATTGTAGCATAACTGATATTTTTTTCAGTTAACTGAAATTTTCCGGTATTAATATTAATATTGATATTAAAATTTTATTTTTAAATAACTTTAGAATGTTCGATAGTATAGTTGAAGCCTATGAAGCGTAGGTACATATGCTGACCTATACATTTCGGTACAGAAATTAAATAGGTTAAAATATTTCTGTACTAAAAACATCTACAGAAATTAATTCGGTATACATTATTTGGGTACTGATTTAATTAATTTAGATTTTAATAACTTGTACAGTTATTGTGTTTGATGAGGCGGTACACTATTAAGGGTACTGAAATTTTACTAGTACTATTTAAAAATTTTATACCGATATGCAGTCCCTGGCTCCAAACGCTGCTGCTGCTTGCTGCTGCTCCTGTGTTCTTAAGTTGAGTGGGTCTATGTGTGAGTAGAAGGAATATGACATCAAATGAAAAAACACCGACTTTTTAATAGTTGGCCTTCCAAGGAGCATGGTCTTCCATGGTGCACCCACCTTAAAAGTAAAAATATAACGTTGTTTAATTAAATTATTCTTAAGATTATGTTATTATAATTGCTTTTTACCTAACTTTTTTTAAAAATTTTTTTATTACTGTATTTGTGTATTTCTATATTGGCTCCATGTATCATATTAAATTTTAAATAAACAGTATGTTTAATTTGTGCTGTTGAAATACCAATAAATAAATGAATAATTTAGTTTATACAGGGTGACTGGTACCAAACCCGCCATAGCAAATTAGCATATAGAGGAGGTCATTTGCTAATTATTGGACCTTACTTTCCCTAACTAAAGTTTTATACTTTAGGAGATATGTCAATTTTTATACATTATTGAGATTTTTCCAAAATTTGACCTTAAAGCATTCGTAACTTTATTTTTCGTCATTAGTTTAGAGTTTTTTTATTATTTCTTGGTAGTCATTAACATTTGTGAATAAAATACGTCGGAACTTCCCTCAAACTAGGGTTAAAAAATAAGACGCTTATGCTTTTAAAAAAAATCAATAAAGAAAAATTACTTTGCGATCAAATTCAACCGGAAATAATAAAAAAACTACGGCGTTTTAATAATTTATTCTACTCTAAATTAGTTCTCTAGTTCGTCACCTTACCAACGGTACTAAATTTGCAACGGAAAGTTTGATTCGCTAAACATCGGTAGGATTTTCAGGTCAACCAGTCATTTTGATCAAAAATAGTGAAGGTCCCAACGACAGGATAAAGCTAATTTAGCAAAGTAGTTTTTGCAAATTTATGAGTAGGTATTAGATAATAGAAATTGAGTGCTTAGTGTACTTAATTTTTTTTTTTACTTTTACCATGTAAAGCAAGAAATCAGGAAAAGATATCGAGCATCAAAAGAAAAATTTAAATAGAGTTAAAACTAAAAATTCTGCTCGAATTGCTGCCCGCGATTTCTGATACATGCCCGATATCTTTTCCTAATTTCCGTGGTGGTAAGACTGAGTCTAATTTCTTGTTTCATAACAGAAAATGCATTATTAATTTTTTGAATTAACTCATCTTTTGTGGTTACTTCTTCATTGTAGACCAACTCTTTGGCCCGGCCCCAAACGTAGAAATCGAGAGGTGTCAAGTCTGGCGACCGAGCTGGCCATTCAATTGGCCCACCTCTACCGATCCATGAATCGGGGAATGAACTATTTAAAAGTTCTCGGACGTCCAGCCTGAAATGCGCCGGGCACCCATCGTGTTGAAACACAATGGGCGTGTCGTCGGTTATTCCATCCAACAGCAGATCAGGCAAGACGTCCCTTAAAAATTCTAAATAATTTCCCCCATTTAAAATGTCTGGTAGGAAATAGGGTCCAAAGATATTACGACCAATAACGCAGGCCCACACATTAACAGAAAATTTCCGCTGGACCGATGTAACCCTCTTTTTATGGGGGTTATCATGGGACCAGTGGTGCAGATTGTGGAAATTGGTGATGCCTTCTCGGGTGAACTGTGACTCGTCGGTCCAAAGGATACGCTCCAGAAATGTTGGGTCGTCGACATTGGTGTGAAGAACGAGGCGACAGAAATTCAACCTCCTTTCGTAGTCGCCATTTTCAAGCCCTGCCAACACTCCATTTGTTAATTATTTACGTAAATGTTATTCTAAAGACAAAATTTGATTTGGATTATGTTACATCGAAGCTCGTCGTAATATTAATAATTTCTTTAATTCTAAAGATAACACTGGTCGCTTTAGTGTAAGTAGGTACATAAATAAACTCAAAATTACCTTGAACTGGCGTGTAATGATACGGGTGTTGATGGTCCCCATGCATCACTGACCAGACTTTCCACTGGCTGACGCCCAAAGCGGCAGCTACCACTCTGGTGCTAGTCGTGGGATCTTCTTCAAAAGCTGCCAAAATCTGCTGATCAATTTCAACAGGTAATTGTCGCACAGCTGCTTGGGGTACCCTGACGTTCAAGTTACCCGTTTCTCTAAACCGACGATATGTGGTAGGAAATGTGTCACGGTCAGGTAAGCGTCTATTTGGATATCGCTCCTGGTAAATTCGCCGCGCTTTGCGGGCGTTACTGTGTGCAGCACCATACGCCAGCAGCATGTCGGCGTATTCTTCCCTTGTGAATCCCGGCATTTTAAAACGAAATGTCTTATTTATTTATACCTGTGTCTACTCAACTATTTGTGAAAGCACACGAAACGGAAAGGAAAAGCATATATGACAACAACTTAAATGTCATAGAGATGGGTCCGACCTCATCTTTTTCATTTGACGTCTAAAAGTCATTGAAACTGTCATTGCAAATGAAAAGAGTTGGTCTACAATGAAGAAGTAACTACAAAAGATGAGTTAATTCAAAAAATTAATAATGCGTTTTCTGTTATGAAAGAAGAAATTAGGCTCAGTCTTACCACCACAGAAATTAGGAAAAGATATCGGGCATGTATCAGAAATTGCGGGCAGCAATTCGAGCAGAATTTTTAGTTTCAACTCTATTTAAATTTTTCTTTTGATGCTCGATATCTTTTCCTGATTTCTTGCTTTACATGGTAAAAGTAAAAAAAAAAATTAAGTACACTAAGCACTCAATTTCTATTATCTAATACCTACTCATAAATTTGCAAAAACTACTTTGCTAAATTAGCTTTATCCTGTCGTTGGGACCTTCACTATTTTTGATCAAAATGACTGGTTGACCTGAAAATCCTACCGATGTTTAGCGAATCAAACTTTCCGTTGCAAATTTAGTACCGTTGGTAAGGTGACGAACTAGAGAACTAATTTAGAGTAGAATAAATTATTAAAACGCCGTAGTTTTTTTATTATTTCCGGTTGAATTTGATCGCAAAGTAATTTTTCTTTATTGATTTTTTTTAAAAGCATAAGCGTCTTATTTTTTAACCCTAGTTTGAGGGAAGTTCCGACGTATTTTATTCACAAATGTTAATGACTACCAAGAAATAATAAAAAAAACTCTAAACTAATGACGAAAAATAAAGTTACGAATGCTTTAAGGTCAAATTTTGGAAAAATCTCAATAATGTATAAAAATTGACATATCTCCTAAAGTATAAAACTTTAGTTAGGGAAAGTAAGGTCCAATAATTAGCAAATGACCTCCTCTATATGCTAATTTGCTATGGCGGGTTTGATACCAGTCACCCTGTATATATACAAAACACTTAGCTTTTATTATGTCGCACGTCATTCAAACATTTAAGAGATACCTAATGATTTTTTTTATTTAAAATATTTATACTATCTATACGAGTATTCATACAATAATATGATAAAATTTAAGGTTTGTTTGTATGAAACTACCGGTTGTGCTTACTTTAAAATATGTCTTTACAATTTCGATAACTATTAAACCTACTTATCTACGCCAGATTTAACCATTGAGAATCAGTTTATAGAAGGTATCATTATAAAAAAAATTAAGAAGGTTGTTGAAGAAATTTATAGAGGATCAAAAGTAAACCTAAAGATAAAATAACATATAAATGTAAACTCGCCACATGTTACCAACCACAGCAAAATTATTAAAGTACCTACACAAGTTTAAATTCAAAATTCCAACATCCAATGCGAGAGAATTCTAAAACTTCCTAAGTTATTATTTATAAAAGGTAGGTCTTTGACTTTATTGAAAACTCACGGATAACTACAAGAAATTAATTGAGCAAAAACTTGTTTGAAAATCTCAAAGAAAGATTAAAAACTCGGGATTTTCGAACCTATCCCTCAATCATATGGTTTATTTTTCTTTAAATTGCAGAATATCGTTTTCAAGAAAATGCATCCACGATTTCGGCAAAGGTTTTCAATTATGCAGCTTTTTCTATCGGAGTTTTGCCGCGGCGTTTATTTTTTAATATAGTTGGTGGAATATTTTGTAGAACTTATTGTGTCGAAAAAGTTATTGCATCAGATTTTAATTTAATGTAGAAAGAAAGTAGGTATCAAGTTTGAAACGTGTACTTACTTTTAACAAAATGTTTGGTTCTAGCCTGAGTTTATTCCGAAACAAACAGTAGGTAATAATGAAAGTCTACTTAAACAAATTACTTACTACATCAAAATGGCTGTCTACAAACAAAATACACCCTTACTTAACCTTATGGTATTATTTGCCAATGACAATTTTTACTCTACAACACAAAAAAACGACACATAATGTAAAATAAATGTAGGTATCTCCAATATTTGTTTTATATGAGCTTCTGTGTGTGTATTACTGTATCTACCTAATCAAAACAAAGATACAAGTTATAGAAATAAGTAGAAACACACTTCTTCAAAATATGTAAAACAAATTCTCCAATCCCATAAATATACCAGTGAAATGCTGGTATAAGTATATATAATAGGATGTAGATCAGTATTAAGGAGTTGCCTGCGGCACCGCTTCTTTTTAAATGATGAGGAAAATTTTAATTTCCTATCGCGAACCAGACTAGTGATGTACCGGGAGTCGACAAAAAAGTATTTCAAAAAAAGATGGTCAACAGAGGTTTTTGTTTGAAGTAACCCTTAATTCAACACACAAATTGACACGATCTTCAGAGTGGAGGAGATCCAGACCCAAGCTGGCTTATAAATAAAGTTGCTTTTGAACTTGTATCCAGTACTCCTCATACGGAAAAGGAACACGCAATCCTCCACGGAGGACGTAAAATACTAATAGTATATTATGTAACAAGTGAGCGAAGTTGCTAATTACAGTCGAGGCTGTGATTTGAGCCCGAGCCGCAGGCGAGGGCTTAATAATGAGCCGAGACTGTAATTAGCAACACTCACGAGTTACATACGACGTTTTTCAACACACTTGTGAGTAAAAGAGAGACATACGTGATCATAAAATAACAAACACACTTGATAACAAAGCTGTGAATTGTGATTGAAAAATGGCGCCGAACCTCGCGCATGCGCGTAGGTTTTTTTTTCCGTCAAATGTGTCAATGTCTGTATAGCATATACAGCCTATTTTAAGTGAAAATGTTTAATTTGGAGTGGTAAATGCAAATATTTTAATATTTTATGACAAATGATTGTAAATTGTGAATCATTTGTTTAATATACAAATTTATTTTACTAATATAAGGCGCAAACATTTAAAAATGTATATGGATTTGAAGTGGTATAAAACCTCTTTGTTGTTTCTGAAAATATTTAGTGTATAACCCGGACCAATAAAATATGCTCTGTTTTCTCGCATGTTATTTGCACAAAGGTACAATTCAACTTTGTAGGATTCATTATATTATGCACTAGGGTATAATATATTAATGCACGCGTGACTTATAGCCCAGTATATAGTTCTAAACTTAATAGAATAACGCTCACTTTACGAGCAAGTGTGTTGAAAATACATTTAAAATACCACTTAAACTTCTCCTCTTAATACAATTTGTCTTAATCTCAGTAGTTTTCCGAAATATATCGAAAATATAGGTACATATAAGGTACATAACATGTTTAATAATATGTTATATGTATGAATCATCTAGAAATTATATTCCCATCAAGAATTTAATAGCAGTCTAACTTTCAATCAATTTGAATTGATGCAAAGTAAAGTTAATCAATATTTGTCACAATTGTGTTTGCACTTTCAATGAATAGTATCATATTAATTTAGCATGACTTCATCGTGTCATTGCCAGCAAATTTGTCCTATATTGAAGCTTGATTGTGTTACTATCGACTTTCAATTTGAAATGGACGACATGGTCAGACACCTTTATTTTTCTGTTAGCCAGCTTTTTATAAATTTACACCTTTGCAGTGTTCAAGTTTGACTATTTTTTTTGTGAAGTCGTGTTTGAACTAAACTTCCTCTTCTTATGATTTCTTATTTCTAAAGCACTGTGCGTGTCCAGGTGATGTTGCTGAAAGCAACCTTTATAAACAAAATAATTGAGAAAGCAAATGAATGATAAATAATAATAAATATTTCTGACACTCACACAACATTATCTAGCCCAAATTAAGTTTCTTAAAGAACTTGTGTTATGGATACTAGATAACTGATATACTTAAGAAATATATAAACATACATATTGAACAAATACATATTTTTTATTAGAATAAACTTAAATAAATATATTAACATCCATGACTTGACGGCTAATATCTGTGTTCATCACACTGATATCCGCCGCCGCCGGGATTCGAACCCAGGACCTCTGGCATAGAAGGCAATGTATGTTACCACTACACCAGCCGGTCGTCAAAATGATAATTAAAGATAATAATATAAAAGGTAGTTAAAAAATACAAAGATGTTAAACAAATTATCATAAGCTGCATAACAACCACTGCAGGGCCCTGCAAAACTGTGCGTCGCATAAATAAAATAAATAAAAAACAAAATCTATCGAAATTTTCAAAATATACTTTCACAACCCTACCAAAACCACCGACGTTAAAAATATTACTGTTTGAACACGAAGCGAGCTTAGCGTTTTAATAAATTTGTAAAATTAAAGATCCATATCAGAATGTCCCTCACTACTCCGGAAATGGAGATATTTTGGATATCAACCTCTGCTACTGAGTCGTTAAATTTGTATTGGACTCGTAACTGTTGGCGAAAAGAATTAAGTTTAATGAACGGAATAATTAGGAGGTAGGTAATGCAAAGGTAATACGATGGAAAAGAAGATATTAGTACCTAATACAAACGTACACACATACCTACGTACATACGGGACACCAATCTAGATTTGTATTAGATTAAGATTTAAAGGATTTTTTTTTTATTTACGTAAGTAATGCATATTTCACATGACATATCAACTAATTATTCTAAAAAGTTTTTTATAGTTATTGTAGTTTTGATAAAAACATTAGGTAATGTTCGACAAGGTTTGAAATATTGCTTTCCAATAGGTATACCTATAGCAAGCTGACACTCCAAATGTCTTAGGGTGTTACCAGGTTCGACGTCGATCGAAGTCAAGCGACTGGTCTGGTACCTTTAAATCCCAGTGATTCCCAAAGTGGTCTATATCGACCCCTAGGGGTCTATGACAACGTGCGAGGGGTCTACGACTGCGAAAAAGTGCCTATTCACTTACATCATATTATCTTGTAATATATGTATAGAAAATAATATAATAGACAATAATATAATAAACTTATTTATAATAGTACCTACCTAAAAAGTAAAAAAATAAGTTGTTGGATGTAGACGATATCAAAAAAGTCAATGTCAGGTAAGTAGGGGGTCTACCCAAAGCCATAAAACATAGCAAGGGGTCTACGACGCAAGAAGTTTGCGAACCTCTGCTTTAAATGATCCATGGATACCGTTCGACTAACCATTCAATCGACGGCTGGCAACGTTGATCGGGTAACCCCGACTATATTCCATCAGTGTCTTTCGAATCACGAGTCTAATCAAACAGCTCGATCGACGTTGACTAATCCATGCTGTATAATAAAATCCAAACATAAACGATGCTTCTATGCTGGACTGGGAGCGAAAGAAAAACATAGAATGTGCCAGCTGCTTCTCTTCCCGCGCATACTGTAAAAGGTGTTATGGGAGGCTTTTATGTGGGCGATAGGCCGACCCCTTGTCACTGCAATAGTCTCTCTTCACTATTATAATGCCTCCAAATTTCACAAACGTGACATCAAATGGTTTTATTACCTCTGGTGTTCTGACTACCCCATACGGGATACAGGCGTGAAGTTATGTATGTATGTATATAAATGAGTCACAAAAAGAGGCTAGCTTCCCATGCTCAGGATAGGTCTAGTTTAGTTGCTAGAGTGTTTATATTGGTACTTACTTTCAGAAAATCGATGACAAAGAACTTCTGAACTAATAATATTTTTCGATATGCACAGTTTTTTTTTACATACGAAGGATAGGATGTTTGTCCTCCATTTCACCCGGTGAAAAGTGAAAATGAGGACTAAGATGGTTCACGTCCATCCATGAAAAACCTATTCACTGGACATTTTAAAAGTACCAGGACTGTATAGGTCAGGAAAAACTGACGCAGGAAGTTCCTTTCACACCTCGACAACCCGAACCAAGCGTTTTGTTCGACGTTTTGATAAGTCTAAAAGTCTTTTAATTATTCTACATATTACGGTGTATACAGGGTGACTGGTGGGTCACTTTCGAAATGCGAGGACGTGATAGTTTGATATCATACATGAAGAGAAAAAAACGTAATTATTTGCTGATTAAACGTAACTGAAAGTTAAAGGATTTATTACGCAACGCATGGTTACATAAACGTAATACAATAGATACTTAGCGGGTGGTGGTATGCATGTGGCGGGAACACTACTGTGTGCGTGTTGACTGAGGCGGCGCGTTGGGAAAAGTGTAGTAATGTCTCTTTATTTATGTATAGGGAGTTCTGGTGAAAAATTAAGAACTTTTATATTTTTTTTTACCTTTATTACTTACATAATTATGATCAGAATCGAGTACAGAGTGCTCTCCTTCAGTATTGTAAATTTGTCACCTCTGGGTGACTGTATATGGATGGATTTTTATTTTTTTCTCTGCATCTAGCAGTACGGAGGTAAAAAAGACTTTAAGGCCTCAGCCCAAGACTTTCTTTACTTTAACCTTCTTTCCTCAGGGGTAGTTACGTGGCAGGGGTATTATTCTATCAATGATTACATTCAAGGCTATTATTTCTATACAGACAAACACACAAAAGAAATGTCTTTTTAATGTATATTATTTTGTAACAAAAAGCAGCAAAGTTAAGATGACTTATAAAAGTTCTTGTGGAACTACATTGTTTAATAGAATTCTTTTATGTTTTCAGGAATCATTATAATTTTAATAAAAGGCGTATTTAAGAGTGACTCGTGACTGTAGTCTGAAAATTCACTGAAACTGTTACATGAAATGTTCATTGTTTGTTTTATTTCATGCATTTTTATTATAATCAGTTACGTAGCTATTAAATATTATTGTAAGGAAAAATGCTGAGAACTGCCGGCTTTTGTTTTTCCTTACCAGTAAAATAGTCCTAGTGCTCTAAGGCTTCGAGTGAATAGGTATCTTGTAGATGAACGTGTACTAATCTTAGTGTGTTACCTAAAAAATCGATTCACCATCGATCGACGATCGATTGGTGTGCTAAGTCTTCATGATCACTTAATATCACATGTCATGGAAGACAAACGCCCATCCATCTATACTAATATATAAAGCTGAAGAGTTTGTTTTTTGTTTGTTTGAACGCGCTGATCTCAGAAACTATAAGTGGGATTTGAAAAATTCTTTTTGCATTTGATAGCCCAACTCTTGAGGAAGTTTAAAGGCTATATTTTATCCCGAAATTCCCACGGGATCAAAAGTTACGCGGGTAAAACCGCGCGCGGTGGCTAGTGTTTTTATAAGCACAGATGTGACAACGTGTTGTCATTGTTAAACATACCTAGGTATAAGCTGAAAAAAGTTCAATAAGAAACAACGATACGAAGTAAACAAACAATCTTAAATAAATCTATAATGAGTTTCCAACGTTTTTAAACACATTAATTACAAATACAATTTCGTTTGAATCACTCTCAATTTGTGTACAGATGGGATAGATAGAAAAAACATTGCAATTTTCATCCCTAACTTCATTAGTGTGTAATGAAAAATCGATTTTAGAAAATGGCGACTGCCTTGAGGTACGATTGTAATATGGGTTGCTTCCATCTTGTCAAATATTCACTTTTTAAGCTCTCGGACGCAATCACCCCGTGGCGTAGTTTTAATGCGGACAGTCAAACGCAATTCTTGTGTATATAAAACTAGCCACCGCGCGCGGTTTTACCCGCGTAACTTTTGATTCCGTGGGCATTTCGGGATTAAATATAGCCTATAACCTTCCTCAAGAGTTGGGCTATCAAACGCATAAAGATTTTTTCAAATCCCACTTGTGGTTTCTGAGATTAGCGCGTTCAAACAAACAAACAAACAAACTCTTCAGCTTTATATATTAGTATAGATGTATGAGTTCAAGAGTTGCCTAGAAGAGCCCTCATGAGCAGTAAGGCACTATGTTAATATTTATGTATTTTTAATACCTGTATTTTTTAAATTCCTTTGATGTCAATAGTCGGGCTCGACACTGCAAAAAGTATTCTGGATTTTTTTGGCTAACTCACACGACTGTATGTAGGCCGCCAACAATGGTTTGTTCGGGTTATATATTTTTTCTGAATACGTGTTCTTCTTCAACGCCATCGTAACTTAAAAACAAATGAAGCGACACGCGGATTAAGTTTACAACCAAAAGTTATACTTACTTTTTAAAATACTAAACATTGAACTTAAAAAGTTTTTTTACTTAAACAAGGCCTTTAAAAATTAATAAGTTGGGATAATTTTAAACATGTTATTTTTATTTTTTTAAAAACTAGGTACTTATCTTTTTTTACTATCATGGAAACAACCCTAATGATTTTTTCTCTCCCCTCAACGGAATCGAAGGACCATCGAGTTGATTGCCCATCTTCATTTGATATTTATTTTTAATTAAGAAAAAGGCTCCTTTTGCTAATTATTTTTTGGCTTATCTTACGCATGATTTATTCAACTTTTTTAGCAATTCTTTTACAGAATCTTTCCTCTTAAAAAAGATGTAAAGAAGTATCATCTTATTGAATTATAGCATCTTTCCTGTATCTTTTTTTTGATTCCCTTTATTTAAACAACATAGAATTTTAATAATCCTTAGAAGTTTATTTACTACAGAATGAAATAAATTAATCATGATGGTTTTCAATCATAATTCATACAAAGGTACCTACTTAAAAACGTCGCGGAAAAGAAAATTTTAAGTATATTAAATCTTTTTAAAATCAAATAAATTGGTAACATATGTATTTATTTATCTAGTATAGGTACCTACACATTGTAAGAAAATAAAATGACATTTTTATTTTCTTACAATTTGTACTCTTCATTTTCGTATAAATCGATGAATATCATGTGTTCATATACTGATCATAATAGTGTCAATATTCTTATCTTTTTTTAATTATTCCACAACAAATTAAAAAAACAAAAACGAATTGCAATTATTTTAGCATTCTTTTGAAAAAGAAACGTCCTGCGGTGCTAAACTAGCGGCCCGTGCGAATCGGTATAGCAAAGCGTTAATTAAAACGACAAAACAAAATAACCGTTTACTTCACTTACAGTCAAAATTCACACTATTCCAATGCGAGAATTAATTAAATACGGGAAACGTGGATGTAAAATCGATGGATTTTATTTTTTTCTAGATGTGACAAGGGTAAACAAACTGTATGTAGGCATCATCATTAGGTATGGCTACAAATTCATAAGTAGTATGTAACTTTAGGTAGATATATTTTAAATAGTACGTTACCAGTGTTGAAGTGGAGTCATTAATATGAATGGTTATTGTTAAAAGTACGGTTACTTTTGAACTAAATGAACTTTTTAAAGTATGTACTTTTATCATTTTGAAAATATGAAGCATGCTCTAAGAAAAACAAATTTAATCAAATTTCAATAAATTACCTATTTCATATTCAGAATTGTTATTCTTATAGAAAAACTGTAAAAAATATTATAAATTTTATTACTATTGGTATGTCTTGAATCTTTCAGTTTCTTTTATTTTAAGATTCTGAACATCAAATAGTTTTTATTTTTTATTTTTGAAATCAAATAATGAACCCAAAAAAGCCACATATCTAAAAATCTATATCTTTGTTATTGTACGGTAGACAGTGCGGGCCATAAATTGAGCGGTGCTGTCAATTGCACGCTCCCGCCAATAGTTGCGGTCACAAACGCTGGCAACATGTGAACGTGTGGCGCTTTTTGAAATTCGAATGTTATTTATTTGTTTTTTTTTCTATGTAAACATGTTTTTTTTTTCAGAACGGAAGATTGAAAAATGGCCAATCGTAGAAATTCTTTTGAAAATAACATCAAATTGAAAAAAAAACAAAACCATAAGTTTTTTTTTATGAACGATAATCATTTCAAAACACTGAGTTACTATTTTAACATTTTTATTTACCACAGCTTTAATAATATTATATACGATTTAACAATAGTACCCGCGTCACGTTTCATAAAATTAGGACATACTCATGAGTTTGGCAATTACCTAAATGTTATAAAACGACAAGAACTTTTAACAAATATACTTCGTAAATAAACATACTTAGTCTTCTGGATTATTGTATAAGTAAATATAGTTATCATAATAAGTATAGGGATTGGTATTATTTCCAGTTTACTGATATGATTAAGTACCTACCAATTTACTTAGTTACTTATCTAAATGTTTAAAACGATATTTATGATCCTTGTAGGTAAAACAAGATTTTTTTAGAATAGAACTAACTACTTGACCACTATTTGGAAAACCGGGAATGTCTGAAAAAAAATTGCCTTTAAAATGGCTTCTTACATTGTAGGTTATTATTACCTTATTTGTATTGACGTGCCTTGTAATATCAATATATTCAAAAACCCTAAGTAAAATAAAATTAACTTTCTAACATGTAATTAGTTTATCACGTTAATTGTCAAACCAAAATCGTAAAGTTTATCCAGGTGTATTTTTACATCCTATTTTTACCCCTATTTTAATCCTATTTTTACATCATTTTAATCTTTAAATGTAATAGATTTCAGGTTTATTTATGCATTTAGTATACATATTATGTATGCCATTTTATGTAATATTGTTATATATAACGCGACGTCGCGTGATGGGCCATTGAGGATGCATATTTAGAGTACATATTTATGTATGTAGTGTATATAGAGGTTTTATGACCATGTAGGCCAAGCCCTTTTCCGATAGATCAAACCCTTCTACAGAAGCCCGTAAAAAGTGCATAGCGATATCTCTACGATTCACGAAATATTACGGCATTCAAGTTTTTTTGTTAAAACAACTCATTTAGCTTCGATAATCTAAATATAACTATTTGAGAACTTGATTATGTTTTACTGAACCTCTATTTCGAGCACGCCTGCATCGCCTCGGTGGCGCAGTAGGCAGCGCGTAAGTCTCATAATCTTAAGGTCGTGAGTTCGATCCTCACCCGGGGCATATTTTTTTTTACAAGTTAGAACAGGAATAATATTTACGCAAGTTTTTTTTCATATCACTGAAGTAAGTGGCAGAAAGATTATTTTATTGTTTTAGCTGACATCTGAAATTCCTTTACTGTCTGAAATAAAGATAATGTATGTACCAAATTTATTGTTATTTGATGTTTACATACAAATCGAGAGTAATCCGGGAGAAAGGAATAAATGCATAATTTTTTCCATGGGAAAAAAGCAATGAAAGTTGTGCATGATCAAAAATTTATTTTGCAACATATTAAAAACATGCTGTTAAGTTTTTCAGTTAGTATACCTACCTACCTAGATATTCGAGATGTTTTCGATACATTTATTTTCCAGGGTTATTTATAAAAGACATTGAGATCGATAATGACATTTATGACATTACTAAGTACTTAAATTACTATGTTTTATTTATTTTTAATTTCTGACAAGTAAACACATTTTTTTAGTTTTTGATTTTAATATTTCTTCTAGATAAGGGATAAAATTATATAATTTGATTAGCACCGTTTAAGCATTGAAAAAAAGCTATTTTTATATTTAATGCCGCAATCTTGAATTTTATCGGTCAGTGACATATAAACTGTCACATTGACCGCAACAATAGCTATTGAAGAATATTTTTCTCACAGCTATCAAACCCATTAGTGCGAATATGAGTCACACCAATAAATCGTATAGATTCGTTTGTAAAGTAATTCGATTTGTTACAATTGTGCCAACTGTGTCACTGTGCTACAAGGCTTTGTAAAATAAATACAAATTTTCTGTTGAAAAAAAACCAAGATAAGGCAACTCTGCAGTGCGAGCAAAAACTTTATCGAATCGTATATTAACGAATGTTTACGAATGCTCGTATAGTATGGGGTCAGTTGCAAGTTTTGAGTAACATTGTAATTTTTTATTTTACAGATATTTATGAGAACAACATGTTTACAAACATTCAAAATTAACAAGGCACACATTTATTTAAGCTGGCCGTGCGGCAATGGATAGATTTAAATTTTTTCTTAAAAACCGTCTCCATACTATACGAACATTCGTAAACAAACGATTCGATAAAGTTCTGTGCTAGAACTGCTGGTCTTTCCCTGCTTAAAAAAAGTTGATAATACTAACGAGGTTATCTGGTAGTGATCGCTTTACAGCGATAAGGCCGCCTGTTGTTCCTATATGTATGTTTTTTTTTATTGTTTATGTTTTCCTCTTGTTTTAATTGACACAACATTTTACAGAATAAAATATTTCGTGAAAATCTAAAATTTTTAATAAACTACGAGGCGTATCAAAACGGTTGGTGTATCAAACGATGCGTTATTCTCTAGTGACATATAATGTACTTAAGCTGATAGTGCTTAGGAAGTAGGTACCTAAAAAAAGTAAATATAATATTGCCGCTTCATTAATTGAAAGTCGTTTCTTTAGAGTCCATTGTGGTTTTAATCCTGTAAAAAGTGCGAAATTACGAAAATGTAAAAAAAAAATCATGAAGTCGTCGTGGCGCCGTGGTTACTGTGTGTATCTTACGATATCACAGGTTAAGCAACGTTCGGCGCGGTCGGTACTTGGATGGGTGACCGCCGACCATTCGTTTCTCACGGCGACTTCCGTGCTTCGGAGGGCACGTTAAGCTGTCGGTCCCGGGTGCTGTATACTTGTATACAGTAGTCGTTAGGGTTTGTCAGAAGCCATATCGGCACCCTGAAAATTCTGACATCCACCACCCAGCACTGGGCCAGCTCGGTGGATTATGGCCTAAACCTCCTCGTCACCCAGAGGAGAGACTCATGCCCTGCAGTGGGCCCATTACACGGAGTTGTGATGATGATGATGATGATGATGAAAAAAAAATTGGTCCGTAGATTACGAAAATGGCTTAGTCCGAAAACTGCTATGTACAATGGCTTTTGCGGTCTTGTTCCAGGCACCCAACGAAATATTTATACATACATAATTTCACGTCTGTATCCCTGCCTAATGGGTTACAGGTAGGCAGAACACCAGAGGCTATGAGAACATCTGAAGTTTGACAAATTTGGAGGTATTCCAACGATAGAGAGAGACTATTGCAGTAACAGGAGGTCAGCCTATCGCCCACAAAAACGTCGATGAAACCACCGTCCCTTAACTTACTTTTACAGTATTCCCCGGGAGAGAAGCAGCTGACTCATTCTTTGTTTTACATCTGCTCCTAGTCGGAGATAAGCTGTGTCAAAAGGTTTTAATAGGCTCTGACCACTAATGCTGTCCAAAAACAAAGAAAATTAAAAAAATCCTACCTTGGACCTAGGGTTGCAAACCATACTGTTTTTAACAGTATCATACTGTTTTTCAATACTTGTTTACTGTTGAACAAAAATAAAGTATACAAATGCTGTTTTCAGCATAAAAAGCTAAACACTTTATAAGCTAGACTTAATTTAATAATTTGCGCGAGAAGCTCTAAAACTATGTCTTTAATACATTAACTAAATTGAACTGTTTATTTTTCCAAAATACTTTTTGGTATTCTTTTCAGACTCTATTATACTTTATTTCTAGAAAAAAAAATTGACAACCCTACTTGGACCCCTTCACTTGGCTAGCTACAACCCTTCATATAAAATCCGCCGCCAAATATAACCGCTCCTGTGATGGTGTGTATCGGCAATATTTTATGAGATGCCAGTTCCTTTGTAAGCCCGTGTGCTGTCATCTTTGAACTCATCTTCACTCACACCACCTTTATTCTGAGGGTTGAGCGTTTGGAACCTCGCCATAAAGTGAGTTTCAGCTCTTTTGTGGTGAGAGTGCCGACCCAACATCTGCCAACCTTCATGAAGGAGGTTGAGGTCAAAAGTGGGTTTAATTACCAATAAACAAAAAAACAAACATAGAACGGCTCTTTTTTAAAACCGAAAGGCCGATATCTAAACTATTATTGACGATCACAAGTCAATCGAGCTGCTAACTAATCAGATGAGTTGAATCGACGATGACTTCACCCAATCAAAGATGATGCATAGACGATTGGACCGAATTCATTCACTTCCATCGATCGCTGCTACTATGTGCGTGTAGTTTACTGATTTTTCGCTGTAGTTTCGAACTACTCGATGATAGTTCGTTTGTATTAATAAATAAAGGTATTGTTTCGGAACTGAAAAATTAATTTAACGCTTCTTAGTGTGCTTAGAATAACTCTAAAGGAATTTAAGGAAAATTAAGACACTATTATTATCTGTATTTTATACAAACTCCCTATTTTATACAAATATGTCCCTATTTTATACAAACTCTTTAAACATAAACATGTTTAAAGAGTTTGTCTTCACGCTTGTATTCCTTATGGGGTAGGCAGAACACCAGAGGTAATAAAACCATCTGATGTCACGTTTGACAAAGTTGGAGGTATTAAAATGATGGAGAGAGTCTATAGCAGTGACAGGGGATCAGCCTATCGCCTATAAAAATGCCAATCAAACCTCTGTCCCTTAACTGACTTTTACAGTATGCCCGGGAAGAGAAGCAGCTGGTACATTCTATGTTTTTCGTTCGCTCCCAGTCCAGCATAGAAGATACAACTTACGGCGACATATTGAACAAATGCATTGACTTTCATCGCAAACTATGAGAATATGACATGACGAGTGGATCTGACATTTTGATATGTGTAAAGTAATATCTTTATCTATACTTTGCCTGCTCAAAAACATGATTTGATTATTTTGACTCGATAGTTTTATTTTTCGAAAACACGTCTAAAAACATACTTTTGTTAAAATTACTACGTAGTTATGCAATCCATATGCTTAGAATTTACTTAAATTCAATCTTCACATTATTGTTCGGACTTTGGTTGCTAAAAATTTTCATAGCATTTACCGTTATTTTTTTATCGATTTTTGAAACTATTTCAGTGTCTGAGCGGTGTCGATGGTGGCGATTTCTATGCAATACGCGACCTTATGTCGGCGTGTTAAGGTACTAAGATTTCAAGAAAAAACATTTCGATGTGAGTCAAGATGCAAACTCTTTGTAAAATGAGTTTGTATTCCTTGACAAATTTTTTTTTTTTTTTATATTATATGTAACTTTTTAATTAAATTTAGACTCATATTTTGATTAAACATACGTAACTTAACTTTTCATTCATTTTGACTATAGCTGCATTACATTTCAATTCCTTACTTAACAAACTATAGTGTCTATATTATTATCTTGTACTTCAATTTCAATAGTAGCCATGCAATCTCTGAGCTCTTGTCACCGCTATTTATAGACGCTTCTGTAGGACACGGGCTTAGCAAGTGTATTTATATTGTTATCTTATTAGTAGACATGTCTAAAATTTCTTCATCATCATCATCACAACTCCATGTAATGAGCCCACTGCAGGGCTATGAGTCTCTCCTCTGGGTGACGAGGAGGTTTAGGCCGTAATCCACCAAGCTGGCCCAGTGCTGGTTGGTCGATGTCAGATATTTCAGGGTGCCGAAATGGCTTCTGACAAACCCTAACTACTACTGTATACAAGTATATGCCCTCCGAAGCACGAAAGTCGTCGTGAGAAATGAATGGTCGGCGGTCACCCATCCTAATACAGGCCGCACCGAGCGCGCTTAACCTGCGATATCGTTTGATATGCACAGTTACCACGGCGCCACGACGACTTCGACTTACATTTCTTATTCACATGAAAAAAAGCGATAAAAATGTACATAGCAGTAAGTTATCTTTAGGTTTGCCTTATGTCTTCATCTAAATACGTGAATGATATGCATGTCTGTTTGTAAGGTTGTTTAGATTTCTTTAACTAAGCTAAACAAAACTTTTTTTCTTAGCCAATTTTATAAATAAATAAATATTTCTGACACACAACATTATCTAGCCCAAATTAAGTTTCTTAAAGAACTTGTGTTATGGATACTAGATAACTGATATACTTAAGAAATATATACACATACATATTGAATAAATACATATTTTTTATCAGAATAAACTTAAATAAACTTAAATAAACATATTAGCAATTATTACAGATAAACCAATTAGTAGTTAAATTAAATCATAAATTAAATTCTAATAATTTTACTGCCGTTTATTGCCGTTAACGCTAAAATGGCTAAACCGGATTAAATTAAATTTCGCAAAAAGGTAGGGCAAAATCTGGTATAGAACATGAGATTCTAAAGTCATGTATTAGTAACATTTCATTTCCCATAAGATACAAATTATAAAGTTCAATTGCAATTGCGTTTGAAACAATTAATAAAATATTAACAGTAGGTACGGCATTATGTTTCGGACGTTCATTAATTAATAACACCAAAATTTTCCCTTTTCCAGAAAAACATTGAAAATTTATGTTGGAGCAAATAAAACTCATAGATCATTAACTTTTTTGGTATCAAATACTGTTCCCAAAAATCGCCAATAACTTACTAGAGACTTATTATTTAAGAGAAACTTAAAATTAATATCCCAAAAAACCCCAGCTTGCGTTATCTTTCGCATTTTTTTAATTTATTGCCGAGTTCGGTATCTCCATTCAATATTTCACTCGTAGTCTTTGTCGTGAAGTAATGGAGGATTGTTAGTGTTGCCAGTTTATACGTTTTCATTTGACCGTTTTGAATACAAAAAAATACAAAATTGAAGCTATTTTGCCCAGTTATACCGCGGGAATATCGGAATATCACTATAATTTCATCCTTATCCGTTGAGCCGTTCTACCGTGATTGAAGAACAAACATCCATTCATCCATACACCTATCCATCTAAACTTTCACATTGATAATATAAGTATGATAAGACACTTTTCGATTTTGTAGAATATAATCGAAAGTTTTTCCGATACATGCAAAGCTATTGTTAATACAGTGTCCATCTATACTAATATATAAAGCTGAAGAGTTTGTTTTTTTGTTTGTTTGAACGCTAATCTCAGAAACTACAAGTGGGATTTGCAATATTCTTTTTGCATTTGATAGCCCAACTCTTGAGGAAGGTTATAGGCTATATTTTATCCCGAAATTCCCACGAAATCAAAAGTTACGCGGGTAAAACCGCTCGCGGTGGCTAGTCTTTATTTAAAGTGTAATTGCGAGATTTAACTTCGGTGTTACCTGAACCTCTACTGATTTTAAATGAAGATGAGGTTGAGATCGGCAGATTACATGAATTTAAGATAGATGGCGGAAAAAATAATTTCTTAAGACCGAAAACAGCCCTAGGTTCGAATCTCGATTTGCATGTTTCTAGCCGTTAGCTAATAGTAGCCTTAAATATTAGCAGCTACTTGTATTCTAATATTCAAGGCACAAGTTTTAAGTTAATTTATGAAAAGATTTATTATTTTTTTCCCTATGTTTTACCCTGAAGGAAACATACCAGATATGAAAATTTTAATTTAAAGTATCATCATAAGTCATAGATTTATGAAGGCGCCAACACTTTTAATTATTAAGTTTGTTTTTAGATTGGTAAAGTTTTCTTGTAAATATTCAATGATTTAAAAGCATATTGGACCAAACTTTTTTACTTATATTTTGGCTTAAGTATTTGCTTGTACATTGTGCCTGCAATTTTATTTGTATTCACTTTGAAAACGAAACTTATTAATTTAAGATAATATACTTACGCTAGAAAAAAATGTATTTAGGTATATCAAAAATATATTTTTGATTTTCTTATAGTTTTAAAAATGTACGTAAATTTTGGAAACCACGTACCTAAATTTAGTACACACATACATAACTTCACGCCCGCATCCCGTACGGGGTAGGCAGAACATCAGAGGCAATAAAACCATCCGATGTCACGCTTGACAAATTTGGAGGCATTATAATAGTGGAGAGAGACTGTTGCAGTGACAGGGGGTCAGCCTATCGCCCACAAAAAACCTCCCATAACACCTCGGTCTCGTAACTGACTTTTACAGTATGCCCGGGAAGAGAAGCAGCTGGCACATTCTATGTTTTTCTTTCGCTCCCAGTTCAGCATAGAAGCATAAATTTAGTGTCTCACTCAAATCACTCAGGAGTAGATATAATAAAATATCTAATTTTATTTTGTATTATAACTGTTTTGTTATTTAATATCTTTTGAATATTCTAATATGACAGACAATAAGGATTTTTTTTGTGTTTTATTTTAGGTACCTGATATGTAGGCAGGTATTATTATTATTATAATGAAACTATTTACAAGTTTGACCAATCGGTCGGGGATCAGGGCAACAGAGATAGAAGCTGGCGAACGAATTGGGCATTATCAAAGAAATTTCGGGACCGAGCGACGTGGAAGACCTTGGGGGAGGCCTATGTCCAGCAGTGGACGTATACAGGCTGTGGATGATGATGATGATGATGAAATAAATTTGCGCGCTGGAAACGAATGTATTTATAATATAAATATTATAATAGAGATATAAAAATACTACTCACTATTGTTGAAATAAAATTTTTGAGGGTTTGATAAACTTATTTTTTATCCTGTCAAAATATTAATCTAATAGTTGCAAAAAAATACCTACTTATTATGAGTTACTTAAATTCATTCGACATTTAAAATACAAAACATATTTTGCTCACACCAAAATATCTAGAGTTTCAAGCTATTGAAATACTAATATTTCAATACCTACTGTGGTATTATTAAAATAACAAGCTTATTATATTCTAATAAAGACTCCCATAATTTACTTAATAATCTTCATATACACTATTACGTATGATACCGAAATCTTTAATAACCCTCTAAATCATATATTAGTGGCAAAATAAGTCTAATGGTAGACTTATAATCAAAGAAAGAAAATTCTGGCAAGGCATACGTGATAATGTGACTGAGGATATAGTGAGTGAGGAAGCGATTTTAGGAGCAGAACGTTTTTGTAATAATATAATGTCTTATACAAGTTAGTGATATAAATATACTTCTAATAAGTATATAAATACCATCCACGCTGGACTGGGAGCGAAAGAAAAACATAGAATCTGCCAGCTGCTTCTCTTCCCGGGCATACTGTAAAAGCCAGTTAAGGGACAGAGATTTTATTGACGTATTTGCCGGCGATAGGCTGACTCCCTGTCACTGCAATAGTCTCTCACCATCATTATAATACCTCCAAATTTGTCAAATTGGTGTTCTGAAGTTATGTAAGTATATAAATAACCTGGAGATCGCTTTAGAGATTATTTGATTACATTTTTCTACTGTTTTAGTACAATTAAGTGTTTTGTTTGTGTCAAACCTGCTGAATCTTTAATGGGTATAAAATACATTACTTTTATTCTTCCGGTAGCAGTAGAACTTCCTAGGTACATAAAAAGCTATGATTCACACATTAGGTAAAAATATTTATAGCTTGTACACAGCTTGTTTATCCGGTGGAGTAACACTTAGGCAGGTATACCTAGTTTTGTATCTATCTCGTATTAAACTTAGGTGTCTTTTGTATCTATCTCATCTCGTATTGAACTTAGTTGCGCAGTTGCAACTCGCATCGGTTTTTAACATTTTAGCAGTGGTAATTAAAAAAAAATAATAATTTTAGTACTACACAACGAAACATAAGAACCGCTCTACGCTTATCACCAAATCCACACCCTCTACAAAATAAAGGGGAGCGCGTGGCCTCCAACATCAAAGCGTTAAGTGCTCTTTACTCATCGAATCCCATTTGGTCGAATGTCCCCTGCGATAAATAAGATTATACTTGTTTCCTACTATTTTGGCAATCCGATATTAGTTATTTCATAAAATGGTCGAATGGTATCGGGTATGAGGAATATTTACGTAACTCATGTGTTTTAGCAAAATGTTGCAAATAATTTTTGAACCTGCATTGTGCTCACCCTTACTAAATCTGTTAATCACTTAATTTGAAGAAATGATTTTTTTATTATATTTGATACATACATACATAACGTCACGCCTGTATCCCTTATAGGGTAGGCAGAACACCAGAAGTTACAAGACCATCTGATGTCACGTTTGACGAATTTGGAGGTATTATAAATATGGAGAGAGACTATTGTATTGGCAGGGGGTCAGCCTACCAACCACAAAAACGCCTTTAAAACCTCTGTCCCTTAACTGACTTTCACAGTATGCCCGGGAAGAGAAGCAGCTGGCACATTCTATGTATTTCCTTTGCTTCCAGTCCGGCATGGAAGCTGGATATTTAATGTAATCTGCATTTTGCTTCCGTGCCTCGGACGGCACGTTAAGCAGTCGATCCCGAGTGCTGTATACTTGTACGTGAATAATTTTCGTCAGGGTTTTTCAGAAGCCGTTGAGACGCCCTGAAAACTCTGATATCCAGTAACCATCACTGGGCCAGCTTTGTGCTTTAGTACCTCCTCATCACTCAGGGGAGATTATCGTAGACTCAGAGCTGTGATGATGTAAGTGCCAGAATTTAGTAATGGCAACTTCTTTGCTAATGATACTATGACTATTTTATTCCATTCATGTTCAAATACTCTGGTCCCAGATTGTCATGTTGGTATTGTGCATCCATAGCTCATTGCACCTACTATTAAGCAATTTGGTTGTGGCATGACATTTAGGTACTCTCACAATTAGCTGTCTTGCGTTTGTTTTTTTTTTTTCATTTCACGTTCAATTTGTACTGTACCTATTTGTATTAATTTGATAATTCTGACTGAAAAAGAGTGCCAAGATTTTTTTTCGGCTGCCTTTTTTGTCTCTTGTTCTATTGTAATTTCTTATTTAACAACTATCAACAACTAGTTAAAGCCGAAGTATGTGATGACTGACTTCATCAAGTGTTTTGTGAAATTCCCTAGATGAATAAAACTTTTTGAATATTTTTTTTCTATTTAACGCGCAACTGCAACGCGACTACAGCGCGTCTGAAAGCTCCCTTAAGATTCGGTTTGCTCAATTCACACAACTTTATTGCAAACAATAATTAAGGTTTCCTCTGCACCTCTACAAATATTGCCTAAAAGAGAAAAACAAATAGTAAACAAAACGTTAATGTTTAATGAAAATATATTCGTATTTACTTTGAATGTATATAAAATATACCTATTCAAGTTTTAGTGCGGTGCCGGGACGGTAAATCCGGCTACTTTAGAAGCAGATCTGTTAATGTGTATACGGATTAGTATTTGGTCGCTGTAAGGATACGTTCACATTGGCTAAATCGGTCAAATAAATAGTACAAGGAAATAAAAAACAATGACGATACCATACAATGACACTTTATTGCCCTATAAGTACATACATACATGTGGGCGATAGGCTGACCCTCTGTCACTGCAATAGTCTCTCTCCACTATTATAATGCCCCCAAATTTGTCAAACGTGACATCAGATGGTTTTATTACCTCTGGTGTTCTGCCTACCCCACACGGGATACAGGCGTGAAGTTATATATGTATGTAAAAAGAAAATAAATCACTAAAATTTGAATCAAGTACAAACTCCAATTGTTTTATAGATACAGCGATCTAAGGTTAGATATCCATTAAAATTTTAAATGCTTACCGAATTTAGATTGCCATAATTTACACCATTACAATAATTTAATGCGCCTTTGTTTTCACTTTTAATTATTATCCATGTAAAAAGAGTCTTGTGCACAAGTTTTCCTAATGTCGAGGAATGAATAAATTTATCTAAATAGTCACAACGCAGACTGAATATCGATTCATAAAAAGTCAGTTTTTACCGATTTTCAGCCTTTGCTCTTAACGTCACAAACGAAATCGAATACCAAAGGAATTCTTTACACACCATTTGTTTCTTAACAGTCTATGCTTGAATGTTTAAACTATCAGAATGTTTAAATAATCAGAAAAAAATAAAGTACTACAAAAAATGTTCACTTTCCGACCATACAATTTGGGGTCAAATAAATTCAAATGATTACGTCACCGTTATTGATTCCGGTCTAATTACTAATAACCTTGTATATAAGAGATCTTCCTTATGAACGTCCCCTTACTTCATCTAGCGTCCAGCAAAATAAACCGGTGTATTTTTCGGTTGAGCTTATGGCTTTTGGATTATTTGCTTGCCAGGATTCGAACTAGCCTTATCTCTAAATAAATGCTAGTATTACTCTATGTGGCACCTACTTTGAGTTTCAAAATTAGTATTTCCTTAGGATAAGAAAAGTATTTTCAATGTTAACTACAAACGAACTATGAATTATTTGGGAATCGAATTGATGCACCTTATGATGCAAAATAATATTTAACTTCTTCTTCATCATTGCAAAACTTTATAATATTCCAACATGGATTTTTGTACTACATCCCAAAAAAATTCGAGACTTAAGAAGAGCCTTACAAGTCTTTCATTCAAAAAGAAAATAATCTAAGTGTTACGGAACTATTTCATTTTTTTCGCCCTAGGAAAAGATTTGGCACCCACTTAAGCAAGCTCTAGTAGGAGAAGGATGAATCCTTTTACGGACGAAAGGGTAATCTAAAGTGCTGTTAGCCTCAAAGGCTAACAGGTATAAAATACCCTAACAGTGAGAAGACCGGATGAACGACGCGGTCATTAGACTCCTCAGTTTCCTGAGTATACCCACTAAACATCCCCCTTTTATGATCCGCCTTGAAAAAGGCCATTGATCATGGCCATTGAGCGACAGCCACTCGGTAGATAGAGGCTGCGTAGTGGACGACACCCTGACGGCTTGCCCGCATTGGATGAAAGCCTAAATAACAAAGCTGAGACTTAGAGATTATCTAGAATGACGAGACTCACTCTAAGATAGGAAAGAAAAATAACGTTTAGAACGTTAAGAAGGTTTGCTGGAGTTTCCTAATAAGTGGAGCGAACTAGGTTAAGACTGAAAGGGCATCGTTGAAACTCTCAGGTCTGGCATCAAGCCGGTTGCGATTGAGTCTCAACACGGTTACTCTAACCTGAAACGGAAGTAGGAATGACCTTAAGGGCCTTAGAGATGGCTGGAGGAGCGCTTGAGCTAGGCTAAGGACGCTCTCTCCAGTTTTCGATGTGCTTTATGGTATAGCCCTGGCAGCACGAACGCTCGGGAGTGGACAACTATTTAATATTGAGCCACTACGTTACTTAATACATGGACTCCTACTTGAACCTCATCTTTACTTACCATTAGTACTTATATTAGTACTTACCATTACTTACCGGGTAATAAAACACTTTTTTATTTCTTCAACGAACCTTTATAATTGCCGGTGCAAGAGAGTTATTCGTCATCTTGCACAATAAATATTTCCCTTCGATTTTATCTAATGTTTTAGTTAATCTTTCGTAAATTTAGTTGGACTTGCTGCACAGTGTATTTGGCACTATAGAACAGCCTGATACACAGTCATCCTTAAGGAAGCGTTATCATTCAAAAAAGAAAAAATATTTTGTTAACTTTATGTTCCTACTGATTTTGAAGCTTCATAACTTAACTTGATATTTCGAACAAATTTCCACCAGAGGCTATCTATCAATCTACATTAAAATAGACTGTAGGCTATTTCTACCACTGTTTCTAATACGCTCTGAAACATAGACTAAAATTTTAAAGTAACTTGTAACCTTTTTTTATACAAAAAATTATAACCACTTTATCATACACAAAATTATATTTTTCTTCCTAAAAAACTTCAACACCACACTAAAACGTAACTTCGCAATACGACCCACAACACATTAACACTTAGCTCGCAGCTTTCGATGCCATCTCCGGCCCCACATTATCGGTTTATATCCCCTGGGGCTCAGGACAATACTTGCCAATAGGGAAATTCTAAATTTTAAAAATTCTTTATTTCGTAGGGACATAATTACACTTGGAATAAGTAAAATTATTTAAAAATTAAACTGGATCGCGCCACTTCGGAAAGTCGGTCTGTTGAGCAATAATTTAAAAATATAAAGAATAACAGTTTATAGCCAGAGAATTCCATCTTCTTGCATCCGGATATCCTATAGTAGTCCTATTCACACAATCCTTTTTTTACCATATCCTTTAATCTATCGTAGACTAGACGGAACTCTCATACATAACTTACTGACTTGACATTTCGAACAAATTTTCATCAGAGAGCATTTGTCAATCGTCATTAGATAAGATTAGGTTGTATTCGACATTACAATCTCTAATTTTAAGTACAGAACGCAGTAGCTCAAGCTTTACATTACCTGTTAAATTTCTACAACCAATTTTAACTTAATGTCGAGGGCATAGAGTTCAGATTCAAGTAATTTTTTTTGACAGATTTGTAACGCTTGATTTGCTGCCTTCTGTCTTCAAAATCAGTTTATGTTAGCTACTTTTTAATTTTACGTCTCATAATTTGACATTAGAGACTTAAATTTAGCGAACCTAATGTGGAATCGAGATCATTATGTATATTTTGACCACCATTTCTATGCACTTTGAAACGTTGACTAAAATTTTAAAGCTCACCAAATAACTTTGCGTTACATCAAATAATAACAAAGAAATTAAAATTACTGTTTCATATATAACATTTTTTCTTCCAAAACGTTTTCAACACCACCCTAAAACATAATTTGGCAATACGACCCAAAACACATTAGAACTTAGCTCGCAGCTTTCGATGCCATCTCTGGCCCCACATTATCGGTTCATATCCCCGGGGGCTCGGGACAATATTTTCCAATAAGACGCTGTAATGATGCTCCTATCATTACTGTCTCAGGGTAACATAAATTAATACAAGTTTCCTTGGTTTGCCCCATTTTTATGGCATGTAGGGTGATTCCAGTGTGAGACTTCTTTTGATAACTTAGAGTTATCTATTCATAGAATGTTACAGCTGCTTCTCTTCCCGGGCATACTGTAAAAGTCAGTTAAGGGATAGAGGTTTTATTGGAGTTTTTTTTTGTAGGCGATAGACTGACCCCCTTTCATTGCAATAGTCTCTCCTCACCATTATGATGCCTCCAAATTTGTCAAACGTGACAACAGATTTTATTTTATCCTCTGGTGTTCTGCCTACCCCATAAGGGATACAGGCGTGAAGTTATGTATGTAGTTATCTATTCATGGGTTAGAGCTAGTCGTGGTTTTGTGTAATTGTACAATTCATTTCATGTTTGTTTAATGCATTAGGATTCTCAATTTTTTTATGCAATGTTAAAATTGATATTTTAATTGCCAGTTTCTTTAAAATTTATTTATCGAAATAGTCATGAATACAGAGTTTAGAAGTTAGTACAAGGCGTCATTTTCAGTAATTTATTTGAAGTATTAACAAAGTAATTTATTTGAAGTATTAACAATAGAGAAGTTGTCGTGGCGCCGTGGTTACTGTGTGTATCATATGATATCACAGATTAAGCAACGTTTGGTGCGGTCGGTGCTTGGATGGGTGACCGCCGACCATTTATTTCTCACGACGACTTCCGTGCTTCGGAGGGCACGTTAAGCAGTCGATCCCGGGTGCTGTATACTTGTATACAGTAGTCGTTAGGGTTTGTCAGAAGCCACTTTGGCGCCCTGAAAATTCTGACATCCACCACCCAGCACTGGGCCAGCTTGGTGAATTATTGCCTATACTCCCTCGTCACCCAGGGGAGAGACTCATTCCCTGCAGTGCTCATTTTAAAGAGTTGTGATGATGATGATGATTAACAAATATTAATAGGACACTAAAGTAAACACAGAAAAGTCATTTTGAAACTACTGGAATATATTCTAATTACACTCTTAAATAAAAAAGCTTTAGTACCGTAAATTTTATAATTTTTAAAATTTAATTTTTTTTTTATCATCAGTAAATAAACATAGCTTGTTGATAAAACAAGACGTCGAATAAATACACTAATCCCAATTTGCTTTTGTAAATACATACTATCATACCTAAAACTACTCGTAAACGTTGACAAATAAACTCAAATAAGTTTACACACACACAAATGATCGTTTCAATCGATCGTTCATCACCGTGGCTGGAAATAGGCCGTTTAATTAAGCAAATTTAAATGGTAATAAAAATTATTTGCAAGTACACTTTATTCGTTGAACTATCACATATCAACTATACTTACCTAAATGTACAAAAGGGTTTCGTATTCAGTCTCATTTCGGAAGAACCTCAGAAATATTTGGGTTCTAATAAAGGGAAAACAGAAGTATCGACGCGGCTACGTCTGTTTGTCTTACTTATTGGTTTCCTGCACGGTAGCCCTTCCAAATTGTTGTATATGTGCAGCTACTGCGAAAACGCAATTTTCAGTTACCTACTTATATCTACATACATGACGGACTTCTTATACAGGGTGACTGGTGGGTCACTTTTGAAATTCAAGGACGTAATAGTTTGAGAGCATAGATAAAGAGAAAAAATTAAAAAATTGAAAGTTAAAGAATTGATTACGCAACGCATGGATACGCTAGCGTTGGCAGCGGTCCGCGTGCCAGATCACGTGCCGCGATTGACTCAGTTGTATGTAAAGTAAATAGTAACATAGTAGTATTTATTTATTGAGAACTCTAGTGGAAAATTAAGTACCTACTTTTATTACATAATTATGATCAGAATCAAGTACAGAGTGCTCTCCTTCGGTATCTAAAATGTGTCACCACTCACCCTGTAGAGGGAAAATATTCTATGCGAGAAGTGGTCGTAACTTGTATGATGAATAAAATACGTTTTCTTAAGATTATTTCTAATATTCATATATGCAAACATGCATTTCTTAGATTCTTTTTCCTTTATCTAGTAGGTATCCTTAATGCTCTTCAACAAACTTAAGTAATGTTTATTGATGTTTACTTTCGTTTAAGTCGAAAACAAAGCCCCTGAACTTAGAAAACTATGTTAAATCCTTGCAATATTAACATGATTAAATAGCTTTTCTGTGATCGATTTACTTTACACCAACTTGTTGTATAAAAAGGCGGAAGCTAAAGAAATATTAATGTTAGTAGGTGATTAATGCTTTATACTTTTTGCCAACCTACAAGTTAACTCCACGAATCTCAAACCATCGCCAAAAAACAAAAATTAACATATCTTTCTATCTTCTATGAACCAATTTTTATATCCTCGTAAAAAATCTTTGAGCAAATTTCAAAGATTTCAATTCCGCGAAAGAAAATAACATACCGATTAATCACAGAGTTGTATCCTCTATAGACGGACCAGCATTTCAATATAAAATTTCCCTTAGGATATCGTAGAATAAAATAAACTGAGAGGTTCCGTAGTTATTTTAATATTCCGCAGAAATTTTAAACACACCACATTGAATATATTCTTTATTTATTCTCAATTCCAGCCCATATGATATATTTCTTACGATGATTATCTAGTACATATTATGACTTAAAAATTAAAGTAATTAACCACATCAAATTAAAACGTTTTTAACCGGTCTTAAAAAAAATATTTTTTATTTGTTTCTTTAGATTGCATAGACTCAAATCTCGGATTTTTTTACAGCTGAAAAGAGAAAGAAAATATCCAAGTTGAATAATATGAGAAATTGTGAAACTTAGGTCCTATGAAAATATTACCTACTTAACTTTATTATGTTATTTTACTTTAGTCGCTATAACATTACTTTTGCGTTTATTGTTAATATACATAAATAGACTTTAATGTAAACAAATGCTCTGATATCTTAAAACTGACAAGACACTCAGCCCTAACTTTTTTTAATGTCTCTCCTATTTATGCTTGGTGGTAGGATCCCTTCTGGGTCCGCCTGGCTAGCGACCACCCTTTATATAAAGTCTGCCGCCAAATGTTACCGCTCCGGCGGTAATGAGTTCCGGCAATATTGTATAAAGAGCCAGTTCCTTCCTAAACCCGTGTGCTTCCATCTTCGACCTCATCGTCACTTACCATCAGGTGAGATTGAGGTCAAACGCGGGTTTAGTCACTTATAAAAAAAAAAGTAAATATTCTGCTTATCCTCAGTTTTATTTGTATGCCCTTTGATATTTAAATAATTAACCATATGAAAAACCCAAATAAAATATCACTGCAATCAGTTTGATTTTTCCGTACCCACTTACACCCAGTTTATTCAATCGGGAACCCTAATACTGTACAAATGGTGGCAAATTTCAAGAATATGGCTAATTAATTATTGATGGACCTTTGAATCGACCAAAAAAGTTAGCTATTTGACTTTGATGTACATTTTTCCCTTTTTAATCTTGTTCTGTACATTTTTGATAAGCTTTTGTTTATTTTTATTCATCTTTGGTAAACGTATTCAATGAACTAAGAATTAAAAATAATTATATTTATTTTACTCTTTTTGGGTTACTAACATATAAATAATTACATAAAGGTTTTGAAGTTTTTAGCACTTTAAAATATGAATAGATGAAAGAAAAAAGAATTTGGTTCAAAAAATAACTGATTGCACAATTGTTGAATATTTTTACAACTATACATTTACATTCAACATGGTTAAATTTGTCAATAAATGTATTAGAAATTAAAAGAAAAAAAGAACATACATTATTGAGAAACAACGCTAATAGTTTGAAAAAAATTGATGTGAAATAAAGCGGAGGTCAAAGAAATAAATAAAACTAGTTAAAGTAAATTCTATGCCAACAAAAGGATTCCACTCAGCTTGGTTGTCGCAGCAAAGGTGAAGAGAATGCTGAGATGCTAACTTTCAGTAGAACCATTCAATAAGAGGTAGGTAGGTCAAGTTTTTACAATTTCAGTCCTAATGTAATATACATAACATGTTAGCAGGATGTCATAGTATTCAATGCAAAAATACGAGTCTGTGTATAATATCTTATCACAAACATTTTAAATTTTAAGTTTAAATGTTTGCAGATTATAAAATTTATTGAAATACTTTATCTAAATGCTGGTTATTTATAAAAAAAGGTAGTTTCTCACTCATATCAGTTAGCGTGCAACCATGTCTTAGAACTCAAAAAAGACAAATCCATCAGTTAATTATACCAAAGACATTTTTGAGCAGAAAATCACTACCAAACCTTGCAAAAAAGCCAGAAGCTTAATCACCAATAAACGAAACTTTTATCTAAATTAACTTCTAAAAATCTATAATTAAACCTTTTAAATCAAGGATTAACTTTTAAGTCTCGTTTAAGAAAAGTGTTCTTAATCTGATAATTGTCACTGATTGGGGAGAGCGTGGAGAGCTGTCAATTAAAACTGTGGAATAGTTAAAAAAAAACTTCTTTAGTTGCCTAAAATGCTGCATTGGGAATATTTTTTATTTTGCCTTTTTCATAATGAATGATTCCCGCTTGGTGGTAGGATGCCGTCAGGACCCGACTGGCTAGCGACCACCCTTCATATAAAATCTGCCGCCAAATATTACTGCTCCGGGGGTGATGGGTTCCGGCAATAGTTCGACCAGTTCTTTTTTAAACTTGTGTGCTTTCATCGATCTCATCGACCTTGTTCGACCTCATCTTCACTTACCATTAGATGAGATATAAAAAGTGTATTTTAATGATTTGGAATTAAAATTAAAGTTTGCGACTGTAAAACGAATCAGAAAAATAAACTTATGAAATTTATTTTTTCTTAAGCTCTATAACATATTTATTTATTTATTCTTGATAAAAAGATCTCTACCGAACAACCTAAGCAATACATAACAAAAACTTATACTTCTAACAAGCAAAAAAAATAGAAACTTGATACGTATCATGAGTCTGTACAAACAAGATTTTGACAAATCGAAAAGTTTTTAGACTTGAAAATAAAATATTGCTCGTCGCTATTCTTGATGCAACATTTTAAATACCCAAGCTTGTATTGCCATCTCTACTGCTGATTAAATAAAGCGAGTCAATTGATACTAAACTGGCATCACCGAGCCCTCTTCCGTTTCCGGTATTTTTAATTATGGCAATCGTTTTTTTTTCTCCCTCGAAATGTGGCAGCTAAAGTGTCCTTTAGATTTTTACATGTGGATGGTTTTTTAAGTAGAATCGATTGTAATAAGTGGTAATATTTTATTATATACCTTTAGATCGAAATGGCCATTAGATAGAAATAGATCGCTTCTCTAGCTCTTGTACCTACTCTAAGTTTCTATTTCTGTAGATTATCAAAACATATGTTTGTAGTTGTGCAATAAAGAGTACTATAATAATAGTTTATTACTATTATTATTGGGCATTTTAACAACTACATGCCTTTTTAGGCGGGAAAGACCCGACTATCGGACCAGTCAGTCGGGGATCAGGGCAAGAGAGACAGAAACTAAAGAACGATTCGGGCATCCTCGAGCAAAACCGCTTTTTGCATGCGAGTTGGAAGTGAAATACCGCCAAATCCCAGCCTTCAAGGTGTCTGACCATTGTAGCTGGGGTCAAACCGTTTGCGGATATTACAACCGGGATGATTTCTGTGGACAGTACTTCCCACATTTCGGTCACCTCGTGTGCAAGGTCCAAGCACTTGCGTTGCTTTTCGGTCTCGGCCTTCACGAGGTTCTCGTCATGCGGGATAGTTATGTCCACCAAAAACACCAAAATTATTATTATTATTAGAAAAAAATACTATTTATAATTTTGAAGTAATAATGAGGTCTAAGAAGACATCACTCTAGTTTAGGTATGAATTGGTTCTTTGAGGCAAACACCAATATGTCAATAAAAATTAAAATGTGTTTTGAGATGTGTTTATTTAAGAAATGGTTTTATTTTGGAGTTTTACTTAGTGTTTTTATTTGCTCTAGCTTTAATAGTACACTCCAAACAATACAAGGAGTCATTTGTTATTGTATCTATTCGTAGATACAGTTTCAACTCGTCATTATGGCCTGTTTACTTTACACAGGTCAAATCTTAGTTATAGCCAAAGAGTGTGTAATCTTAGATGCGAAGTAATAAATGTGTAGTTACTAGTAAAATAAAAATAACATATCAATGTATGCCGTATGCATGCTATAAACCTCTCGAGTATCTTATTGAACCAGCCTATAGTGTCACTTTATTCCATAGATACAGAAGCTAACTATACCAACTATTAATATTGTCTTAAGTTTTCACGATTCATAATTTAAATAAAACTACTTTTTAAAAGGAATTATCGTGTTTAATTTATATTTTACATTTTAACTTGACGTTTCGGTATAACTTTTTCCACTATCAATCTGACACCTGACACCTCAGTCGCTCTTGACCACGGGGTCTGCAAAAACACCGAAACGTCGAGTTGAAAATTTAAAATATAAATTATACTTACGCGATTAATCCGGTTAAAAAATAGTTTTATTTATACCAACTATCTTTATTTTAATTTTTTTTATTTTTTACCAAAAAAAATACATGAAAAAGACATGTCAAACGTAAAGACGTAAAGAAAGAGGATTTAATTAGCTTTCCATTCAACTTTCCTTTTCAAGCAAGGATAGTTATGATTTTAGCTAGAAATATGCATTTTTTTAAAAACAATTAGTGTTGAAGAAGTGGTTAAATTTTTTTATTTGCATGAACTATCAACAACAAAAAGAAATATTAAATCGTAGGCATATTTTTAGTCTGCATACCCGAGCCACTAGCTTTGTATGTTCGGCCAACCCTTACCAACACAATGGATAGAAACGACAAAAGTCGCATGTCGCGTGTCATATGTCACTCTGACAATCGACGAGATATGACCAAATATATACAGGGTGTTACTAGTTCTGTACGCTTTAGGAATTTTTCAATAAGGAGTAAGAGATATACATACATGACTTCAAGCCTGTACCACTTATGGGGTAGGCAAAACACCAGAGGTTAAAAAACCATCTGATGTTACGTTTGACAAATTTGGAGGCATTATAATGGTGGATGGAGAGAGGCTATTGCTGGGACAGGGGTTCAACCTGTCGCCTGCAAAAAAACCTCCAATAAAACCTCTGTTCATGAACACTAATATTTACTTTATGGGCGGATCGAACCCATGGCATTTGGGACAGACAATATTACCCCATCGCCCCGGTGGTAGTCAAATATCCACTAATCGTGATCTAACCAGGAAAGCTCAAGAAGTTCATCGTTAGGCATTCGAATGTTAACTTCGTGCAATCATTATTCTTTTTCATTTCTGGCAGTTAAATGCCTAAGTAACTCAAGGCCTTAAAGTGGGCATATCGAAAAAGCTTGGCTGTGAGATTTAATAATAGTTTTTCGTGTCCAATATGTCTAAATAATTAAATGTTGGAAAACTATACAAAAATATTCATCTTACTAATATTATAAATGTGAATGTTTGGATGTAAGGATGTTTGTTCCTCAATCACGGCGGAACGACTCAACGGATTTAGATTAAATTTGGCAAAGTGATAGTGTATAGTTTGGAATATTTAATTTATTAATATTTTATCCGGATATTCCTGCGGGATTCAAAACTGCGCGGTTTAAACAGCGAAAACAGCTAGTCATTGATTAAAAAATTTAATAAACTTAAGTACTTATTAGCATTAATTACCGAATGATTGACATACCACATCAATAAAATTATTATTTTCCCAGCATCATATCTTTCAATTTATGTATATTTTCTTTCAAAACCAGTTTAAAAGATACTTAAAAAAATATTTTAAATATATAAAAATAAAAATCTTACGCAAATCACTCTTCAACACCCTTTACATGACATCCTAGATGCTGCACAATCTAAACGCCATCTATTGTCGACCGTATCGGTCGCACTTGGCTGGTCGCTTTATACCATCGACTTTGTACTATTTCCGAGGTGTTGGGTATCCATAAGTCACTTTGTTACTTGCTTTTTGTTTATAGAAGTATCTAGTGTTAAGGTTCGATGCCTTTGAACTCTTGATTTGATGATGGATTTTCATCCGGTGGGCCAAAAATGGTGAACATTTAAGTGACAAGACAACTTATCAATTAAGTTTACGTCATTATATCATGTTTGTGTTTGTTTTATTTCATGCAATGGTCAATTTTTACTGTACATATTTAATTCGTATAATTCTGACTGAAAAAGTGTGCCAAGAGTTTTTTTCCGCCTGCTTTTTTTGTCTCTTGGTCTACTGTAATATCTTATTCAATAACTATCAACAACTAGTTAAAGCCGAAGTATGTGATGACTGAATTCATCAAGTGTTTTGTGAAATTCCTAAGATGATCTCTTGTGTTAAGGTTCGATGCCTTTGAACTCTTGATTTGATGATGGATTTTCATCCGGTGGGCCGAAAATGGTGAACATTTAAGTGACTTGTGACAACACAACTTATCAATTAAGTTTACGTCATTATATCATGTTTGTGTTTGTTTTATTTCATGCGATGTTAAATTTTTACTGTACCTATTTAATTAGTATAATTCTGGCTGAAAAAGAGTGCCAAGAGTTTTTTCCGCCGGCTTTTTTGTCTCTTGGTCTACTGTAATATCTTATTTAACAACTATCAACAACTAGTTAAAGCCGAAGTATGTGCTGACTGACTTCATCAAGTGTTTTGTGAAATTCCTAAGATGATCTCTTACAGTGTCGTCTTATTTGAACCTTTTTGTAAAGAGTAATGTTCACGGTCCATACAGTCTCTGACCTGTCAAACTACTTTTTATTAGTTATGTGAATGTATGAACATGATATTGCCATTGAAATGCGGCCTGTTTATATTTTAACTGTTGGTGCAGACTTGATTTAATTTCTTAATTCGAAACGATATTGGGATTTTCATTTCAATTGGATAATACTAGTAGTCTATTGAGTAACTTGAGAGGGTGAAATATTAAAATCCTTGCTGCAGTTTCTAATAAAAGTAAATACATACATACATAACTTCACGCCTGTATCCCTAATGGGGTAGGCAGAACACTAGAGGCTATTAAAGCCATCTGATGTCACGTTTGACAAATTTGGAGATATTATTATGTTAGAGAGACTATTGCAGTGACAGGGGGCAGCCTGTCGCCCGCAAAAACGCCAATAAAATGCCGACCCTTAACTGACTTTTACAGTATGCCCGGGAAGAGAAGTAGCTGGCACATTCTATGTTTTTCTTTCGCTCCCAGTCCAGCATAAGTAAATTATTTGGAATAAACCGAACATGAGCTATTTTTTGCACTATAATATGTTATTTTAATACATTTCATGAGTTGACAAAAATCTGACAGGTCAGCTATGAACTTTCTTTGATGTCTAGGAAACGAAATCAAGACTGGTACCTACACCATTTTCTTGGCACCCTATACAGGTCATAAATTCATTAGATAATCAACGAATGCAAAGCATCAAGGAACTAAGTAAACACATAATGTTTCGGTTTCCGTGGCGCAGTTTGGCTGCGCTGCGAGAGGTCCTGGGTTTAAGTCCCAGCCGGAACAGTTCAAGAGAAGAAGTTTTCTTAACAGGCTCCGGCCTGGAATATATACTAGAATACCCCTTGTTTCACAGTGTACGGAGACGTAACACATGCCATCTGGTTGGCGAGTCAGTTTGTATAACTCATAATTCATTTATTTATAGGTACTTGGTGTATAACGTGTAAAAATACATACATACACAACTTCACGCCTGTATCCCTTATGGGTTAGGCAGAACACCAGAGGCTATAAAACCATCTGATGTCACGTTTGGCAAATTTGGAGGTATTATAATGATAGAGAGAGACTATTGCAGTGACATGGCGTCAGCCTATCGCCTGCAAAAACGCCAACAAAACCTCTGTCCCTTAACTGACTTTTACGGTATGCCCGGGAAGAAAATCAGCTGGCACATTCTATGATTTTCTTTCGCTCCCAGTCCAGCATGGAAGTGTAAAAAATATTTCAATCAATACGTACATTGAATTCCTTACTAAAAAACTTTCCCTTAATACTAGGAACAACAAAAAAACAATAAATTCCACAACCGAAACATCAATTTGGAAGCCACTTTTCTTAAAAAATAGCCTGGAACTGCCCTCAATCAGTTTTCGACGAAAAAGAGCTTCAATTCAATTGGCAAGATAACTTTCCCGCCTTTAATATTGTTAGTCTGACCACGGATATCCCACGGGTGGGATTTACCCATAAATTTTGGATAAGTGATTTTTCCCCTTTCAATTTTTCAAGACGAGTTGTACCCGCGTTTTTGTTCTAAAAACATTATGGCTTCTTTGAGTTGTTAAACTGTTGTAGCAAATAATATGAGAACACTTGATTTTATATACAACTTAAAAGTAACTAATTGTTTATTCTAATTTCATAATTGACGATTTCTTAAAAGGCAAGCATGCAGTTTTAAACGCGTAGCTTTTGAACCATTTGCAATTTCAAATAATCAACGAATGCAGAGCATTAACAAAACCGACTTCACGTCAAAACTTTGGCTGAGTTATAATGTCATCAACGTAAACATTGTTCGAAATTTGAATTTTTCTACGTAGCACTCAATTGGTTTCGATGAAGTTTATATGGGACTAACTATGAAGTATTTTCTACCATATGAAAGAAGAATTTTCATAATTGTCTGAAATATCGTGTAACAAAAACGAATTGAGAACCTCCTCCTTTTTTGGAAGTTGGTTGATGAAATAAATATTACCTTTTCGGCAAGTCTGTCCCTTTATGGCAATTATTAATCTCATCTGATGGTGGGATCAGCCTTTCTTATTTTCTGCTTCCACTTCGACCTATTAGACGTGTCGTCCTGAGGAGCTCCGCAAGATCTCAGGCCTTTTTTGACTACATCTAGCCATCTGATTTTCGGTCCTCTTTACCTCTTAACCTGGATGTTTTAGCAGGTTACTAAAAATTTTGAACTACGCCATTTTTGTTAACCTTACTAGATAGTTATTTATTATCATTTTAAGGACCGAACAATGTTAATATTTTATACTATTACAGTCATAAGTCATTAAATTTTTTACAAAAAGCTCTGTAAGAATACAAATTAAAAACCATGATAACTCTGCCTTTATTTTATTTATCGTAACTAGCGACCCGCCCCGGCTTCGCACGGGTGCAATGCTGATACACGCTCTTGCCGCACCGGGCGGCCGGCCGGTACCGCCGCAAACGCTACGTCCCGCAATTTTTAAATCTGTAATATCTTCGAAAATATTCACTTAAATCATACGGTGTAAAAGGCCATATAGATCTATATTAAATGAACAATGTATTCAAGGTATTTAATTGGATAAGCATTAATGCTGTATTGGTTAAAATCGCTCCGAAAATTAGCCATTATTTGTCGTAAAAAGTAAATGACAAAAAAACGTTATTGTGGGTTATCCATAAGAGATAGACATATACCATCACGGACTTTTCTGTAGACCTTTTCAATGTGTACAATACTTAGTACATTATTTTGATAAAACTCGTAGGGTTCAGCCTGCGTTTGCAATGTGAGCGGAAAAAATGTAATTATTTACGACATCACATTAGAAACCTCAAAAATAACAGTACTTTTCCACTGTTTAATGGATGTTATTATACATATAAACCTTCCTCTTGAATCACTCTATCTATTAAAAAAAACCGCATCAAAATCCGTTGCGTAGTTTCAAAGATTTAAGCATACAAAGGGACATAGGGACAGAGAAAGCGACTTTGTTTTATACTATGTAGTGAAGTATAAAACCCTAAAGTGAGCCTTTAGAGCTATTTAAAGTTTTCGTAAGCTAGTTTAAATTCATTCAATAGCTCCATGATGCAAACCACTTTAAAATTTATTTAGTAGTTCCGATAATTATTGTCCTGAACACACAGACATACGTGGCCTTTTAAAAGATGTGGAAACACGGAATTTTAATTTACTTCAAATACAAAAAAAAATAAACAAACAATCTTAAACCTAATTGGTTGATTTTGAAAAATCGTGTCGATTTTCCAAACCATTTGGGAAACCGACGTATAAATATTTAACCCTCCAAAGGCGAGGTCCAAGAGATCATTTGTCTTAACGGAGTCACGTCTTTTGGACCCCGGGGTCAGAGTGAAGGGACATTGACAATTGACGAAATTGCTTTATTTCAGGTCAGCTTTTGGATAGAGTTTCTATAATTCTCTCTTCACCATAAAAACCTGACTCTTTTTTTGTTTCTTTTATTGTAATTGTATTCACTTGAGATATAATAATAAGAAATCTAGTGCTGAACAATGGCAGTGACTGATTATTTCAAAAAAATCTATTTGGATTAACAATGCTTTACCAGCCTATGGGTCAAACTAGAAAAGACTTTAATAATAAAAAGCTTTCTAAAACGGTTTTTTTCCTCTATGATTTTACATAATCGTAACTGGGAGCGAAAGAAAAACGTAGAATGTACCAGCTGCTTCTCATCCCGGGCATACTTTAAAAGTCAGTTAAGAGACAGAGGTTTTATTGGCGTTTTGGTGGGCGATGGGCTGACCCCATCACTGCAATAGCCTCTCTCCATCATTATAATACCTCATTTGTCAAACGTGACATCAGATGGTCTTATAACCTCTGGTGTTCTGCCTACCCCATAAGGGATACAGGCGTGAAGTAATGTAGATACATGTATGTATTGGGTTGGGAAAAAAGTTTCTTCGCATTTTTTATAAGACAATTCAAAACATTTTTTAATAAAGTTTATTGACATTTAACTAAGGTATGTATGTACCATTTTGTTCGATAACCTTTTGCCATCTTGTAGGTAGGGACATGATCCCATAGCTATAAAAATTTTGGGACCTCTCATCAAAATACCGCGACAAGTGGATTTGGCAGTCCTCTCGTGATGTTAACCTAACACTGCCTAAAGAATTCTGAAGAGACCGAAACAGGTGGAAATCTGAAGGTGCAAGGTCAGGACTATACGGCGGATGCACTAACACCTCCAAGCCAAACAGATATATATGTGTGTGGTCTAGCGTTATCATGTTGAAACACCACACCCCTTCTGTTGATCAAATCCGGCAGCTTTCTCTCAACTTCTTGATTAAATCCCATAAGTTGTTCGCAGTAGAGTTCAGAATCGATAGTCCTGCCTGGTGGTAACAGCTCATAATGAATAATGCCCTTCCAATCACACCACACACACAACATCACCTTATTGAGAGTTAACCCGGGTTTCGCCACAGTCTGTGAAGCCTGACCGGCCTTTGACCACGACCTTTTTCGCACGTTCTTGTCGAACGACATCCACTTTTCATCACCCGTTATCAGCTTCATAAATGATTCGGTTTCGTTACGTCGTAATAAAGAATCACAAATGAGTACAAATGAACCGTTCATTAGGTTTCTTTCAGTGAGCTCGTGAGGTACCCAAATATCGAGCTTTTTTGTGTACCCAGCTTTTTTCAAATGCGCCAAAACTGTTTTGTGCTCATTTCCCAGTTCTTCAGCTACGTCTTAACTACTGATATGTCAATCTTGCTCCACTTTTTAAAAAATGGCACCCATTTTATCCGTAATAGGGCGACCAGAGCGAGGTGCATCTTTGACATCAAAATTTCCGGATTGAAAACGCTTAAACCAAATTTGTGCTACTCTCACAGACACTGCACTAGGTCCATAAATATCGCAAATTTTTTTCGCGGCTTGCGTTGCATTTTTACCTTTTTTGAAGTAAAATTTTAAAATGTATCGAATTTCTTCATTACATTCACTCATCTTGACAATACGAAAAACAAATGAAAATCACACATCATGGGAATCATGTTCTTTAGAATTTTAACTTTCAATGATACCAAAACCAGCCAGATACAAATACTATAGCCAAAGAGATTTTATTACAAGTTCATACATACTATAATGCGAAAAGACTTTTTCTCCAACCTATTATGTAATTTTACATTTTAACTTTACCTACGTTTCCTTTCTTAACCGTCCCGTTGATCACAGGCGGCTGCCCACGGCCTCTATGAATCTATTTAAAAAGTGATTAATTTGTTGAAAGAATATATAAAACACTGATGAATTGTGAAAAATTAAGACCATAATTGTTTCTTTTATTTTACAAGCTCTCTAAAATCTTAACTCGGAATAAACAACGAGTCGATATTTGGAGAGTTATAACAGATCGGACGCCCAAAGATAAATGTTTTGCCCAAACTATAGACAACGAATTGTATCCACTTTCATAAAAATAACAATGCAATAAAAAACTGCGTTTATCCCAATCGCATCTTGTTTTACACCCTTCCCCCGTTTATGGAAATATTTGACACAAATCAGAAGGACTATAACCCAAAATGACCCGTCAAACGAACTATATCAGAAACAATATGGCGTATCTAAGAAAATCTCCCTAAGGTTAGGGAAAACTTACTACAAATAAATATGGAGATAAAAATAAAGTTATTCTTCAAATGTCCAAAAAGTTGGGTTTTGTGACACCGTATACTTTTTAGACGTAATTTTTTTTCATTTTAATTTTTGAATATGACTGCGGTTATGTTTTTACTAACATATTGTGAGATTAATGAATATTTAAGTTACTTATTAATTAATAGCTGTAACTTTGAATTTTGTACGTGAATTTAGTTTAGTTTTGTACTATTCGTATTTACCAAAGAAACAGTACACATTAGTTTGATTGTCACATTAGGTGTTAGGTCCTAGGACATTTCCCTTTTATGGGCAACGAAGCGCATGAAGCTGGCTCGGAATTCTGACTTTAATAAAATTTATACTTATTTATAATGTCATAACGTCAAAAGATCGAAAAGCCTTCTGATATTCTATTCATTTGATGCATTTTTAAGTCGCCTGAAACTCTAGAAATGTCTAATTTTTAATTGTTTTTTAGTATATTATGTAACAAGTGAGCTAAGTTGCTAATTACAGTCGAGGCTGTGTGCTTAATAATGAGCCGAGACTGTAATTAGCAACGCTCACGAGTTACATACGACGTTTTTCAACACACTTGTGAGTAAAAGACAGACATACGTGGTCATAAAATTTATTTGAAGCAGCTGTTAGCTGCTGCGCGTCCCTGTACACACGCTTTTGTTGCTTGGAGGCGCCGTGCAGCCGCTGCTGCTGCACGCGCGCCGCCGGGACGCGCGCGCTCATATATTTAATGTATAACCCGGATCAATAAAATATGCTCTGTTTGCTCGCATGTAATTTGCACTAAGGTACAATTCAACTTTGTAGGATTCATTATATTATGCACTAGGGTATAATATATTATGCACGCGTGACTTATAGCCCAGTTTATAGTTCTAAATTCAATAGAATAATTCTCACTTTACGAGCAAGTGTGTTGAAAAATATAGTATCGTATTTCATATAACATAGAGTTTAATTTAACATCTCAATGTTCCTACATATACTACTCTATAAAACAGGGACTGTTTTTTTGTTTTAAAAAAATACTATTTCCGAGAAACTTTTCAGTTTTATTTTATTAGTACAAACAATAAATCATGAAAATGTAAGAATTTAAAAATAATTCAAAATACTCGTGTACGGTGTAACAGACCGACCGAGTGCAGATAGCCGGAGGCGAGTGGGTTAAAATGGAACAGCGGGCTATAAAACACCCTTGCTGTCCATAAATATCCCAATACGGAAGCCGGACTGTTAGCGGTCGGATGTTTTCCCGCCTTTTTTATTGGCGAAAATGGAATCGATTGGGAGGTCTTTGCTAACTGCTTTCAAGTTTACGAGTTGATTGCGGAAGATAGAGGAAATGGGGTAAAAGATTGATAGTTTGAGAAGAGGTAGATTTATGTGGATGAAATAAAAAGAATAGTTGCTTATAAAAAAGACCTCCATGGCTTTGTGTGTTTCATGAGATTACAAGTACAAGTTCGATACAAGCTTATCAATAAACGTTTTTATATTCTGGATTCCCCCATAGTTCATTACATGGTATTCCATATTACAAGCTTTGTATTGTTGATGTGATGTAAGATATCGGATCTAGTATTAGAAAAAATAATCACTTCAACAAGGAAACATAATTTTCAAAAAATATTGAGTTGATAATTTTATCTAAGAAACACCTTAAAATATTAGAAATTGAAAAAAAATTTTTACAACAACATAATGTCTTTAAATTTAAAATAAGGCCGGTATTTTATTAATAAACTTAAATGTAGCCTTATTTTATAAGTACTTAATGTATATACTTAAAGTATTTATAAAATATTTTAAATATAAACCTTCAGAAAATGTGTGTCAACATATAAGCAATGGAATTCGAATGAACGCATCCAACGCTCGACTAATACATTTTATAAAGGAGTAAAGAATGTTCGTAATTTAAATTTTTGATTCCGTCTTAAATGTAATCTACATTACAGGCGCTTGCAATTTGTGCGTTCCATTTAATAAGGTTAGACAGTAAATTTGAATAGGTCGCTGTAAGCGCTTGAATGGGACAGGAACGGAAGTCATAAAGACTGACTGAAGAAGTTGATTGAGTGAGGAATGGGTATTCTAAATTTGAAACTTTATTGGGAAAAATTGCAAATGTAATGGTGCCTAAAATATTGGGCGGTAAGAAAATTAATGGCGTCTTCCAGGCTTTTAATTTCAGACGGCGGAGTGAAGAGCTGATCGAAGTTTAAAAAATTGGCGCGTAGGAAATTGTGCCATTAAAATATTTGAGAATGAGTTAATAATAGCGCAATTTTAATAGAAATTTATTGTTATCCCTTTTAAAAAGGTGCAGTTTTTATTCAATATGTCTGTTTAAAATTTAGTTCATAAATTATTTGCTCTTTTGGATCAAGTTGAGATGTCAAGTTAGATTTTGAATGTCACAATATTGACGTTAATTATCACAGAATATGCTACCATTTAACTCTAAATCTTACGACAGCTAAATATTTTTAAAAAGTTTAAGTATAATTTTACAAAAAAACTTAGTAAAATTATCAAATAGAATAAAAATTAAATTACTCAGTTGGTAGTGCCCGCCCTGAATACGAGATCTGCTTTTGAGTCCCAGTCAAGATCGAGTTTATTGAGTGTTTTTTTCTTTAAAATTATTAATACTACTAAGTCGTCTTTTATGAGTCTTGTTATACGATGGTGCTCTTCAAATCACCACTTTTTTTATTTTATCGGCGACCAAAATTGAATCATATAGACGAAGGAAAGAACTGGTTCTTCACAAAACTTTGTCAGTGGACATTACCATGCAACAGTGATATTTGGCAGCTAGTGAGCTCGTTACTCGGATTGCTCGTCTTTCATGATAAACTTGTCCTGAGTTGGTAGGGATATTCTTAGCACATCTTCCGCAATGTTAATTTGTGCTTTATTATCAACATATCTTTATGGAACTCTTTACTTCCGTTAACCTATAAAATATATTATTTTAAGCTAACCTTAATAAAAAACCATTATAAAATTAAAAGCGCGCAAAACTTCTGTTAAAATTCAAGGTTTCACAGTACGCAGACATAATATTTGTTTTAGACAGAAAGGCGCTCTCATAAAGTTATTAAAATATATCCAGTTTAATTTAATTAGGTTTTTTTGTTCCATTTGTCCCCGACGTCCCTTAAGCACAGGTGCTGTTTTGATTTTTTGTACACTTTTATAATTTAATCATGCCTGGCTCATTGCACATTACTAATGTTAAAATGTAGGGGTTTGCATATTTCATAATTATGTTGATTAAATTATATTTAGTCCGTCATGCTGTTATGTTGTAAATATTAATATATTATATTAAAAGTATTACCAAAGAGGAAAAGGCTGTCTGCACATTCTTGCGCGAGTAATTACATAAAGCCGTACTTAGATGTATATTAAATTTGACGTTAGGTTGTAGCAGATGGTTATTTCCTTACAATATTAGCAATTTTATTTTCATAATATTTTCCTCAGTTCTTCTGGATATAAACCCAGCCTATTGCGTATAAAAGACCACCATATTCCGATCAGTGACCTACATAGAGAACTTTTACGTCACCATAGGGACACCAAAGTAACCATAGAAATGTGTTATTCAAGGGCAACCACCCCATGTCCTGCAAACTTTGGGATATTTATTTATTTAGCAAAATTGTTTGGCACTAACCATTAGCACTTCAATTGGCGCCGCCGCGTTTATGAATCTCTATCGCGATTTGAGGGAAAAAATAGTTTAATAATAAACATAGGTGACCCTGGTTAAATTTATTCAATTATAATTTTAATGATATTATTTAATTACTATTTTTTTAATAACTGAAGTCGTCGTGGCGCCGTGGTTACTGTGCATATCAAACGATATCGCAGATTAGGCGCGCTCGGTGCGGCCGGTCTTAGGATGGGTGACCGCCGACCATTCATTTCTCACGATGACTTCCGTGCTTCGGAGGGCACGTTATGTAGTCGGTCCCGGGTGCTGTATACTTGTATACAGTAGTTGTTAGGGTTTGTCAGAAGCAATTTCGGCACCCTGAAATATCTGACATCCACCAACCAGCACCGGGTCAGAGGAGACACTCATATCCCTGCAGTGGTCTCATTACACGGAGTTGTGATGATGATTTGATTACTTAAGTTGAATTGTTTTCAAATGGTTCCTATAACACTGATAATAATTTCCACAACATAACCTTGTAGTGCCGTCGCCGTTACATTAGAATCGTACCTATTGGAGGCTTCTAAAAATGGCATTTATTTATTTTACGTAGCTATATTCCAATAAAATGATATTCCATTGGAGTTATAACAATTCATAACATTTGCAAGAAATTATCTCAATCACAATCACACTTTACGTTTACGTTGTGCAAAAGTTACTTCGTAGAGTATTTATTAAATCATACCTTACGATTTATTCAAATATGGCTGCTCAGGTCAAACTTGGTCTTGAAAACTCTATCACAGTAGTTACAATAGAGTTATATGTTAAAATTACCTGCGTATGGCTAGACTGGCAATACTTTTCAAGTAGCGTTCGTAAATAAGGGCTAGTCTTCAGATCTATGTGTCGTAGGAAGCAACTGATCTAAGACAACAAATTTTACTCCTCCCGACATGATGTATTGCAGCATACGCTTAAGACAAAACAGTTCTCTTGAAATACACCCAGTAGCCAGTCTACAAAAACTCGTTTTCCAAACTTGACCATCTATCTATAACCAAGCACTCAACCAATGCACTAAGGAGGCCTCTTGTCTAAGGTTTTATTACATTTTATTATCATAAATTATACAGATAAAATAATAATTTAAAAAAAAAGAACGAAACCTGTCATCACTTACTAAAACAAAACAAAAGAACAGCAACCTGAAGCAAAACATTATGCCAAAACTTCACTCAATCTGCAAAAGACTTCTATTAAAAAGGCATCAAAGATTGTACAAGTATCTACACCAGATTGGGCGTAAACATAAATAAATGAGCTTAAATTTAAAATTATAATGGGATTGTATCCGGTGACATAAATGTGTGGAGTTTGTTACTAACGACTTGTGCTGAGATGCTTTAGATGGCAGAACAGAGATGCTGTAGAGTAGAGCTTTATGAATTTCTTTTTGCATGTGTCTAACTATAATAAAATTGCTTTTGATATAGGTATTTAGGTAATTAAATGGTAAACTTTTTGATATCCTAATCATTAGCTGAACTGATACAATAAATTATGTAATTTATAACGTATATGGGACAAACTCAAACATTTCAAGCCTTTATTAACATCCCACCGCATTTTTTAATCAATGGCTTAGCAAGAAATTTTTATTTCCGCTCTAGAAAAGTTAAATATTACAATGGTTTTATCAATTTTTGCATGCGCATGCATGTGTGCATATGTGGCGTGTAGAAATGACAAACGTAGAGTAAAATAATGAGACTCTCTTTGAATTGCTTATAATAACTACTTGTAAATTATAAAGTCACTTTGCCTAGTAAGCTGAAAAGTGGTCCTGTCCTGTAAAGTGCGTCGTAAAGGAGATTTATCAAATTTATTTTTCTGGAGTTGCCTCGCTCTTAGTATGCTGTCATATGGCGTATTTATATTATTATATTATATTATTTATTTATGCTATGCCTTATAAAAAACTAGTCCTATTCTCATATCATGTTCTCCTTTTTAAGTCGTATCTTAACCACCCATTCATTTTGTATACAAACATACTTCTAGCAAAAGTACCTTTTCTTGTCAAATAATTAATATAAGCCGCTTAGTATTTTATTTACCTTGAAAATATACTTTAAGAAAGCTAGCGTTTTTGAATTTGTCAAAAAAATATATAGTCTTAAGTTGATCCGGATACTCCACAGTTTACCCTGTGCTATAGTTTTACCTGGCATCTCGTGGCAACTAATTGTGAGTGCGGATAAAGTATGGTGTCTAAGGTAGCCTTAGTGGTAGAGCATCGCCGTGTGATGCCACCCTTATGTACATCCTGTATATATTGCAGTACTTTGTAAAATCTTGATGCAAATACATTAAAGAGTTCATAGGATAATATGGAGAAAATCGCATGTATCTATAGCTGTAATCCAGTGCTAATCACATGCGAGGAAACTACTCCTCTGGGTATATCTTCTTCGTTTTTCAGGGCCAGTAGAAGGTTTTGACCACTGCTATATAGTTGGATGAATTCGAAAGCGCTGACCTAACTTAGCTTCTGGTAAACCCTAAAGACTACTGTATGTGCCTTATAAGTCATTGTGATAGAAAAAATTAACAAACACGCGTGTATTTAATAGTAACGTTAGTATAATTCAATTTCCTATATCCAATGTTATCACAATTTTATAATACTTGATTAACTTGAGATCAAGCTATATTCTGGTTTGCAGTGTGATGGATGATATACACATACATACATAACTTCACGTCTGTATCTCTAATGGGGTAGGCAGAACACCAAAGGCTATAAAACCACTGATGTCACGTTTGGCAAATTTGAAGGTATTATTATGATGGAGAGAGACTATTGCAGTGATACTTTATAGGGGTCAGCCTATCGCCCGCAAAAACGCCAATAAAACCTCCGTCCCTTAACTGACTTTTACAGTTTGCCCGGGCAGAGAAGCAGCTGGCACATTCTATGTTTTTCTTTCGCTCCCAGTCTAGCATGGAAGAAATATCTACATAAGTTATATGTTGAATATAAAAAAAATCCAAGACAGTCACACCAACTATATGGACCTAAAATAAGCAAAGCTTGTGTATGGGATAATATGTAGCGAACTAGATAGAGGCTTGGTCAAAATTACTACGCTACTACGGTAATCGTGAGATCGCTGGTTCGATCCTGTACGGAACAAGGAAAAAGAATGTTCCAGGATTCGAATCCGGGACTTCCAGGATAGAACACAATTTATCTTACCATTAAACCAGCCGGTCGACATACTATAATTTCGAAAATCAATGCAAATATACTGTTGTTGAAGAGTTCGTATATTTCAAAAATCACTATAAATTTTCAAAAAAAAGAGAGACCATTATCTTTCTCTAACTTAGGTTTTTAAATCGTATAATTATATATTTTTATATTATAGATCGATTGATAATATTTCAAAAATAGTTCATAGAAATATATTTCATGTATTTATATATTTAATTGTATGTATGTATTAAGTATCTAGTGTATGTCATATATCTTTAATTGCTTGTAAGTTGTACGCACTTAATTTTTTCTTTTTATTCTCATTCTCCAGCCTCAGGCTTGCTGGTAGAAATTTCTTATAGAAATAAGCTTTGCCTTTGTACATTTTTTTTAAATTTATATGTTTCTTCAATTAAGTTTCTATGTGTGTACATAAATTATTGAATAAATAAAAATAAATAAATTCGTTTGAAATATAAAAAAAAAATGAAAGATCGAAAGTAATCAAATCAAAAAACCGAAAATTTGGACATAATAAATATTCGCAACACATGTACATTTCACAATACCCAACTAGGTACTCAACGAAACCCTTGTTAAAATTCTAGAATAACTTAACCGAAAAACTTAACTAAGCAAGAAACATGCAATAGTAGTTTTGAACTGTTTTTCAACGTCTTGAGACTTCTAATGCGTGTTTTGTAAGTTATTTCTGTTCCACAAGAGTTATAGCTTGGATGTAAGCTGAGCCTGTTCTAAGTTACGTTTGTAAAATACTTAATTCTATGTGGGGTATTTACTTAATTAAGATGTACTGGGTGCGAAATTTTCTAGGCTTTTTTCGGTTATTTGCATTTTATTATTAGTAGAGAAGATTGCCGGATTTCAGGATTATCGATTCCTCTCCCTGTCTACGGACTTCAGATAACCCCAGGATATCCCAATGCAATCCACTCAATACTTCCTCCAGCTCAACAATCTTTTCGTCTGTCCGCAGTGTCCTAACATTGTATGTCGCCACGGCCAAGGGTCGTCGTTGGTAGCCTGGTCGAACCCGGGGATTCTTAGCACCCCCTGCCCCGCCGTTTCCTCGATTGCTACCTTGATCGAGACTAGCGGGACCGCCGGGGACTAGGGGCCGGGGCCTTTTTTTGCGATTCATTATTTGGGGGGGGAAATGCCGTAATCGCCACGCTTGGCAGGCGGGTTGGCGATGCTGCCCGTCCTCTGGTTTGTCCCTTAGTCGACTCTTACGACACCCACGGGAAGAGATGGGGTAACGCTATTCTTAAGGCGACGCTACACGCCTCTGTGGCCTGACTGACTAGACTATGTTAGGTTTTATATTTAGTTTATTAATAAACGATATATTAAAAAAAAGTTATCAATTAATATAAATTTAATATAGGTGAATGTTTGTTCAAGCTAATATTTAACCTGTAAATTATGTATCTCTATAATGTTTTTTTGGGTTAATTTTCTCATAGTATCTACTTATAGGCATATAATCCCCCTACAAAAAAGAGTTATATTTTAAGTCTATGTTCTGATTCTAAAAGTGAAATACCGTCCTAAATTCAAAATATTTATTTGTAAGCAAACGTCATTAAATTTTAACCTCTTTTTGGTATTTTGTAGATAAATATAAACAGTGTACATCCATGATTCAAATCAATTGAATTGAAATAATCCATCCAATATGGCGTCCCGGATATAAGCATACGTGGCCATCGGCGGCCATGATTAAGGATGACCGGATGTGACGCGTGCGCCGGAAATCGACGAATAGTGACCGGTCATCTGGATGATATGGTAATAAAACTAGTTTGCATGGACTAAAGTGTTTTCAGGCTTTTTGATCTTTCAGAGTCATATTCAAATGATTTTTTTAATATGGAGGTTAATTTGCATTATTGTAAAATGAGTCTTATTATATTATTATTTTAACGTTGAGGATACCTACGACTGACTTCAATCTCACCTGATGGTAAGTAAAGACGAAATAATAATAACACTCGGGTACAGGAAGACACTGGCTCTTCATACAATGTTGTACCGGACACATCACCATCGGAGTGGTGAAAGAGTAATGTTCACGGTCCATACAGTCTCTGACCTGTCAAATTACTTTTTGTTAGGCCGGCGCCAGACTTAGCTTCAAATGTTTGAACAAATGTTTGAACAAATGTGTGGCGCTGGAATTTGCATATGTAGGCCGGCGCCAGACTTAGCTTCAAATGTTTGAACAAATGTTTGAACAAATGTTTGGACAAATGTGTGGCGCCCGGGTTAGGTATGTGAATGTATAAAGATGATATTGCCATTGAAATGCTGCCTGATTACATCTAAGTTATGTGCGCAGACTTGATTTAATTTCTTAGAAACGATATCGGGATTTGCATTTCAAGTGGATGATACTAGTAGTCTATTCAGTAACTTAAGAGGGTGAAATATTAAAATCCTTGCTGCGGTTTCTAATATTAGTAAATGATTCGGAATTAACCGAACATGAGCTATTATTTGCACTGTATGTTGTTTTAATACATCTCATGAGTTGTCAAAATCTGACAGGTCAGCTATGAACATTACTCTTTAGCGACTGGATCTTTTGGTCACTAGTCAGAAGTTCCCTGGAGCGGTCCTACAAACAAGAGGATTAGTCGCCTTTTACCAGACGCTAATCAAGAGACGCTAATTTTTTAAATTTATTTATCATTTACTAATGAGGAGCCAAACTGAGAGCATTTTTGAACAGAAATTAGTCTTAAAAAACCTAGGAGATATTAAACTCACATTAAGACTTATGACTAGATTTCAGCCACAATTAAACGTTCAATAAAGTTGATTTTAGTGTTTCAATCACTGACTTAGTATTCTAAATCTAAGCAGTAAAACTAAGATTTAGATTCAAAATTTTTAGTTTACGGTTAGTCTGATTACCCAAATTACGGTAATTAAAATGACACCAGTAAACAGAAAGCACTTAAACAAAAACTTATTCAAACTAAATTGGCACAACAAAATCTTAGTTCCACACAAGGATATAAAAAAACAAAAACTGGATGTGAACTTTGCTGCCAACTAATAGCATAACTTGGCAACTTTATATAAAGTGAAGTCGATACTATGGCAATAAATAATATGGCGTAAATAACTACGAAGAATTTGGCAGAAGCTTTTGTCCGGCTGCATTGATGTAGTGGAACTGGATATGCTCGGTAATCTAAGGTATTATTTGAAATCGTCATAGTTAGAATATGTTCCATGATTTTTACTTTGCTTTTGTGGCTATAAATACAAAAAGCACAGTCAAAATCATAGAGTAAAACAATGATAAACAGAAACAGATTAATTCTGATCTGCAATCAAAAATATTGTTTTCTTGTTTCGAATTTTATTTTAATTTATATTTGTTTGTTAAGTATCAATAGATATTCAAGGAAAACATATTTATTAAGTAAAAAATTACAAAGGTTTTTAGAAGTTTAACTTGCAGTAGAAAATATAACTTTTATGAAGGTAAGACACCACATAGTGCTGCCCTGCGCTGTTCACCAACACAAGCTTTCTTTTTGGTGTGTAAAATTTTCCATTATGATTAAAAGAGTTATTTTTAAACCAAATAAATATATTGCGGCTTACAAAAAAGGCGCACATTTTAATTTTCAAGCTCAAAAAACTGGCACTTCCATTATCCTAGGTCCCTGTAAGTCCAGCGTTCACTACAAACTTGGACAATAATCAGTAATGGCTCGATGCAGTGCCACAACTCATGTACCGTGTCCAGCAAACGTTTAGTTCCGTGTTATCGTTTATAGTTGTTTTGATTTGTTTTTATATCTTTGTTTAGTGAGTTAATTGGGAGATATTTTTAATTAATGAGACATGTGTCGGTTTGGAAATGTTTTGAAAGTTACGATGGGTCTAGTTTGAAATGGCCTGTGTCAGATTTTTTACGTTGCATTTTTTACGTTAAATCACGTTGTTTTGAATTTCACTTGATACTTGAATTAAAATATGAGTCATTGGCTAACGAATGGACATGGATTTAGAAAGGAACAAGCTCTTCATAAAATATTGCGGAAAAAAATCACTGCTTGAAATAAATAATCAGGAGTAACATATCTATACTAATATTATAAAGAGGAAACCCTTGTATTTTTGTATGTTTGTATTGAATAGGCTCAAAAACTAGTGGACCGATTTCAAAATTTCTTTTACCATTACTTAGAGAGGTTCTACCGAATCTGTATAGGCTACTTTTTATTCCAAAAATCCCGCGGGTATCGAAATTGCGCGGGTAAAACCGCGCGCAACAGCTTGTGACAAATTTTAACTTATGAAATTCCTACGATCTCAGAAGCTACGCGGATGTTAAACTGCTTGTTCATGATAAAATAAAGATGTCTACAAATATCGGGTGACATATAAATATATTCAAATTTAATAATAGAACATACCAACATTCAAAACGTAAGGGTGGACGATACAGGTTATCTGAAGCTGGGTGACCCGGTTTATCCTCGGACGAACCGGTCATTTATCAACCACCCTTTCTCTGAAGACGTCAGTCGGATTTGGGAGAAAAATGATCAAAAGTAAAATAAATAATAAATAACAACTGTTTAATAGTTGAAGAGTGGGGGGTTTTGAGCAACAAGCTCATATATTAGAAGTGATTATTACTTATCGATAGGACTGATAAAGGTATCAGACTGATAGGGAGTAAATAATTATGACGACCGGCTGGTGTAGTGGTAACATACATTGCCTTCTATACCAGAGGTCCTGGGTTCGAATCCCGGCGGCGGCGGATATCGGTGTGATGAACACAGATATTAGCCGTCAAGTCATGGATGTTTATATGTTTATTTAAGTTTATTCCAATAAAAAATATGTATTTATTCAATACGTATGTTTATATATTTCTTAAGTATATCAATTATCTAGTATCCATAACACAAGTTCTTTATGAAACTTAATTTGGGCTAGATAATGCTGTGTGAGTGTCAGAATTATTTATTTATTTATTATTATTTATAAATAAGTGGACAACGTTAAAAAAACTCTTTCAAAATTAATTAGGTATAGTTATGTTTATATTTTTCTAAAGAGAGTCGTTTTTTAGGTGCTACCGAGATTTCACAATAACATTCTTAAACCTAACTCTTGTCCATTTCAAAACCTATCAAATAAAAATTTTAGGAAACTGTGAACTGTTTTTCTCTTTCATAATTTAAGAAAAAACGATGCAGTATAATCAAAAATATCAAATAAATACAGGCAAAAAGTAAAATAACTCTTTCAGAATAAGTTGACAAGTATAAATTGTGATCGCTACCCTCATGCAAATCGTAAAGGGCTGATGTACTTTGGTAAGTATGTTATTTATGTCATATTTTGATATTGTCATACTTTGAGTGTGTCTCGTTTGATAAAGGAACCGGATGGATTGGGAATATTTCATTCTTTTACCGAAAGAATGAAATATGGGCTCGTTCTATTTTGGATATATTTTACAGCTAGGTTTATAACATCTGCAGTTTTTGGCGAAGATGAAAAATTGGAAAGTAGTTTTCTTTTACAGTTTACTAATTTTCTTTTTAATAAAAGTGTATTAATTGTTTTTTTTTTATAAAAAACTAGGCTCGTGTTTCACCACCATTCCACCCTGAAAAATCCTGTAAATTATGACATTCATCAACCAGCACTAGGTTGTTTATGATCTAGACTCATGGCCCTGCAATAGTCTGAACAAAAAGGGTTCTAATGATGATGATTAACAAGAGATGTCGCTTTAAGATCTTTAAGATTTGACGGCCTCCATGATTGAGTGATTGAGGGGCTGCGGCGGAAGAGGTCCTGCGTTCGAATTTCAGTCGGGCGAGTTTAGAAATCTAAATTTATTTAACAATTAAATATTACAATTTTTCATTAAATTTTTTTATTTTCTGAAACTACCATTCGAAAATGTGTATTTTCTTGATATAAACTAAATATCTCACACAAATATTGAGAAAGTGCGATGACAATCTTTCAAAACCTGTATAAATATTTTCAGCCAATATGTATTATGTATATTCTCAAAACTTTTGAGTCCATAGCTTAAAAACCGTTTCATTATTTGCTCGAAATTCCTCAGCGTCGCGTCGTCCGTATGATTACTAAAACCTAATACATCTCATAAGTATGTCATTATTACTAACATTTATTCAACAAATGGGGCATTTTGACTCACAATTTTGTCTAAAGTATTCATTTCCTTTACATATTACTCATATTATGATCCATTAAAGGATAGGGTGTTAATGCCTTCTGACTTATTGGACCCATTGCTCTTTGGACCCTTGGATTTAAAGTTTTAGAGGCATTTGTAGTATTTGCTTTTGGGTTTGATGTTCGGGATTCTCTTTGAAGTGTTTTTGGGGTTAAATAGGTCTTTGAACTTAAGCTTTCCGTTTTTTATAGACAAATTATCTTTGAATATAATCAATTTATGAAACTGTATTCTTCTATTATGTAAAGTAATACTGCTTTTGTTATATGTGTTTGAAACTTAATTCAGCAAGTTTATAAAATAAAATTTTAAAGTGGCAATTGTCACCTAATGATCAACTTAGTTGCATTGTTTAGTCTTGACATTTCAAAATCACCTAATCATCTCGTAAGGAATCTGAAGAAACACTTATCATCATCACATCATCACAACTCTTTGTAATGAGTCTACTGCAGTGCTATGAGTCTCTCCCCTGGGTGACGAAGAGGTTTCGGCGTAATCTTCCAAGCTGGCCCAGTGCTGGTAGGTGTATGTCAGAATTTTCAGGACGCCGAGATGGCTTCTGTCGTCTACAAGTATATAGCACCCGTCTTTGATTACTAAGATCAGCATGTGTTATGAGTCTAAACGCCTTGGCCTATATATGTGCTTAATTAAATATCAATCGGCCCTACTACGAAATCCATCTAAACTAACTTTGATAATAATATTAAATAGGATTGACACACACATTTTTGGAAAATTGTTAGGTTTTTTTTTTAATTTAAACTTTAGTATGTAATATCTTGTTGTATTTATTACTGAAAAAAAATCTCTATTTTTATCTAGGTAGAGGAAAAACCGTTTGATTGGATTCAATAATGAATACACACTTTTATATGATAGAAGAGTAAACATTGTCGGAAGCGGCTACTCTAGGCGAATGTATGCCGATCAAATTGGCGACGTTCTTAAAAAGGGCCTAGTTAAAAGTACTCGTAACCGGCGGTCATGTATAAAAAGATTAATGAACGTGGAGGAAGTGAAAGAGGTATGTCTGGATCAAGGCAATTGGTGTTCCCTTGTCTCTGCCTACCCAAAAGGGAGACAGGCGTGAGGTAATGTATGTATGTATGTAAGAATAAACATGTATCACTGAGAAAAAAAGTTTAATTAAACAAAATAATACACGCTTCGTAATTTATCATCTTATGAAGTAGATATAAATAAGCAATCACAAGTTTCAATGCAAGATTTCTTCTTATTTTATAGCAATCTGGTTTTTGACAACCCTAAATAGGTCTCTTTCATGTAGGATCGAGTAAATATCGCATCTACCAGAAGATATCAGAAATTGCCTTTAACAAGATTTTATAAGATCTATTTATATATGTTGATTAAACCTACGTTTACATTTTTTTATAAGCAGAACATATTACAAAACAAAAACAAGCCCTACAAATAAACCAAGCATAAAACATGACAAATCGCCAAACATTTCTTCGGCCAATCTTTCCAAAAATCAGAACTACCGTCATTCGTTAGACGAATATTTACATATGCAACATATACTACATCCCAGGGGTTAGTTCGGGACGTTACAATATCCAAAAAGCTTCACCAATGACAAATAGTCTTCAGCAGATCCTTGTTGGCATTTTGACAATAAATAAAGGGAAATATTAAGGAAACAGAGATAGGGTACCACGGGTCTCTTGCTTTACTACTGTAGTTTAGTTTAACTTGAAACGTTTTCTGTATTAAGATTTTAGATAACTTTTTTGTCAAGTGCAAGAATATTCCCTAATGCTAAAGATTGGTAATGCAAGCTTAACAGTGTCTTTGTTTGTGGCATAATAAGTCTGAAACCAAAAAAAATGAAATACCAAAAAAAATGCCCGCCTTTACCCATTGGGTAATACGCACGATAATCGCGCCTTTTAACCAATGTAAACACATTGACGCGCGTCATGACCAATTAACTGCGAGCGTTTCTTTCCATTTTTGTTTGCCTCGTGAAACGATGTTTTCTTTGAATAATTCTATCACTACTGGATAAGCGTATCTTCAATCTCAATTGGACTTGCCATCAGGTGATCAAATGCGGGTTTAGGAACTGTTACAAGTAAATAAAAATAAAATCCCCAATCACACCAACTACATGGCCCCAAAGTAAGCATAGCTTGAGTTATGGGATACCATGAAGCGAACTAGGGGGGAAATCTAGAATATAAATACATTAATAGATAAACACAAACACGGAACATTTTTTTTTCTAGTTCCGTGCGGGAATTCAACCTGCAACCACTGGCGTCTGAGGCAGACAGATTTTTCCCATATCGCCAAAGTGGTCGTTTAGATATGAGAAAGTAGTGTTAATACTTCTACCATTTGGTAAATTTAAATTCGTACTTGCATTGTATTGAATATCAACTTCATCTCTTATGGAACAAGCCTGGTTTCATCTTATTTTAAACTTACTGTATAAATCATTTTCTCGATCTAATAACAAAACTTAACTATTCACATGTAACAACACTACAATGGTAACCCATTAGGAACCGTTCCCTCAAAGATATGCTGTGGATTCCGTTATAATAAATGACGTGCGATGGACAAGAAGGGTTAGCCCATTTCGTATTATAGGATTATACCAGTGTGTGCCCTTGATTGATAGTAGCGCCCTTATTTGTGTATATAAGATAAATTGGGATGTGTTTACATATTTATTTTATACTGTTATTTTATTGGTTGTGAACTGAAAGGATGAGAACTGAAACATTAAAATGACAATTTTTGTACAATGATATTTATTTTGTGTGGGTTTTTAATATTTAAAATTTTCGTTATTTTCTTCTCGTGACCACGACTGTTTGGACTTGTTCGAGTCGCGTCTCGAAATAGCATTGTTTCACTAAAGCGAACACTGGCAACTGAATGGGGTAGAAAACTGCCTTCTTATTTCACTAGAGGCGCAGATTACGCTTGACCCATAACCACTATCGAATACCATATTAAAGTTAATTTTATAGTGATTTTGATCAAAGAATTAGAAATGCATCATTGCGTAGTAATAAGTTTTATAGAAAATGGATACCACAGTTTCTCTGAGGATATACACATGCGGAACTTTTGTGGATGTTACTTGATTTAAACTTTTGTGGATATGTACATATTACGGCCCACATTTTTCATATTTTGATACATGTGCTTACATTATTTTATAGGTTTACCCCAAAATAGAACACAGAACAAGCAATTTCGATTACAACTTGTTCATTTGATAGTTTTTTATGAGTCAAGCGTATGAAGCGACATCTATTTAGTGCTTTTCGTTTTCTTCTCCATTGTTTGATAAGTACAGCGAGGTTAACTTAATTACTTTACACAGAAACTGATGCTCTGGATTGATTTGTTTTCTGTATAAATTGATATTTAGGTTAGGCTATATCGTTCACATCTTGATTTATTACTAAATATTTAAAAAAAACTGATTGTGAAAACTTGGGACCTGCTTTACTTACACATTTGTTATTTACTTATATTATAAATTAAGCTGTTAGTTTTCCAATTAAATTAAATAAAATAAGTAAAAAAATTAAATAAATATGGTATTTCAATGTAAGGTAACTTCCAAGCCTAGTATGAAAATTCAAAAATCGATTTTCTGTTCACATTTTAATTTTAAATAGATGTAAGATAACCTAGGTAGTTTAAGAAATAGGTGATTTTAAAAATCTCCTTTAATTGTATCCCTTTCTTGCAACAACAATTTACCTAACACACATAAAATAGTGGAATAGTATTTTAGGTACACGTTTCACTTTACAAGGATATTGAACGTCATTTGTGTCCCGAAATTTGAGAACCGAAATGTCCGGTCCGAGGACGATTGTCAAGTCGCTTGGCTTGACCCAGGGCTGTCCAAAGCTATGATAAAACTTTCATTTTTTATTAAGTTCTTCATATTATTCAAATTTAGACTAGTATGAACTATGTTTGATTAGGAAGTTTGAGATTGAGCTGATAAAAGTGTTAAGAAGAAGATTTTGGTGATTTGAACCCCCTAAAGGTATGCGCACAGTATGTCGGGCCGTAGCGGACGGACGAGGCGCAAATCCGCGACGGAACATGCTGCCCGCTGCATCCCTGCGATAGTTCGAAAGTTAATTTAAAATGTTTATGAGTGACATAAGCGGATTTTTAAGCTGTGATATAGTGCTCACCTTAAATAACTTCTGAATTTTAATCGTGGAAAAAACTAAGTACTCGATTACCTTTTGACAGCAATCCTTGATTCAATTGCCGATTACTGGATTACTAGATTTTATCGCATTTCAATTAATTCTAAATTTAAAATCGATGTATATGTTATAAAAAAAAAATGTTATTTATTCTAATAAACCAGTGTAATTATTATAAATTTTGGACAACCCTAGTAGCCTGTAGCCTTGTCAAGTCAATGGGCATTCAAAATGGAATCGTCAGGGGTTGGTCACTCACGTATTTTGTACTTTGAATGTTATTACTTTACCTACCTACGTATCGTAGGGTAGATGTTCTATAATAGATAAGAAACGCCTATTTTAGTTCGTAACTTAAATCATTACACAAAATTACTAAAGTAATGTCTAAGATTGTTAATGGAAAATGAGATACTTTAATTAAAGATAAATTGGATGAAAATTTAATTTATAATTGAAAAATACAATCGTGAAAAATTGTGATACGAAATTTTGTGTTTGTACAGTCACTGTGGATATAAGTGATTCAGATACTGATATAATAATATTAAAAACTAGCCACCGCGCGCGGTTTTACCCGCGTAACTTTTGATCCCGAATTTTGGGATAAAATATAGCCTTTAACCTTCCTCAAGAGTTGGGCTATCAAATGCAAAAATATTTTTTCAAATCCCACTTGTAGTTTCTGAGATTAGCGCGTTCAAACAAACAAACAAAAAACAAACTCTTCAGCTTTATATATTAAGTATAGAAGTATAGATAATGCTGTCCTTAAGATTCAAACTCAAGTTCAAAGTGTTAACTAATTTTGATTTTAGAACATTAACACTTCTGATTCAAGAATCAATTAAGCGTCTAACATCAAACACGTTAAAGTTAGCGTTCAAAGTAAACTGTAAGTTATCTAAAAGCTTAGCAGCGTTAATTTATAGCAAGTGGATACAAGATCAATTGATCCAACTTTACACATAAGATCATCTATTATTTATTGTAACCGCTATGGGTGTGCTTACATTAAGATCAAAACATTAAGGTATGGGTTCATTTGGGTTGAAATTTTATAAGGAAATCACTTTTTGCTTGTGAAATACAATAATAATATTCTTTGTGGCTTGATTGCAGAAGGTGTTTTAATTTTTAAGTCAAAACAAAATACTTTTTCTTAATTTCATTGCGTTTCATCATATAGCTCGTTATATCGATAAGTACGTTTCTGTAGTCATCATGGTCAGGAGTAAATTTAAAACCAAAAGCGCCAGTTATTATTCAAGTTTAAGATCGAAGTTAATTCTACAGAAAAGTGAAGAAAATCTATGCTCACTTGTCTTATTTACGCTTCACTTATGTCTTTTTAAAATCTTTATTTATTTACAAGTTGTTTTTGAAAATAATGTTTAATACCGAAAAGACCGTCTTTTTTATTATGAATCCTAATCATCACTCTGCTCGTAGGCTTTTGAAAGTAATAAAATGTGTAATCCGTTTCTAAAGTAAATTCAAACAACGATAGGGCTAGATAATGTGCAAGTGATACTATTTTTATTATTTATCTAATTCTAGTTTTCTAAATGGCAACCAACCCTTACACCTAAAACATCGACATCGATGTTCAAGTCGAGACCGCATCGCCAGCGTGTAAACTTTGCATTATTAATGATTCATTTAGTTTCACACTAACCGGAGCGCTTTAGCTCGTACTGTAGTAGGATTATTTTATCGATATTATTGATCTTAACATCTTCAAACGGTATTTTTACTTAAAATATAAGAAAGTAAATAAAATTATTTGAAACAAAGGGTTGTTACTAAGATAATGTTTTCGATACTACGGACGGGACGGTAAAAGGTAAATATTAGATTATACCGTAATCTAGCTATTTTGTCAAAAAAGTAGTAAAATGTATGTGAAAAATATTAATATAATATGTAAAAAGACCATAGTATTAAATGTTTTATTTAACGATGCGAAATCTGGTTGTTTCTATGATATAACTTAAACTTATGAAATTACTGAATAATTGCTTAGATAAATAATTACTTTTTAACTATAATTATCGCGAATAATTACATTTTGCATTTTAACTCGCCGTTTGTGTCTAGCTAAATCACTGGTTATGTCAAAGCAGAATACAGTAACAATTAAAAAACATTCTGAATATGAATCACTCGAATCAGGACTATTTGCTATGAGAAGAGTGTTACTAAATTATTGGGCTTGATTCGACATGATATCCTCTAATTTTAATTCTCTCTAATGTCAAATTCGAAAACTTCAAACTGAAAAGATGCTATCAAAAACAGTGACTGAATTTGACACAAGAGAGACTTAAAATTAGAGATCGTAATATCGACCCATCATATGTTTTATTGCAAATGACCAAAGATAGAAAATATCGATAAAACGATTTCCCGTCACTAAACCGATGTTCAGTCATCGCAATCGGCCATCTGATTAATAGTGCCGGGAAACTGTAATCCGGACTCACGCCCTAACAGGGACTTTGTGCATAAGTAAACTCTGATAAGTGACTGGTTGTGTTGGACCTGAGTCCAGAGGAAGTATCAAACCAGAATCACAATCCTTGACAGACGGCATCAACCTTTAAAATTAATTAGCCACATTAGCACACCGACTATGTGGCACTAAAGTTAGCTTATATACCGTTTTATATTGTTTAAGCCGACGGTCGATCGATTGGTGTAGTACCGCTGCACTGCTGAACACTTAACTAATGCACAAAAGAGGCCGTCCACCATCACAGATATCATTCTAACTTAGGGTACTTAGAAACCCATTTTTTATGTACCTGAACCCCATTTAATTTTAAGTGTGAATGAGGCTAAAGATGCACATAATGAAAAAATCTTTGCTAGAATTGCCAAAAAGTCTCGTCTCTCAAGCAATTATATTTGGCGTATGAAGAGTAATCGCTAATGGGCGCTCTAATAAATCGATCTAATAATTAGGCTCCTATCTCTTTTCTAATAGTAATCTTAACTGAAACAAAAAGAAAATAAAGCCAGTTTTCATTTAGCACTTACGTAAGGGCTACGTAAGATATATCAAAATTACTTAACAATAACAATAACTTACAAGCTTTGATCAAAGGAGTTTGTTAATGTCCAGTATATGAAACTACAAAACTTGAAAAGGCGAAAGCATGTCCAATGTCTGACTAGCGTGGTAAGACTATTTCGTTTAACATAGCATAAGTAAGATCCTGTCTGCGATCCATCATGTATTTATTAGTTTGGATTTTTAGTATTTTAGGGATTCTCAAAGATTTCCCTAAATTGTACCACCGTCAAATGATAAATATCACCAATCATCCACATTAATCTCAAAACCATCCACCTCTATAAACCTTACGTCAATATTTCATTTTCTTTCAACCATAACATTGTAACAAGCTGTGATAAACTCAGAATCAATAAAGAGATCTGTTAAAATTCGAAAGATAAACGAGTGCGAAACAAGTGTGAAATCAGTTGAATAATTAGCTCAAATATTGGAGAAGTTCCTTCAAAGAAAACATTGGTACGTTGGTAAAGGGAGTGATTGTCTTGGGGAAGCTACGGGCTAAAATGCTGCTTGTCTCGAAATTTAAAGCAAATTTTTCTTTTCTTTTATACAAAGGCAATGAAAATTCTAAATTATATTTCATTTTTTAAAGGCTGTTTAGTGTTTTGTTTTTGTATTTGATTACCTAATCTTTGTTTTCAAATGTGTGAGGAAATTTAATGCATTAAAAACAACGTATCTAATTGTTTTTCTTGATGAAGTTATAGGTTATTTTACATTATTTTTTAAATCAATCATTACTTATCAGCAAACGCGGATCCAGACACAATCATCAAAAACATTAATAACCATCCATACAAAAAATACAGCGATTTTTTACTGTTGACCTATACTTTGGCAAACAATTCAATGCAGTAAAATGACACCAGTGTGCCCACTTTCGAAAAGAAAAAAAAAAGTGATGTGGTTTAATAAATGAATGTAATTATTTTTTAAATAATAATACCGTAATGTATGGAAAAAAAATATTTTGGCCACACAAGATTTTCTTTTTTTATGGTGCTGTTAGCGAAAGGCAACTATCCTTGAAATTTCATTTTTAACGACAAAACGAAATTAAATAGCAAGAAGTTGACGAAGAAGTAATCGATTTTACTTCTACTGTAACCGTTTTAAAGCACAAGGCATGTTTGGTAATTAATTATTTACATTAAAGTTACTTTAAAGATATAGACAAACTTCAAATTCAATTATTTATACATTTCTTTAAAATTTTATGCGAAACGAATGACAAAAACTCGTTCGTGTTTAATAATTCTCATTCAGTACTTACATTAAAAAGTTTTTAACTGGTATCATTATTTTTCTATTTGACATTTCGATGTGTCAGTTTACTGCATTGAATCATTTGCCAGGTTATAGCAGCATTTTAGCGCTCCCTAACAATAGGGTTGCCAATACCTTGTTTGCACATGTAAAACCACCAAAGTTTGCGTTTAAAAGATTCCAGAAGTTTCTGCAACAATTGATCACTCGTCTGTTTGTTCGATGTAAGCAAATATATTATAACACAGCTTGTTATCGGGTGAACAATGTTTGTTTTGGTTATGGTTAACTTTTAACGATTTGATTGAATGGCTCCTTGGGTAATATTGGTTTATTAAAAGGGAAAGTTAAGAAGACTTAAAGAGTTTTCAATTATGACAGTATGAATTTATTTACCCGTAATATTATGCCAGCATTTTTAATGTAAAAAAAAAACATACAGAAAAAAATTTCCATCAAAAATACCATATATTTGTACAAGCTAATTCTATAAAAATGTAATTCGATTTGACTGCCCAAGATTTGATTATTAAAGTAATTTTAAGGAATTTAATGTTTACTAACAATCGTGTATCTATATAAATAAATATCATAATATCATTGGTTATAGAGGTGATATTGAGGGCGTTTGATACTCTACCTTATCCCCACTTACAACAAATGATAATAAAAGGAACAGCTATTCTTTGTTTTAAGCGATTGCGTGATTTATTATTACACAGCACACGTGTATAAATCTGTCACAAACATGGTAGTGATGAAATTTTCAAAAAAATATGCCTGATATTTGAGCTATTATTACCAAAGGTATGAAACTCTATTAGTTCAATCAATATATATAAAACTGTTCCGTTACTGACTGAGTGACTGAGGTACTGAGGTACTGAGGTACTGAGTGACTGAGTGACTGACAGACAACGTACAGCCGTAACTACTGGGCGTAGAGAGCTGAAATTTGGAACATACATTTTTTAGGGAATGTAGGGGTGCACTAAGGAAGGAATTCCCGAAATTCCCACGGGAACGGGAAATATAGGACTTTTTAGTTTGTATGAAAAAATCCCATCCCTTGAGTGCACGGATGTGATACTTCATATAAAGGTTCCTCAATAAGTGTCTGTTTGTATTATGAAAGGAATTCCCGAAATTCCCACGGGAAGTGGTTGGACTTTTTAGTTTGTATGAAAAATCTTATTCCTTGAGTGTACGGATGTGATACTTGGCATTGTTCATGTTCTTCAAAGAGTGACTGGTTGTGCTACGAAAAAAATTCCCGAAATTCCCACGGGCACGGGAATTATATGATATTTAGTTTTTATGAAAAAAACTTATTCCTTGAGTGCATGGGTGTGATACTTGGTATAAAGGTTCTTTTAGTTGGTGTCTGGTTGTACAGTTTCTGAAATTTCCAAGAGTTAAGAGGTAGTTAAGCGCATACGAAGTTGCGGGATAAAGCTAGTACAAAATAAAAACGAATCCAATAATATATTTCCCAAGGTCTACCCTCCGGTAAAAATATTCCGCTCTATAAGATTTACGTGAACTAAAATAATACATTTTTCTGTTTAATATTCCATACATTTATCCTGTGTGACATTTTTGCATATTTGGAGGGGGACTGTTGATATTTACGAATCTAATAGACAGAGGTATTTGATCTTATTTTTGGAACGAGAAATATTCCATAGCCTTCTGTTTGTTTTTTGGAGACAGGAGCTTTTCTTTATAGAACATTTTAGGTATTGGGAATATTGCACACCTTTGACTATGTATATGGACAGTCTAAATTGAACCTTATAGCATTAGAGAAAATAAGTCCATCTTAGGAAAAAGAAGAACTAGGGACTTATCATGCCAAAGTGGTTACTAAACCTTTGCGTTATGAAAGTGAAATTACATATTATTACGTCGTATTAAGAAGCTTCAATTTAGGAGTAAAATTGGCGTTATCTTTATCAACTATAAAGCAAAAAGTAAGCTAACATATAGTGGAACCAAGTGGTATGAGATGAGATAAACCTGACTGACTCATGTTTTCATTTCATGAGTGGAAAGCTAATTCATCAGAAGTATAAAGTCTGCTAATATAATGGATTTCGGTATTGTGACCCAGTTACTTTCTAAGCGTGATGATTTATTTCCAATTTCATCATCAGCTACCATCAGGTGTGATTTAGATCCAAGGTGAAACGATAAGTTAGAAACCGATAAAATAAAGTTTAAGAATCGTAAGAGTTGAGATTACCACGTGGAGTACTAAATTATGAAACAAACTTTATTCTGCCTAAATGAAGACTAAAGTTCATTACTCATAGTTTAGCCACATGTTTTTTATTTGCCTTATAAGAAAAAAATATGATAGTGAAATATTCCCATGGCATGCCGTCGATATGAAAATAAGATGGAACGACTTCGCGCATATTTAATATTGAGGGTAGATTTGAAAAATGAAAGTAAGACTCGTATTGTAAGCTTGTGGTATATTAAATTCGCTCGCGGTATTGGCAGGTTTAATATAAAAATATGGTTATTGTAACGTAAACACCGATTGGTTATAATGTTGTAAGGTAAGTTTGTTGTTTTTTGTGTTGTAGTTTGTAATTGATTTAATCTTATTCTATCTTTAATAAGGACGACCACTTTGGCGAAGGGGTAAACCTATCTGCCTCACACGCCAGTGGTTGCGGGTTCGATTCCCGCCCGGAACAAGAAAAAAAAAATCCGGGTCTGGGTGTTTATCTATATATGTATTTATATTCTAGGTTCCCCCCTAGTTCGCTACATGGTATCTCATAACACAAGCTTCGCTTACTTTGAGGCCATGTAGTTGGTGTGATTGTCTGGGGATTTTATATTATATATTTATATAATGTAAAGCTAGGAAGTAAAAACTAAGTAATGATGCTTACGACATTCACTTAATACGTTACCGATTGCTATATCAGCGAATCTATCGATGTCACGATTGCTGTATATGCAAATCAGGTACAGGGTCCTTTTACAAAAATTTCAATTTTCACATATTATTGCAGAAAATACCATAAGAACCTTGTTAAATATAAAGGTGGGTTTCTATATAAACAGTTAAATTGAAGGATTCATCATTGTACTATATGTCTCTATCAGAAACTAGACTAAAAATGTTTTAATTAAAGAATTATCAAACAACTTTTCCATATATTTACAGGGTTGTCTGGAAGAGATTGTCTGTAGATGATAAGGCCGCCTATTGTGCACTGTACCTATTATATTTTTAATAAAGTTATGTGTTACTCCATGTGTACAATGAAGAATAAATAAATAAATATATTTACCTGTTATTACGTTCATGTGTTCAAACTAAAGCAAGATACATATTTCTGTCTTGCTTTAGTTTGAACACATATTTCTGTTCACGACTTATGTTCTGCCCTGTATACAGAATGTTTTAATGCACCTCCATCATTTTTATAATATTGAGTTTTAGAAGAAGATTTGGTAAAAGGTACAATCTGTCATAAGTTGATACAAAACCTTCAAATTCCAGGAAAAGAAGACGAGCTACGCTAGATTCAAAATCTGTTAAAAATTGTGTAAATAAAGTTGTACCTATTTACTAACAAGGCAGTCTAAAAACTTGAATAAATTTTTTGGACGGAATATTATAGTTAAAAAATGGTTAGTTTATAATTTTACGGCGGTTCTGTTTATTTCCTTGACGTTCATCGTAGTGCCTTGGCTGAATATCTGCTGTCCCGGAGTTTGAGCCTCAAAAAAATATGCTTTTTTATATTAGATATCTAGTTTTCATAACGTTCCTAATTTAAATATATTTCGTATTAGATATCATGTTGTAAATGTTACAAATATATATTTATTAATCAAAACACATTGTCTCTCTACGAATCTCAATTGAAACACATCTAAGACAAATACCTCAGCGAATTCGAGGGTATATTTTACCCATACGTGTTCAATTCTCATACAAAGATTATTTATTAGCTGTGAGATTCTTTGATAAATCACCACCTTTGTAGGGGTAGGAAGTACCCCCACAATAAGGGTTACAATTGCTCTCTATATGATTTATATTTTGTATACAGTTATAAAATAAGATGGCGTGAGTGTTTTTTTTTTTTGAAAGCTGTAACAAAAAAAATTATGCATTAAAAAATTTGCAAAATATACCTTACCGTTAAGCAATTATGCACAATTTTTCCTTGCAGAGTTGTTTCGCATTTGTAAAATTTCGTTATAACAAGCATCTAATTGGAGTAAACACCGCTTGGACCCGACCATCCAGGATCTGACCATTCTACTCATAAAAAAAGGTTGAATAAAAAAACTGGATGCTGATTTCTGTGTGACAATAAAATACTTGGACAGAGTGAAATAAAAGTTACACACGGGGTATGCTTCATTTGTTTCTATCGTGATACTATAATAAATAAATATTTCTGACACTCACACATTATCTAGCCCAAATTAAGTTTCTTAAAGAACTTGTGTTATGGATACTAGATAACTGATATACTTAAGAAATATATAAACATACATATTGAATAAATACATATTTTTTATTAGAATAAACTTAAATTAACATATAAACATCCATGACTTGACGACTAATATCTGTGTTCATCACACAAATATCCGCCGCCGCCGGGATTCGAACCCAGGACCTCTGGCATAGAAGGCAATGTATGTTACCGCTACACCAGCCGGTCGTCACTGATATCGGAATTGATTTTTTTACGATGAATTCACGTGTTCACTTTTTTTATATAGAGCCAGTTCCTATCAAACTTTGATGTGCCATCTTTGACTTCCTGGTCACATAGTTTTCCGGTCATGAATCAAAACAGTGCGCCTAATTTAGGACCTTTTAATTTATTGTATCATCATCATCACCTCAACTCCGTGTAATGAGCCTATGAGGGCTATGGGTCTCCTCTGGCCCAGTGCTGGTTGGTGGATGTCAGATATTTCAGAGTTCCAAAATGGCTTCCGAAAAACCCTAACGACTACTGTATACAAGTATACAGCACCCGGGACCGACTGCTTAGCGTGCCCTCCGAAGCACGGAAGTCTACGTGAGAAATGGATGGTCGGCGGTCACCCATCCTAATACAGGCCGCACCGAGCGCGCTTAACCTGCGATATCGTTTGATATGCACAGTAACCACGGCGCCACGACTACTTATTTTTTTTTTGTATATTTCATTTATTGTATATATTTTTTTAATTATATCGATATTCCACTCAGCATGCGGCTTATATCTCATTAGTTACGCTACTTAACTGAGAGACTACGTCGCAGACGTAGTAAACTACGAACGTAGCAAATAATAAACGTAACTATATTAATTTGTTATTGTCTACGGCATATTAAATTGTGTTTTGTCACGTTCACATGCTAGATAAAAAGTTGATTTTAATTGAGTGGCGTGACACGTGTACCTAAGTTTTGGCATGAACCAAAAAAGTGTTGGACATTATTTTTTATCCCCAGATTCAGTAGAGAATAATGTTAATTATAAATTACAAGCTGTTTCGCGTGGTTGTATCCGAGCAATTTTGAACCCCGTGGGAATATCAAGATGAAAAGTTTCAGACTGTGCAATATAACTGTGCTCAATTTCATTCAAATCTGTAGAGCCGTTCTACATCCATACATCCATCCAAACTTTCATTAATATGATGAAAATATACATACAAATTTCCACGATCAACAAATCAACAAACGACTAACCTACAATTTATTTATCAAACACTATAACAAATATTTAATACACTTCAATAATGAAACCTAGAAAACCATAGTACAAAGTTAACTATGAAACAGAGCTCCCGCATCTGACTGCCCTGGCTCGGCAGTATCTGTACAAATCAATATAAAGCACGTAATCTTATTGTATACAGGGTGTGCACCCCTGGGAGGGGGTGTCTTGGAATAAATGTCCTACACAACGTGGTGGAAACGTACGAGAATTCTTAGAGACTTCTATTGGTAGGGATGTCGTGTGGAGTTGTATTTACGGATTTGCTTAAAGATTTAAGAAAAAATACGTGTTTTATACCTATTTACATACATACATAACTTCACGCCTGTATCAGAACACCAGAGGCTTAAAAACCATAAAATGATGTCACATTTGACAAACTTGTAGATAGTATAATGATGGAGAGAGACTTGCAGTGATAGGGGGTCAGAATATCGCCCACAAAAACGTCAATAAAACCTCCGTCCCTTAACTGACTTTTACAGTATGCTCGAGACGAGAAGCAGCTGACACATTCTATGTTTTTCTTTTGCTCTCAGTCCAGCATGGAAGAAACTATTATTATTAAATTTAGAAAATTAATTTATATATATTTATTATTAAATTTACAAACGTGGTACAGGACATGAACACAAACATGATTTACGACTTTGTAAAATTGACCTGTGAAAATGATTGTTGTAACCATGACTGCTGCACAACTAATTCTATGGAGTATAACTACTTATTGTGTTTTATCAAATATTGTTGTTTTAATTTTAAAAAGAAACACTCTACCACGGCACGGCAACGGCTTAATAGTACTCGAATATTGAAAATCAATATTGTAAAGGGTTGAATAGGTCAAGAAATTTCAAAAGTAAAAATAATAAGCAATATTCTAAACATATAAGAAAAAATGCTGAAAAGATTCTCAACTCTATGGTGAGAGATAATTGAATATTCTGCTCAAAGTAAATTTCATGAAAATCATATATTAGCTGATATTTTTTTTACCTATACAAATGTACATTCTATATTAAGAATGTAGTATGTTCAATTATTTAGACTCTTACTTCTATGCATTCTGTTTAATTTTGTGGACTTGTTTTACGGCAGAAAATTCATAAAAATTGTGAGTTCTTAGGGGTTATTCTTTACTACAAAAGTAAAATAATTTCTAGATCGAAAAGCAGAGTTGTAACAACTCCGTGAATATATAAACGACAGTCACATACCGCCTACATTACATCATTTATAAACAAAATGTGTTTAAATAAATCGCGTCTGTTAGCACAGATATGCGGTTTAATGTGGTTATATGCTGTAACAACAACACAACGAAATTGGTAAGTGTACTGAAGGAATTTTAAAATATTTTAATAGACACATGTTCATAGTTTTCTTTGTACATACAATCTTATATATCCTAATGATATATTAAGACCAACAGAAGATTAGACGCCAAAATCACAATTAGTCTGTTTGGAAGAGATAATAACTTTAATTTTTAAAACAGTGACCTCGTTTTTTTTTATAAATTATGGATGGGACGTTTGTCTTCCATGCCACCTGATGTTAAGACCTCGTTTCACCTCAATATTAACAAATAAGTGAATATTAGATCGAGGATGACAGTACACAGCTTTTGCATAAGCGGCAGATCGACTTTGTTAATAGATTTATTTAAATTTGTGAATAACTTGAGTAATAATTGAATTTACAAACTAAAAAAAAATTACATTTTGTTATTTAAAAAGGAAGTTATTTCCAAAATATAAATTAAGAGCTAAGGCGTTGTTTCATAAGTCAAAATATCGAACTAGTACATTTCTATGAAAAACATGCTTACTTCTTTTAGCGTCAGGCAAATGAACTGTATTCGGAAGTAAGATCCCTAAGTTTTATTTGACCACTAAATATAACCGATTCATTACATTCCTAGAATGATCAGAGAAGCGATTGAAATAAAAAAAAAACCCTAATTTCAATAGAGAAGTTGGTTGGAAACTATCACCGATAGGGTCCCATATCCTGAAAAACATTAAATCTAACATCCAGCAAGCTGCACGACCTGAAACTCAAGATACTGTCAGCTCGTTTTGTGTCAATCCAGAACGCTACGCTTGGAGACTGAGAAACAGATGGAGATGGTGATGTATAAACTTTTTCCATTTATCAATCCGACGCTTGACACCTCTGTCGCTCGTGACCACGGGGTCTGCAAAAACACCGAAACGCCGAGTCAAAATTTAAAATGTAAATATACGCGATAAATCCGGTTAAAAAGTGTTTTATTTAATATGAGACAGTATCCAAAAGACTTAAATTTTGATATAAATTTAGAAAATTAGCAAATCATCAACAATTTGCCGCACACATTGGTGTTTCAGCTGCAACTATACAGCTAAAGGCTGTCGTACACTGCAGCGATGCGATGCGATAGGAAATTGTACAGCCGGATTGTGGATAGTTGTTCATATTATGGACAATTTTCATGATAGACTAGTGTGGGTATTCTTTATTTCTTTTGCTTCATACTTGCATCACGTTTTGTCTATAATAATATTATAGATTGAATACATTTCTAATACAGGCTTCCAAGGTGTGGAACAAATTGCCTGCGTTTGTTTTCCCTGGCCTCTACAGTCCTGGTACTTTTTAGTGTCCAGTATTTTTTTTTCTTTCCGGTTTAATGTGTATTAATTTAGATCATGAATCGTGAACACTTAAGACAGCTTTTAATTATAAATTTTGACTACCTAACCTATCAAGTCATATCCACACTATTCTGGCCGAACATCTAAAACAGAGGTACCATTATTACAGTCCCGCACTCGGCTCACTATTGAATATCGGACAAAGAGATCTAATTGTTCGGACGCTGCAGTGCTGCCCAGAGTTCGACGGTAATTTTAACTAAAGTACGGGTGACACAAAACAATGGAATATTGGGTGCAGTTGATTTTGGCAATGGCCAAACGTAATTTTCCGTTGTGGGAGTATCTTGTCGGTATGTGAATAAATTTTTGGTGCATTAATTAGTTTGGGAAATAAGCTGTTTTCAAGGTTTTTATAAGAATTCTATGTTGAACATTGTATTTTATGTAAAAAAGTTGTTTCTTAAGTGTTTTTTTTTTAAGATTCATATACATATTTGGTAAATTCAGATTCCATGAAGATATCGGATTAAAATTTATTTGAGGTATTATTTCAAGTGAGCTATTACTTCTATGTGCAAAATCTCATACCTATACCTATACTATCATACCTATATTTTGTTTCAAAAAAGACTTGTTCATTTTTTTATTGTTAAATTGGTTTAGTATTTAGATAGACAAATAGAGTTATATTCAAATTAACAATAATAGAAGGATTAGATAGTTCGTTTATATTATTTAATATCTCTATTTTAAATAAAGATATAATTCCATTGTTCAAATTTCAAAGCTCAATTTAAATTTAAATTAATGAAATATTCTACGAAAGCTGCACAAATTTTGACATTAAATCAACGAAATTATTTAGTTATCCATTGTCAAGACCCATTCCTCAAAGTCTTGTACAAATGTTTGCCAGTTATGACCGTATATGTGAACTATTCCTTTAGCAAAGTTTATCAGAAGCGGTTAAGCCTTTGTTACGTTGGTCCTGAGAGAATCTTACCAGGTATTTGATAACCGAGGTACGTTTGATTTCTGGGTAAGGTTGAGCTATTTGATACTGAACTGAGGGTAACTTGTTTTATGATTTAATTTTCTTTGGTATGAACCTGGGAAGTAATTATTGGTTCTATGATTGTCAATCGATGATCAGCAAAAGAGCGCTAAACTTATGCTTTCAATACTTTAGCAGCAATATAAAATGGATATTATGAAGTTTAAAATGTCTAACGGTGTGTAGGTCTAAATACGCTAGACGTTTAAACTTTTGACCTAATTTGAATAAATATAATAAGGCTGGGAAGAGTTTTATTACAAAAAAGACAATTCTTAGTCCAAATAGATCATAAAGCTTGCAAAACGGATGTTTGAAGTTTGACGTCACTAAGACTTTTTTATTCTTTTTTGCATGGAGTTTACATATAAGTTTTTAAACAATCATAAACATTTGAAATAAGTTACTTTAGATATTTAGCGGTATATTTACTATGTTTTTTTAATGTTAGTAATTGTGATCATGGCCCTAGCAACGGTGCTGTTCTGTCAAGAGCTCAGACAACAGTCTTGGTAAATCCTGCTTCTAAAATTATTTCTAATCATTTTACTATACCTGCATGAAAAATATTAAATCGCATACTGTATGAAATGAAACTTAATACAGCGTTGAAAAGGCTCTAATTTCAGTACCGTAACGGGAAGACATATAAAGTTATGCAAACTATCACCAAGTGTCCATCGTACAAAGAAGTTTAGCTCGTTAGGTACAAGAGGAGATCAAACGATGCTGTGACTGAGATAGCATGAACTTGTGTTTGCTATTATTTTAAAATATAAACTGATAAATTTGAATTATCTATATGAAATATTGTAAGGTTGAATAGATGTTATACTCTGTCTATCTACATATGTCGGTCTCTCTTTACTTATACGATTTTCATTTGTTTGTCTCATAGATAAACTCAAATGGTAGGCCGATTAAAAACAAATCATCTGAAGCAAGCCCCATTATCATAGGCACAGTGGCTCCAGTGTACGTATATATCATACGATATCGCAGATTAAGCAACGTTCGGCGCGGTCGGTATTAAGATGGGTGACCGCCGATCATTAACTTCTCACGACGACTTCCGTGCTTAGGAGGAAACGTTGAGCAGTCGACTCTGTACACTTGTATGCAATAGTAGATAGGGTTTGTCGGAAGCCATTTTGGCAAAATTCTAAAAATTCAAAAACTTTTATTCATTATAGGTTTATAAAATAACACTTAATGAAAGTCAAACGGTAGATGAGGGCTGCGCGACGTGGAGAATCTTGGGGACGCCTCTGTCCAGCAATGTGCGTCTCTCGGTTCACGAAGATGATGATCGTCCAATATCATTCAATATAGCAACCTACATCTAATATAGTTATTATTATTAATACAATTTTTTTGTTGTTTTCAGCATGGGTAAAGTTTTTAGTTAGAAATTCATGTTCCAGAACTGCCTTCACTCAGCATATATCGCAGTGCCAATATCGCATCGATGAGGCAACCAGAATGAAAAATTATTTAAAATTTCTATGAAAATTTCTTGGCTTTTTAACTAAACTTTTTTATTTTTCGCAAAAGTTTTTTATAAAGAAACGTCTAGAATTAACTTTAAGATGTTTAAAGATTTTACTTTATGGTATGCAGCTTAACATATCCAAAGCCTGGTTTCTGCCATGTTGAGTTGATGTACTCAAACTTCACTGAACTTTAGCTTCATACAACCTTTACTCAACGGTGAGTTGGGGAAAAGCCTTTAATGACCTTATAATAATATCTCATATTCAAACATAAAAATAAATTTTCAACCGAGTTCCAAAAGGAGGAGGTTCTATATTCGTGTGTATGTTTTTTTTTTGTTTCTTACTATTTATCGGACACTTATGAACCGATTTTAAATGTTCTTATTTCATATAATAGAGGATAGTTTAGAGGTGGTTTCATATAAATTTCATTACAATCGATTGAGTACTTCAAGAATTTTTTTGTAAATGAGTACGGAGAGTATCTACCTTGACGACCTTACACTTCAGCCAAAGTTTTGGACATAAAGTTAATGCTCTGCAGACACCTACTATTTACTATTTTTTACCCGCATTTGACATCTATTTCACCTTATGGACGCCTGCAGAAGAGCTGTGATTCGCTTGATGTTAAGTAGTACCTGGAGATCATGATTTGTACAATCAATTTACTAACCAAAAGCTCTATTGGCCAATTTCACTGACTGTTCCATCCTTTTATCAAAAACACAACAACGCTTACACGTCCTTATTGTAACAGTAAAATAGGGAGAACTGTTATACTTAATAAGGTGCCTCCGTTGTAAAAAAAACAATAGAATGTCGCTTTTTTTTCTAACCAGCCAGTGAGTAAATTAAAACAAAAAAGTTTGCATACCTATACCTACCTAACTTTTACTAAAAAAAAGAGATTAGTTAAGATTTTTTAAATTTTTGCTTGTTACTTAGACTTTTTTGGTGTGTGTATTATTTTATTGAATATTTTTAGTAGTCTCTATCAGGAATAACCCCAATGAATTCCTATATCCCACTAGCCTTCGGCAATAGACACTTTCAGTAAGGTTTGCACAAAGGCTTCCAATATAGTGTGTTAACGGAACTTCATAGTTATTTCACTGAAAATTAACCGCATTTAATATTATATGCTGGTTACTATTCGAAGGAAATGCAGGCGCCATTTTGTTTATAAGAACATATTATATTTACATGTTCCATTTCTAGATAGATATAGTGTTTCTGTTTGATTGCTCTGAAGCAATGATTTTTAATCTTGACCAATGTAGCTTTCTTTTTTTTATATTGCTTATAATTTTAAGCACTGAAAATCATTTTTTGTTTAATAACATCAAAGCACTTTCAGAATTTTTAAATGTTTATTTTTTGTCTTTTAAAAAGTCGCTACGGTTCTTTTAACGGGCATACTCGTATATAGCCAACTGTTACACCGTTACACAAATTGAAGTTATTGAATATACTGAAAAATATTTAATTTTGATTTATTGACAAAATGGTCGCTGTATAAAATTACGTAATTGCATAAAAAAAACAATCGAAATATGAACCCTCGTTTAATTATAGCCAGTTGTATACAAATTTTTGACGACCGGCTGGTGCAGCGGTAACATACATTGCCTTCTATGCCAGAGGTCCTGGGTTCTAATCCCGGCGGCGGCGGATATTTGTGTGATGAACACAGATATTAGTCGTCAATTCATGGATGTTTATATGTTTATTTCAGTTTATTCTAATAAAAATATGTATTTATTCAATATGTATATTTACATATTTCTTAAGTATATCAGTTACCTAGTATCCATAACACAAGTTCTTTAAGAAACTTAATTTGGGCTAGATAATGTTGTGTGAGTGTCAGATATATTTATTTATTACTAGCTGTGCCCGCGGCTCCGCTCGCGATAATTTCGGGATAAAAAGTATCCTATGTTACTTCTAGTACCACTCATGATTCGTCGAGTAGTTTTTGCGTGAAAGCTGAACAAATATCCACGCTTTCATATTTATAATATTAGTAAGGATAAGAATTGACATTTTATAATATTTGACAATTAATTGTTTAGATCACTTCATGGTAGGTATCTATTACTACCTACCATGGATCACTTTCACATGAGGCTTAAGTATCTATGGAACGAAAATACTTCAGCGCAAAGCTTCCGAGTAAACTATATTGAAAGTTGACCCGTCCGGCACGTGAACATGAAGATTTCTAGAACTGCTAACCCGGGAAAGGGCGACGTATAACTGACCATGCGAGAAACAACTGACACCGAGATCTACTCCAGCAACACGAAAAGTCTGCGCTTGAGCCTTATTAATTGTCATTGCAAAACACACCGATACTGGGAATTGCGTTCTTTTAAATTGGAATGGAAAATTATTTGGTATTATGGGAATTCTGGGAATAAAGACGGTTTCTCCTGCATCGCAACCTGTTAAAATTTGAGATATCCAAATAGAATTATACCCAGAAATATGTACAAATTACAACAGAAAAAGAAATGAAAATAAAGCTGAAACGCCTGTACAATGCTATCTACCTATACCTACTTCACTTAAAAAAAAATAAGTACCTATTCTTCTTCTTCTTGCGAGTCGACACAAATTCAAATTTTGTTTGTCCAAAATTTCGCCAACTCTACAGCACCATCGCTTGCCTCCATCAATTCCTCGAGTGTGCAGCTATTTGGACATGCTGGGCAGGTGAGTAGGTGCGTCATTGTTTGCGGGGAATGCCCGCATTGACAATTATCGTCTGAGCTCTACTAATACCTATGACTACAATAATTAATAAAAGTACCTACGCTTTTACCGAAAAAATACAAAAAAAAACTGAACATAATTTGGCCAAAATTTGGAATTTGACCGAATATTTATACACTACCAAAACAACTAATACCTATTTTATAAAATAACAACGAAAGAAATTCAAATAAACTATTTAAAGACTAAAAGTCGCGCTGATTAGCACGGTTTATAATATCAATTATTGTCTGTCAATAAAATGGAACGCTCTGAACGCATCAACAGCCAAATATTGAATGAATTATAAAGCTTGCGCTCGCCTCCCGGCTATACCCTAACGCGCCGCGAGCCGCGTCGAGCGCGGCAACCGTTACGCAAAAATAATCCTTATATCATTCAGTATTCACGCGCGATGGGTTATTAGCATATTTCATGTAAAGTTTGGTGTTTCTATACCGATTTCTATGATTCTTTTTTTATTGAATAGGTAATAATGTTTTTTTTTTTTATTAGGGATGAGTGAGAGTATTATAAACGTAAGAGTAAACAAATATAACCAGAAAGCTCCGAACTGCTAAGCTATCGGGATTTACACGTGTTAGGTATTGTGAGTCAACCATAAAATATAGACATATACTGTTCTGGGATATTTTTATATAATTTTATGAAGAATATTTCTGTCATACATGATTTTTATGTAGCTTTAACCATTAAGGCTGCACACGCAACGGAAGCTTAAAAAATGAAGTAATTTCTCCCGTTTTCCCAACATTTCCCTTCACTGCTCTGCTCCTATTAATTGTAGCGTGATAATAAGTATACTATAACCTGCCCAGGAGTATGAAGAATAATTTTACCAAGTTTCGTTAAAATCTGTCGAGTAGTTTTTGTTTCTATAAGGAACATACAGACAGACAGACAGACAAAAAATTTACTGATTGCATTTTTGGCATCAGTATCGATCACTAATCACCCCCTGATAGTTATTTTGAAAATATATTTCATGTACAGAATTGACCTCTCTACAGATTTATTATTAGTATAGATTAAATATAAAAAAATAAGAGCACTCGTAAGATGTCTCATTTGCGGTAATACCATGCACAGTTTACTAATAAAAATAACTACATGCAACACCATACAAACGAAAGTCTTAAAGTAATTGATAGTTCCTTACTCCATTCGGCTTTCCATTAACTCCAAAACATATAATTTAGAATCTTTAAATGGGATATCAATCTGCTATGATACACTCTGGTATATCTTCAACGATTATCACCGGCTCTTAACCCTTAAACAGACGTGCCAATTGAGCTGTTTTCCATCCCTTTAGGGCCTTGATTCTCTATAAGGCCCGTGTGGTCGAATCATCAATTTATCATGCCGATCGATAAAGATAGACTTGATCTTTTTATTGATGGCTTTTAGAGGGATTAATATGATTATCCATTAGATTTAGAACTAGAGTTTAGTATAAACGGTTATTGGAAAGTACGCTAAATTGTTGATGTTGGTAATGAAAGTTAACTGTGTTTGAGACATAAGGAGAAATTTTGAAGGCATTCGTATGGAAAATATTGCTAAAGCGATTACCTATTGACTTTTTTAACTGAATCATAAGGGTAAAAAATTTATAAATACATTTTTAAAGATAACTTACTCTTGCAGAACATGTTTTGATTAATTTTATTTTTGGAAAAATGTCTTTTCATTATTTATTTATAAGGTTTAGAATGAAGGTGACCACCGAATTAAAGTATACAACAGGTGACTTCGTCGTGGTGAAGTAGTCGTAGTGCCGCGGTTACTGTGTGTATCATACGATATCATAGGCAAAGCAACGTTCGGCGTGGTCGGTACTTGGATGGGTGACCGCCGACCATTCATTTCTCACGGCGAATTCCGTGCTTCGGGGGGCACGTTAAGCAATCGGTCCCGGGCGCTGTATACTTGTATACAGTAGTCGTTAGGGTTTGTTAGAAGCCATTACCATGCCCTGAAACTGGGCCAGCTTGATGGATTATGGCCTATACCTCTTCGTCACCCAGGGTGAGTTACAAAGAGTTGTGGTGATGTATGTAAAGTAAATTGTAACATAGTAGTATTTATTCATAGGGAATTCTAGTGAAAAGTTAAGTATCTTCTTTTTTACATAATTATGATCAGAACCGAGTATCTAAAATTTGTCACCAGTCACCCTGTATAGTATTATTATAACCATCAAACAAATCAAATAGTTCAACTACTTACTAAGCTGACCACATTTCAAGGGTTAATTATCGATGCCTAAGGTCTCGGCCAAGGTCAACTTAGGGGCTCCCTTACAAGAGTTATTGAGAAGTTTGATTTAAGGGTTAAGTGGTGTCAGGTAATGAATTTGTGATGAGGTTACAAGGTTCGGTAGTTTGGAATAATTAAGCTAATACTTTAAGAGGTTTAAGGTTCATTAGGGCGTGATTTTGACGACTTTTACTTTTTCCATGGCAATGTGCTTTGTTCTAATTTTAAAATTTCGTTGTTTGAAAATGTATTGATGGGTTAAGTTAGGACTATTGATGCAGAAGCTTTTTGCGGGAGAAGTAGTCTATTCCAGTCGTATCACAACTCTTAAATAATGAAAACTAAATAAAAACATCTAAATTTATGGACGATAAAAGTGTTTAACTTTAAATTATTTTGTAAGTCTCATTTCTTGTCGACAGATTGAGTTTCCGATGTGGTGGTTCATTCAATTTTCACTTCTTTCAAGTGTTACTATGTGCAAAAATACCTAAAGTAGATAAATAAAGGATACTTTAAATTCTTTTATTTTTTGTGGAGTGGCTTGTATGAATATCCATAAGATGAATCATGCTTCAGTTCTCTGTGATCTAATCAATTATAAAATGATCATTTCTTATATAATCCTCGACTTACCTTTACAGGAAACCATTTTATAGCTTTTTATTTATACTTAAAAGTACGAATAAAGATGACACACAGCATGAATCAAAAGCAACTCAAAACCCAAAAGAAGATTCCAACTAACCACGTTACAGCAAAAAACTTCAACCAAGCAATCAATAAAGCAAAAAGCTCCATAAAAATCAGCTTTTCAACGGAAAGCTCTTAAAACAACGTATCAATAAGCTGTAAAAGCACGTAAAAGCCCGGTGTAATGCCGATGTTAACCCTCCACTCGTAGGACACCTGGGTATCAATAGCCCGATATCCCGGAACGGGACGGGACGTGCTGAAAAACGATAAGTTGCGGTAGGGTTGACAACTGATAGATTTATTTAATTTTGATTTAAAGCTGTATAATTAATATATAATCTTACTAGCTGATCCGGTAAACGTTGTTTTGCCATATAAATAAAAAAAAATAGATATTGGCCGATTCTCATAGATACCGGATAAGCACAAAAAATTTCATCAAAATCGGTCAAGCCATTTCGGAGGAGTATGGCAACGAAAACTGTGATACGAGAATTTTATATATTAGATACATGTATATTTTATATTCACGAAAAATGATAAATATGATATGATGAAATAATAATATATATATATATTTTTTTTATATTGTAAGGATAGGACGTTTGTCTTCCATGCCACCTGATGGAAAGTGCGCATGAAGACTATGGTGTTACACGTCCATCCACGAGAAACCTATTCACTCGACACTTAAAAGTTCCAGGACTGTAGTGGTCAGGAAAAACAGACGCAGGCAGATTGTTCCACTCCTTGGCAATCCGTACCAAAAAGGAACTATCGAAGCGTTTTGTTCGACTTCTTGGTAAATCCACTATATAGGGATGGAAGTTCTGTTTAAAAAATTTATTAGCAATTGTTATGGCATTAGTAGAACTAATCTACCATAGACCATATCATACAGTCTCAAAGCTGTACCACAAATCCCCCTTTAGCTTTGTATCCCTTTGGGCAATATCTGCGACATTTTACGAGTTGGTTTTATCTACAAATCTCTTATATTGTTAACCATTTATTAAATATTAAAAAAACCAGTTGTTGATTTTCCGTTTGTGACTTTGATATTAAAGTCTATTTTTTAGCTAAAAATAGTATCAATTCTAGTAGTAAATTAAGACTTATTAAAATATAAAACCAATCAATTGACAACCCTGATCCTGAAGCCAATATCACCTGTTGCGTCGAACATTTCGATATCCTTCAATGGAGTCGAAAGGGACGCTGTTATACGACTTGACGTATGCTAGACAAGGTCAGAAACAAGTGTGAAGGGTCCCTGTTGAACACGTTTCAATGGTTTCAGTAATCTATAAATATAGGTTCGAACTTTGGCATGCTCTGAATTGTTTCGTAAAGCATGTAGCTCTACTTTCTTTCAATTTGGATATTTTTATTTGCAGTAGGTATATATTCTATTGTTTTGGATATATTGTGTGTACTTTGAGCTCTTACAAAAAATCAAGAGAACGGTCAAGAAATGGAATCAGACATTTTCACTCTGGAAAATTAGAGAGTGTAAAAATTGATCTTAAAATTCATGACTCTTAAAAGTAAAAAAGCTAAATTTAAGAAGATGTCCATTAAAATGTTTCACAGTAAGCCTCAATAAACAACCATAGAAAATACCTATAAGAGAAACTCTAAAATAAGTGTGCTACTACATATTTTGGAACTATGTCAATTCATTTTCATCATCATTTTTATACCACGCCTGATGTAGAAAAGTATTTATAAAAAAGTGATTAACAATTTCCGAAGAAATTAAATACCTATAGAAATAAAAACAAAAATAGATAATTTGAACAGTCAATTATAAAATACATTTGCTGATTTATTATTCAATCTAATATTCATTTTCACATAATAAAGACCTAGGACCTAAATTTCATATAATAAATGAAGTGAAATCTACGAAACAATATTTTGATGACTAAGATTTTAAAAACTTACAAGATTTTCTCACCATTAGTTCAACGTCCGAGATTAATGTTTAGATTTAGCTCTTAATTCCTCACGATTTTGATCTAAATGATAATTTTATATCATTTTACTGTTTTACTTAACTAAGTATACTATAGATATGAGAATATTACAGTATTTAGGAGGCAGTTTATTGAGAATTGTCAAAAACACTTGATATTTTGGTTATATTGAGTAAGAGGTCAGTCCTTTTTCGTTTCTTATTAGGTCAACGTTTGTTAATTAGAATCTGTTACAAAGAAATCTAAATTACTGCTAACTTAAGCAATATCCTAATACATTAAAACAATCTACCAACCCGTCCTGTGTTTTTTTTCATGCGATGATCAATTTGTACTGTACCTATTTGTATTAATTCGTATAACTCTGACTGAAACAGATGTCCAAGTTTTTTCCGTCGGCTTTTTTTGTCTCTTGGTCTACTTTAATATATTATTCAAAAACTAGTTAAAGCCGAAGTATATTATGATGACGTCATTAAGTGAATTATGAAATTCCTAAGATGAATAAAACTTTTTTGAATTTTGAATTTAGAACTAGATCAGTATGGTAGATTTTAACCTCCTCTCCATTCAGTGGACTCATTAAAAGAGATTATGACGATTTAAACAATATATGAACTACCCAAATGACCCCCAATTTAAGTGGCCCCTAAGTAAGCTTTTATACAGGGTTAATTTTAATTAACGCATCACCTCTTGCGGGCACCCTCTCCACATCAATCCCAATAATATTTGTTCTACGACTTTTTACAAATCTTGATAAATAACACAAAAAATAAAAACAAAAAAATTTTTGCTCCTTATTCTGGCTCTATTTTTTATTATTATGAAGCGATATTTTACAGCGCAAGGGTCGTGGCATACCTACGCTCAGAGTAAATAGAGTTACGCCTCTAAACAGAGGCTATACGAATTTTTTGTATGGTAAAACTAAAATTGTAAAAACTATTAATTTAAAAAGTTGTAGAACAAATAATAATAAAAACTCTTTATTGCCATGAAACTTAAAAATAATGATAACAAAAAAATAATAATAAGAGAGATGACAATTTCGGCGGCCTTATCGCTTTAAGCGATTTCTTCCAGGTAACCAAAAACAATTATAAAAGAAATCACAAACTTAAACTAGGGCAGAGCATTTTACTTGTAAGAATAAACATAATAACTATAAATTACTAAAATTACAAACTATTAGACACAATATGTTACAAATATTAATAATTACAGATGTATAGATAAATTATTTTAGATAAATAGATATTAATATTAAATCCGATAGCAAGTTACTGATTTGTGTAAAAAAAATATATATATATATTTAGATACATGTGATTACAACAAGATACTTCCGATAGCAACCTTACAGGGACAAATATAAATTTTTCAGTTCTTTTTTAAAGGAAGTTATAACAAATTCTATTAGGATTGAATGCTGCATACAAAAGGTGATGCGCTTATTAAAATTAACCCTGTATATTTGAGAATAGTTAAGAAAAGACTCCTCAACTAGTCTCGTACTCAAAATCTCTCCCACCGCAGGGTTTGTTTTGACCGTTTTATTTATTTATTTATTTAAAAGCTGTAATAAAAAGACTAAACTTAATAAAGACAAAATATGACATACTATGTCCTCAGAATCAATGTTGACAAGTTAATAAAAAAATAAATAAATAACTACTTAAAATCAAAATTGCCAAAGTAGACTATTTTCCTCTGCGAACACAGCTGTAAAATCCACCCATAAAGCCTCTTTCAAAGTATCTTTTTTTAACAAAACACGGTCACAAAAAACGGCTTTCAAAACCTCCGGAACCTATCAATAGACTCAGTCTATCTCTCGGGATTTTTTCCGGAAAAATACCGGTTTTTCTCACGGTATCGGACATCGGGATTTTCCGATTTGCATATTGACTCGGTATATTTTAAAACCGTTTAACGTTCGAGGGTTAATTGGATGGATGTGGTCTTTTTAAACGAGTATTGGTTTTTATTTAACCGGGCTTAATTATTCTTCAGTTTGATTAATTATCTTTGGTGTTTTTGGTTTTTAACCGACTTCAGAAATGGAGGTTATCAGTTTGAACCGTAGGTATGTAATATTTTCAGAACTGCCCAATTTTCGCATATGTTAGTCTATATCAGTGATTGAACAAATGTGACAAATTTCAAAAGTGTATATATGTATGTAAGTATATATTGTTTGTGTTCGCATATCTCCAGAACTACAAGTTTGATTTAAGTAATAATTGAAATAGTTATTGTTCAACTTAGGGAATACTGCAAGTTTCATCAAAATTGGTTCAGCAGTTTTTGAGATAGGGAATTTCAACCGATCAAAGAAAAATATGTATATCTACCTACAATACCAATATCAGGTATCTTTATGTCACGTTTGACAAATTTGGAGGAATTATAGAGATGGAAAGAGACTATTGTAGTGACAGGAGGTCAGCCTATCGCCCACAAAAACGCCTTTGAAACCTCTGTCCCTTAACTGACTTTACAGTATGCCTGGGAAGAGAAGCAGATAAATAAAGTTTAAAGAAATTATAGATGTCCTGTTACAGTAGGCACTGATTACTCATACTATTTATGCTGTTTGTAATCCGTGCAACGGCACGGCACCGCTGCCGAGCCGATAAACCATTATGGAGATAATTTTAAGAGGAAATATGAATCGCTGGGCGGTGCGCCGTGCACGACGCCGTTACACGGCATACGGCGATGGATTCATGGATCAGTTGGATCCACGTCCTAAGGCTTGACGACCACTTTGGCGATGGGTTAACCTCAGACGTCAGTAGTCGCGGGTTCGATAACTCAGTTAAGGGATGGTTTATTGGCTTTTTTGCAGGCGATAGGCTGACGCCCTGTCACTGCAATAGTCTCACTCCATCATAAGGTTGACTCCATTTCACTACAATAGCCTCTCTCTATATTCATAATACCTCCAAATTTGTCAAACGTGACATCAGATGGTTTTATAGCCTCTGGTGTCCTGCCTACCCCATTAGGGATACAAGCATGAAGTTCTGTATGTATGTTTCCCCTATTTCGCTACATGGTATCCCATATCGCAAGCACTGCTTGGTTTGGGACCACGATGACCCAGGATCTCTGGCACAGAAGGAAAATTGATTTCGACTACAAAAGGCCTTTAAAATTACCTAGTTGCCTCTTTATACACGCTTTTCCAAGAGCAGCAAGATTAATAAATAAATAAAATTTGCAGACAATCACACCTACCACATGCACTCAAAGTAAGCAGCTTTGATATGAGATACCATGCAGCGAACTAGGGGGGAACCTAGAATAGTAATACATATATAGGGTGATTGGTGGGTCACTTTCGAAATTCGAGGACGTGATAGTTTAAATAAAAATAAATATTTATTGTTTACTGTTAACTCAGTTATCCGAAAGTTAAAGAATTTATTACGCAACGCATGGTTACATGAGCGTAATACAATAGACACTTAGCGAGTGGTGGTGTGCGTGTGGCGGGAACACTGCTGTGTGCGTGTTGACTGAGGCGGCGCGTCGGAAAAAGTGTAGTAAGGTCTCTTTAATTATTTCACGATTCACGTATGCGCTACTGTTATTATAAATACAACGTGATCAAAAACAATTTTACATTCTTATAACCAAGTTTATAACCAAGGTAATTGTGACCTCATTTTTTCTACAAGAATTTCGACTTCTGTATCACGCAAAAATTTGACCCACAAAAAATTAATAGATACATCGCAAATTTAATAAAAAAATGTAATCAAACGAAAATCATATTACAAAGAGGACCGATGATAATAATTACAAAATCAGTACAAAGAGCAGGAACAAACGATTTGCCATATTAACCGTGAAATGAACGGTTCAACAAGGTTGCTGTTACACCGAACTTATAAAAATAAAAGAGTATTATAGAGATAAAAAAGACGTGTGGCACTCGGAGACTGCCGAGGTAAAGCTATTGCATAGCATTTTTTATCAACTAATGCAATTATAATTATTTATTTATTTTATTAATGCAGTAATGTTTGATCTATATGAAATATCCACAAGTTCATAGTAGATGGCGCTGATTGTTTATTAAAGCCCGCATGTAAAGTTATGAAATCGAAGTATCACCGCTGTGCCGGTCGGAGTGGGGGGTGTTAGTTTTTTTTCGTTACGGAATTTCTGGATTCGGTCCCCACGCACAAGGCGATAGAAGCTATGCAATGGCTTACAATAAAATTTCGTTAATGTAGGGTCAGCTTGCTACAGTCCTACAGACTCTGGATAACCATGTTGTAAAGGGCGATCAATCTGATTGGCCCTTGCTTGGTGGTAGGAACCGTTTAGGGTCCCACTGGCTACCGACCACCATTCATATAAAAAATTGCCGCCAAATATCACCGCAGTGGGTATGTGTTCCAAGAGCCAGGTCCTTCCTAAGTCTTTGACCTCATCTTTACTTACATTTAGATGAGTTTGAGGTTAAATGCAGGTTTTAATATTTTAGGATACCACTCTACTTTCTGGTCTAAATCAAACAATCTAGTTTAGGACATTAAATCTCTTAGTACGTTTACATTGATCTAATTCATAATTTACATACATACATAATGTCACGCCTGTATCCCTTATGGGGTAGGCAGAACACCAGAGGTTACAAGACCATCTGATGTCCCATTTTACAAATTTGGAGGTATTATAAAGATGGAGAGAGACTATGGAAGTGACAGTGGGTCAGCCTGTCGCCCACAAAAACGCCTTTAAAACCTCTGTCCCTTAACTGACTTTTGCAGTATGCCCGGGAAGAGAAGCAGCTGGCACATTCTACGTTTTTCTTTCACTCCCAGTCCAGCATGGAAGCAATTCATAATTTTTCCATCTATAATTTTGATACTCAAAAATTTTCTAATCCTATAACTTAAAACATTATCAGTTACATTCTAAAACTTTATTCCTACTAGAAAAGTTTTAATTTTCCGTATCGATTATACTTATGTACGTAGCAATTAAATGAGACATAAAATAATTTAAAGCTTCGGTGTGAAAGAACAGTAACATTCAAAAACCGTCAAACATTGCCTGTCCCTTGAAGGAGTATAAAAAACCACGAGCGACTGAAAATTAAATAATGAAAAAATATAGCCATCTTTCCCCTTGTACAGATGAAATTTGATTAAAAAATCAGGATTATTACAAACCCCCTTTTGTGGAATTTTGCAAAATTTCAGTAGCACTGAAGAGGGAACTCCAATCAATTTTGATATCTCCGCGTTGGTGATAAGGGTGACCTTTTTTTTAGATAGGGATAAAGTTATATTGGTTATTTGTTAGAAGCCGATGCCTTCCCACCTCAACCTTTTCGTTCGGAACCCCCCTTTTCAATAATTTTTCATCGTTTTGATCCGCTCGCTTTGTGGTCTACTCTTTATACTAAGATTAACAAAGTTTAAAATTAAAATCAACAAATATCGGATTTTTGTCAACAGGCATTTGATTTTTATTAATTTCATTGCCATATGAACTGAGTCTTTACAACTGTGATATTCTTTTGTTATGAAATACTGGATCTGTAAATAAGTAAATAATTCATCATCATCATCATGATCACAACTCTTTGTTATAATATTTTTGTAGATAAATAAATAATAATAAATAGAGTATATTAATAGAAGTAGTAAGTAATAGAGTATAATAACGATTAAATAAATAAACAATAAATAATAATCGTGTCAAAAAAGGCGACCTTGACCTCTATTTGTTGACTACCTTTTCGGGGTCTAACTGGCAAGCGACCGCTCGAGCTCGTCATAACAAGTTGTAGCCTTCAAATACAAGTGCTCCCACCACAGACATACATCTACATAGACAACGCAAGTGTCACGTACTGTAGTGAAACCAACCGTGCCGATTTTAAAACACCTACTGTGACGTCACAGCTGATATTTAGTGATGGGAAATACACACCGATTCAAAAACACCGGACCCGCCGATAAAATCGATTATTAAGAACGATATTGATATGGTGATATGGATTTTCTAACATACGTTCAGACTGAATCTAGCGACGACCAACCTTGACGCTTGGTCGGGGTTCGGACACGCGACATACATTCATTTGCATTATCTATGTAGATGTATATCTGTGGCTCATTTATTACGATAATATTATATGAAAAACCCTCCCTTGTAACGCCCTAGTGTTTTCATCAAATCTCATCATCACTGACCATCTGGTGAAATTCTGCAAACTGTGTCTCTTTGTTTAAAGCCAAAGAGTATTGTTCATAGCTGACCAGTCAGATTTTTTGACAACTCATGAAATGTATTGTAACAACATACAGTGCAAATAATAGCTCATGTTCGGTTAATTCTATTAGAAACCGCAGCAAGGATTCTAATATTTTGCCCTGTCAAGTTACTCAATAGACTACTAGTACCTATCATCAACTTGAAATGAAAATCCGGATATTGTATCTAACAAATGAAATCAAGTCTGCACCATTAAAATATAAACAGGCAGCATTTCAATGACAATATCATCTTTATACATTCACATACCTAAAAAAAGTAGTTTGACAGGTCAGAGACTGTATGGACCGTGAACATTACTCTTTACTCTGTATAGTTTGTCGTGTGATTACAGGCTGCGTTATTTTTCAAATAGTCATTTAAATTATTTCTGATTATAGTTTAATAGAAAGTGTGATTATAGATCTGTTTAAATGGCAGTTCCGAGAGTAAGTAACTACTAAAAGTAGGTGTAAGTTCTTATAACTATTTTAGACTAATTTTATTTATTTAATTTGATTGATTAGTAAATTACAACATACATATACTAAATTATTTGATTTCTTAATTTTTACTACATACATACATTACTTCACGCCTGTATCTCTTATGGGGTAGGCAGAACACCAGAGGCCACCAAACCACCTGATGTCACGTTTGACAAATTTCAAGGTATCATAAAGATGGAGAGAGACTATTGCAGTGACAGGGAGTCAGCCTATCGCCCGCAAAAAACGCCAATAAAACCTCTGTCCCTTAACTGATTTTTACAGTATGCTCGGGAAGAGAAGCAGCTGGCACATTCTAAGTTTTTCTTTCGCTCCCACTCCAGTATGGAAGCATATTTTATATTATTTCTGATTATAATTTAATAGAAAAGATTTAAAGTGTGATTAAAGATCTGTTTAAGTGGTGGTTCCGAGAGTAGGTAAGTAACTACTAAAAGTAGGTGTAAGTTCTTATAACTATTTTAGACAAATTTTAACCATTTTATTTGATTGATTAGTCAATTACAACATATACTAAATTATTTAATTTCTTAATTCTTACTAGCTTTTGAATTTTGTGAATGATAATATCCAATCAATAGTAAAAAACTAAAATAAGTACCCACGAACTGCAAAGTCCATTCAAAACTTCAAACTAAAATTCAAAACTTTTTACAATTTTTTCAAATCACAATAACAGAAAAAAAAACTCTTTCAACCCACCTTTGTTAACCCTTGATCACCCGAGTGATCACAAAACAGAACCTAATCATCGAACAAACGAAACAACGACATCTCATAGCTACTTCAAAAAACGGCCAAAGATCAAAGCTCCGATTGGAAAAACAGATGGATAACAATGGGATGCAGTGTCGCATGCATAATATGGATGCACGGTGCGAAATGCATATGGATGACTGGCAGTGGTTTGGCAGAAGTTTGTAGCTGAGTTTTTGTTATTTTGGTGCTTTTTAGTTTATTTGCACTTAAATCTGATAACGGCTCTTTTATTGAAGAAATTGATATTTTGTGTAAACTTAGTTGTTACATAGGAGGACTGTATTATTAAAAAAAAAGGTTTTTATTTTTAATTCGTTTAAAAGCCTGTTTTTGTGTACTCAAAAATATTTGTTTTCCCTTAATATACTCCTCATTTTATTTTAATTAGACTATATTTTTATCATTTTTCCAAATTCGCGTAAAGATCGAAAGTGGTCAATCTTATCAGTATAAAATTAGATTGTCTGTAGAGATTGCTCTAGAGCGATAAGACCACCTTTTGTACATTGTTATCTTGTTATGTTTATCTGTATTTTTGATAAACAATAAAGAGTAAATAAATAAATGAATATTAAACTTGAATCAAATAAAAAAAGTAACAAACTTTTTCTTTGATACATATTGTGAATGAAACAATTGTCATTTCCCTAAAACATTATTTCAAATATTTCCCAAAAATAAAATTCAGATACATCCTTTTGCCTGGCAAACGTAACCCACATTCTGCACCTCAGAGTCCTTTGATCCAATGATTACTAATGACGATCATTGGTCGTATCTTACTGATTATTCTTTGTTTTCACGATTCACTTGGCTTTTTAATTTGTAGGCACCGAAGGGTTAAGATTTCGAGTGTAGTTCATTAAAATTCATGAAAACCACTGTTTTATTGATGTATGGAAGTTTTCCATTTTTGATGATGAGAAAATTAGGAAAATTAGCTCAATTATTCTTAGTATTTGTAAGTTATATTAATTGTAGGTTAAATACATAAGTGTCAACTTAAGTTTTCACTTTAAATTAACTTACTAAAAAAATATACTTCGGCCGTTCAGAGAATGCGTTCCTGACACATCGCGATTGAACTGACGACGGCGACGTAACTTTGTAAGGGCGTTGCAGTTACGATAAAAAATATTTTTGTTTACCGTTTTAAAAATTGATGAGCATTAAAACAACATTATTATATCAATAATTAATGAATTTTATAATTTTGTGCCAAACTGAGTGTCCAATAACTTGGTAAACAATATTTTTCAAAATCTATACTGCGCTATTACAAGGTTATGTCAAAGCTTTATATTTGTAGTGCTGTGCTAATAATAACAGTATCGTAATCTGTTCTTAAACAGGTATACTTTATGAAATAATACGTTTCGTTTTTCTTTTTAAGAATTTGAAAATAATGGACTTTATTAAATTAAAAAATAAAACTAAAACCAAACTGAATGCGCGAAAAAAAGTTGGTTACAAGCAAAAGGCATATATGCAGATGCTAAAAGCAGAGCTAATTAAATTAGTTAAAGAAAATAAAGCGGCAAATGTGCGATACGAAATCGATGAACTGGCTCTGGAGTACGGTCATCGCGTTCTAAGAATTCCATCGTATCATTGCCAATATAACGCGATTGAGCTAATCTGGGCTCAAATAAAAGGTTACGCCGCCCGCCAAAATACTTCCCCGCCATTCAGCACGAAAAAGATTTTGACCTAATTAAAAGAAGCCTGCGGGGAAGTCACTAGAGATGACTGGACAAAGGTTGTTGAAAGAATAAAAACCTGATTATGGAACATTTTGACCGAGATATTAGGATTGAAACTGTTATTGATAATAAAATAATTATACATGTAGGCGAAGATGATGATGAAGAAACTACCTCCTCAAGCGAATCGGAGTCTGATTAATATTCTGTACGCACATTCAATTCAATATACTTTATTGCATAGAAATACAGATTGTAACTTTGTAACAAAAAATAAATAAAACAATTTTATTATATTAATATTACCTTTTCTTGGTTTGCACTTAAATTACTAAAATACAAATTTTAAATGATTCCGCCAATTTAAAACGAAAATAATCTTAAAAATAACCCGGCGTTTCATTTTGGAGGAACGGTAACGAACTCAGTGTTATGTTGTGCCCATCACTAGTCATGACCAACTGATAGGTGTCAGGAACGCATTCTCTGAGCGGCCGCACTATAACCAAACTAAGTTCACGTTTAAATCGAAGGTTTGGTTCATATTGTCATCGACGTGGTAAGAAACTCAGTTATATTAAAATAAAAACGGATAATATTCTTATTTAAAAGACTTTTCTTAGGATTAACATTTTAGTAGTTTCGTATAGTCTATTTCGATTAGGAATAGTAAATAAGTACACACATACATAACAAACGCCTGTATCCCTTATGGGGAAGGCAGAACACCAGAGGCTATACAACCATCTGATGTCACGACACGTTTGGAAGAATAATTATGATGGAGCAGGACTATTGCAGTGACAGCGGGTCAGCCTATCGCCTACAAAAACGCCAATAAAACTTCTATCCCTTAACTGACTCTTACAGTATGCCCGGGAAGAGAAGCAGCTAGTACATTCTATGCTTTTCTTTCGCTCCCAGTCCAGCATGGAAGTAATAAGTAAGTAGTCATTAAATAAGAACAAATTATTAGTATAAATAACAATAAATTGTCATGTAGGAAGAGAACAACTATAATAGAATCATAAGAACTAGTCGAAGTCAGAAAAAAAAATACTTTCATAGGTACAGTTCATGACCATCAAAAAGAAAACCCTATTGATCGCTTGCAAAAAAAACAAAACACTCCATAAAAATATAAAATATTCAAATGTTTTGCGAATTCAAAAAAAGAACAGCATAATTTAATAAACACATCGATTATAATATAAATGGTACATTCGAATGCTTTCTTCGAGAAAGGGGATGACAAACTTCATATACGGTAATAAAGGGTGCTCATAAAACGCTTTGGATGCGTTGTCAATATGAAATGTTGGCATAAATATATTTTCCGAAGAAAAGTCTAAGCTCCCGCAGAGTTGAAGTGTTTCCGTTGTCTTAAGAAGATATAGAAATGACGTTTTAAATTTGAACCTTTTTTATTTTAGATTGGCTTTTATTTGATGATATTCGACGGTTACCTAAGTAAGTGATCTGATTTTTGTTATGGGTAACTACGATGAGAAGAGCCTGCATATTTTAACATAAAGACATTTTGAATGCATTATATGAAAGTAGGTGCAAAATAAAATTTGGAAAAGGTTTGCGAGAAGGCTTGTGAATTGAAAGTCTGGTTTACACTTATAAATTTCTGTAATAATTTTAGTATCGACTGTTATACTCATAACTATGTTTTTTATCGTCAACATAATAGCTAATCACCATTAGATACGATAAATAAATAAAGTGCAGTAATCTTCGTTAGTCATTTTTATGCCCAACTGGTTTGAATTATTACTAATACTATTACAGTCTATTATACATAAAGAGAGAATAATAACCGCAGCAGTAACGAGTGCCAGATTATCAATCAAAAGTTTTTTTTAATTAATGAAAATAGTAAATGCCAGCTCTAACCTCTTTCTAACTCTACATATTTCTCTACACAGGAAGAGGATATTGCAGCGTCCCTGATGGCTCTGCGACCCATTTGTCACGGACCGACGTTTGATACCCGGCGCCGGCACAAAGCGGCACAAAGACGCTTGAAAGATTGTGCACAGCGCTTAAAGCGCTCTACGAGACATGTGAACCAGTTTGAACTAGTTTGATCCAGCTTCCTAAAGATTGCTGTTAATTGAAAAGCTGAGTTATTAAATTGGAATAAGGTTTCTAATGGAGTTTTGTTGGACTTGATGTAGCTTTTTCTGTTTTAAGAATAGTAGCATTTTATTTTAAACTTAATAATTAAGTGTAAGAGTAGTTCTGTGTCAGATAAAGGGAAGGATTAGCCAATGAAAATACAGAAACAGGACTTCCGGTGGAAGACTTGGGTTAGTAACAAATAATTAATTGATTGATACAGGCGTTTTCTTGCGAAATTCCATGACAACTACTTTTACAAAATTACCTTGCTTATTCCGCGACTTGTACTTGCACCACCACACCAGTTCGGTGGTGTTCGTTGCACCCTGAAGATGCTTCTGGTTGAAGCGAAATACGTGTCGGTGATAGGTTGTGGTGTGGGTTACAGTTTTCCAAGTGTGTGTTCATTGCATTTCTTGCTTCTTGCTTGAGGGAGGGAGGGCGGTGAACCAACGCACGAAAATCCTGCATCACTAGTGCAAGAACAAGTCGCGGAATTAGCAAGGTAACTTTGTTAAAGTAACAAATAATTAATTGTACCATTTATACTAAGTGATGTGACCTATGGGTTTTATCAGGTTTTAATATTGACTATCAAACATATGATGGTGTGAAGAAAATTTTAGAATTTATGTATCCTCAACCATTATTATTTCAGCAAAATTTAAAATACTTCTACCTATAGATTTGGCAATCAAAAAAATGTAGTAGGTTAAGAAGTATTGGGTCACCGTTTTTCATTTGTTTTTTTCATATCACAAGTTATCAATGTAAAAATTTAAATTGAAAAGTATGTTTACCTGGAAAGGTTCACGTCAAGATCCGAGAAATAGCTTTGAAAATATATTTTTTAACATTTAGGGTCGGCAAAAAATAGCCCTACTTCCGACGGATAAGGCGGCTTATCCGAGTGTCTACCGTAAGTGGAAGAATCCTTTCAGGGTCCGCCTGGCTAACAAACACCCTGTATAAAACCACCATGATGAGTTCCAGCAATGACTTATGAAGACCTAATTCCTCCTTTAGCCTGCGTGCTGTCATTTTTCACCTCATCTTCGCTTACAATCGGTTGAGATTTAGGTGAAACGAGTTCAAGTCATTGATTTAAAAAAAATATGACACTTTGTTTCACAAGTAGGACTTGCAGGGAATAATGAAGTAACAGTGCGCTCAACTTGCTTTCTCAAAATACACTTGAATTTACATGCCAAAAAAGACAAGGAATGTATGTGCTCATTGCTTTCTCCTTTAGTAAAATAGATCACGATTTCAATTCTAACTATGCAGGAATATTAAGGTAACCCCTAGGCCAAAAGAAAACCAGTCCTATCTAACTAATTAGTCAGTAAAAACACAAACATCTATCTATAGTAAACGCAACCAATCTTGATACTTAGATATTCAAGAAACAAAGAATCACCACCCCTTTCGAAAGAACCCTCTTCATACGCTAAGTGCACCATATATCTTTAGCATAAACTTATTGTAAACATATTTCAACCAATATGACTTTTGTGACGGCATACTGAGCTATTCGTATTCATTCGCTATATTTTTCAGTATAAAAGCCTTTGCAAGGATTTTCGATACGAACATAAGCTGGATATACTTTTCAATGTTTTGCATTTCATAAATAAATATCGCTTTTGTTATTTTTGTTTTCGTTAAAGCTTGAGTGAAGATGCAATAAATTATTATGATCAGCAAACTAACTATGTGATGTAAAAGTAAGTCTAAGTGCCAACACTGCGTCACGTGTTCGAACGCGCGTTTCATACAAAACTGCAACGTTCGTACCATACGCGCGTTCGATACGGACGTTCGGAATGCGCCTTGCGCCACGTATGATACGCGCGTACGGTACGGAAAATGTTATGAAAGTTTGTATGTTTGAATCTCTCTTAGTAGGTGTTATATAAATCTATGGGTAGGTGTGCCTATTTGAAGATACGGACGTACGGTACGCGCGTTCGAACGCGTAACGCAGCGTTGGCACTAAAAGCTATCGGCCATCTCATCCTCAAATCAGTTTAGCTGACACCGTGGCTGCAAGGGTCGAGCAAAATATAATAGCGAGTTGAAATCTAAAACAACAAAGAAATTATTACGACCTTTATCCTTTATAGGCTTTCACAGGATAAAACTGTTGTGCCCTTAACCAGCTTAATTTGAAAGGCAATAAAGTGAAGACGCTAGAAAGATTATTAACATTATTGACGACCACTTTTGCGATGGGGTAAACCTGTCTGCCTCAGACGCCAGTGGTTCGTCGATTCCCGCACGGAACAAGAAAAAAAAATGTTCCGTGTCTGGATGTTTATCTATTTGTGTACTTATATTCTAGGTTCCCCCCTAGTTCACTACATGGTATCCCATAACACAAGCTATGCTTACTTTGGGGCCATGTAGTTGGTGTGATAATCTGGGGATTTTATTTATTTGACAAGGCTTTTTTATCGGTGACTAAACTGGCCTTTGATTGGAAGTCAAAGACAGGAAGTAATGATGTGGACGAAGATAACAACTCACGGCTTAAGTAAGGAACAGGCTACACGCTGAGTATGGCTAATGTATCGTGGCGAATTCCGGCCTAAAACATCCCCTATTTAATACTTAAAGACAAAAAATATGAGACAATACCAAAAGTCCATGCTGGACTGGGAGCGAAAGAAAAACGTAGAATGTGCCAGCTGCTTCTCTTCCCGGGCATACTGTAAAAGTCAGTTAAGGGACAGAGGTTTTAAAGGTGTTTTTGTGGGCGATAGGCTGACCCCCTGTCACTACAATAGTTTCTTTCCATCTTTATAATTCCTCCAAATTTGTCAAACGTGACATCAGATGGTCTTGTAACCTCTGGGGTTCTGCCTACTTCATAAGGGATACAGGCGTGACGTTATGTATGTATGTATGTACAATACCAGATTAGCTAAGTATGATTTCTTAACTAGTCAAAGATTCTAACACTAACCTTACCGTAATACTTCGTACGTAAGTTAAAATCTGTAGAGAAGTTCCAAAGATGATTTCGAACATAGAGATAGAAGTTCTATTTGATAAGATGTAGAGATTATATTCTTTTCATGAATTTAAAAGTAGGAAAATCTATTTAATTAATATTATAAAGAAATATATAAAAAAAAAGATAGTAAAGAAATACCAATTTAACTTACATTCTCTACTATTGGACCAATAGAAGAGAATGTGCTCTCGTTAAGTGTTAACTTAGCTCTACTATACCCTGGCGAATAATGCAATGCAGTCAAGTGACAGTTCCAGTGTTTTTTTTCATAAAATATGGACGGAAAAAATATAAAAAAAAATGTATAAAAAAATAATAAAATACCTATGGATATGACGTTTGTCTTCCATGACACCTGACTTTTGAGTGTGCCCAATTTCGAGAAGAAAAAATAGAGATGTGGTTTAAGTGAATGAATGTAATTATTTTTTAATAATAATATCGTAATGTATGGGAAAAAAATATTTTGGCTCACAAGATTTGTCCTTTCTCATGGTGCTGTTAGCGAAGGGCAACTATCCTAGTAATTTCATTTTTAACGATAAAACGTATTTAAAAAGCAAGAAGTTATATAGTCGATTTTACTTCTACTGCAACCGTTTTAAAGCACAAGATATCTTTAGAAATTAATTGTTTTCATTGATGTACATATAGTACACACCTCAAATTCAATCACCTATTTATCAATTTCTTTAAAATTTTATGCACAACGAATGACAAATACTCGTTCGTTTTCAATCATTCGCATTCAGTACTTACACTACGAAGTTTTTAACTGGTATCATTATATTTGTATTTGACATTTCGATCTGTCAGTTTACTGCATTGAATTATTTGTCAGAGTATAGGACTGGATAAGCATGTCGTTATGGGCGACTAACGAGTCATCCTCGGTTTGTGTTAGGATGTATTAAAGGTCCACCTGGCTAGTAAATACCTACCTTTAATATGACATTTTAAGAAGAACTATTTTCCTTCTAATCTATGAAATAATTGTTGGACATACATTCGACCAGCATCATCAGGCCCGCTCATAATATACTAGTTTTATAGGTACTATACAACGGAAGATAATTATAATATTTTTTTATTACGTACATATCATACATACATAATACAACCAGACCTATACAAACAAACATGTATTTGCCCAAATATTTGCATTTTGCGGGGATTGAATCTCTGACTACTGGAATTTTGACGGCTCATACCCCATCTCACGCCTTTTATCTATAAATGTGACTACGAAGTAAGATTAAGGTAAGACACACCTTAAATCACATTCACGAAATCAAAAAATCTAATTAGTAAAATAACAAAGAGATATCCAACTAAAGAATAAATATAAACAACCTACTTCAGCGACACACGCATTCAATCAAACAAACAAACAATTCTCGGATACTGAAGCCGGAGTGACAGCCAAAGATTTGCCTCGAGCCAATAAATAGAACAATACCCCCACTTTTGTTAATTCGAAATATGAGTGTGTATGGGTGTGCTGCTGTTCGAGTTTGAAAACAGGGTAAAGTGAAAACTGCTGCTTTTTTTAAATATTTTTTTCGGGTTATCGGTTCGGTGATCGAAGTTTGATCAATTTTAAAACTTAAATATAAGTTAGATTTAGCTTAACAAACAATTTGTGACATAAATAAAAAAAATATTAAATATTAAAAAAAACACAAGGACAAAAGGCAAGAGGGTTATTTTTTTCCCATCTACTGTTTTATTCCCAATCATCATCACCAACAAATTCAAAAAATACAAGACAAAGAAGTTTTATAAGAACAAAATAGCTCCTTAAGTTATTTTTTACACTTGTTAATTATAAAATATTTCAGCAATAAAATGCTTCAACAATTTTTACATTAAATATCCTACTAAAAATTCCCATTTTTAACCCAATAAGCAAGATTCCCGCTAGCTACAACGTCCATACAATGCCGAGGTGTGTGTGAGGGAGACACGACACCCTCTCGCGAATCTTCTCAGGATGGATGTTCTAATATTCAAATGGGATACGGAACTATTATTGTTGGAGCTACTGTCGATATGAATGTAGAGTAACGGGTTTTGATACTTGAATTCAATTTAAAGAGTATTGAAAAGTAGTTAGTGTTTTTTTTAATTGGTTTTATTAATCGCCTCTTGATTAATCTATTGATACAAACAGACATGGATTTTTTCCATGTTTGGAAAATTTATTGAAAAAAGGTGGTAGAATAACAAAAATATACGGAACATATATTAACTTATTAATATTTTAATATTCTACTTATAATGTGGCTCAAAGGCAAGCTACGTTTTTAAATAGTAATTTACAGAGAAACATCGGAGATATCTTAATAAGTACTCAATCTTGAAGCAGTCTCGTCCCGTTTGGCGCTATCGAAAACGTCAAAGTATATCCGTGACCTAAATAAACTATCTCTAGTTTAAAACCACTTTTCAACCTAAACATTGAAAAAAAAGAGCCTAATAAACTTAACTTAGCTATTTTTTTTTAATATTAGCTCATCTTTCTATTAGTATCTTTTTTAAATATATTATTACGTGAATAATATAATCATGATCATAAATTTCAGTGTCCCAATAAACTCATATCCCATAAATTAACCAAACAGCCCGAATTCTCGAAACTTCTAACTTGTCAAAACTTTAAATACCAAGATCTTTCAGCCGACGTATAAGCAACTTCTTTGCATATTTCTCGCGAATGTGAGTGTGTGATACGTCACTATATAATAACGTCTACGTATTGGGTAGTAATGTGCTTAATGTTATCGACACTTATTAAACTGGAGCTATGAAATTAAACCAAAATATTTTATTTTTTAGGAATAAAACAAGTAGTTCACGCGTCTTAGATAGGAACTTCATTTATAAAAGTATTAAATCGAGTATTTATGGTATTAATGGTCAATAAAGAATGGCAATAGTTACGTTTTAAAGTGGCAAGCTAACGCAACCTGGTAATGATTAACAACTAATATGTCAGTATTTTCATGTCATTTCATCAATATTTTTATCGAACTTTTTTATCGCCGCAAGAGAATCTAAATTGTTCTGTAAAATCAAATAATTTAATTTATATTATTATAAATAAATTACTCAAAATGATACTCCAAGCGCGGGACAGCAATTGAGATTATTTTGATTTTGTTACGGTGGCTACAAAGTGGAACTGTGAGGTATTTTAGTATTTATAAAATTTAGTGGGTACTACCGATTTTAATTGTACCGTTCGACTAATTTCAACCCCTAAGAATTTCAAGGTTACGTCGCGTGCTTCCGCTAATAAAAAAGATAAAACGTTACAAAATCATACATATATTAAACTTTTTTCATCCTAAAAATTTGCGTATATAAAATTAATGTAACATCAAATAAAATTAAACAATAAAACTTTACAATCGACAAATTTGTCCCATCACTAGTTCTAAGCGAGATATATCAGCTCACTTCATTTATTCGTATACCATATCTTTTGTTTGCTATATTTTTGACAAGTACAAAGCAAAATCTGTTCTTGTCATATGTTTGACAGACGAGGGGGTGGTAAGGGGCGAAGGGGGTCTAAGTTGTTATTAAGCACTTGCTACATGATATTCCGTAGGTGTTTTTGGTGTTAGAAATTGTTCCTTAGGGGATGATGACAATATACTTTAGCTCGCAGTTAGTTCTTTGTTTTTTTTTTTATCAATGATGTACTTGTATGCGGTAGCAGTAGTTTAGTTTTTGTTTCGTTAGTAAATCACCTTTGGGTAACTTTATCGTAGGATAGATGTTTTTAGTCTGCCTGTAACTAGTGTCGTTCAACTGTAATGCTTTATAGTCGATTTGAACTCTACAAAGTAAAGCAAGTTCGTAAAGAAAAATAGATTTTGTTACTTATCAAAGTAACGGCGAAAATATTTTTTGAAAAACGCCACTTAGGCTGTGTTAGTGGCTCATGTCACTACTAGAAAAGATTTAAAAAAATACTGTTTTCTTTGAATAATTATGAAAAATTATTATGATATCTGCATATTATGTGCATACTGTATGCAGAGAAGATCGAATCCTGAACCTATTGCATGCATATCATCCGGCTACCCGTTCACTGCCCTAAAGAAGCTATAAAATAAGCGGCGACGTTCAGGTAGTCTGTTGTTTTCCGACGATCAGATCAATATTATTAAATAATACACTTTTTAACCGGAAGACACCGAAACGTCGAGTCAAAATTTAAAACGTAATATACGCGATAAATCCATTAAAAAAGTGTTTTATTTAATAGTATGAATCGCGAAAACTTAAGACAATATCAGATCAATATTATGTAAGTATTTGTTGTGTCTACTAATGAAAATAATAGATCTGAATCCACTTTTGTCTATATTTTGTATGTAATAAAGAATTTTTAATTTGCTTAAAAACTGGGCTATCAAACGTTTTCAATGCTGACTAATAGTTTCAGAAATAAGCGGGTTGAAGCAGAGGAGAAAACTCTTCAGCTTTGTTATATTTGTATAGAAGAATTATATGGAAACAAGGAAACAATATATAGCTTCCATGCTGGACTGGGAGCGAAAGAAAAACATAGAATGTACCAGCTGCTTCCCTTCCCGGGCATACTTTAAAAGTTAGTTAAGGGACAGAGGTCTTATTGGCATTTTTGTGTGCGATAAGCTGCCCCCATGTCTCTGCAATGGCCTCCCTCCATGAATTTAATACCTCAATAGTCAAACGTGACATCAGATGAACTTATAACCTCTGGTGTTCTGCCTATCCCATAGATACAGGCGTGAAGTTATGTATGTATGTAAGAATTATATCTCCCCCATGCTGGACTGGGAGCGAAATAAAAACATAGAATGTGCCAGCTGCTTCTCTTCTCAGTACCGTAAAAGTCAGTTTACTGAAAAGTCAGTTAAGGGTCAGAGGTTTTATTGGATTTTTGTGGGTGATAGGCTGACCCCCTGTCACTACAATAGTCTCTAGCATCATTATAATATTTTTCTATTAATGTTTTTCTTTCGCCACCAGTCCAGCATGGAAGAAATATAATACGGAATTTAAAATATTATACGCGATTCATCCATTTAAAAGTGTTTCAATTAAGATTATGAACAGTGAAAACTTTGTACAATATGAGATAGGTAAACTCATAGCAGAGATATTAAGGATGCTTCCTTCCACCAATCGTAAGTAAAGATAGCCACTTGAATAAAACGTCTGATATCATCTCTAATAACCGATTATATATGAATTATTTTTAAATAAAAAAATACCTTACCTTACTAGTACTTAAAGATTTACCTTCCATGCTGGACTGGGAGTGAAATAAAAGCTTAGAATGTGCCAGCTGCTTCTCTTCCCGGGCATAATGTAAAAGTCAGTTAAGGGACTGAGGTTTTATTGGAGGCTTTTTGTGGGCGATAGGCTGACCCCTTGTCACTGCAATAGTGTCTCTCCATCATTATAATACCTCAAAATTTGTCAAATGTGACATCAGATGGTTTTATAACCTCTGTTGTTCTGCCTACCCCATAAGAGATATAGGCGTGAAGTGTAAATGAAATTCTATTTACAAAATATCGACTTTTCGTTCTTAACTTGAAATACCATCATAACTTCATTGAAAACCTAATTACATAACTTTTATATCATAGTCACATAGTGTGGTGTTCTTCCTACTCGTGTATTGCTGGGTATATTTAAGGTTTTGACACCCGTTGTATAAATCTAATTTGATTCTGAAACTATAATTTGAATTATAAAGTGTGGCATAATCTATTTCGTACAATGTTGTAGGTGCCTTTAATATTTTGAATGGAATGTGTCATGCTGTAAAGACCCAAACACTTTGGGACTTTATATTATTAAGGAAAACCAATTTTAAATTTCGGAATGGATTTTGGACTAACAATTTTGCATTTATGAAACGATCACTTTTTAAGTTCTTTTACCAATCAATAGTGATTAATTTAGTTTTTGAATTTATGCACCCAAATCATTTGAAAAATTAAAATTAAATATCAAAAAATGGCTATTTAAAGTCGGAATTTTATTTAGATTTATAGATTTTGCTAACTATTGTTTTTTTTTTTAAATATGGGTTTAGCCATTTTCTAGCTTCATGATAAAATTAAACTACTTTCTGTTTATTTTATACATATTATCTATTTTTAACAATCTACTGCTAGACACAAGTCTCTTTCACTACCACACCTCGCGAATTTTACTGCAAGAAAATTGATACCAATACTTACCCACGTTTTTTGTTTTAGGTAGTGGATTGAAGATATATTGTAGCAGCATAAACTACTAAGAGCATTGTATTTTTACTAATTTGTACACAAAGTGTACAAAGCATTGTCGAAATGAAACTAAAATATATATCCCTTGATGCTGTAAGAAATCATGTTACACTGTTTTTTTTATTTAGTCATACTTTTTACGTGCTAAAATTCATATCTAGATTCACAGCATCATACCATCATGGTTTGTCTCAAACCATAAATGCACTAAAATTATTATTAATTCCTTTTTTCAATCATTTTGCTTGAACCTGTGCCGCGTAGGTTTGTCGTAGAATAGCCCTACCATCCCTAAATAAGCGTGTCGTAAAAGGCATCTGTGGGCGTAGTGCGAGCATGCTAGTTTGTCTTCCATACAAATACCAAAATTCTATTACTACTAGCGCTACGCGCCGGGCACTACTGGAACTTTTGTATTTTTTTCTGCGTTCGATATCGATATATCTATAGTACCAGGCAGCGTATTTATAGTACTTATAGTATTCAACCAATCTTTTGCACTCGTTGCATTTGCTTATTTTTCTGTGTGTTTTTTGTCGCTGAATTCTTTTGTTAGTGTTTTCTACAAAGTACGTTGAGTAGAGTGTTCACTCCTCGCGTTTTTACGATCTCTAATCGAAGATTTTACTTTTGTGAAGTGATATTTTTACATAGGATGCTGACTTTCTAGTGAGATAGTGAGTTAAGAAAAGGAATTGCATTGATTTTGAATGACTGGTGCAAGGAGGTGAACAATTTGTGTGGCAAAAGCATTGAGTTTGACGAAAACGACCCGAACAAATCTATGGCCTATAATTATTATATCAAACACAAATAATTAAGAAAAAATAAATAATTGTCTGAGATGCATATTGTTTTATTACCCCCAACTCGCATAGCATTATGCTTTGTGCAGTTTATTTCAACTTATTAGTATTGCGCAGTTTGCACAATAGTAATAACTGGTACTACGAATTTCTGAAAATTTGAAAGTGGCGGTACTGCTGCATTCTAGGGTTGTTTTGGTCAAAAAGGTTCCTAGAGTGGATACTGTGTGGCGCTAAAGTGCAAAAACTGCGAGACGGTCATCTATACTTTAGTACTTATATTCATCTATGAGTGCGAGTTTATTCGAATGACCGATCGCCTTAATCGAGCAAACCACTTGAAACAACCAATCACGTTCTTAGAAATTCTGTTTTCCAATTTTGTCACTAGATGGCGCTGCTTCGATCCCATACAAAATGAAGTTAACGTGATGGTAAAGTTGAAAAACTCGCACTAGGCACTCTGATCCGAGTGGCCCCCATTTAATGGTAGTAGCCCTTCGGGGTTCGACTGCCTAGCAACCACCCTTCTTATAAATCTAGCGATTGATAGTCCCAGCCTTGGCCTACCTTCGACCTCATTTTCACTTACCACCAGGTGTTCAATATCAAACACAGGTTTAGCCACAAAAAAATCGATACTCAAGCAAATTCACGGCGGAGTGCAAACTGATCAAGGAAGAAAAAAAAACTCATATTTTGGTTGGACTAGAAAGTATAATTGATATACAAACAACACATGTATTTAATTTTATACGGAATAGCATTCGAACGTACGTTGAAGTACGCTGTAGTAAGTTATTATCAAAGGATCTTTGTAGATGGTTCATTCTAGAATAAGACCATCCAAAGACTGACGCCTCATCCCCTACTAATTTGATTAATTTTCGACTAGTACAAAATGTACGTAATTAAAACTAGTGTAAGTGGTTTCTGCGATAAGAGAGCAGTTACTGAAGTCTATATGAAGAAGGGTGTATCGAATTTTGGGGGTGAAATGCGTGCGAGTAAAGTAGGTGCAAAATCTTAGAGTTTAGAGTGTTTATATCTCACATGGCTATGCTTAATATGGGACTAGCATATGGATAGCACTTTGAGATAAAAATATGTACAGACATTTTACCGTCTGATAAAATAGGCTAAATAAAGATTTATATAAAGAAGAAAAAATTCAGAAGGGAAAATTCCATGTTAATTTTACATTGCTGCAAAGTTTAACTTAACTTTGTCAACATATTTTTTACACTCATTACCAGCTGGATTTGACCATATTTTTTACGCCATCAAATTAAACTTAATTCATGAAGTATGAACTCCATATGTGATAAAGTTGTCTTTGCTAAGGTGATAAAGTACAGCTGCGAATTATGTTGATGTGACGAAATTAAACTTAAGTTTAGTAATCGATAATAAAATGCATTTTGGCTTATACTAGATTTAATGAAATGAAATGATTTTTTTTTATTCACAATTGGTATTCTTATGCACTTTGTGACGTCAAACGCTGAATGAGGGCCGGGCGACCGGACGACATGACGAATCCTGGGGGAGGCCTCTGCTTATGTTTTCTTGTAATGACATCGACAATGTGACCGATGACGATGATTTTACATTTTTTTATTATATCTCGCACTGTTATTAACCGCATGACCTGTAAAAGTAGGTGTGTAACTATTTATCTTAAAGCGGATATATTATGAATTTGACTTTGACAAGTTCCTCAAGTCTCTTGTTACAATTTCAAGTAGTTTCATTTGCGGTTTTATCTCTGAGCTCCTGTTTTTGTTATTAGTTCTGACGTATTAGAAGTAGGAGTTATAAATCTATATTAAAAAGGCATGAGACTATAGGTATATCAAAATGTACTGTTTTATTTTTAGCATAACTATTTCTTATTACTTATTATCATATAAACACGAAAAAAATATTCTGAGGTTTGGCTGCAAATAGCTATATTTATCATTTATAACTGCAGCTTATTAAATAAACAGGAATAAATCTATGTCACCCTGACTGGCGGATCACTTTTGACATTCAAGGACGATAGTTTGAGATCATACATGAAGATAAAAAATACAATAAAAAATAAATATTAATTATTTACTGAGTAAACTTAACCGAAAGTTACAGAATTGATTACGCAACGAAGGGGTACGCTAGCGCTTGCAGCGACCCGCGTGCCAGGTCACGTGCCGCGATCGACTCAGTTGTATGTAACAAATAATCTTGTATACCTATAGGCATTTGCGTTAGTAAATAAGTATTTATCTGTAAATTGTAATCTCTCCGCTGTCCTCAAAGGAAGTAGCGAGTCATTCCCACTACGAGTGTCATTCGACTACTCACTGGGAAGTCTCTGTAAATTATCTATCTATCTATCTATATCTTCTATATACTTATAATAAATCTGTAGAGAGGTCAATTCTGTACATGAAATATTTTTTCAAAATAACTATCAGGGGGTGATTAGTGATCGATACTGATGCCAAAAATGCAATCAGTAAAATTTTTGTCTGTCTGTCTGTCTGTCTGTATGTTCCTTATAGAAACAAAAACTACTTGACGGATTTTAACGAAACTTGGTAAAATTATTCTTCATACTCCTGGGCAGGTTATAGTATACTTATTATCACGCTACACGTGAAGGGTAATGTTGGAAAAACGGGAGAAGTTACTTCATTTTTTAAGCTTCCGTCGCGTGTGCAGCCTTAATGGTTAAAGCTACATAGAAATCATGTATGACAGAAATATTCTTCATAAAAATTATATAAAAAAAATCTCACAACAGTATTAGCTATATTTTATGGTTGACTCACAATAACACGTGTAAATCCCGATAGCTTAGCAGTTCGGAGCTTTCTGATAATATTTGTTTACTCTTACGTTTATAATACTCTCACTCATCCCTAATTAAAAAAAAATTAACATTATTACCTATTCAATAAAAAAAGAATCATAGAAATCGGCATAGAAACACCAAACTTATACATGACCCATCGCGCGTGAATACTGAATGATATAGGCATTATTTTTGCGTAACGGTTGTTGACACTTCCCGTTTGCGTTTGCTCCCGAACGGTCGTGTCTGCGGCCGCTCCCGAGTATTCGTATTGCGCTGCCCTTGTTCCCTCCCCCGCACTCGTGCGGGTAAGGTCCCAAGTTAAGCTCTTTCGGAAAGTTTTCTCTTGTGGGGGCTGTGTGGTGTCGGGGCTAATTCATCTGCCCTTTTCAGGGCGGACCCGACTGCTGCCGGCCGAAGCATCGCTGGTCAGGTGGATACGTAACCGTGACAACTAAGCCTGATCGTCCGCCGTTCACCGGCAATAGGTCCGAACTAGGTCGTTCTCTTTTTCAGCGCAGTGTGTGTAGTCCTTTCGCCGTTCACCGGCACGTAGATTCCTTGTTAGGAATAGGCTTCCTTTCAGAATAGTTCAGGTTCCCAGGGTTCGATGGAGAACCACCGAATCCGGGGTTAGCCAGCGCGAACTTCAAGAATTCCAGGAAGAGGTAGGTCAGGCTCTCCTCCAACAAGGCCAAGAACTGCGGTCAATCAGAGATATGTTTACGAATCTCATGGCATTATTCCCTCAGGCTCAAACTGTGACCCTCCCGGCCACTCCGCCTTCTCTTAGTTTCCCAACAGATTCTCCGGCGTCCCCAGATGTCGAGTGTGTTTATACTACGTCAGACTTCATGTCGGTTGATTCTTCCGCGTGCAAACGGAAAACTACCCCGCCGGGTAGCGATTCCGACTCCGCTCTTTTAGTTTCAGAATCTCCTGCTCCGTTCACCGAGGTTCGCAAAAAATCCAAATCAAAGAAGAAGAAGAAAGAGGCTTCTTCGACTTTATCTCCATCCGTTTCAGCCGCTCCAGCCACTGTTCCTGCTCCGCAAAATGTCGCACCGGCGTCTGCTCCTGCGCCTTTTGTTTCAGCGATCCCGGTGTCCCAGCCTGCGTCGCTTTTTTTTCGTCTTTCTACGGGACAAGAGCCGCTGGACCGAGGTCTCAGCTCTCTGCGGAACGCACTCCCCGAAGATCCAGTATAGTAAGGCATCCAATGTGGGTGACTCTATTAAGGTAGTTGTCTGCTCAATTTCTGATTTCAGGAATTTCACTCGGCTTCTTGCGGACAAGAAGCTCGAGTACCACACTTACGCCCTCCCTGAGGAGCGTAAGATTCGTGCCGTCCTCAGGAACGTGCCGTTCGAGCTCTCGAACGAGCAAATCCAAGAGGACTTGTCTTCTCAAGGCTTTCCCGTCGAATCTGTGCACAAAATGCACAGCCGCCGAGGCAAGCAGTTCCCACTAGCGCTAGTAATCCTAGCGAGGAGCCCGCAAGGGCAGTCCATTTTCGGGGGCAAGCTCTCCGTGTGCGGACTCTTCAACATCCACGTCGAAGCACCACACAAGCGTGGTTTCCCAGGTCAGTGCCACCGCTGCCAATTGTATGGTCATGCGGCGGCAAACTGTTTTGCTTCCCCTAGGTGCGTCAAGTGCCTAGATCCGCATGGGACTAAGGAGTGCTCTCGCACTCCCGAATCGCCCACAGCTCCGTCCTGCGTCTTGTGCGGCCAGTCTGACCACACAGCAAACTTTCGCGGCTGCCCCAAGGCACCGCGTGCTGCCAGGGCTACCGTGAAGCCCAGCGAGAACTGGAGAGAGCGACCGCAGCCTAGCTCGAACGCTCCTCCAGTCATTTCAAAGGCCCCCAAGGCCTTCACCTCTTTCGTTTCAGGTCAGCGCAGCCGGGACGCGACTCAATCGCAACCGGCCGCCAAATCGGCTTCCCAGTGCCAGAACGCAAAAGGTTCTCAAGACCGCATGGCGTTCTGGATCCAGCTCGCTCCCATCGACGCGATCCTGGCTTTCGGCGCCGCTCTCGACGCCAGCCCAGAGGGTTTCAACGGTGCTCTTCCGGTCCTAACCAAGTTCGCTCCCCTTATCAGGAAACTCCAGCAAGCTCAACGTTTCTAAACGTAGTCCTTCTTTCCAGCATTCCTATCTCAGAGTGAGTCTGATCACTCTAAATAATCTCTTAGTTTCAGCTTAGTCATTTCTGCTAGTCTTAGCTTTGTTTTTCTCGCTTTCAGTTCCTTTTGGTGGCAGCCGTCTGGATGCCGCTCACTACGCAGCCTCTCGCTCCAATTGGCTGTCGTTCCGACGATGACTAAGGACCTTAATCAAGGTGAGTCAAAAAGGGGATGTTTAGTGGGTATGCTCAGCCTATCTGAGAGAGTCTCCACACTGTCTGGGCATTCTATTTGCCATTAGCCACTGGGTTAACAGCTTATAGAATGCCCATTCGTCCGTAATAGGATTCATCCTCCTCCCGCTAAAGCTAGCTTTACTGGTTAAAGCTGGTTTTAGTGGGTGCCAAACGATTTTCCTTGGCGGATAAACAAAAAACAAAAAAAAAAAAAAACGTTACGGTTGCCGCGCTCGACGCGGCTCGCGGCGGTAGGGTATAAAAAGGCGGGAGGCGAGCGCAAGCTTTTGCGCGATTTAATATAGGTAGGTACAGAAGAAACAAGCGTTACATTACCTGTCAAATTTTCCCAACCAATTTTAACTTATTATCGAGAGCATAGAGTTCAAATAGAAGTAAAAAATTTTGACAGATTTGTAACGCTTGATGTACTGCCTTCTGTACATACAGAGATAAAATGGAAATCAAGGTTTTGTTTATTTCATGATCGTTTCTGCCTCTTGGAAGTCAGAAACCGTAGATTTCTTCGGAATAAAAAGTAACGTACCTATGTGTTAACTTTTATACCAAATTACATTAATATGGGCTTAGCCGTTTGGCAGTGAAAAGCAGCCATACATAACTATAGGTAGTATTGTATGTACACTGATAATGGCTGGATGGATGGATTTTTGCTATTCTTTCACGCAAAAACTACTTAGCTTTACCTAGAATAACAATAAACTAAGTATAATTAATGAAGATATTGCATGAATTAAGTAAAATTGAAGGCATTAAATAAAACACTTTTTAACCGGATTAATGGCGTATAATTTATATTTTACATTTTAACTCGACGTTTCGGTGTCTTTGCAGACCCCGTGTGGTCACGAGCGACTGTTAAAATTTAAAATGTAAATATAAGCGATAAATCCGGTTAAAAAATGTTTTATTTAATAGTCATACATAATAGTTATCGCTAAAACTTAAGACAATATTAAAATTTAAGGCACTTTGGCACCCGATTTGTTTATAACGCTATGTGCCTTTGTAATGTACCTAATAGATAGTTACCTACCTATATTTGTGGTAAGGAGTTATGCATATTATATGGGCGAAGATTCTTCATTTTTATTTTTGTTATTAAAGATAGTTAGGGCCTTGGAGAAGAAAATAACCTACTCGAAATACTAATTCAATACATACGAAGTCGCGGGTATCATCTATGTAATATACCTACCTATACTTTTTCACAAAACCTAGGTGAAACTACGGATCACTGCTTTGTTGTAAGAGTTTTTGAAGTAATTCTGTCTGTTTATCTATCAGTAACGCTTTCACAGCTAAACTACTGAGTCGATTTTGACGAAATTTAGAATAAGGTAAGTTTTAACTTCAAGGAGGATATAATAATAGTATTTATCCAACTCTAATAAACGGTATCCACGCGGACGAAGTCGCGGGTCACAGCTAGTTAGTAATAAGATTACTGGAAATAAAGCCTTTTTATTATTATTATTATGCATACTTATAACTACTCGCCTTTCGGCGGAAAAGACCCGACAATCGGACCAGTCGGTCGGGGATCAGGGCAAGAGGGACAGAATCCGGCGAACGATTCGGGCAGTATCGAGCAATACCGATTTCAGCATGCGTGCTGGAAGCGAACCACCGCCAAATCCCAGCCTTTCAAGGTGTTTGACCAGTGTGGCTGGGGTCAAACCGTTTGCGGATATTACAACCGGGATGATTTCGGTGGACACAACTTCCCACATTTCGGTCACCTCGTGTGCGAGGTCCAAGTACTTGCGTTGCTTTTCGGTCTCGGCCTTCACGAGGTTCTCGTCATGTGGTACAGTTATCTCCACCAAAAACACCTTGGACGACGATCGGTCCTTTAACACGATATCAGGTTTATTCGCTAGAATAGTCCTGTCCGTGATAATGGGCCGATCCCAGTAATTATTAATTATTATTATTATGTAAAGTTAATAGTAACATGGTATTTTTTTATTGAGAATTCTAGTGAAAAATTAAGTACCTATTTTTAATACATAATTAGGATCAGAATCGAGTACAGAGTGCTCTCCTTCACTATCTAAAACTTGTCACCAGTCACCCTGTAGATATATTTCTTCAACATAAAGCTTCTCTACCACTAGTTGCTAGTTCTATAAAAAGTTTCATATCATACTTTATTGCATGTCCTTAGAATACTCTAAATTTTAAATACCAGTTAACAACCTCATTTCACCATTTGTCACTATATACATAACTTAAAGTTAGCTACTTTCTTATCATAGTATTTCAGATTACCTTCAGACAAAGAAACACTCAACATGAACAGAACATTCCAGAATTATCGCTAACCTGGCTCTGCCGACGACACACGACTAAGAAATAATTCATCGAACACACGCATAAATCAAACCTATTCCTGACTACAAAACATGCAGTTTGATTCCCAAAATCACCTTCAAATTCTACCCTATTCCCTTGAAATAAGATTGACGAAATTATAACACGTGGTGCGGGTAGATTTGAATTTGTAGCAATTCGAAATTCAAATTGCCGCCTATCGTTGCACGGTGATTGGTCAGGGCGCGCGTGGCCGTGATATAAATAGTGTGGTCGGTGCCAATTCGTTGGATTTGTATGGATATACCAAGGCAAAGATGTTGCAATTGATATAACATGTATATTTGAGGGTTCTACACAACATTAAATATTATCTAGATACCATTAAATCTTTGTTTCCATTAACATAATGATACTGAAAAGTTTGTTTGTTTCTTGTATCTAAAACTATTGATTCCTCGTTGGATTTCAACTCTCTTTTTGCATTTGATAGCCGAAGTCTTAAGGAAGATAAAAAAAAATTATGCCATGAAATCCAAAGCAATATGGGACTCCAATCGAGATATATTTTACAACAGTGTGACACCATTTTATAGTAAAAAATGAATATGATTTATTACAAAAAAAATAGAATTATCACTTAAAACCTTGGTCTTTCCTAAAAACATCTTTCCTCCCTGACCTTTTATCTTACACTTGCCTACTAAATCATGAAACTATCCGACGGCATATCCCTACTTAGCTGACCCAAAGCTTGAAATATGCAGAAGGTTTCACGAACGATAGTGGTACATGTGTCACCCAACAGTTGACGCCTGCCCTTACAGCCTTACCTAATATGTGCTGGGTTGTAGAGGCTGATATGTTTTCGATGGCTGGATTTAGGGATGATTTTGAATTTGGAAGGTTTATGAACAGTGTATAGATTAACAGGGTTAATTTAAATTAACGCATCACCTTTCTTGCAGGGAACCTCTCCACATCAATTGCAACATTTGTTCTACGAGTTTTTAACATGAATATTTTTTTTAATTTCAGTTTCGCATTTTTTTATTAAATGTTTCCAATCAGCCGTAACTTTATTTACTCTGAGCGTAGGTATGCCGCGCATCTTGCGTAGGCAAAATACCGCCAAATGCAGCGCGCACGCAACATTTTTTCAATTTTTCAAGGGGCCAAAATTTTATGATTTTCTTTTTTGTGTTATTTATAAAGATTTGTAAAAAGTCATACTACAAAATGTTGTTGAGATTGATATACACAGGCTGCCAATATACATACATAACTTCACGCCTGTATCCCTTATGAAGTGTGCGGATCACCAAAGACTACCATGTGCTGGAAAGAGTATGGCAGTCACAAGAGGTCAGGCACAAAAACGCTAATAAAAACCTCTGTCCCTTAACTGACTTTTACAGTATGCCCGGAAAGGTAAGAAGCTGTAACAATATAGTTATAATATAGTTTTTCTTTTACTCCCACTCCAGCATGAAATGACTGGCTCTTCATAAATTATGGCCACCATATCGAAGCGGTAATATTTGGCGGGAAATTTTTAGATAAATAGCTTCTACCACCAAGCGGTGGTCACTCGGATTAGTCGCTTTTTACGACACGCTTATCCAGGGCCGGTAGGGCTATTCTAAGCCTACCTTATACTAATTTAATAAAATAAATAAATAAAAAAAATAAAATCCCCAGACAATCACACCAACTACATGTCCCCAAAGTAAGCATAGCTTGTGTTATGGGATACCATATAGCGAACTAGGGGGGAACCTAGAATAGATAAACATAAATAGATAAACACCGAGACACGGATTTTTTTTATGGTTCCGTGCGGGGATCGAACCCGCAACCACTGGCGTCTGAGGCAGATAGGTTTATCCCAACGTCAAAGTGGTCGTCGAATGAAGTGAAAGGGTTTGTCTTTTTGTTAAGAAGTGCGAATTTTTGAAGCTCACAGTCGGATTTGTATATTTTTTAGGTTAATTTTAAACTTAAAGAAATGGATGCGAAAGTTACGCAAGCAAAACCAGCGGGGCTAGCATGCTACTGTCGACAACGATAAATCGGGCCTTTTATCGATATTTTCTTAGAATATGGTATTTAGTGTATATTATTTATTAAGATTATGGCGTATTTGGTTCTGTGGTCTTAATAATGGTATCAAATCGAGTAATTCTATCTATTATGGTGCGCATATTAGCTTACATAATAGGATAAAATAACAAAATAATATTTATCTTGTCGATTCGAGTATTTATCGATGTGAGCATGCTGGCCCTGCAGGTGAAGTTAATGTTTTAAATTAGATTTTTCGTTAAGTAAATACGATTTTTGTATGTTATAAGAATTAGACTTTTATCTTCCATGCCACCTGATGGAAAGTACGTATGCAGACTATAGTGATACACGTCTATCCACAAGAAGCCTATTCACTCGACACTTATAAGTACCAGGACTGTAGTGGTCATGGAAAACAGACGCAGGCAGATCATTCCACACCTTGGAAATCCGTACCAAAAAGGAACTATTGGAGCGTTTTGTTTGTCTTTTCTGTGAAAAGGGATGGCACTATAAGGGATGGCAGTTCTGGTAGTCGGGTGGAAAAATATGTGGATTCAATTTGGTCAAAAAGAGCTCTCGCACGCTCACCGAAATGTAGCCGATAAAATACTGTCAAACAAGCAACCTTACGACGATGCTCTAGAATCTGGATTTATCGAAAGCTAGAAATTGAGAAAAGAGTGATAGATATTTTCGTAGTGGTAAAAAAAATAATGTTATCTATCAAAATATTATATTTGCCAAGTTTATCCTCTACTAGCCACTGCGCGCGGTTTTACCCGCGTAACTTTTGATAAAATATAGCCTATAATCTTCCTCAAGAATTGGGCTATCAAATGCAAAAATAATTTTTCAAATCCCACTTGCATTCTGAGATTTCTGAGATTTGCGCGTTCAAACAAAAAACAAACAAAAAAAACAAACTCTTCAGCTTTAATATTAGTATATATTTTCACCACAATTTTATGCTATTGTAACTTAAAGATTAATTTTCCAAATTCAAAAAATCATAGGTAATGTTTCAAAAACTTGCAAAATACAATCGCTATTTCTATATTTTTGAGCTCTAAAATATTTTATTCCACAAAAAAAATCTCCTAAAACATGACTAGTAAACAATAAGTCCCATTCAGAGAAAGCCCTGAAAACTCAACTACCTGCATAAGGCTAGCTGCACACTAGCATGTCGCCCGACAAATACGTCATCCGATTATCCTTACGTCCGGCAACAGAGCGATTTATTGCCCAATAAATCATAATTTCAATATTACAAGCGAAGGCACAGGTCAGACAAGGCTCTAATTGCGATGTTGCGAATAATTAGCAAGCGCTGTCTGTCTTGTTGTTATTAAAGATCCGTGATGCACCTATTGGTGGACTTTAACCTTTGATGTCAGTTAATTATTGGATTATTATAATAAATCTAATTGTTTATAAAATCATTATTAAATGGACTTCCATGCAAGACTGGGAGCGAAAGAAAAACATAGAATGTGCCAGCTGCTTCTCTTCCCGGGCATACTGTAAAAGTCAGTTAAGGGACAGAGGTTTTAAAGGCGCTTTTATGGGCGATAGGCTGACCCCCTGTCACTACAATAGTCTCTCTCCATCTTTATAATACCTCCAAATTTGTCAAACGTGACATCAGATGGTCTTGTAACCTCTGGTGTTCTGTCTACCCCATAAGGGATACAGGTGTGAAGTTATGTATGTATGTATGTATCATTATTAAAATTTGACCATTTGCATGTAAAAACAGGTAAAACTTAACAAATACTGGATTACCTTACAGACATTATACAATCTCAGCGGATCTCAGTATACAAAATTTTTCTTCAACATCAAAATAATTTTTCATACCAGATAATTTTGAAACCCTGTCAAGACTGACTTAGTAAATCTAATAATGAGATTGATTATTCAGTAGCATAACTATAATAATCTGCTTGCCAGCCCCTAATGCTGATAATAACTCAGAGATAATTAATCATTGGAGCAGCATCCGGCCAGCTTGATCAATACAGCATTACCATCGAAGTGTCACTGTCAATGTCAAAGTGATTTGTTAACATGGAGAATTAATTGCACGTTTGATTTTGGAAGAGGGTAGTTCTTTGGGTTAGAGAAATGCTTAAAACATATTTTTTTGTAGGATTATACATATATAGATCTTGAATATCTTATTTCATTTATTGTAATAACATCAAGGAAATAAAATGAACTGTTATATTTTTTATGAACTTATCGGAGGAATGGAGTAAATGAATAAAATAAACAAATAAAATCCCCACACCATCACACCAGCTACATGGCCTCCAAATAAGCAAAGTTTGTCTTATGAGATATCATGTAGCGAACTAGGTGGAACTTAGAATATAAATACATATATAGATGTATATCACCTTAAAATGTATACATTAGAATTTTAAGACAATTTTTTTTGATTGCCAGAAACCCAGAAACTACCAGAATAAAAATTACCTGAATTATAATAAATAAGAATAATCTATGACAGTTATGTGAAAGTCCCAAAAGGTGGGTTATCACCCAACTGCCCTAGAAACATAACATTATATAAACTTACTTCTTAGTGATAAAAACTTAAATCTCAAAGCCAATGACAACATCATCAAAGCACCTCCATATTTTACCCTGTTCAAATCTAATTAAATTGTCATATTCAACACATCGATACAAACTGAAGCCAGCAAAGGCCAGGCAATCAACCAAGCCACATGTGTTATTCAATAACAACCCTACCGTATCAATTTATCACAGATTCAATGAAGGCACAACTATATTTCATTGGTATGACTTGACACCGAATAGTTACAGATTCAAACCCAATATTGCGGCATTACAAAATGGACTGCAGGATCTTGGGATAGAGTTTAAAATTGATGGGGCAAGTGAATCGGTAACAGAATTAAAGGTTGTATGTCCAGCAAAAGGGAGAGACATTGCAGAATGCATCTCTCTCCGTGGATTTGGCATATGGTTTGAGTGGAACTATTTGCAATTGTTCGGACATACAGGCGTGGCTGTTTTTCAAGGTAATTTTGTCGAAAAACCAATAGTTGTTCTGTTTTAATTCAAACTTGTTTTAGAAAAACTTAAATAAGAGTATCGTATAGCGGGGTACGTTCATACACGTAATTAGGGTTGTTTTTAATGGCCTGTTTTTTTAAAGAAGTTAAGATAATTATTATTTCAAGGCAGTTGTCATAATTATAAGAATAGACGTATAAATTTGCAATGGGATATGAAAATTGAGCCAATGTAAAAACATCGATCTCAAATGCCCCATGTTATATTATCTTGAAAATTATTTCTTCAATGATTTAAAATTGAAGTTAATAATCTTCTTGTCGACATTGACGATATAAAAGGGAAGAAATATAATGGTGATATTATCAGCAGATTGAGACACTTTTAGTAAAATATCAAAATTAATATTTATTACGTCGCAGTTTGTTGTTTACCATAGATATAATTTTCAACGGACTCCCAAAAGTAGGAGGTCCTCAATTCGTGTGTATGTTTTTCAAATGTTTTTTAAGCTATTGCATAGCTTCTATCGCGGGCCTTGGGCGTGGGGACCGAATCCGAAAATTCCGTAACGAAAAAAACCTAACACCCCCCACTCCGACCGGCACAGTGGTGATACTTTGATTTCATAACTTTACATGCGGGCTTTAATAAACAATCAGCGCTATCTACTAGGAACTTGTGGAACTTCATATTAGGTCAAACATTACTGCATTAATAAAATAAATAAATAATTATAATTGCATAAGTTGATAAAAAATGCTATGCAATAGCTTTACCGCGGCAGTCTCCGAGTGCCACACGTCTTTTTTTTGTGTCTTTGTTACATTGTTTACGGATAATAATGGATCGATTTTCAATATTCTTACTTTATATGTTAGATAATACTTCAGATATGGTCTCGTATAAATTTAATTGCAATCAATTGAGTACTTTTGATAAATTTGAATTTTATCAATACGGTGAACGGTTGTATTGTTACGTTTATGACTTCAGCCAAAACATTGACTAGGATTTAAAAATGTTAGTGAAATCGATTTTTTAATGCTCTGCATTCGTTGAATATCAATATTAGCTGTTATCACAGTATCCGAATCATCAGTATGTCCCATCCGTAATCTATATGTCTTGACCGATACAACCCATCGTATTTCAAATCGGCTACAGTATGCTTCATTTCAGGTGTAAACTTGGGGATTTAAATTCATCCTTATGCTCTTGTGTTAAGGTTGACATAGTTTAAACTAGATTCATTTTTAGATCAGCCCTTAGCGTAGGGTTGCAATGTGTCCTGTGCCTGGGTGTTTGAATGCTTGCACGATTTGACTACAATTGATTAGTGTAGAGATTTAGGTGTGAATCTGTTTCTAGGTGGTGGCCGAAATTTATTGTACATTTGTAGTCCATATTGTGCGATCATATTCAGTCATCTGAAATATTTGATTATTTTGTTTTTCTGCCAAGGAAAATTCTTTTCACTAAAGCAAGCTTAAGCAGGAGGAGGATGAATCCTGTTACGGACGAAAGGGAATTCTAAAAAGCTGCTAACCCCAGTGGCTAACAGATATAGAGTACCCAGACAGTGTGGGGACCGCAAGAGCGGCAACGAGACTCCTCAGAACGCCTAAGTATACCCACTAAACATCCTCCTTTAATGATCAGCCTTACTTACTTCTCTTTTATTTGTAGTTGTTGTAATATAAGGGTGACACAAAAAAATGGGCTTAGCTGACGTCAAGTTGACAACTACGTTGACAAATATATTGCTATTAATGGACACTAGATCATACATCACTTTACCAGTAATTTTTCTGCATTTCAAGCCCTTCTCAGGAATACATTAAAGCGGATTGGCAGTGAAATTAGGCAGCATTGTTAAACACTTTAAATCATTTTCACAAATCGCATATAAATTTAGAAAACAAATGAATCCTTGGAAATAATTACTTGAAGGTTGTTTTCTTGATTAATTAAAATTGAAAAGAGCACTCTATAATCTGTGATTTCCTACATACCTAGCTTTTCTCACATCCTCCGCTGGCAAAACCTAATTTTTGACCCTGAATTAAACATCGCCTTCACAAATCAAATTCCTCACACTTCCGTCCTACCAAAAGAAAGAGACACCAAATCTGATTGATATATTTCCTTTTCCGGCGACGAGGCATTTCCCTATCCGCTGTAATTGCAAACATAATTCATACAATAATCTTGTTCTATTATCGGATTGTGTTCCTTTTTTGCGAAGAATTTTGCATGAAGGTAGGTGTTCTAAGGGCGATGTTATGTAATTGTTCGAAGCTGCATGGTGATACATTTGTTGCGTATTTAAATATCTTACGTGTCTAGATTGAAAAATAATTGGTTACTCAATTATGTTTTGATACGTATTACATGCGGGACATCCATTTTTTTCTGTTTGTGTATTTTATAGGATACTTTGCAACTTTAAGTGTGAAATTTTATAAGAACAAATAATTATTAAAAGAATAATAAAAATAAAAGGAATTAAATAGATGAAGATGGACAACATAAGGTTTGTTTAAACAGTATGAATAGACTTGTCTAAAATTTTATCTGAGATTTTACTGTCAAGGGCTAGTAAAGATTTAGTTACTAGCTGATTTAATCAGCTTACATTCTATGCTGTACGTAAATGTTTAAATACAAAGCAAACAACATAGACATTTAACGTCTACCTCAGCTACAACCTAACTAAAACAGCAACTAGCAAATGCAGTCATAAAATTCAAATTTGGAACAATAATTTCAAAGCTGCGCCACAATTCTTACCAGCCAGTTTGAATTCAAATTCTGAATCCACAGCTTAGGCAAGATTTACGCGGTAAATCCCATTTAACCACATACGTGGACGGCCACGTAATTCGCTAGCTATCTTCAATCTTAGGCCCACCGCACGCAGTCAGTAACAAACAACTACCGTGCTGAGCATTAGGCAGAAAGCGTTGTACTTGTGACATCTAAATTTCGGGTAGCCACACGGATTGTGACGAGGAGCTGTGAAAGCAGGTGGATGTGGATGTTGTCAAGGTATGAGAAGGAAATTAGCTTCTTAATCATTTTAATTTCGCAGTTAACAGGATTAGCTTTTGACAAATCAAATTTTTCATGTAGGAAACCTATTGAGTATAGTAAAAACATTTTTAAATAATTTACACAGAATTTTTAAATCATAACTTACATTTCAATGAAAGCAGTTTAGCAGGATCTTTATTAGTAAATTTTCTATTGTTAAGGCATTTACTTTATTATATCGTAATTTTATCGTATTTGATCAAATTTCCTGTACCACACTTCCTGGATTGCAAAATTTCTGCTGATTCTATTATTTCAAAAAATATTTCAAAGTTTGGTCGAAAAGAAGGATCTATTTTAAAATCCTTTCGCATAAGGTTTCACGTTATTCAGAAGCAAATGAATTTAAGTTATTGTAATATCTATTAATGTCAAATCTATTTCTTCTTAGCTCCTAGTCCCGCGTGTCCAAGAGAGGGTCCAGCGTACGATGTGAGTCGACAAAACATATCGGTCTGTCCGACCCAACGCTTGCATACTATTGTGCTTGCTAAGTATATCGATTGCAGAGGGTTAACTTTGTATGCTTGCACAAAGGTAAGTTATAAGTTAGAATTTGTATAGAAATATTTAGTGTCGTGGATAATGTTACGTTTGATTAACCTTTTTAGTGTCGCAATGAAAAAAAAGTAAAGGTAAGCAGCTAATGGTGTGGTGTGACTACAGCCCCTAACTTATCTATTTTTGCTTATCTTTCAGCGATAGTGGAGCGCATAAGCTATCTGACTCAACTGTTAGAGTTCATTCAACTGGAAACTAATGCCGCTCCTGTTGTCCCACATCTCTACCCTTGTACAGAAATGTTATAGTGTTGGTGAATTTGGTAATGGCTTACAACACCACCTACCAAATTGATATCCTTGGTGGTGCGAATCTGAAAGTGCATGGATGAAAAGTGGATTGACCTTGCTTGTAGCTTTAGTCTAAGACAATATCCATATCTATACAAGAATTCTCCTTGTTTATCGGTGATTTCATGTTTTATACGTCAACATTTTTATTTATGTTTCTGAATTTACAATACTTGTTCATTCTGTCTTCAACTCAATCCAGCATTTTTTTTTTGTATAACAGTCTACACACTTATATTATTTCTATAAATACTAATGTTTGTACCTGCGCGATGACCTACAATACTTACAAGCAGTTCGAAAACCCCAACTAATAAAATACTCAATATTCTGAAAATAAAACAGAGGGACCGATTTCATAAAAAAAAATATAACCACGAAATATGTTTCGGGGAAAAATTCCACCACTTTAAGTGACCATTTGCGAAAACCCCGAATGTCATATCAATGAATTCATGTCCTGTTTTTTTGGTCTGTTTATCGCATTTTCTTTATTACGGTCAGCCATTTTTCGTCGGAATATCTTACTTTATGATATCGAGGGAGACACACAAAATACTGGCTTTGGGAGTAATTTGTTTATGGCACACATATTGGTTTCGGCTCTAATAAAATGCGTTTTATTTTCTAATAAGTTTTGGTGTTCAGCTTCAGTGGTAGTTTTTAGTACTTTTTATGTGAATATAAATGGTTTATTACTCTTTTTTCGTGATAGTATGTAGGAGGACATAACGGTATTTGAAGAATTTATCAATATTAAATAAAATAGGTTATAGCTGGATTATCTAGTTTATATACTACTTAAATCGTGGTTTCTATAGTCGAGCAAGGACTCCAAAACGTCGAGTAAAATACACAAAATTATAGTATAATAAAATCTAGAATTAAACGCATTCTATTCCGTTTGAATAGCGGAACTTAAAGGTAGCAACAAATATTATTGGATATATTTCGACAAACGTTTTTGTGAACTTACTAAATAAAAGACGATGACAAGATGATTCTATAGCCTTTACAATCATTATTTACATGAAGCATTCTTTAAAGGTAGGTACTTCTAATAAAGTTATGCTTTTGTATTAAGATTTTGAATCTAGTTTCTAAACTTCCCTTTACCTTATTTCCACTTCTAATATCATATTCCAAGTAAAACCGAAATATCTGTACATAAAATCCATTAAGCACCCATCTAACTAACACTCAAACAATCCATCCCCCAAATGACAAATAATTATGACACTAAAACAAAGTACTTCAGCGATATTGACAATACGTCATAATAAGACAAAAAGCTTTGAATACAAAAGAGGGTATAAAAAAATTCTTAGGGGTGTACTCATTGAATACGTCAAGCACTTTTGACTGGTATCCCAGCGACATCCATTAGGTATTATTGAAAATTTTAATATTAAGAATTGCTGAGTGCACTTACGGGTTACGATTCGACTGATAGTAAAATATACGATTGTGAGTGTGGAGTAACGGATTGTGGTTTTATAGAAAACGTGACCTTTCGTTTGCTTTTGTTACGGTTTTAGATACTTTTCAAGCGACTTCCAAAAAAGGAGGAGGTTCTCAATTCGTCTGTATGTTTTTTTGTGTCTTTGTTACACGATATTTCGGACAATTATGAATTGATTTTGAAAATTTAAATTTAAATTTCATCGAAATCGGTTGGTTTCATTGAAAATTTCAAACTTTTGAAAAAATATGTATGATTTCGGAGAATTTTTACGTTTATGACGTTTTGACGTGAAGTCGGTTTTTTTAATGCTCTGCATTCGTTGATTATAGGTTTTTAGTTTTGTATATCTATGTGAATGATAGAGATTCTTATTACTCGTAAAAACATTGGTGTTATTTTTTTAATTATCTACTTTTTTCTTGGTATTCCTTATCAATTTTAAGTTTTGAATAGATTATATGTTTAGGAGTTTAGTACCTGGTATTGTTTAAGGCCGATAGGAACTTATATTCAGGGAATTGTTAATATTGTAAATAATTTTGAATTCGTCGCCTAATTTGATGTTAGAGAAACTTAAAATTAGCAAATCTAAAGTTGAATCGAGCCTATATATACCTTATAGCTCAGTAGAACATTCGCCGTATGAGTCTCGAAGCACGTAAGATAATTCACTTAAACATGATCTTAATTTGAACCCTGAAATATTAGTGTATAATTAATTGCTATTACGATATATTCAACAAAAATGAACGAAATCGTAACATTTAAATACGAGATATTAAACTAAAAAATTTTCAAGAGATATCATTTCATTTCAGATACCGGGGCCATATTTGTCATGGGGTCTTGTGGACCCAAAACGAAATAATAGAAATGTTGTTGTCATTTTTATTGTTAATTAATCGAATATTTTTTGACATTACTTGATTGCTTTGAATATACAATATTGCGTTGAGTGCAGGATTTTTCATTAAGATTTTAAGTGAAAGAGTGTTTCATAACAGACTGGTAGATTCTCAGACTGACGCGTCCAAACAGACAAAGTCTTTATTTTGTTTATTTTATAAAAAAATATCAGTTCTGAGTTAATGTGGTAACCGAGTAAGTATCTTCACAATTGTCGAGTCATATTATCTGATGATTCTGCATCAAATATTCGAAAAGATATACGCAACTAAATATTGGTGGTAAAGACCACCATGAGGACACTTAAGTGATTCTAAGCCGATACACGAATTGGTCGCCTTTTACAAATCGCTTAACCCTTCCTACACCTGACCTGAATCGACCAATGCAGCAAAATATATATTTTGCTGTACGGGAGTCTGATTTAACAAGTTATCACTATTCTATTACAAATAACTAATAATACATTTAAAGTTTATCAGATTAATAAGTCATTAAAACTCAAACAATAATAAAAACAAAAAAAGCTACAAAATTAAACGTACTTTTTCCACATCACATATCGCACGCTACTTCAAAAATCATGCACGCCATTTACAAAACAATTTCAAAGCCATCTGTTAGGGATGCCAAAGGTATTAATCCAAACTTATCAAAAATTAAAAAAAATTGATCCGTTCTGATTTCAAAAAATAAAACGACAGCATATCTGGATTCCAGCTGTGTAGCTTCAAAAGTTATCGAGCTTTCGGGTTTGGTTTGAAGTGTTGCTAATTTTGGGGATCCTTGGTTTGATGGTTTCATTTTTATTTTTTATTATTTAAGAGATAAATTTAAGAAGAAATCTTAATGGTATTCATAAAAATGCTGCGATATTATGCACAGATTTTTTTGTGAAGACAAAAACTTAGCTTAGCTTATTGGAAAATACTTATAAAAGTGCTAATAACAAAAGAATTTCAATACTTAATACTAATACAAATACTCACCCAACATTATGTAGATCTGTATATGTACATAAGAGTAACCTTGTGTCCTTAAACAAACTACTTGACTCTCACTCAAAATGCATCTTTGAAAGAATCTTCAAGTCCAAGGTGACTTATACATTATATTTTTTCCATCAATGAAACAAATATTTAATTTAAGCATGATTACTTGGCAGTTGTTAGCACTATCAGAAAATTAAGTAAGAACTGTTAATTGGAAAGTTTTACATACATCTAAAGACGTGTTTCCGTTAAATTTCAAGTTTAACGGTAATTAAAAGGATAGGAATTTTTCTTAACTGTACAGTTCTCAGTATAATATTACCCCCTAGTTTCGCTGAGTGTTCCTCATAACATAGGCTAATATAATTTTTGGAGTGACATTTTTGATGAATCATTTTCGGTAAATTAATTTTTTTATGACATTGAAATTTTGATGTATGAAGTAGGAACTAATTTTTAATTTTCATGTCACATTGAGTGATATAAACAGACTCATTTGTAACAAATTTAGTATTGTAGAATTCATTAAGACTGCCCTCTTACCAGATAGGTATCGTACTCTAAACCTACGTAAGATATAGATGAGTGAAATATAAAGTTTCAAAAATAACTTCACTCATATAAATAAAAAAATTGAAGTTAAAAAAATATATCTAAAATTAAAGCTGCAGAACCCTTATAATAAAAATCGTTTTGACGTCAGCTCATCACTTTTTAAAGCCAAAAAAGGCTTTCGCGACCTGTATTTAACCGCTGTCAGTGGCTGTCAATCAAAAATTTCGGGGCAGATAGAGCTCCGCCCGCGTTCACAGTTTCAAACCAAGATTTATTTGTAACAGTTGTTTTTTGAAATACTTTAATTTTTTAATTAGATAGGCTGAGTTTAGGGTTGATATTAAATGAGTTATTGTTTCAAATGTGGCGTTTTATTGATGTGGAGTGTTTTTTATATTAATAAGTTAAACTAATTTTATTTTAATTTTCGAATGAGCTAAGAAATTTCAAAACTATGTTTTTGAAATTTCTTTTTATGTTGACATGGACATATTTTTTTACCCGAAACAACTCATATTGAAATATTTTAAAAACATCATAGATATAAATATATCGAAATTCCTCTAATTCAAAGTATCGAAAACACTGAAAAAATATTTTAGATCTTAAGATCGAGTTTACAAAACCCCTGGATTGGGAATAAAATGATTCATCCGATCAAACCAACAATGACACCGCTTGAAATCGATTCCAAAAAAAATAGATGTTCTACACCTTCTTTTGTTACGCACTTGATTCTGCGACTTTTTTTTTCAATAAAACTTTTTTGTTATCCTCCGGAAAAAAAAAACAAGTTTTATTTTATGTGTTCTATTTACAAATATTTCAATGTGCGACTGATGATTGACACCGGCTTATCTCTGTCGGTATCTTGGGGTTAACTTTATTGTGAGTAACCATTGATGGGTTAAAATTTAGTGCGGTGAGCTGAGAGGAGATTGAGAACCGTAAAACATGGAATGGATAGCTGTTATTTGTATTGAAATAAAAATATGGATTTCAATTAAATAATATTTTAAGGTTATTATTAGGTTTTATAATAATCTGGTTAAAAAATAACTCACACATTTTTTAAATCTTTTTTTAATAAAAAAAAAAATATCAAAAAAAGCAGAACTTCTGAAAATTATGTAGAGTCTCGTTAGAAGAAAGTTCTTGAAATTTTTGATTTAATAACTTGCCTACTTTAGTCTTAATTTAATGCAACGGAGGTACTTTTTGTGAAATAACAGAATCAACACCTGGACATGCTTCCAAAATTAATAGTATAATTTAGAATATAATTTTGTCCTAACCGTATTTTGTTTCGACCGTATATTTTCGCGTTTAATTGTATATAAACTTGGCGTTTTAAGATCCTTAAATATACTTTAGTCACGATTCAGTAGTCACAAGCGCAAAAAAATAGCATAAGACATACTTAGGCTCCATTTAGACAAAAAATCTGCCGCCAAATTTCACCACCCGGGAAGAGTTAAGTTTTCTTTAGTCATTGGGAAAGAGATTGTTCTGATTTTTTTTTATAAACAGCCGTTTCTTGAGCTTCCTTTATTTATGACTTCATCCTGCCATCAACTTCAACCTCAACATACAAACTTACAAAAGAGATTATGGCAATATTATTATAATCATGAAAGAGAAACGTCCCTCCCATATTTTATAAAAAAAAAAAAATGGCCAGCCAAGTAATTTCATACAAAAATAAAAACGTATCAACTCAAGTTAGTTCTATACACATATTTTCTAACTAGACACTCAATTTCCTTACAGCGTACATCCTGAACGTATAGCTAATATTTCTCATATTTCTATACGTATATACGCAATATCATGGAAAACAATCTCCATATTGGGTGTAACTTATTCAAAGCAGCGTTTACTGGTAGAATCTTTGGTTTTATTTGCCCATCGAATCGCTATATTTTGTGCTTGGTGCAATTTAAAAGAAAATTGTGGGAAAGAAAACTATCCTTACAGCTTTAACTGAGAATTTGTTTTTTTTTTCTACAATCATTGAGCAATAATTATGAGTAAGAAGTAGGTATTGAAAGAAAAAGTTACGTTGAAATCGTTGGTTGCCAACATTAAATAAAGTGGAGGTGCAAAGAATAGTAAAACTGTTAAAAATAGATCACTTATGTTTAAAAATGTATAATATGAGAAGATTGTTTACTTTTAGCTTTTATGATGGAGTAAAAGTATATTGTAAGATTCTGATATAATGTATTTGTTTGACAATTATGTTTTCTGATGAGCTCTATGAGCAAGAAACAAACATTTAAGAATATGTATATTAAGGATATTTTAGGTTTAAAATGCCAAAATTTTAGTATATAACTTGAAAAATACTAAAAAATTAAAACACTTATCTACCTATAAAAAAATAAAATAAGCTGACTATAATTTTGCAAATTTTAAAGTTAATGTAAAATTTTAAATTTTTCTAAAATGAAACCCCTTATTTCAGATTTTTTTGTCGATATCAACTTTATTCGTTCAATAATGTTTTTAAGTTTTTGCATTTAAAATGCTCAATTATTCTTAAATAAATGAAAAATGTGATTAATAAAAAATGGAAGAGCACTCGTCCGGCAAACGTGAGGTCCCAGGTTCGAATCCTGGTCGGGTAATTTATCACATTTTTCATTTAGTTATTCTTTCAAGTTTAATTTTTATCTAAAAAAAATCTTAATTTCACTTTAAGTTATTTAAGTAGTCATAAATAAATATTGTTCGAAGAACACTTCACATTTCACTAATGTCAGAAACACGCGTGTAACTCATCACTTGTAGCCTCACGGGGGATGTCAGAACACCCATCAAACGTCATCGGTGTATAAGACAGCTCTTCGGTTTTATACCACATCTTATAAATATTATATCCATGTACCTTCATACTTTTACCTATAAACAATTTTCAATTCTAAATCCAGTGACGTAAAGTTTGATTTTGACTGTCGAGGAGCTACATTGGTTTTATCAGAGGAGCCAATTATAAGTTAAGTTTGATATAAACTCTAGATTTTTGATTTTTCAATCGTTTTGTTATAAATGGATTGACGGCCCGTCGGTTGTTTATAATTAAAATGGCGATTCCATTTCTTATCTTGTCTGTGGATATTTTTATTTTGATGTCGATCAAAGACTGCTGGTTGGTTATGTTTGCTGAAGTGTGGGAATTTCGTTGCAAAGGTGCTGAATTTGAATTTGGAAATGTTAAATGTCTGGGTTCAATTCTAAGGCTGGGTCTGTGAGGTAGACAATTTCCCCATTTTTATATCGAATACCAGGACACTGCATGACACTAACTTACAATTTACTTACAACGAGTATAACTATTTATACTCAGATTACAAATTCTGATTACAAACACATATTTCTTAAGTAAGTAATACTAGAGTCTGGTTAACAAAAGTAGACAATGGGGATTTTTGAAAATTTTTATATGGCAACTTATTCTGGTGTCACTGTTGTCAATCGAACGGTTGTTGGTGGTTTTGGTAATTGAGATTTTGGAATTTTCACATTTGAAAATGAATAAATAAATTTGATAGTTTCATAACCAATGTAGGAAACAGCGATACCAGTGACTCTGACGAATAATTCCACATAGAATTTCTGGATTCAGATTTTGATTACAATAAATAAAAATAATTATTGTATTTTATTGTTTTGTTTCTAAGCCAGATTAATACTAGTTGCCTATCATTTTCTCATCAAAAAGTAGGACAGTACCTACCAATATTGTTATTTTTTACGATAATTTTATAAAAAAACTAATCGAGTATCATTTTTGTTTAATCCATATGTGTCGTACTATAGTCGTACCCATATTACCATGATGGGATTTTTTTAAATTCGCCAGATTTTTTTAATTCTCTATTTTCGTTAGCTAGACTATATCTATTATTCTGTATCCATGATAATATAGTGTGAGGGTTACTTAGATATTTCATTTTCAATCAAATAAAATATCTAAGTATCAAATATCATGTTATTTAGAACATACTTATTTATTTAATCAAAATTCCTATCGGCATCTTAATAAAAATAAGTACCGCGAGTGATTCGTTAGGTTTAAGAAGTTTTAGAAACTTATTTAACACAATTATAGTATTTTAAAGAGAAACTATGACTAATCATAAGGGTTTTTAAATTAGGCAATGTAAAAGGCAGTTAGTTTACTATTTTCACCAGTTTAAAGTGTTTGCTTGTTTGAATTATACCCATGTGCAAAGGCACCTTGGTGGCTATTTTAACTACTATATTAATCATGTGTTACGTTTTTTATCGTATCAAATATCCATTCCACATTTCCATAGAAGCAGAAATGTTTGGTGTTCCGGATAAAGGGACGATCAGCTTCGATCAGCAACGCATCATTAATAAAAATATCTTCAACTAACTGTTGCGCGCGGTTTTACCCGCGCAATTTTGATTCCCGCGGGCATTTCGGGATAAAAAGTAACCTTTGTCCTATTCCAGATTGTACTCTATCACTATGCCAAATTCCATTTAAATCCGTGGGGCCGTTTTGCCGTGATTGAGGAACAAGCATGCATACATCCAAACGTTCACATTTATAATATTAGTAAGATAAGATTAAAGGTTGTCCCGAAGAAATTGCTTTTCAGTGATAACACTTGTACTTTCTGTTCTGTTCAAACTGTTTTTTGCTTTACTGTAATACCTAAACTTCATTCCCTACATACATTAAATGTTTTTTTTATTTATTAATAATTTATCATAAAGCCTATTATAGTCTCAAGGAACAGAAGTGATATAAATGTTTACAATAATAGGTGACCCAAAACAATGTAAAATTTACTATTTCAAAGCAATTAAAATTAATAACACATAAATCATGAACCTTTGGACGTTACATATGTCTGTCATATTAGACCTTAGTGTAAAGCAAAAGAGACTGAGGCAAGTGCGGGCTTAAAAACATAAAAAAGAGTTCAGTGGCTATGGTTAATCGAAATATTCTTCATCGATAGCATGCTAGACGAAATGGACAAAGATTGCATGGTGCAGGTGACAGTTTCAGCAACATTACGTTTTATTCCTGAAAGTGGCCGCGATTTACTTAGTATGACTTAGTATTTCAGCTGTAGATACCACATTCGTAAGTGAAATATGAAATCAATAATAACTATGGTTCTTCGATTTCAATGGTAACTTCTTCCATGCTGGACTTGGAGCGAAAGAAAAACATAGAATGTGCCAGCTGCTTCTCTTCCCGGGCATACTGTAAAAGTCAGTTACGGACAGAGGTTTTGTTAGCGTTTTTACGTGCGATAGGCTAACCCCCTGTCACTGTAATAGTCTATATCCATCATTATAATACCTCCAAATTCGTCAAACGTGACATCAGATGGTTTGATAGCCTTTGGTGTTCTGCCTACCCCATAAGGGATACAGGCGTGAAGTTATGTATGTAATAACTATGGTAAATTAAATTAAACCAAACTAGAATGTCTATAAATAAAATCTGATTGAACTCTCAAACTAAGTGGTACTGAGATTTAACGTCATTGAGGCAATTGTCACCCGCACCATGCTGCAGTGAACCTATTGAAACTATTCGAGAAATAAATTACATTTCGACAAAACGTGCTATCAGCAAAGAGAAACGCATTTAATAAGCATACCGATCTCTTAATCTTAACCTAACCTACATTCCTTTTGAACTATGTTTATTTAAAAAAGTATTAGGCAGGTTATAAAAAAATCAAAACATTCTAATTTCAAAATTCAGAGAGCAGCGGACGCATTCAAATTTGTCCTTTCCGAAACCTCAGGTACAATCGAAATGAAAGCTGATTACCATACAAGATGAGCCCGCAATAAAATCAATAGTCTATAATAAGTCGGCGAATCCTACAATGCGTAAGATTAATGTTTGGCTACTTAAGGCTCGATACCATGTTGCATACTTAAGTATACGATTTTGTATTGAATCGTCTGCTTAACAGTCGGGAATGAAAGTGGTTACTTAATTTAAAATGAGAAATGCCACAGAAACCGACTTGGACATAAATAAAGTTACTGCCACTAAGTAGTAATCGAGATTCATATCAATATATGTAATTAATGTAATATCAATTTCATATGCTAACATTTCAAAAATGCAAAAAAATGATATTGCTTTATTTTATATGGTATGATTTGAACGAGGATTTTTTTTAATAGATTTTCAAAATTAACAGTAAATTACACCGTCATAGAATAAAAAAATCGTCAAAGAATTATGAAATATTAGATACACATTACAATAGCTAAAATACCAAGTTGAAATATGAAGTAAAATCTATTTTCTACTTTATATTTCAACAGTTTGAAGTAGAGTTAACTATCCTCAAAAGCAATAATGGATTAAGAATTTATAAATACTAGCTTTTAAATAATTTCGTACCCGATGATACTCAAGACGGTAGGCAAATGAATTGTATGAATGCCGATACTTGTGCGGTAGAATTTATTTTCATATTTGTCCACTCTATATTGTTTATTGCACAACTTGATCAGGGTTGCTAGAAACAAAATAATTAATAAATTTAAAACATGACACATCATCTTACTTCTTATTTAATATTGTAAATGTGAAAGGTTGGATGATGTATGGATGCTAGTTCCTCAATCACGGCAGAACGGCTCAACGGATTTGGATGAAGTTTGGCATATCAGTAAAGTAGTCTGGAACAGCCAATATGCTAGGGGAGAACGGGTATAGTTGTCTCACGGGTTGGTTGTCACAACTGTCATATAATAAGCACCGAAGAATTGCAAGGGCGCCACCTTCCTCTCCCACTCATTGATGTTTTTTTTAATTCGCTTATATTTCTACTTATTCTAGTATTTATTTTCAATGATTTCAGAATTTATAGTATTGACGTTTACCCACTCGTCATGAGTTAATCTTATTTAATTGTAATATTGTGTTCAGTTTCATGATTAATTTATAATATTAAATTCATGTTTTTAACCATTTTGTGTTAATCTTAAAAGCTACTGACTGGGAAAAATTTATTTGAATGAAATAGACATTCAGGATAGTGTAAATATTGATACATCACTATGTCAGTGTTATCCTTTAACTAAGTGAAGGTACAGTTAGTTACAAACATTGTTATCTAAATAGAAATATTTAAAAAAAATATTAGTTTCAGTAGGTTACAGTTCCTTTATAAAAAGAACATACATACATAACTTCATGCCTGTATCTCTAATGGGGTAGGCAGAACACCAGAGTTTATAAGACCATCTGATGTCACGTTTGACAAAGTAGGCATTATAATGATGGAGAGAGGCTATTGCAGTGACAGGAGGACGCCAACAAAACCTCTGTCCCTTAAGTGACTTTTACAGTTTGCTCGGGAAGTAACGCAGCTGGTACATTCTATGTTTTTCTTTCGCTCCCAGTACTACGAAAGAAACATTAAGAAGCTACATTACTTAGTAAGTTTCCATTGAGTATCCACAACTTTAAGTACGATCCTTAACTTCCTACTACAAGAATTTAATAGTCCTTTAATAACTAAACCACTCTTCAGCTACAACCATTAAAATTGCCATATCTAATTCTGATAAAAATCAAAACGTAGCAGCCCTAATAGGTAGTTTGACGTAGGTAGCAAAGCAATGTTTATTGTTTCTTATTTTTTAGTCTTTGCCCAGCCCTGGACATGATATTCAAATTAGTTTATCCATTGTATGAGCGGTCATGTTGATAGTCTTTGGTTATACGATTTTGTAAAGCTCTGTTTACAACGGACATTTTCATTCATAATTTTGAAACTTAATTTATTTACTTTAGGCATATTTATTTGTAGATTAAAAAACGTTTTTAAGTTCTATTAGATTATGTTGATGGCAAAAGAAAAACCTTGACTGATCTTCAACAAAGGCAACTTAGAATCCAGGAAATATACTAGTAGGTACCTAATGAGTTTTTAGATTTTTAATTATATAACATAGAAATAATAACAACAAAGAAATACACTCAAATTCTGTAAAAATTACTGATATAAAGATTCATTTTTTTTATGAGTAAACTGACATTAGGAGGTTTTAGACCATTATATACCAAGGTAGCTTAATACTGATTGGTAAAAGACAATTTTTTAGGTGGGCCGCAAAACTGGCGTCTTGTTTCAATAACTTGGCTTACCTATTACTGTTAAAGCTAAGAAGAAGTTCAGGCTTTTTATAATAAACTGACGTACTGTATTCCTAGCTGTTTCTTGATAAAAATAGCCTACCTACATGTCTACTAAATAAGTAATGTATGCTATTTAAACTTAAAAGATTTATTGAAATCAATCAATTCGTTTCTGATAACATAAAGAAGATACGAACAAATATACGAGAATTACAATATTCGTAAGTTAAGTATCTGATTATGAGATTTCCCACAGTGTGTCATCGTCCTTATATTTTGTCTGAATAATTATCCTATTAGGAAGCATCTTTAAGATAGCTCTATTTGTGTAAGAATACGAAGTCTGTACTTGTAGATATATTTTCCTAATGTGTCCGCGGATATTGTTGCATTGTGGGTGGGTATGTCCATCGAATATAATATATTTTCTTATGCAATGACAAAAGGAAAGCTCTTTAATCATTGTTAAAATAAAGTTAAAGGAGCATTGACCATTTCCTTAGTTCCTTCCTTCAGTAAAAACTAAATAAATCAAAGACCGTCGCATTTCGATTGTGAGAGTTCAGCGTTCCTAGTGCTAGTTGCATAACTTCAATAGAATGACTTTACCATCAAGTTAATCGAGCAAAATACTTGAAACCAACCAATCACGTTCTTACAAATTCGTTTCCAGTTTCATCAATAGGTGGCGACTGTTTCAAAACTTTACAACGAATTTGACGTCCACATGAAGTTATAGTTGAAAAACTCGCACTAAGCTCTCAGGTATACTTTACGGTCTAGGAATTAATGGAAGACTTGCAACGACTTTGGTAGCTACCAAAGACTGGAACCAAATGTTTTATCAGTCTCTTATAGAGGGTGACTGGTGACAAATTTTAGATACTGAAAGAGAGCACTCTGAACTCGATTCTGATCATAATTATGTAATAAAAGTAGGTATTTAATTTTTCACCAGAAATCCCTATGAATATATAAATAGACCTTACTACACTTTTCCCGACGCGCTGCCTCAGTCAACACGGACACAGCAGTGTTAACGCCACACGCACACCACCACCCGCTAAGTATCTTTTGTATTACGCTTATGTAACCATGCGTTGCGTGATGAATTCTTTAATTAGGCTAAGTTTACTCGGTAAATATATTTTTTTTCTCTTCGTGTATGATCTCTAACTGTCACGTCCTGGAATTTCGGAAATGACTCAGTTAAAATGTGGATTAAACTAGTGGTGTATATTTATAAGTCACTATAGTCCTTGATCTTTTCAGAGTAGAGTTAATAACTACCACATGGAAAGTCGTGTTAAATCAAAGTTTCAGCAATACTTTCTATCGTGTATTACCTACGGTATGTTTTTGAATGGTTTGAGTTTCTTGATGATAAGATCTTTCAAACAAGCAAACTCTTCAACTGTATATCCTCTTTATACTCAATTTTTCTATCTTCAGTTACAAATTGTAACATATCAAAAAATTACGAAACAGTATTGCAAAATAACGAAAATATGTCCTATCAAATTATCCTATCAAATTATCCTATTTCAAAACCGAACCAAACAACTCGAATTTCCCGAAGTGAATAGGATACTGTTTTACCCCACCTGTTGTTACCACTGGTTAATGTCAACAGTATCCAGATAGTTTCAACTATGTCTGGTGACAGGCACCTCTTGGGACGAATTGCGACTATTTGAGACTCACCTGATCGCAGTCGTGCGATGCTCTTTAGAACTAAATGACTATGCATTTTAGTCCAATTTCGTAACAGAAGATTCAATGCAGCAGCTAATTTGCATTAATATAAATGCTTTTAGAGGGAAATTAGGTTTTGAATGTCTCGTTAAAGTAATATTGGGTTAAGTTATAGTTTGAAAGTGTCACTTGTAAGTAATAGATCTAATAAGTTGGGCTGCTTTAAGGAAGAAATCGATTTCTCAAGTTTTTTTATTCGTAAGTCTGAACCATTTAGAGTCAGCCATGTTTTTGTTATGTTATTTTTAAATAGAAAGTAGTGTTTAATATTTTGATGACCAAATAATATAGCACCAAATAATATAGCATGGTTCATTAAAAAAAGGAATTGGAAATGGCGGCACTTATCATGTACATTCATACATGTACATTCATACATACATAACTTCACGGCTGTATCTCTTACGGGGTAGGCAGAACACTAGAGGTAATAAAACCATCTGATATCACGTTTGATAAATTTGGGAGGCATTATCATGGTGGAGAGAGACTTTGGCAGTGATAGCGGGTCAGCCTATCGCCCACAAAAAACCTTCAATAAAACCTCAGTCCCTTTACTGACTTTTACAGTATGCCCTGGAAGAGAAGCAGCTGGTACATTTTATGTTTTCCTTTGCTCCCAGTCTAGCATAGAAGAAATTTATCGCATATAATTTATATTTTACATTTTAGCTCGCCGTTTCGGTGTCTTTGCAGACCCTGTGGTCACTAACGATAGTACTGAATAATCAGTGTGAATGTGTGCCAAAAATTTGTTCAACTATCCTCGTAAACTTCTATATGCACGATATAGCTAATGGTGGTTAAAAATACTCCTCGTACACGCATCTTTTCACCTACATGTCACCCCGCATAAACAACTCATTTGAGTTGAAATCAAAGTAACACACACGTAAGCGCTTTCCAAAGCATTTGCTCCTTACCGCAAAAAAGTTTTACTCTACGGTTACCTACCGGGCATTTTTCCTTTTTCTCCATAACAAACCGACCACAACGAAAAAAAAGTTCTCTACCCACCCTTTTACAAAGGAAGATTTTTTCCCCAAAATATTAAGCGACATTCGTTAGCGGCAACAGTTTGTTAAATATCTAAAATATTTTCGGTACTTTTTTAACCTTTTTTTTTCAAACGAGTTACGGAATAAGTTATTGTGTTTTTTTCGCACACCGCAAAGGGTTTACAGGAGTTTTGAAAGGAAAGTTATTTTGATGGAATACCTAATTCTTTTTTTGAATTCTCTAAATTAATATTGTTGTGTTGTTTGAAGACAGATTAGGAAAAACCTTTGGTACTTTTTAAGCCTTTTTTTTAAGCAGGCAGTTAGTGAACCACAACGAACCCAATTTGACATAAATGTTTCAATTTGTAGGTCTCTCTGACGTAAATTTCGTAGACGTAGACTTCATGATTAGTAGGAGTAACTGTTTTTACCATCATCCAATTGTAAACTAAAGAGACATAACAGTACCCGATTATCAGTTGACTCTTACATCATGCTTTCATGGGACTTTATATTTAGGTTTTTAGATACAACACGAACTAAGCCCTAAAGGTTTTCCCGTATTAACATTGAATTAAAATTAGTATCAATAGGTTTGAAAGTCGATCAATCGTGACCAATATTGAATAAATAAATAAATAAAATCCCCAGATAATCATACCAACTGCATGACCACAAAGTAAGCATAGCTTGTGTTATGGGATACCATGGGATAGAATATAAATACATAAATAGATAAACACCCAGACACGGATTTTTTTTTTCTTGTTCCGAGCGGCAATAGAACCCGAAACCACTGGCGTCTGAGGCAGACAGGTTTACCACATCGCCAAAGTGGTCGTCAAAATATAGCTACCTACTTCTTGCACCGAGACCAAAAGATGATACAAACAAAATTGTAATAGCACAAACTTTATTCTTCTTACAAAAAAACGCTTAATGAAAGTCAAACGGTAGATGAGGACTGCGCGACGTGGAGAATATTGGGCGAGGCCTCTGTCAGCAATGTGCATGTCTCGGCTCACGAAGATGATGATCGTCCTATATCCTTCAATAAATAAAATAAAATCCCCAGACAATCACACCAACTACATGGCCACAAAGTAAGCATAGCTTGAGTTATGAGATACCATGCAGCGAAATAGGGTGGAACCTAGAATATAATTACATAAATAGATAAACAGCCAGACACGGAATTCCGTGTGGGAATTGAAGCCGCAACCACTGGCATGTGAGGCAAGCAGGTTTACTCCATCGCCAAAGTGACGAAAATTTTTACAATGATGCCTCACTTCCTGATGATATTAGGTAAACGAAATCATAATCTTACTACCCACATTGACACACCAAATTAATGAACGTCATGGAGTTAGTGTAAGCTTTTTTATAAAGCTATTGCTATGAAAACCACACAGTGGAAGTAGGAGGTATCCCAGTATACACACAGCCCCTAGCTAGCTTCAAAAAGTTCATTTCCGGTACTGGCCCGGCTGGGACTCGAACCGAGGACCTCACACACCGCAGCCGGATACTCGACCACTACACCACAGAGGCCTTAAAAAGAAAGGCGGACAAGCAAGTTGGATTCTAAGGGCTTTTATTACCGATCAGGGTTCACTTGTTAGTCGCCTCTTATGGCAAGCAGAGGTAGTCATCCTATGGAGTAAGAAAATCGCATTTCAATTACTGTCACTTGTCTAATAAATGTCAAGCAACAAATGTCAGCGGAGTTGCGAATTCTTCTTCTTCTTATCTTGTCTCTGAGTACCAAAAAAATTAAAGAAAGTATATTTTGCCCGCCCAGAAACCTGTCACCTTTATTGCGTTATCGGTGTAAGGTCCTCGATAGTGCAGGTTTCCGAGCATATACAGCAGGACAGAAGGTGTAACATTGTGTCAAGTCGCGGCGCACAAATATTGCTTATCGACAGTGCTGAATCCCCATTTCACAAAGTTTTATAAAGACCATTTCTGTGATTGGAAGCTGTCGTGGCGCCGCCGTGGTTACTGTGTGTTTCATGCGATATCACAGGTTAAGCAACGTTCGGCACGGTCGGTAGGTACTTGGATGGGTGACCGCCAACCATTCATTTCTCACGACGACTTCCGTGCTTCGGAGGGCACATTAAGCAGTCGGTCCCGGGTGCTGTATACAGTAGTCGTTAGGGTTTTTTAAAAGCCATTTCGGCGCCCTGAAAAATCTGACATCTACCACCCAGCACTGGGCCAGCTTGATGGATTACAGCCTATCTCCTCGTCGCACAGGCGACAGACTCATGCCCTGCAGTGGGCTCAGTACAAAGAGTTGCGATGATGATTGAACTGTGATTGCTGGACGTTGTTAGTTAGTGTCATGATGCGTTTCTTTCACGCATAACACATAACATTTCGAATTTAAGATTTGTATTTTGTAAATTGAAAAAAATGAAAAATACTTCTGCCAAAACTCCTCTTTAGGCAGAGTTTTGATGATAGGCAGTTTTTAAAATATCATCTTTGCTACAACGCAATCATCATTTTCTATGTAAATTATGTAGGTAACTATCGATACCTATGAATTGAAATTAGTAACAAGTGTAATTAAAAAAAAGTAAAATTAAAAATTTTAAAAACCCCCCGACACAAAAAAAGACCTTAAAAACTAACAAATAATATTTTAAACCTATTCTAATTATTATCGTCCCATATATAATTGACTGTAAGACTTGTACTTTAAAATATTTTTATTTTCCGAGCTTCGTCGCTGCGTCGGGGACCGCTCAAGTATATAAAGTATTAAGCCAACAACAGCTAATTTATTATTACATTTAGGTATGAGCGATCTTAAGTTTCATGCATAGTCTACGCTCTGCGGCGCGGGGGTGGGCGTCACCAAGTGCGGCGACCCGAACGGGCAGACACGTGAAGGCAGACGACGTTGACGGTTGTGTCGATTTTACGAATTTTTCGGAGTGAATTCTTTTGATGCAATCTGCAACTGACAACTGTTTTTCTCACTTAGCGGTCCCCCGACGCGGCGACGACGCTCGGAAAATAAAAATATTTTAAAGTACAAGTCTTACAGTCAATTATATATGGGACGATAATAATTAGAATAGGTTTAAAATATTATTTGTTAGTTTTTAAGGTCTTTTTTTGTGTCGGGGGGTTTTTAAAATTTTTAATTTTACTTTTATTTTGTACTTTTTAAAGTAGGTTTTAATATTAGGAAGATGGTAGTCAGATCCCCTCATCAACAATAAGAGAGCTGATGATCTTCAAACGGCTGATCAGGTCATTGTAACCTTACCACCCAACAAGCAAAAACGTCATATAAGTCCTGACCTGTATGACATTAAGATGGATAGCAGTCTTATAATAGTAATAAGATGACTGCTAGGTCGTATAGACATCTTTACTTTAACTTTTTAGTCGTGCGACGAATATGCCATAATAAACTGGTCATAGCAACGTTGGCAAGACTAAACTATACAACGTTTCATTAAAGTTTTAGCAAAAAGGTCTGTACGACAACGCAATAGTCATACTAACGTTACAGTCCATTAAACGTTTTCAAGTGACCAAATGAGGTGTTTGGAAAACTTTTATATGATGTTTATATAATGTAGCAGTTCCATAGAAGTTTTACAGTGACGTTTATAAAACGACGTCTATTTTGTTTTACAGCAATCAATTTGAGACACTTAAATGACTTGGTTGTTTATTTACGACTCAAATATAACATTCATATTACGTGATGTCAATTTAACGTAATGCCCTGACTTTAATCAACCTTTTAGTCACATTTGAGTCAAGTTATGGCTTTAAAACGTCTTGGCCGCCATATTTACGGGACGTTTGATAAAATTGAATACTAAAATGGAAGCAAAAAAATCGTGGAGAAAACTTAAACGTAGTGGAGCTTTCAAAAGGACAGTAAATCGAAATTTCCTTTTATTAAAAAGTGCAACACCAATAACCGTGGAATTAGTCAGAAATGTTGAAGAACAAAAGTGTACAACACATGAACAACAAGAAGGTTCAGTATCAATATTTATTTTATTTACTGCAAAAAATTTGTGTTTGATTTTATGAATTAAATTTTTGTCACTAAATATTGAAATTATTTATGTATTTATATAAAAGTTAATTTCATTTTTATTACAGTTGAAGTTGATAAAAGTATTCCTAGTAGGTCCGATGTGTTAACGTATGGTAAGATTTTTCGTTACGTATTACGTTTAAAGTATATTTTTGTGAGTTTCTCGATATTTTTTAAGTTATATAATACAATAATGATAAAAAATTATATATTTGTTTTTCAGGTAACTATTCTAGTGATCATTCAGAGCTGTCAAGCACAAGAGAATCAATAATTGAATCTTCTGATACAGACGACGACAAAAACAATACGTTTCGGGAGGATTTGAAAAAAAGGGCTCTTGAATTTAACATTTCTCATCATGCCCTCAAAAGTTTAAGCGGAATCGTGAACAAAAGACTACATAACATTGTTCCTAACGATCCTAGAACTATTCTCGGAACAAATGAAATAAATTTATATATTTTTTTTCAGTAGCAATGGTAAATATTGGCATAATGGCTTATCGTTGCAACTACAAAAAATATTAGAACACATTGATGACTTTCCCAATATAGTTTCATTAGTATTTAACATAGATGGTCTCCCTCCTATACCTATACTTTGTCAAACTTATGAAAAAAGACATCTTTCACCAATTGTTGTTGGTATTTATGAAGGAACAGGCAAACCAAAGGACCTAGAAGCTTACTTAACACATCTTGTGACGGAGTTGAAGGATCTTCTTCAAAATCCTATGGAAATTAAAACAAACAAAGGGCTTCAAAAAATCTACACTTTTCACATTAAAGCATTTATTTGCGCTTTAAATCATGTTTCAGATAACAGTTACTTTAATATAATTATTAAAATGTTTTGTAATCTGCACTGAACTTTTACTACGATCAGTTTTTACCTGAAATAAATTAAAAATAAATTATTTTGGTGAATATTGGCATAATCAAAAAAAGGATTTTTAATTGTTTAAGGAACCCTAATAGTCAGCGGCAATGGCGTAATGTATGGTCGTCAAATAACCTTAAAACGACATTTTTGTCTTAAATACGTCATAAAGAGATAAGTGTGTGACAAAAGCGACAGGTTTTACACTTTTAGAAATAAACATATTTTATAAATAGAAAAAACATAATTTTGTTAATATTAATTTAATGTTTTAATCCAAAATTACGATGAGGCATGAAAATATGAATAGTATTTACCCCGGTATATTGTCATAAAACTTACATTCCCAATCGAACTAAACGTTATGAGAGATAACAAGATATGCATGTAAAATAATACTCACTTTTTATTTCCTTGTATTTATTTATTTGCACTTAGATCTCGAAACAAAACTATAAACACGATTCGAGTCACTAACAAGGAAATTAAAAATCAGTCTTACAGGTATTGTTATTTGACTTAAATAAAACCACAATATAACGAAACGAGTCGTTGTAAAGTTTTGATGCGACTACTGCGCGATGAAAGTGGTAATTTCTTAACGTTTACACGACTTTTGAATGATGTTAAGTTTGTCATCTTGTGACTTTTGTATGACCATTAAACAACAATGTAGGTCGTATAAATGGGGCCCTTTTCGCGTTTAGCAAACGTTATTATAACGTTAGTGTGACCTAGCTTTTGCGAACTGTGCGCTGTAGATTACGTTTACTAAACTATTGAACGACGTCAAATTGTTAGTTGGGCATACACTTTCAATTTCATTGAAGTAATACGGTACCAAATTTCGAATCGATAGGATATATGGAAGGTAGTCAGATCCTCTCATCAACTATTAAAGAGCCGATGATCTTCAAACGGCTGATCAGGTCATGGTTCCCTTACCATATACTTTCAATGTAATTGTAGTAATACGGCACCAAATTTCGAATCAATACGATATATGGAAGCTATTCAGATCCCCTCATCAACTATTAGAGAGCTGATGATCTTCAATTGGCTGATCAGGTCATGGTTACCTTACCATATACTTTTAATATCATTGTTGTAATACGGCACCAAATTTCGAATCGATACGACATATGGAAGTTAGTCAGATCCCCTCATCAACTATTAGAGAGCTGATGACCTTCAAACGGCTGATCAGGTCATGGTTCCCTTACCATATACTTTCAATATAATTGTAGTAATACGGCACCAAATTTCGAATCAATACGACATATGGAAGCTATTCAGATCCCCTCATCAACTATTAGAGAGCTGATGATCTTCAATTGGCTGATCAGGTCATGGTTACCTTACCATATACTTTTAATATCATAGTTGTAATACGGCACCAAATTTCGAATCGATACGCCATATGGAAGTTAGTCAGATCCCCTCATCAACTATTAGAGCGGTGATGACCTTCAAACGGCTGATCAGGTCATGGTTACCTTACCATATACTATCAATATCATTTTTGTAATACGGCACCAAATTTCGAATCGATACGACATATGGAATTTAGTCAGATCCCCTCATCAACTGTTAGAGTGCTGATGACCTTCAAACGGCTGATCAGGTCATTGTAACCTTACCATATACTTTCAATATAATTGAAGCAATACGGTACCAAATTTCGCATCGAAAGGACATATGGAAGGTAGTCAGATCCCCTCATCAACTAGAAAAGAGCTGATGATCTTCAAACGGCTGAACAGATTTTCATGAAACATGGCTAAGAACACTCGGGATAAAATTATCTATAACACAAAAAAAACTAAACGAAAATCGGTTCATCCGTTTGGGCGCTACGATACCACAGACAACTACACAGATACACAGATACACAGACACGTTAAACTTATAACACCCCTCTCGTTTTGCGTCGGGGGTTAAAAAAAAACAAAACACTGTTTTGTACCAAAAGGTAACTTTTTTATTTACAAATAATGATGACTTCTTAACTTTAATTACTGTTATAAAATATACCTATCGAGTATTACAGATCGATGTTTATACCAGCATTCATTAATTCATTAATACGAATAATCGGTTTGAATATTCAAAATCACTAGTTTCAGTTGCATTTCGTAACACATTTCTGGATACCGAACAACCATTTAGCTCTTATTTCTTACCAAATTAAGTTAAAAATACCTTACCTTCCTTGTGATTTTTCGATCAATTATGGATGGAATCGTACTATTTTTAGAATGCGATTTCTTTAGATTTTAGTTCGTAAGTAATAGAGGTGATTTTGACTTATTTTCGAGCTCGGATAAAAATGTTGTCGCTCCGTAATGAGGATTTAATAACAGATGTTTTTTAACTTTTGTTCGATACGCAGTTGTTCCATACATTTCAGATGGAATGCTTCAGGCTATCTCTTTAAAATTGTAGAGTAGTGTAAATATAGACATTTTAGAGAATCGAAGTCTTGTAAAACAGCATTAACACGGTGTTTGATTTCAACTTTTAAAATAATTTCGGAAAAGTTTAAGATGTTTCATAAGATTATAAAAAATATAAAAAGGTTTTTCATGAGAGTAATGTAAATACGATATATTTACGAAATAGTAAAATTGTCCTTGAAATTTTCCATTCAACATTATAGCAGCTCTTATGTTGAGTAAGATATTAATTACCAGTTCTTAATAATTCAAAGAATCGTCTTTATCATTCAATATATTTTTTATGTTGTAATTTCCTTTTTTTAGAATATGTACACTAGCTTTTGCAAATAATATAATACCTAAATGAATTCAGATAATCATTTTTAACTTTTGATACCTACGTACTTTTTTAGCTATATTTGATAAAAATATTTTGTTATCTTTATAATACTTCTTTTATTAACAACACTAAAAAAAATAAAGCCTAATCTTAATTTGACATTATTTAATCGATAGAAAATTTAATCGATTTTCTAATGCATTCCTTAAAGGTATTTTTTATTTGAATCTAAAACCACAGTCTCTAAATAAACATACTCTACATCAGGACCAAAGAAGCAAACCTTTCAATCATTACTCGTCCACAGCATATAATTATTTAGATACGCATTTGTGCTCTGATGAGCCCTTCGGCGTCACAGACCCTTTGCATTTTTAACTTTTTTTCCGTAAAAGAGAGAAAAAATAGAATATTTTTTAATTGCCGTAAGATATTTATTAATTTGAAGAACGATGCGAGTGACAGTCGATGGGGAAATGTGCTGGAGGCGAAAAAAGTTTGAGGGTTCTGGTTAGATGCGGTTTTCATTGTAGGTAGGTTTGGCAATACTGTAGGGAGGTATCTGAGTGCTAGGATGTCTTTATTTAGTTTTTAATTTGTGGGTATTTGATTCTTCAAATGCAGTTATACCTACAGGTAAGTATCAATAAGAACTATTTGGAAATTTGAAACATCTTTCTATACGATGACATGTTTTAGTTTTATACCTAATGGTGTTACATAATGGAAATATTATGTCTATAGAACTAAATATTAGTTAACCATGTTATTATTAACAAAATTACTTTCTTAGTTTTTCACTTGAAATTTTAAAGTGGCGTCGAAAACTAATGGTAAACAGAAAAAACAGACACATAAGTTTATCTCACATCTTCGCAACACGAGCCAAAAAGTAGCTATGAAAGCCTTTTTTACGCTCTTTATATTTTGAGTGATATATAAAAGTCTGTAAAAATCTATCAGAAAATCAAAATTTAAAAAAAAAGCACTAAAATCAAAAACAAACAAAACAAAACGCATGCGTATTATACTTCACAAATCTCATCCATAAAATCGTAAAAAAATCGATTCCGCGTTCAAAAACGTAACGAAAGCATTTCTCGCTAGATGGCGCAATTTTTATGGTTGCACATTCGAAACTTGGGATTAATGAGCCAGCGCGTCTAGTCATACGGCGCTGTAGGACGCCGTAAAAACTGCGCACAATCCTGTTTTTGTTACGGGGTTTAGGAGAATTTGGATGTGGTATATCTTGAGCAAAACTTGTATCGGCACAGAAGCTTACATAGTATTAGGAACTTTTTTATGTCATCATGATAACCACGACTTTTTCTAATGAGGAAAATGTAGGGAGGCTGTAACCCACCAAGCTGGCCCACTTCTGGTTTGTGGATTTTAGAATTTTCAGGGCACCGAAAATTATACAAGATACCAGTAGGTACTACAATTATTAGGCTACAAACTGGACGGCAGCGAGAGCGACAGCAGCGGCGCGGGCAGCATCGCGGGCAGTGATTTCCGCGACACGATAGAAATTATTGAGTTTGTATGAAACCGCGACAAATCCCTCGAGTGCCTGCTGGCGTCGAGAACGGCCCATATTCCCCGCGTCGCTGCCCCCGTAGCTCATGACAAAAAACCGCTTTATCCAATATAAAATTTAGGTATTTATTTTGCCTAAAAACAGTTTTGTTTTAATAATTAACATTATGTTTTATCTATCACAGTTCGTCTTTTGTAGTGCTTCTTACAAATATTTAGTTCTTACTTTTTCCTAAAGATACGTCCATATTAATTTCAAAAATGCATACCTCTAACACTTGACACTTGCATATTAATAATCACTTTCAAAACAGACACAGAATAATATTCCTACTATTACATGTTAGTTTACACGTGCAGGTATATAATAGTATTGTTGAGGACGTTGAGTTTTACTGAAATTCTATTTATACCACATCTAAATCTTCACAGCTCACTAAAATGCGACCTTTAATTGCTCCCATCTTGATACGGCTGCTACATCGACCGTCAAATGGTACTTCGCATCGTCGACATTCGCAACTTTGTTCTATATACGAATATTATCGAATTTGTTCAGTTTAATCGCGAATATTCCGTTTAATACGCGAAGTGGAATCGCTGTTTGTTTTTGTAAAGTTTGATGTTTTGTTTTGATGCATGGGGACTTCAGATCTGAACTAGAAGTTTTTATAATTGTGTTACTATCAATACAATGTTTTCTTTCTAGTGAGATCTATTAATCTAGAAGTTATCTTTTCATGAGAATCTTTATTTTTTTCTTGATTTATGCTGATCATTATGATTATTATCTGGTAGATGTTTACTGCTGGACATAGGCCTTGTTAATGCTTATAAATTATGATAATTATAAATTTCAATATTTTTCGTCGTAATGGGTTCTCGAGCATTTTGGATTAACTGACTTTAAGTAATCGTCAACTCCTAGAAAGAAAGATGCCATGCCAACTTTGAGACTTCACAAGATAAGTTTTGGTGTCATTATTACATCACCAATCCTATCTTTCTATTTGGAACCGTTAAGCAATATAGCAGCGGATGGAGACGCTCCTCAACAACTAAGTTCTCGCCGTTTAAAAAAATATAAGAAAAAAATATTGTCCAGTACTTGAATCAGTATGGAGCAGGTTGCTCGCAGATTTTTCCACAAACGTAGACCACACATAGCTTTAGCTCTTAAGAGATGTAACAGAGTATTCCTGCAAATCTTCGAAATTAATCTACAACTAGGTAGAAATTCTAAAAGCAAAATTTAAAAAACGTTTATCTACAGCAAAAACAGCAAACTGTTGTTGTTCGTTTCATGTATAACTTCATGAATTCGTATGAATGAAATACCTACATAGGTACCTGTTAGGTTTGGTAATTAAAACTGCATTTTTTTCACCCGTAGATGAAGAAGGTAAAGTGCATAGACCTACAAAAAGCCAAATAGGTACTTTTCAAAAGACCTCCTCTAGGTTACTGAACCCTTGTGATATAGGCGACCCCACAACGTTTTAATTGATCCTGATGACCCCATTAACAGCAAACTATGATTATGAAGGCAAGCGGTCTCGATAGGTCCCAGTAAATGAAGTATCTAAAAGCTTTCATTTCTACTAGACGTATATGATAACCTAAAGGTAAATGACGTAGATTGCCTAGAAGTAAGATAACCTTTTCTGCTTTGCTTCTCGTTTGTCTTAATGGGTGGTGGAGAAACAACACAAATTGAAAACCCGTGTAACTGAAGTTGAAAATAGTACCTACCTTAGAAATATCATTTCTGAACTTTCGTCTTTTGGCTAAACTGCCAAGCCCGATTAAACCTAAACATATCAAACAACTACAAGTTGAAATATTTGGGTAATAAACTCTTAAAAAATCACTAAACGGCTTGTGGTTTAAGCTATCTGGACATATATGTTCTGTTACCATCCCAATTGTAATTGCAATTGCTGAAGAATAAATTTGAGACGAGGAAAAAGGTGGGATATTTAAATTTCCGATAAAATGAAGAAGTAGATACTAAATTGTCTTAACAATCCTTATCTGAATATTTACAATTAGTTTTCAAAATAAACACAATCAGTTCTTTAGGACATAGAGCTAGACTTTTAAAATGTTAAATAAAGAAGGTTTAAACCCTGTAAGTAAAATAAAAGCATCCGTGTTGCTGGAACAAACTTTAAACTTAAGTATACAACCTCAAGCAGCAGCGGTTTCCGTGAATTTTTAAGTATGCATGTTGATTACTTACAATCAGGTAGCCTTAAGGTAAATTAATCATCTACGCCGAACGATCATGCTCTAAGAAATCTTACGTTACAGCTAAAAATAAACAAATTGTTGAAATCTAAGTTGCAATGGTACAGTAAAGTGGTTAAAATGAAATCAAATTAGTAATTTAGCCATATTTTTTGATTTACTAACAGGTAGACACTTTAAATACTGAGTTAAGGACGTCATTGGCTTACGAACGACTTCAATTTTCTTATAATTCAGACTCTTAATTATAATAAAATTAAAGTATTCCGATTTTCTAGAGTTTTCTAGAGTCTTTTTGGTCTGTCAAAAACAGTGCTTACCTAATAAAAAGCAAGTTAGGTATAAAGGTTCTCTTAGTAGTACAATCAATATCTAAATCCTTTAGGATATTTTTGGATAACATTCCCAGTTCTGTTTCCCGATATCATCGTACCAGTTATTTTATATTTGTATGTTTTATTTGTATCTATATATATGTAGTCAGTTCTCTCTGAAATCGTTGTGTTTCATCTTTAAACTTAAAATCGGAACTTGATATTACCTACGGTTTCGTCAGCAACAAAAAATATCATATTAAGGAACTATTTCAATCTGTATAGGTACCTATGTACACTTAAATTGAGATAAGATTTCAATCAAGTTGTGCCCGAAATTGAAAATGGAATTTTATTAAGTTATTTAAGCAACAATAAAAATCTATACAAATTGGATTAAAATCAACGCAATAAATAATTAAGGCTGTTAATTATTATATGACGATTACGAATACTCAAGACACATTACGAATAATTATATTTTTTTTACTTTTAACTTATACGGAACCACTTTAAAAAAATATATAAAAACCAGCCGTATTAATCTATAGGTACTTAAACACCTGGTTGGCGACAAAAATCTCAAGATAGCATCAAAATTATTAACACCAGCCTTAAAAACATAACTTTTATGATAATTTTCACGCCAATTGATGTCAAAGCCACCCGAAACCTGTTGAAAAATCCAGACGTATTTAAAACAAAATGCCATAATTTCCATGCATTACAACTACACAGAACAAATACATAGCCACATCATAATTTTATAACATAACTTGTTCGCTTTTCTCAGAAAATCACATTTAAAAAAACATCAATTGAATCGATCAAGCGTGACTGCTTGCTGTCTCTTTCTAATTGACCGTGACGGACGGGGTCCGAGCAGGACAGGTAGTTAGCGTCCAAGTCCGAAGCCACGCCCCCTTCATTGATCAGATAATGTAGAACTTGTAGCGTCGGCGCGGGCGCAGATTTTGATCTCGTCATGAATTCATGTTGCTTTCGCGATAAACGCGTGCGCTTCGTCAAGTTTTATCTCTGATACTGAATCCGTGAGAGAATGGACTGTTTTATTCATATTTGGCGTTTAAACTATTTTGATACGACTAAAACTAAATTCAAAATTCTGTCGATTTCAAATACAATGAAATTTGTGAAGCTGTTTCATACAATTTTTCTATGGGCGTAAAGGAAGGATTACAATTATTTTATCACGTCATTTGTTTTTCAGTATTGCTTCTTTGAAATCTCTTTTCATTTGTGTAAGCTTGTAATTGCATAATCCGTTAGTTTATAAAATAAACAAGCTCCTGGTGTAAAAGAGGTGTAAAATATAATATTTTAAGGTTTCCTTCAACCTAGTTCTTAATAAAAATAATAATTGTACATGGGGCTGTCGTGTTTAAAGAGAATAAAATCCTAATGAAAAAAAGCTACAAAAACCCTCTATTTTGATACCATTTCGACTAAGATACAGTTTCAGCTATCCAACAAGAGATGTCGCTACTTGTCCCGATCATTGAATAGCCGCCTGCGCACGCTTTCGAAGCGACACCTATCGGGCATATAACAATTTTAACCAATATATTGAGAACCCTGAACTATAACCGATACTGTCGTCAGAGAGAGCACAAAATTCTGGTTTTCATAATTCGATTTTAATGACAGTAGAGATTTGATATATCGAGTACATTTCGATATAAAGTGTACAATTATTTTTATAATAAATGATTGGCAGGCTGATGGCGGTAATTTGTATAACATCGTGAGGTGAACATTCCGATTATTACTAACTCGATTATTCGAATGATGATCGCGTTGTAATGATCACACATTACTTATTATTAATATTTGTATGGATAAATCGTTTTGCTTTTTTAGCCATTTTAATGTCGCGACAAACTTGTGAACTTGCAATTACATTGCTTAGCGTCATCAACACTTGTAGATAACTATAGGTATATCTATCTATTGTATCTGCAATGAAACAAATGGAAAGAAAAGCTGAGGCTGTAAAAAAAGGCCTTAAATACAACTTTACAGAATAAATACTATTTTATAAATACTTGGATAATCAAGTTTAGTATGCGGCTTTTTCTCATACTAAAGTCAGAGGTGTCCGAATAGTTTCAAGCTCTTATAAAGTCCAACTGCACTCACCCATGAAGAAGGACGATAAATGTACGAAACTAGTCGGACACCTCCGACAATAAAGTGTAAGTAAAGGAGAAAAAAAAAAGAGTTCTGACTCCCAAAATTTTTAAATTCATATTTGATACTAGTTTTAATTTTATATTGGAATCATGTTAAAATCATTGGAAGCATTTAACTAAAACATTATTTTTCTTTACAGACCCCGTGCTCATGGTGATCCGGTTTATAATTCTTTATGTAATATCACGAATTTGGAAATCTAAGATCAATATTTCACTAATCAAAATGAATTTGATTAAGAATAAAACGATCATATTGTTCAGTTTTTTTCTTACGTGTTTGATTTATAAGCTATCGATGTCCTTCTGTGTTTCGTGGGTTTTTGTAAGCATTTTTCGTTTCCTTAGAACTGTTTACAAAAAACGAAGATATTCAAAAGTTGGAGAAATAATTATCGTTTATATTTCAAAAATAACTTTGATCGAAATAAGTAAAGCAATTCAATAATTACCATTCCAAGTTGAAATATCTTCATGCATTGTTTACAAAAAGAGAACAGGCTAATAGCTCTGTCTCTTTCCATCTCAAAGTTGATTCGAAATTCGAATTATTTTGGATGAATCTGAATGCGCACGAGTCGATTCCGTATAATCGGTGCAAATTTCGCTACCTGATAATCCTTTGATGTGGTTAATTTGAAAAAGCTTGGTTTGTTTTTTCTTATAAATTCTTTAGTAAAGTTCGATGATCTTTGGCTTCTTTTTTTTCTTATTTAGTAAATTCTAGTAAAGTGTTTGTTTCTTACAATTGTATAGTGAAGCAACATAAACGGTGAGATCATCTTTCTAGTTACCACCATCCTGCGAAAACCTATACCGTATCTGAATAGAAGGGTGACAGCAATGTAATTTGCACTTTCTCTTACCACGACTTACTTCCTAATATTCCAGCGTCAGCAACGCCTGATCGTATATACCTAAGTGATGGTGAGAAGGTCCTGATAATCAGAGTAACTATAGTTTTTTTATTAAAGACTTAGCCCGCGTTTCACCTCAATCTCACCTGACGGTAAGTGAAAATGAGTTCACTAGCCAGTCGGTACCTGACGGGATCCTGACACAAAGGGCTCACTCGGATTAGACCTTTTACGACACGCTTATCCAGAGTTGGAAGGGCTATTCTTAGCCGGCCCTTCAGGGATTATTGATTGTTGATTTCTAATTTATATACCATATAGCACTAGTTCCAGAATACGGCTTTACTCGGGTGAAATTCAGCTTCAAGTTCTTTGGTTCTTGATATTTCCATTATAGTTCGGCCGTTCAGAGAATGCGTTCCTGACACCTATCAGTTAGTCACGACTAGTGATGGGCACAACATAACACTGACTTCGTTACCGTTCCTCCAAAATGAAACGCCGCGTTATTTTTAAGATTATTTTCGTTTTAAATTGGCAAAATCATTTAAAATTTATATTTTAGTAATTTAAGTGGAAACCAAAAAAAGGTAATATAAATATAATAAAACTGTTTTATTTATTTTTTGTTACAAAGTTACAATCTGTATTTCTATGCAATAAAGTACATTTAATTGAATGTGCGTACAGAATATTAACCAGACTCCGATTCGCTTAAGGAGGTAGTGTCTTCATCATCATCTTCGCTTTCATGTATAATTATTTTATTATCAATAACAGAATCAATCCTGATATCTTGGTCTAAATGTTCCATAATCAGGTTTTTAGTCTTTCAACAACCTTTGCCCAGTCATCTCTAGTGACTTCCCCGCAGGCTTCTTTTTATAGGGTCATCATCTTTTTCGTGCTGAATGGCGGGGAAGTATAGTGGCGGGCGGCGTAACCTTTAATTTGAGGCCAGATTAGCTCAATCGCGTTATATTGGCAATGATACGATGGAATTCTTAGAACGCGATGACCGTACTCCAGAGCCAGTTCATCGATTTTGTATCACACATTTGCCACTTTATTTTCTGTAACTAATTTTTTAAAAGCTCTGCTTTTAGCATCTGCATATTTGCGTCAATGCCTTTTGCTTGTAACCAACTTTTTTTCGCGCATTCGGTTTGGTCATAGTTTTATTTTTTAATTTAATAAAAGTTATCTTATAGTCCATTATTTTCAAATTCTTAAAAAGAAAAACAAAACGTATTATTTCATAAAGTATACCTGTTTAAGAACAGATTACGATACTGTTATTATTAGCACAGCACTACAAATATAAAGCTTTGACATAACCTTGTAATAGCGCAGTATAGATTTTGAATAATATTGTTTACCAAGTTATTTGACACTCAGTTTGGCACAAAATTATAAAATTCATTGATTATTGATATAATAATGTTGTTTTAATGCTCATCAATTGTTAAAACGGTAAACAACCAGCAAAAATATTTTTGATCGTAACTGCAACGCCATTACAAAGTTACGTCGTCAGTTCAATCGCGATGTGTCAGGAACGCATTCTCTGAACGGCCGAACTATAATGATATCATCGATACACAGAGACTAATCATAAGAATATGGCATGTCGATTAGCGAATTTCAATATTATGAAATCTTTACCTACTAGATTAAGGCTGGTTTTCTAATGACGCGGAGCTGGGCGGAGTGGTGCTTGAAAAGACCATCTATGCTCGAAATCTCCGTTCCGCTTCAATGGAAACAGCACGAGCAGAATGGAGCAGAGCTGAACGGATATTCATAAAAATACAGCGAGGAGATGCGGAGTGGAGGACAGTGGAGCGGTGCGAGCGGAGGACAGGACTCACACATTATCTAGCCCAAATTAAGTTTCTTGTGTTATGGATAATAGACAACTGATATACCTACTTACTTAAGAAATAAATAAACATACATATTGAATAAAATACATTTTTTTATTAGAATATAAATTTAAATAAACATATAAATCATCACACAAATATCCGCCGCCGCCGGGATTCGAACCCTCCGAATCCTCGAAAATTCCTGCACAGAAGGCAATGTATGTTAACCCTAGACCAGCCGGTCGTCAAACTATGTTTGAAAATGGAAATCAACAATATTATAATAAGCGTCAGTCACTTATTATAAATTAATAGATATAAAATTTAGGGAGGTACGGAAAATTGGTAGAAGAACGGTTTTGCCGTCACGATTAGATTAAAATATTTGCTAAACAATTTTATTTATCGTAAATTATAGATATGAAAATGCACTAAAAGAGCATACTAAAACTATAATGGTAATTGAAATAAAGTGTAAAGCATAAAATATATGATCCGTAATAAGTACAAAGTCGGTGAATGTAGCTAAAATATATTTAAATAGGTACGCAATGAAGAAAGTACGTTAAAAGGGTTTTACCAATAATTATAAATTTACGATAGGTTTTTTTTAATATACATGCGATCCGTTTTCATGCCATAAGTGCACTGGTGTTTAATAAACAAAGTAACTTTTCACTAAGTGATATAATTTAAAGTTGCATAAAAAATACGTTTATTAACAATTACCTATATGTTTTTCATTACTGGACCATCTAGTTGTAAACCAATACAAAATATGAAACGTCTTTTTTAGCTATTCAAGTGTTTCTTCCATTACTATAATTTTAGTAATTAAATGATAAGCTTAATATGTGGTTTTAACTGTTACGGTTTCATTTATAATATTACTTTTCATTTTCAATAGTTCATTTATATTATTACTTTGCTTCCATGCAGGACTGGGAGCGAAACAAAAACGTAGAATGTGCCAGCTGCTTCTCTTCCCGGGCATACTGTATAAGGGACAGAGGTTTTAAAGGCGTTTTTGTGGGCGATAGGCTGACCCCCTGTCACTACAATAGTCTCTCTCCATCTTTATAATACCTCCAAATTTGTCAAACGTGACATCAGTTGGTCTTGTAACCTCTGGTGTTCTGCCTACCCCATAAAGGATACAGACGTGACGTTATGTATGTATGTATGTATTACTTTTCATTATTTCAATTATCAACACAAACAAAGTCTTAGTGGCCTTTTTTACCTTTTACTCAAGCCGTGTTTGAAATCAATTTCACCAGTAAACATATGCTTATAGATGACAGTATACAGTTTCAGGAAGAAACTGGCTTTGATAAAACATCACCGAAATAATTTGAGGCTCCTGTACATATATCTTAAAACTTCAAAAAAAATAAGTTCATAGATAACTTCACGCCTGTATCCCTTTAGGGGGCAGGCAGAACACCAGAGGTTATAATAAATCAATAAAATCCCCATTCACACCAACTACATGGCCTCAAACTAAGCAGAGTTTGTGATATGGGATGCCATGTAGCGAACTAGGGGGACCTAGAATATAAATACATGTACAGGGTGACTGGTGGCAAATCTTAGATATTGAAGGAGAGCACTCTGTACTCGATTCTGATAATTATGTAATAAAAGTAGGTACTTAATTTTTCACCAAAATTCCCTATAAATAAATAAAGAGACATTACACTACACTTTTCCCGACGCGTCACCTTAGTTAACACCCGCCACACGCACACCACCACCCGCTAAGTATCTATTGTATTACGCTTATGTAACCATGCGTTGCGTGATGAAGTCGTTATCTTTCGGTTAAATTTACTCTGTAAATAATGAATATTTGTTTTTTATTTATTGTTCTATGATCTCAAACTATCACCAGTCACCCTGTATAGATAAACGCCCAAACCCAGAACATTTATTTTTCCTGTTCCGTACGGGAATTGAACCCGCGCCCACTGGCATCTGAGGCAGTGTTACCCCATCGCCAAAGTGGTCGTCACTACTAATAAAACTACTAATGGCACGTTTGACAAATTTGGGGGCAATACAATGATGGATAGAGACTCTTGCAATGACAGGGGGTTAGTTAACCGCCCACAAAACAAGTCTTCAATAAATAAATAAATAAATATTTCTGACACTCACACAACATTATCTAGCCCAAATTAAGTTTCTTAAAGAACTTGTGTTATGGATAACTGATATACTTAAGAAATATATAAACATACATATTGAATAAACACATATTTTTATTAGAATAAACTTAAATTAACATATAAACATCCTTGATTATATAAAACATCCATGACTTGACGGCTAATATGTATCTGTGTTCATCACACCGATAGCCGCCGCCGCCGGGATTCGAACCCAGGACCTCTGGCATAGAAGGCAATGTATGTACCACTACACCAGCCGGTCGCACAAGAAGGTACGCACTGACTTTTTCAGTATGCCCGGGAAGAGAAGCAGCTGGCACATTCTATGTTTTCTTTTCGCTCCCGTCCAGCATGGAAGCACTACTAAAAAATTATTCCAATTAAACCTTATTTTTTTATTGCGAATAAAACTTACTCGTTTGCAATGGTCAATGACTCTTCACTTCCATTCAAGAGGCACAATGGTGAAGAAACACCGTGGTTAAGGCTTTAAACACATTCATAAATCAATGATTATTTTCATTGTGGTAAGTGATTCTGTCACCGCTTCTAATCCTTTAAGACTTTCTATAGATACTTGCGTGGTTTGATAGTATAAGTGAAGTATTCAGATAAAACAAGGTATACTGAGCTTTTTTCTTGGATGGTTACGTATTATACACATTTTTTTTTACAAAGAAGAAATTTTGTAGAAATCAATAAACCAAAAATTTGGGTAACTCTCGTTAATCCACATTAATAAAAACCCTTTACTACAATTTTGTTGAATCCACGGCAGGCTAGTGTGATAGCGGTAAAATAAGTCCTGGGTTTGTATCCCGATACATTTTTTATCGGCGACTAAGCCCACATTGACCTTAATCTCACCTGTTGCAATGAAGTTAGACGATCTCTTTGGCTATGGGGTAAACCCTGTCTGCCTCAGACGCCAGTGGTTGCATGTTTGATTCACGCACGGTACAAAAAAAAAAATTCCGTGTCTGAGTGTTTATCTATTTATGTATTAATATTCTAGGTTCCCTCCGAGTTCGCTACATGGTATCCCATAACACAAGCTATGCTTACTTCGGGGCCATGTAGTTGGTGATTGTCTGGGGATTTTATTTATTTATTTAAAAGTGCAAGAAGTCAGCATACGACCTCTTCATAAGAACTCATCACCGCTGCAGCAGTGATATTTGGCGGCAGCTTTTATATGAAGAGTGGTCAAGTGCCAAGTGAACCTTAAAGAAGTCCTAAGAGGGACTCACTCGGATTAGTCGTCGTTTAAGACACGCTTATCCATGGGGCTGTGCAGATGTTCTAAGGCAACCCTACGCCGCCCGCGCCGATCGAAGTTTCTTTATCCGTTATCAAATATACACAGCACAATATATTATAGGAACTTTATCTAGACTAATTAAAAAATTTCTGTTGACAGATTTTGTGATTTTAATTTTAATTTATTTAAACCTGGCCAACCAAAATGATTAATGTGTACTATTTGCATATACTATGTTTTATTACATGTTTGATATTATAATCATGGTGATGTTTATTTCAATTCAAAGCATTAGATGTAACTTCGAAATCCAAGTCACATGCTAAATACGTCTCTTTTATTATTCAATATTAATTTTATTCATCAACAAAAGTTAGTATAACTTAATCATAGTTGTGATGATTAAGTATTTTTATTATACACCGAGGCTGTCAACGAACTATTTTGGAAAAAATATCTTCATTGTTGATATAGAATTGTGACATGAACGTCTTAAGACAACAAATAAATGGTTTTTGTTAGACTAAGAATAATGGCGATTTGATATCTTGAAACCAATAGTTATTCTTTGGCTAAATTTCATGTGTTTTGGATATATTCAGTTTTTTTTAAGATTATTGAAGATTATTTTTTGTGTTTGTGTAAGGCCGGATGAGAATTAACTATTGTCTCTGTATGAAAGTAATGTGTAACAGATCTGAGTTACCTCTGATGGGTGGTAAGACCCTTTCTGGTACCGACTAAGTATCGTTTCTGTCTACAACCAAATATTATTACGACAACAATGATGTATTTTGGTAATGTTTAGAAAAGAACTATTTACATTTTCTTTCGTCTATTTTTCGTATGATTATCAGGTTATAATATACTTAATCAAACGCTAGTTGCATATAAAATAATACAAAATCTTAAATTAGTATATCATGTTATGTTATGTAACACTAAACAAATTAGTTTCGACAGTTTTATCAAGATCTGTCCTTAAGCAAGTTAATAGTCGTAAATGAAAATATTGTAACTTAACTTTATTGCTAACGAAATATACACAATACAAGTAAACGGCCTTAAAAACTAATAAGGCAGCTACTTAAAAGAACAATGTTGCCATATAGACATAAACGAAACATAAACCTAATTTTCATATTAATTCCCAACAATAAGATCCGTGACAAATACATGCCATAAACTCGTTTACATCCTAATTTAGTAGCCAATAAGCAACACCAGTTTTTAAACCTTTTAAAACCGACGTCGTGTTGTGGTCGCGACGATAAAACCATGCATCTTAATTTTTGAACAAATTTCAGTACGTTAAGAAGATTTAAGAAATATCTAATCAAGTTGCACATATACTTAGCCCCTCTGGTTTAAAAAGTCCTGTGTGCAGAAAAAGATAGGATGACTACGAATATTTTTTTTGGTAAAATTAATAAGTACCTACCACCTACCAATTTCAAATTATATTAACCGATACAGATAAATATTTCAAAATTTATTTTCTTATTTTATTTTATTTGGAAAGCACATAATTAAAACGAGGCATAATAAGTCCAGCCTCAGAATATTTTTTTTGGCCACGTGATCAAGCTTCTGTTTTCATAACTTAGCCACGAGACAATAACTTTTGGGAAAAATGTGTCTTGAAGCAATTTATACTATAATTATACCATAATAGTTTATACTAAGTAATATATGCATTAACATTGCGATGAAAAATATTATATGACAAGAAGGGCGTTCCGGAAGACGTAGTCGTTATGGGTAGGTGCGACGACAAGCGCAACGAGGAGGAGCAGTTAGGTTTCATATACGTGCGCGATCCGAGCGAGCAAAGCGAGCGGTGCCGCGGCAGCGGCCGGCAAAGCGCCATAAGCCCTAGAGCTTTTTAAAATAACCCCGACGTGGTTTGCGGCACGGATTGTGGCTGACATAGCAATTTAGAAGGCAACTTAGATTTTTAGAGGGGAATAATGCTATTTAAAAGAAGTATTTTTAATCAGCACCCAATTAAAACTATGAATAAAATCTTAACAAATATAAAAATAGAAACTATACACCATGTAAACATTTTTTTGACGAAATATGTTTTATAATTATTTAAGTAAGTATAAAAATTGGTATAGGCATATTAATATTTTTTTATAGGCATCTATTTGTATGTTTTTGATTATGAATTATTATTGTGATTATGTGTATGTGTGATGATAATTAACTCTACTTTACATATGCTACTAATTACTTAATATTATTTGCACTTTAAGGTTTTCTAGAAGTAATAATTCTAAGTGCCAAACAGTTTTTCGTTTTAAACATTTCTAAAATTCTGACTTACATTATTTTACATCAAGTTCTCCGTATTGGACTTCCGTGCGCGTGGGCAGTCTGGATTATTTAACAAGATTAGATTGGTAGTAATGACTGTGAGACGGCGCAGGCGTCGATCGATAATTAATGAGTCATCTCGCTACTGTGAAGTGTCTAGGATTCTATTGCTAAATTTCTCGCGTCTAGTGATGAAGAGGTCATTAGATGCACTTGTCGTTTGATAGTTAGGTATAGTCAGAATTTGCTTTTTTTTTTCGAATAAGGCTATAAGGCATGATTCTTTTAATATATTTTTTTTAATTTTTAACCATGTAAAATAATAACAACTATGTGTGGTGTTACTCGCATAACTTTTGGTAAAGTTATGCGATAAAAAATTGTATTGATAAAAATATGACATTACATAGGATTTCTTAAGTCCCATTGTTTTTCAGAAATCGTTTTTATTTAGTTTAATAAATAATTTCTGAAAAACAATCGCTTTGCTTTTTTATCTAGTTTAAGGGTTTGGCTTGAAGTAAAATTTTGAATATTTGATTATTGGTTTTCTATGTATTCTTAAAGTATGTATCCTACATAATGTATGCTAGATGGTGTTGTCTAATATATTTGTCAGATAATTTAATAAATCAATGAAAATAAAAGAATTGCTTAATCTTTGAAAAGAGCGTTGAAAATACTGTTCTCATCTCACAAAATTTTCATATTTATTGTTTTTGGAAAGAAATTAAACGTCGCACCTTTGTCTGGTCTTATAAAATCTTTTCATGTAATCTGTATAATGATATATCACTATAGCAAATACATTTCCATATTAAATAAAAGCTGGAATGGTCTGGTATCGCAATTCAAAATACAATAGGAATTGAATCAAAGCTGTATGAATGTTTAAAAATATATTGCAATATTCAGAGTTGTGTGATTTCACCGTAGGGTTGCACATTTTTCTGAAATGAAAACAAATATTTACTAAGATTGTGTTTTATGATTTTTAAAAATATAGTGATCTATAAAAATTAATAAATAAATAACCCTAATTGAATGTGTTAAAAAGTGTTACTGGAATATCTAACAAGCTAGAGCCCAAAATCTAAAGATCAAGTTAATTCAACTTTTTAATTTAAAAAAAAAATAAAAAAATCATCTACTTTAATAAATTACCATCATTAAATTTGTCTTCCAAAAAGTCAAACTAAGCGCTTTGACAGTTCCTTTTTGATACGGGTCGCCAAGGTTTGCAATGGACTGCCTTCGTCTGTTTTCCCTGAGCGTTCAGTGAATAGGTTTCTTGTAAATGATCATATACCGCTTTAGTCTTCGTGATCACTTACCATCAGGTGTCATGGAACACAAACGTCCCATCCTTACTTAACATACTCAACAAATGCAAATGTATAAGGTCGTCAAGGTAAACGATCACCGAATACACACATTTGAAAAAAAATCGATTTCGATGAGTAGGTACTTCCTGATAATACGGGATCAAGTAAGAAGTATCCTTTATCACATGAAAAAAGATTTATCAAAAGCGGTTCACCCAGTCCAAAGTTATGAGGTAACAGACATGAAAAAAAAAAACATACAGACGAATTAAGTACTTCATGATTTTAAAGTCGATTGAAAAAGCATTGATGTGAAAACAATGTGACGTCATTAAATGGCTATTCGATGGTCTTTTGATGAATTAAAATTTTTAATTTTGAATTTTTAGAAAAGCCGTTTGATTTAAGTTATACTTCACCAGCCCTAATCTTACTTACGTTGCGTAGGCGCACTCCTGTGCATTCATGAATGAGGTGCTTTATAAGCACTTTGGCAAGTATAGCCATAACTTTTTAATTTTGAAGAAGCAATTTTATATCTGATTATAAAATTTTGCTTGCGATTTAAGTTTACTAGCTAACTTCTTTATATGCAGAGCAGTGATCAACCGCATAAGACCGCATAATTCGTGGAATTAGTTTGATTTTTATCTATTTATGTTCTTTAATTTTTACTTTCCTCCTTTTTTTATCTATGCCAAAAAAACTCGTTTGAATATACAATATATATTTTTTTTTATTCGTAGCCAAATTCTCACTCTAATAAAGTTCAAATCAGTCAGAGTTTTAAAGTGTTTATTCATATTTTAATTTCAGCAAGTGTTCATACACTTTAAAACTGAATTTCTTCTCTACTTGAGGTATTTCAAACAACTTAACTTATGACCTGTGGAACCTTTTTTGCAACATTTTTGCCTAAACCTTTGGTCTGTCAACATCACTTACCACCGATTGACATTGATGTGAAATGCGGGTTTAGTCAAAGATGAAAAAATTAACAGTCAACAATCAAAAAAGAATTACATCCTTTAGTTTCCAATCTTGAAAGGAAATATCAATTTATGAAGAATTAAATGCTTTTTTTATCTTACGAACCATTTTGAAAGCTACCATTGTGAATTGTTTTACAACAATACACCCACTATTGTACACTCATGACTTTCCAGACGAAACCAGGTTCAATCCCTTTGTCAAACTTGTCACAGCCACTTGATTTACGAGTAATGTAACGAATTTATAAGAAATATTAATTATATTTGGTTATGAATATAAAAGATCTTCAATTTGAATAGTTTGGTTTGAATAAAGGTAATTAATTAATCTGTGAATTAATGACTTTCTTTTTAATTTGGAGGTTTAATGGGGTGAGGATTAAGGCGACATTTGTATTGAGAAAGAAATATTTGTCTTTTATTTGAGACTAAGTGCTATCTTTCAATAGAGGATGTAAGATAAGAAATTTGTAAGTGATTCTTTTTTTAAATAATTAGGCCAAATTTATGTGTAAGTTTTTATAATCAATTCATTTGTAAGATTTGAGATTTTGAGATGTCAGCGTCATCTAAATCGAAATATGCTTTACATTACGTTTTCATGAAAACAATATGGTTTTTCAAATCTGCGTTTGGCGTCAATCTTACCAGTATATATGATAATGAGGTCTAGAATGACAACGAGTTTAACCTGGCTGGAAACTTGTCATCCCAAGAGTAGACTGAAGGATGGAGCCAGTCACACAGACCCTACAGGGCTCAGAGTAGAAAAATCTTACTATAGGCTTCCAGGGCAGAAGAGCTTTTCTTAGGGAATCAACGCTGTCAAAGAAATTTCTAATTGAGGAAGGATTAATTAATATTTTTATGAAAGGAAGAAATAAAGACCATAACTTTTTATAAATCTAAAGTCCAAACAGACTCGACTAAGAATAGCCCAACCGCTTACGAATAAGCGTGTCGTAATAAGCGACTAATCCAAATGACTTACACTAACAGTCAAATTCATAGAAAATAGTTAAAAAGCATTTAATATGCATTTTAGCTACAACACTCTTTAAGGTTTATAGTGTGCTGTAAGTAAAGGTGATTCATAGACATCTGAAATCCTGTTTTAACTAATACACCGTTATTATACGGATTACAATACGAATGAGCGGCAACGTCACATTTCATTGCACAAGAGACAAAATAGTGTTTTTTTTGTGTAATACTGTATGATTGAAAAGCCGTTTCTTACTGTGGTTCGGCCTAAGGCTATGGATATTTCATTTACCTGCAGTTACAATTGTATTACAATACGTACAAGTATTACATTAAAATATGAACTCTGTACGGGGTGTACATGGCTATGCTTCACAAGAGATGTCCTCTATGTAATACCTACCTATCGCCTTATAGTGAGATTTTCTTTTGTGAGGCAAGGAAAATAAAGAGCCAGAAATGGTCAATATAATTATATCAGAATCATCTTCACAACCTCTCACCGCACTCAGATGGAAACACACTCTCTGTACTAACCTCATTCCGCGCCCAGCACCGCAACGCTTTCAGCACCTGTAGCTCAGGGGACACTGCAAACCCTCTTGGACCTCGCGTAATTTCATTAGAAACTAAATCGGTAATACACCGTACATTATCTTTATTAAAGCGATATCTCTTTTTAAATTCAATATCGTCCAGAGTAAAAGGGTCTTTTCTTCGCCGGTACACCTTTCTCCTACGTCGCACTCTATTTGCACAGTACGAGCTATCAGCTGTATGTTACTCAAATTGTTCATCACATCCAACATCATCATCATCATGACAACTCTTTGTAATGAGCCCACTGCAGGGCATGAGTCTCTCCCCTGGGTGCAGAGGAGGTATAGGCCATAATCCACCAAGCTGGCCCAGTGCTGGGTGGTGGATGCCAGAATTTTTTAGGGCGCCTAGATGGCTTCTGACAAACCCTAACGACTCTGTATACAAGTATACAGCACCCGGTACCGACTGTTTAACGTGCCCTCCGAAGCATGGAAGTCGTCGTGAGATATGAATGGTCGGCGGTCACCCATCCAAGTACCGACCGCGCCGAACGTTGCTTAACCTGTAATATCGTAGGTATGATACACACAGTAACCATGGCGCCACGACGACTTCCATCCATCACTGACCACAAATTGACGCGACGAAAAATATTATCACAGGGAACTAGGAAGGAAGTCGAAAAGTGAAACTGTGAAACTCAAATTATCAATTTCAATAACTCGTTAATATTCGTTAACCTTCGGGTAGACTCGGCCGCTAAAAAGGGCTTAAAGAAGCCTCATCCTGATTGTAAAGGAGAAAGAAAGTCGTAGGCTTGGCGGTTAACAAAACGAAATGTATATCAAAAAATTCATTAGATTATTCTGTATTTGTATAAAAAAACCTACAAAAATATTCGATCTGTGAAACAAAATAAATTATAATGAATGTACTATGATAACGGCGTCTTCACATTTTTATGATTTTTGTTTTAGAAATACCAAGAATTCATTAAAAAAAAGTGTAATATACTTTTTTTGATTATTTCACATGAATATTGAAACATTTTTTCATATTTTTATGAAGTTATCAATAAAAACATTTGAAAAATATTTTGGGTTTTCATGTTTTTTTTTGGCATCACAGCAGTAGGTTTGACAAAAGCATGCTTGCTTATGTCAAATCAAATCAATCTCCAAACTGTCATTCGTTTCGTTTCTTTTCGTGCGTTACGAGTGCTCTCAGTGTGTTTTCTGCGTTTCTTTCTGTGATTTTTTACTAACTTGGCTTCACAAACGGACTCGATTACCTGCTACATCTGATACTTTTGCTTTCATACCGGACACCGATAAAAACGATGGATCGTTGTGTGAATTGTGGTATTGCCACTGGTCGCAGTAATACCTTACGTAGAATTGTCTTGGAAGATGAAGCTACACTGTCAATATTTCGTGCATGGGTTACATCTTGCCCTGTAAGTATTGCTGCATCATCCTATTTAACCTATTACTTAGGTATATCATTACTTTTGTTAAATGAATTAACTTAATGTCATATTATTCTGATCAGGTCAGCAATGAGCACTTCGTGTGTGTAGCTTGTTGGAACCTGTCGCAACAAGTTTTATCAGGACAACTTCCTGCTGACATAAGACGTGTTGGTCACTCCAGGGTTTGTCTCCGCTGTGGACGCTCTTTGGCAGGCCTAAGAGTAACTCATCACCTACATACAGACACACCCCGTGAAAGAGCTATCTATAATGTCATTGCAGAGTGGATTATACCCAGAACTGTGAGTACCTTTTTTTTACAAATATGCTAGCTCATCTGAATTGGTACACACATCAATTGCAAAAGATTGCCATTGTGATAATTTTCTCTAAACCAAAGTTGATAAAGATTCATACAAGTATGCGGCCCATAACAGTCCCCGCAATAAGGTGAGCGGTAAAAACACCTGTCATCTATGCCCGAGATTCAGGTTCGAATCCTGGCAATAATAATATTTGTGTAAGAACACAGGTGCCTTATACATGGATGCCCTCAAGGCATAGATGTTTATACATATTAAGGTTTGTTTTCTAACGTTTATATGTCTAATATGATATCTTAAGTTTATTCGACCATTATCTAGGTTCCATAATACAATACAATACAAGTGATTTAATATTTTTAAATAAACTTATGCCAAAAATGGTTCAAAATTAACAATAAACAAAGGGGTTACTTGAATTGACTTATTTAGTAAGCAATCTATTTACAATCATGCATGCTGGGCTCGTTTTACTTAATTCAACAAATGGTGGAATCAGTTATTTGACTTATGTATATTATTTTAAGTAGAATAATGTTATCATAACTTTTCTTTGATAGATTAGTATTGCTAATCATTATTGATGATAATGATAATTATTAACTTTTATTTTAAATATTTATTATTACTGTAGTAGGTAATGATTCATTGTAAGTAATTAGGTATGTACAGCTACTTTAGTTATTAAACTCAACACTGTGAATACTGGAAAGTCAGTCAGGAAAGTCTTTTTTTTTGTTCTATAATGCAACTAGTAGAACTTCATTGATGACACTATTGAATGACATAATATATTGAATTATTTTTGAGATTAAGATCAAGTTTCTTAAAAAAGTTGAATGCAGATTCAATTAAAAGATTTAAATTAACTTTTATGTAATTTAAAAAACATAGCATGTTTTCTTAATCTAACTTTCAACACAACTCCCGTTCTTGTATGTACATTTATACATTCATATGCATTAAGTAAAAATCAGTTATTTCAATATTACAAACAGGCTCTCCAATTTCTCTTATATATCCAATTTCTCTGTATAGATGTATAGATAATATAAGAGTATATTGTAATTACATGTATATAACTCAAAAATAATAAGTATTAAAAAAACTTTTGTGCATTGTTTTAATTCTTATTTTTTTGTTTGAGAAATGCTATTTACCATGATACATAATATATTTCACCATCTAAATAATACTTTCTTATGTGAAAAATATTTTATGAGAGTATTTGCATTGCAGGTTAATGCTGGCAGCTACATATGCCATTCTTGTTGGATTCTGGCTGATAGAGCTGCAGTGCATATGACCTCTGGCCCATCAACGTCTACACAAAACTCTCCTCAAACACAAGCAGATCCTCCATTACAGGAACCATCAAATTCTGAAATACCACAAAACCCGAGTAGCCAACAAGGACAGACAATAGTACTGCCAGACTACATGAGGGCAATTGAAACTGAAAGCCATTGCTTTATTGAAGGTTGTCAAAGAGTCGAGAGGTACAGAGTTCCACTGGAAACTAGAAAAATGCTTTTGAACAACTATAAATATTATGTACCAGAAAATAACAGATTGTGTGATCATCATATTGTTATTGAGTCTTGGGATTTCTGGGAGAGCTTAAGCAATAATTATTTAAAAACTTTCAACGCTCAGCAAATACAGGACATGTTGAAATTGAAAGAATCACAACCCTTACCTGTACTGAATCTAGAAAACATCAGTCAAATGGAAGATCATGTGGTTCACAGTTGGATTGGATTGAATAAGTCTCAATTCCATCAACTATTAAGTGAAGTTCCTCAATTATCGAACATAAATAAAGCTTCATTAGTGCTAGGAACATATTTAATGAAGCTTAGAACAGGGGACTCCAATGAAAGATTAGCCATATTATTAAATATATCAAGAACAACAGTAGAAAAATACTTGAATCAGGCTCGAAATATGTTTTCAGAATACTTTGTACCTATGCATTTAGGATTAAATCATTTAAATAGGGAACAAATAGTACAAAGGAATCTTGCCATACCTAGTGCATTATTTGGCGAATTTGAAGGAGAGTCTAGGCCTATAGCTATATTTGATGGAACCTACTGTTATATTGAAAAGAGTGCAAACTACTTATACCAAAAAAGAACATATAGCCTACATAAATACCAAAACTTGGTCAAACCATTTTTGATAGTGTGTACTGATGGGCATATTATTGATGTTTTGGGCCCCTATCCAGCTATAACTTCGGATTCTGAAATAATTAAAAATGAGTTTTCAAATAGCGATAGTTTGATGAGACAATATTTTCGCGAAGGCGATGCTTTTATTCTGGATAGGGGCTTCAGAGATGCCCTTCCTATTTTAAATAGATGTGGTTACAGAACGTACGTGCCTGCATCATTGGAGGAGGGTGAAACACAATTGTCGACAATAGAAGCGAATAGATCACGAGCAGTCACCATATGTCGTTGGGTTGTAGAGGTTGTAAATGGTAGATTTAAGAGAGACTTTAAAATATTTCGACAAGACTATTTTAGTAAAGCATCTAAAAGTTTAATGCGAGATTTTGAAGTTGCAGCAGCACTTTTAAATAGATTTCACCCTCCTATTGTTGATCGGGTTGATGCTGGGGAAATAATCAATCAAATTAATATTAACATGAATAGAGAAAATAGTTTAGCTAATTTTGTAATAACTAATAATTATAATAGACGTAGGGCTGATTTTGAATCGATTAATGTAGAAAATGAAGATTTAAATGAATTTCCCCAGCTTACATATGATGAGTTGATTTTAATTTCTCTTGGTACCTATCAAATTAAACAGGCACGATCTTATTTTGGAGAACATACGAGGGGAAACAATGGTTATGTAATAGAAGTGTGCAGGGAGGTAAGCAGCAGTCTACAGCGAGATCTGTCAACTTCTAATAATGCATGGCTTTTAAGAGGACGTATCCATTCAAGACATATAAGTCGAAAAACTTATTTTATATATATTTTAGTTGACAGTTCTCGCAGAGGCAGGGAATCTATTGTTCAGTATTGTTGTAACTGTATAGTCGGAAGAAGAACAGTAGGCTGCTGCGCTCATGTGATGTCTGTGATCTGGTATCTTAGCTGGGCTAGGTACCAGGATAATATTAATCCACCTGCACAGTTCTTGGATGATGTATTGATTATTATTGAAGATGAATAAAAACATTTAAAGTAAATAAGTGTTTCATTTTGATCTCCATTACCTTTGCAATATCAATTAACAGGATGTGTACCAATTATTTATTCTCCTTATTTAACTAACAAAGATGTGTTAATGAACTGTTTGTATAATTTATAATTCTCCAAAAAATCTCAATAGCCTTAGTTGTACCTCTACTGTTAATTTTTCTTACCATATTTCAAGTATTCATAACTCTGTTTTCAGATTGCAAAATGTTCTGAATCTTTCTATAATTGTGTTGTTGATATTATATATTTCGAGCTTTAAATTTCATAGTGTTAACTAAACAAAAGCCCTGGGCCCAGGCATGTATGGGAAGGTGGGTTTCTCCTTTGACATGTTTAGAAAGCCGTTATAGTATGTTTATAATATCATTTATCGTCTATGAATCACCTTTTTTTGGTTGTGCTTTGTAAACCCTCTGTAACGCTGTTTTAACGTGGACAATTAATTCTCTATGAATTCGACAGTTAGTTTACAAAAAGGGCTGCCACCAAATACTATCGCTCTGTTGATAATGTCATTCGGAAATTCTCAAGAAGAGGTAATTCCTTTCTATACCTGCTAACCTCATCATCACTTTTTATCATAAATAATTAATAAATAAATAAAAATCCTCAGACAACCACACCAACTACATGGCCCGAAAGTAAGCATAGCTTGTGATATGCGATACCATGTAGCGGACAAAGAGGGAACCTACAATATAAATTCGTATGTAGACAAACACCCAGACACGGAACATTTTTTTTTGTACTGTGCGGGAATCTATCCGATTGGCGCAGTAGCGTCTAGATATACGACTGCACCATGGAGTCTCTATAGGTTCTCAACTGGCAACCACGTACTTAGAGACACAGCATAGGCGCTGCCCTCCCTAAGGTGGACCGGTCATGTCAAGGTCGCCGGTAAACGCTGGATGAAGCCGGCGCGGAACCACGTGCGCATCCTCGGAGGAGGCTTTTATCCAGCAGTAGGCCTCTACCTGTTAATGATGATATATTTAAATTCACTCTTCCTGAGGTGACATGGTAGGCTATTGGGTATTAATATGACATTTTATTATATTGAAAGCAACTCATGAAACAGTGCCGGTAAGTCAAGTTGTGTCTTTACTTTTGGGGTCTTTTCGGATCCATATTTTATCGATTTTGTCAGAAACGGTTCTTACGATCGGTGACTTTGAAGCCGATCGTAAGAACCTTAGAAGTTCCACCAGGGTTCGAATTCAGGACAACTAAAATAAAACGAAAAGTTTTTACCACTAGATGATGGTAGTGATGGTCCAGATAGATGGAGCCGTGTGAAAATATTATATTGTTTTATGCGTTTTTAAGCGAACATAGAAAATATGTATGTTTTATTTCGTAAGCCCAAACATATTCCGGAAATACATTCTGATATTATACGAAATAAATAAAATATTTATTAATAATTTTATAGAAACTTAAAATCAATAAGGGCGCGAACTCACACGAATATAATTCACATAGCGTGATACCGAACGGATGTCATCAAATGTATTCTACAATTAACACAGAGCCAAACTGGCATTTTCGTGAACAAAATAATATAAAACAGCTCAATACTACACTGCAATAGTAACTCTATTACTAGGTTAATAGAGTATAATTTGAATCGTACGCCTAAGTTTGATATGCTTTATTTTATGCGTACGAGTTTATGATCAACATAAAGTAGTTAGGATCATCTGGTATAGAAGTCAATTAGTAATATTAAAGTGATCATCGCACGTATTAAACATTTGAATGGATAATAAATTCGAGTTAAGTTTTTGAGGTCATTGTTGATTGTTTTTGCATACGATCATCATTATTCATCGAGTTTAGGAAAAAACACTCTTAATGAATGGTTTTTCAAGGATTTAATTTTTTTTTGTGTTTTAATTTTTATGATTAAGGTTTTATTTACTAATCAGGTTTAATTATTTCATACACTACCAGCTACGCCTGCCTTTACCCGCATAACTTTCGATCCCTTTGGAATTTCCCAATTAAATATACTTAGGTATCTTACAAAAGTTTAGCTTAATGTATTGAAATTTAACTGTTAGTACCTAGTGGTAAGGTACAAAAGGCAATAAACTCTTCTGCTTCGTTTTATTAGTACCTACCTTCAGATTTCTGAAAACTGGGTGTTTCCGCATATTGATGTTTTTTCAGGTTCGTCTGGATCCACCAGGCGAATAGATGCATCCAGGACCTCATAAACTTAGTCCTTTCTCGTAAAAGCTTTTACTGACCCTTCCCTTCATCCGTAACATAGGTAAGTTTACACGTAGTAATTGGAGGACAAGTTAAACTGATGGTGAAGCTGCAGCTATCCAGCTTTTTGTCTTAAACCCCTTTTTTCATACATACATACATACATAACTTCACGCCTGTATCCCGTATGGGGTAGGCAGAACACCAGAAGTAATAAAACCATCTGATGTCACGTTTGACAAATTAGGAGGCATTATAATAGTGAAGAGAGACTATTGCAGTGACAGGGGGTCAGCCTATCGCCCACAAAAAAGCCTCCCATAACACCTTGGTCCCTTAACCTTAACTGACTTTTACAGTATGCCCGGGAAGAGAAGCAGCTGGCACACTCTATGTTTTTCTTTTCAGTTCTTAAAAAAATAAAGACGTTGGAAGACATACTGTAAAGGCCCGTGAAATAAATGGGGAAATGTGAGAAACGCAACAAATCTTGTTAATTAAGAGTATTAGGTAAATAGGGTGACTAGTGACAAATTTTAGATACTGAAGGAGAGCACTTTGAACTCGATTCTGATCATAATTATGTAATATTTTTTCACCGGAAATCCCTATGAATAAATAAAGAGACCTTACTACACTTTTATCGACGCGCTGCCTCAGTCAACACGCACACAGCAGAGTGTTCCCGCCACACGCACACCACCACCCGCTAAGTATCTATTGCATCACGCTTATATGTAACCAAGCGTTACGTAATAAATTCTTTAAGTTTCGGTTTAGTTTACTCTAAGGGTTTTTGTTATCCTTTAACAAAATTATAAATTTTTTGGTCTGAAATGATCGAAACCCAAACGCGGGCTTACCGCGTTTGGCCTCCGTGCGATATCCCCTGATAGTAAATGAATATTAGGTTGATGATGACATGATGACAGCATGCGGCTTAAGGAAGTACAGGCTCTTAATAAAAATATGCTGGAACTAGAGTTGCCAACTTTTTTTTTCTAGAAATAAAGTATATTTGAGTCAGAAAATAATATCAAACAGTATTTTGGAAAAATAAACAGTATTCAATTTAAATAAATGAAAAATGTGATAAATAAAAATGACCCGACCAGGATTCGATTTCGAGGCGTACCGCCAGGCCCCGGTAGCTCAGTGGAAGAGCACTCGTCCGGCAAACGAGAGGTCCTAGGTTCGAATCCTGGACGGGTAATTTTTATTTATCACATTTTTCATTTATTTAAGAATAATTGAGCATTTTAAATGCAAAAACCTAAAAACATTAGTATTCAATTTATTTAGGTAATGTTTAAACTCATATTTTAAGAACTTCTTGATTATAGTCTAGCATATAAAGTGTTAAGCTTTTTATGCTGAAAAGTTTATTTTGTATACTTTATTCTTGTTCAACAGTAAACAGTTTAATGTAGGGAATAACAGTATAATACTGTTTAAAGCAGTATGGTTAGCAATCCTAGCTGGAACATATCACCGCTGTAACGGTGAGATTTGGCGGCAGATTTCATAATGAGGTGTTTTTTTTTTTTAATCCCCAGCAATCACACCAACTACACGGCCCCAAAGTAAGCATAGCTTGTGTTATGGGATACCATGTAGCGAACTAGGGGGGAACCTAGAATATAAATACATAAATAGATGAACACCCAGACACGGAACATTTTTTTTTCTTGTTCCGTGCGGGAATCGAACCCGCAACCACTAGCGTCTGAGGCAGATAGGTTTACCCCATCGCCAAAGTGGTCGTCAAAAGGTGTGTTCGCTAGGAGGCAGATTCCTTATACTTTTAACCTCATGGGTTCTACGACTAAGCGGGGCTACACATATACTGTGGTGGTAGGGCTATTTCAAGGCTGACCTTAAGCAGTCAGAAATAGAATACGTATTTGTACAAGGTCTTCCGTGCATTCAATGAATAGAACAATTTGATACTCGGTAATATTCTTATTTTAGGGTCAAGTCTTTAAGAATTCATTGGACTATTTATAGTCGGTGGGCGAACCTTGATCCCTATGACACTGACAGTAATTTTTACAACATAACCTTGTAGTGCCATCACCGTTACATTAGAATCGTATTGAACTTTACGTTTACGTTGTGCAAAAATTACTTCGTAAGGTATGATTCAATAAATACCCTACGAAGTAACTTTTGCACAACGTAAACGTAAAGTCTGATTGAGATTGAGATAATTTCTTGCAAATGTTATGAATTGTTATAATTCCAACGGAATATCATTTTATTGGAATATAGCTACGTAAAATAAATAAATGCCATTTTTAGAAGCCGCCAATACGATTCTAATGTAACGGTGACGGCACTACAAGGTTATGTTGTGAAAATTACTGTCAGGTTCATAGGGATCAAGGTTCACCGCGCCGGGTATAGTATTATTATTCTTTGAAAGAGCCTTTTATTCAGAAATTATAATACATGACTGATAGAAATTTTCAGTACATGTTGCTTGTTTAGGTATCCAACTTCCAATTAAAACCTAAGCCCGTCAGTAAGAAACAGAAGCCTCTAAATATAAAATTCCATTATCAAACTGACTTATCTTAATGTTTGACACTTCTTTAATAAGTAACGGCTTCTGAACGCACCTGTAGATAACTTAATCTTCCATCGATTATGTTCCCTCTCTGTTGCACTTAGGCAGTTCGATACAGCTGTCTCATCGGATGCTTAACGGATGACTTCAGCTGTCAAACTGTCAAATATTATTAAACAGTCCGTCAAAGATGTTTATGAAGTTAGTTGGGTTTTGAGCACTCGATTTAGAATAATTTTTTTTCACTAGTACTTACTTAATTCCAAGTGTGTCCAAAAAACATCGTGCATTACCAGTAGCGTCGCAGTGGTGACAACTCAAGTTATTAAAACAACCCCTTTAAGAACAGTTAAAATCTAATCGAAAATCAAAATTTTTGGTTCAAGTCCAAACGATGTGGAACAAACTAACATTCCTAACCACTACTTATAGTTCTAGTTCTTTCAATTATGAGGAAATAGGTTCTAATGAATCCACGTGTAACGTAACTCTCTCGTCGTTATGATTACTTTCCATCTGGTGACTTGAGTGACAAACGTCTCATCCATTTCATACACAAAAACAACTTAATTGAGATACATAATTCTTTAGCGAAATGGTACATTAATAAAAAAATAGTAAAAACATGGTTTAGCACTTTTCGGACCCTGTATCATGCACATATTAGTTAAGTATTGTAACCATGTTTTGTTTTTCATATCTGTGAACATAAACAATTTTTTTTCAAATTGTAAGAATCGCATCAAAATGTTTTCTTGTCACAACAAATTTGATCTGAAAAACAAAACTAAAAAGCAAATAGAAGGAATATAAATTCAAAATTAATCAGAAACTCAAGTCATTTCATCAGAACTTATTATTTTCTCGCCGTACTTTCATATCGGAACGTTCGTGCTCATCGTTTTTGACAAAGCAATATTTGAAAACCTCTTATTACAAAGTCGTTAAGTCGGTTTTAGCGTATCAATGTCAAGCTTAACTTGCATTCCAGTGTACCGTGTTTTTACGACATTTCTGTAAGAACAATCTCGATGGCGTTCAATTTAACTTTGTTTGAAATTATGTGGTAACATGTTATCTATTCCGCATATTTTATAGCTTTAGGCTGTAAATATAAGATTTTGATTAAAAACATAAGTGATGCTTTTTTATTCTGTCAAGTTTTTAATGCTCAGAGAGTAAGACAGTATCTTCTCAATTTCAGAATTTACTATTTTATTTATTCTAGTCGTAGTCAAAATTTGCTGAATCATTATCGTGTTTCTTTGTTTTTTATCAGTCATTGTTTCAAATAAGTACTTACTACTAATTTTTTTATAACTTTGAAAATTTCTTCGTCAGTATCATCAATGCATTTGATGTAGTCACATGTAATACTATGTATACATTTTCATTGGACTTTGAACCTTATTACAACGAATAAGTTGATAAATGTATACATAGTATAACACGTGATTGTACCAAAAAAGAATGGTTCTTAGAACAAAACAAAATTTAAAACGTAGTTTTAAGTTTTTATTACCAACTGAGTATATTCTTATAGGATATATTTCCTTTAAAATTGAGTTTGACGTAATAACATTTTTGACGACCACTTTGGCGAAGGGTTAAAGCTATCTGCCTCAGATGCCAGTGGTTTCGGGTTCGATTCCCGCCCGGAACAAGAAAAAAAAATCCGTGTCTGGGTGTTTATCTATATATGTATTTATATTCTAGGTTCCCCCCTAGTTCGCTACAGGGTATCTCATAACACAAGCTTCGCTTACTTTGAGGCCATGTAGTTGGTGTGATTGTCTGGGGATTTTATTTATTTATTTATTTATCTATTGCAAGTAGCTCATATGAAGGAAATAACAAGTAGTTAGTGGCACACATAACACCTTAGGTGGGTTAATCAACTTTTAAGGTACTCCTTTCTAGTCTCTGTCACATTCAACATCGAAAATGGTTATTAATATAAAAATATTTAAATTATAAATGATTAATTCGTATATTAGACGTTAATTTTACATAATTCTTTTGGTAAATTAATATTTTATACAAAAAAGGCGTTTTTTCTTGTGGTAACGCCGCGGAAAACCTTCAGTGCTCATACAAAAAAATCGTGTCCCCAAACACAGATATGTTTGTTTACATGTAATTCTCCTAACTATTTTGTTTGAAAGCGCTTTATTAAAAACATTATATAGAAACATAATTAAATAAGGTTTCATATTTCGTTGAAAATATAAAAGGATTTTATTACTTGAATTTTTTATATATTTTCAAAACTGTGTCCCTAAAATTGCGTCAGTTATCACTTCTACAGCGTTACGTACTTTGTTCTTACAACTATTAAGAGATGGCGTCAAGCGACCGTTGTGAGCATTAAATACCTGTCTAACGTCACGTAGGCATAAAGGGTCTCGGTGAATTTTGCACTAGGCCGCTGCCAGTGCGCGACCAGCAGTCGAAGTGTGAGCGTGGGTTTATTGTCGGTCTGCTGCGTGACTACCCTAATTTCGGTAAGTTTTTATAACAATTTAATACCATTACCTAAACTGAATTTACTTTGAGTCTGTTTTTGTTAATTCTAAAAAATATTTTAGTTTTTTACTATTATTATTGATTTACGAGCCATAACCTGCAAATTTTTCCCCCACGTTACCGATAAGATCTCTTGCGTTACCAGTAACGCAGGAGATAGTATAGCAATATTGCATAACAATTGAATCGCATAGTTTTCACAAATCTTACTTTGTTTCCAGGTTCAAATCATTGAAAAATTACGGCAATGCCTCTTACCGCGGCAGAGAAACAAAAGCGTTATAGGGAACGTCTGAAAAATAATCCGGAAAAATATTTAGAATCAAACAAAAAACAAAGAGAACGCTATCATAAAAATAAACGATTGGTTAAAGATTTAACTTCATCTGTTGACATAAAAGATTCGCGAATGAAGAAAAAGTTGCTGAGAGACAATTTGGGCGTTGATAAAATTGTAAAAGATAAATATTGTTTAGACAGAATAACGATTTTAAAAAGAAAGATATTGAAAAAAGAAACTATTGAAAAGAAGATTTTTAATAGAGACGACATAACACGTAGTTCAGCTGGTAAAAAAGAAACTGTAACCAAAAACGGAAAAAAGTACAGAAAAGATATTTGATAGATACTATGAAGAATTTGCACCAGACATTTAAAAAAGAAAACCCGAACCTGCACTGCTCATATTTCTACTTCACCCGTAACAAACCTTTTTATGTAGTGACTGCCACAGTTGATGCACGTGATATGTGTATGTGCAAAGCACATACAAATTTCGCTTATAAAACGAAAGCTTTAAAAAAAAGGGTATTACAGAAACTGACGACCCTAATATTTTAATCAAATTAACAGTTTGTGATGTAAATACAAAGGACTGCATGTACGGCGTCTGCAATAAATGTAAAGATAAAAAGTATAATTATAATATTGAAAAAACATGTGGCGTCATAGGATGGACCGAATGGACAAGAAAAGAAGAAACTTATGAGAGAGGGCAAGATGATGAAAGCTATAAAAAACATAAGGGAAGAGCTAAGCGAAGATGCAAAAGATTTTATAAAAAGATATGAGAAAGAGCTTGCTGCATTTCAAAAACATATTTTTAATACAAAATCCCAGTTCCGAAACTTCCGACGTTGCTTAGAACAAATCCAGCCTAACGAATGCATACTCATTGCAGATTTCAGTGAAAATTACAACTGCAAGTATCATAAAGAAATTCAGCACCATCATTTTGCAGGATCGCGGAATCAGATTTCGCTTCATACCGTTGTCGTTTATACATTTGACGATCAAAGCTCTGAGGGCTATAAAGCTATATCGTTTTGTAGTATATCTGCATCCAACATACATCAACCAGCTGCGATTTGGAGTCATCTGGATCCAATTTTAATGTGGATTAGATCCAAATTTCCGGGCGTTGATACTGTTCATTTTTATTCTGACGGGCCGAGCACGCAATACAGGCAGAAACAAAATTTTTATTTTATGTGTACTAAGCTGTTTGACTACGGCTTTGAAGCAATGACATGGTCGTTTTTCGAAGCTGGCCACGGCAAAGGACCAGCTGATGGAGTTGGAGGGTTTTTAAAAAGAACAGCTGATAAATTGGTTGCGAATGGCGAGGATATTACAGATGTCACACAATTTTACGATAAAATGCACAACATCAGCAAAGTAAAACTATTTTTGATTGATGAAAAAACTATTCAAGACTTACAGAAAACTCTTCCAACTAATATACCGAGACTCGTTGGAACCCTCAAAGTACATCAAGTATTTTCAAGGTGCTACGGCACACTAAAATACCGAGACTTAAGCTGTTTTTGTGAAAATTCTGATAAAAGGGGCTTCTGCATGTGCTTGGAACCAAAGGATTACGATCTAAGAATTGCCTGTAATATTGCCATGAATGACGAACAGTTATCTGTCCAATCTGCTTCTGATGTTCATCAAAAGAATCAGGATACTGTCAGCTATTCAGATGATGATGATGAGCCATTAATAGCACTTAAAATTTCTAAAGAGTTACAGGATGTAACTAATAAGAAGATAAAACGTATTTATGAATCCGTATATGGAGAATCATCTGACGACGAACAGCCTTGCTCAAGTTACGGTAAAGAAAACTCTAGAATTGCTAGAGGTGACTTTTTGCTGGTAAAAGTTTACGTGGATGCCACGAAAGAGAAAACTTACAAATACGCATGCAAAACTCTAAGTGACATTGAAGATGATGGTGAAATTAAAGTAATGTTTTTGAGAGTTGTTGATAAAAATGCTACTCGATTCCGATTGGACGTGAATGATGTGTGCTACGTTGATTATGATGAAGTGGTGCAAAAACTACCAAATCCTGATATTATAAAAAGAGGACAGCGTACATATTACGAATTTAAAAACTCTGTGAATGTTTTTGAGAAGTAAATAGATAAGTTTTTTGAAGTTGATTAAATTGATCTCACTTATAATTTTTTAAGAAAATGAAGATTGAGTTATGTTAATTTTTTAATTCTATTTTCGTGAAAAAAGATTTCACTTATTGTTTTTTTATTTGTAGGAAGAAAGAGTTAAGTTTTTTTTTGTATTATTTGTTTTTTTACGTTTCTTACAGTATTATCGTTTGTTACTTGAACAATCTTCCGAGAATTTCTCTGGCGTTACCTTAAATATTTCTCTTGCGTTACTTAATGTCCTCAAATTTTAAAGAATGTTTTGGAAGTTTGTGGTTGACAGGATTGTTATTCATTTATAAAACTTATATGTTTTAGTGCCCTAAGATATGTTTTCTTACATCATGTATAACAATGAAGATCGTTTTAATTAAAAGAGGAAATTTGTAAAAGTAAAGCACTTAATATGACCTCGGTAACGCAGTGAATATAAAGTGGCATTTTTTGTGATTTCTAAGACTATATAAAGGCTGATTATATATTAAGTCGAATTATTTAATTGTTATAAAGAAATAAATATTATAAAAATATAATAATTTTTTGTTTTATTTGCCTAAAATTAATATTTTATTTCGTAACGCAGTAGAACAACGATCCGTACTCCTGGCAAATTTCGTTAAAATCTCAAAAACTATCGCTTAAACGTCGCGGCAACTGTTGAAGTCAGCAACTGGGATATTTTTTTTATAATAAACTATCAAAATATGTCAGTTATTTTAATTTAGATTATTTTATTTACTACTTCACACGAAGCATCAAAAGGAGTACTTTAAAAGTTGATTGACCCAGGTACTGGTTTTCCTATGCATAGTACAAAGTAATTTGAAAAAGTTCAGTAGCCGCTCTTTTGGTTTTGGGTAATTTTTATACCCGATCTCGGGATAGAATAGTAGGTATAGTTTGACAAGGAAATGTCTTACGAACTTATGTTTTGACAAAAAATCGATTACATAGTACTTTATTTTACATACAAACATAACTTCACGCCTGTATCCCTAATGGGGTAGGCAGAACACCAGAGGTTATTAAACCATCTGATGTCACGTTTGACAAATTTGGAGGTATTATAATGATGGAGAGAGGCTATTGCAGTGACATGGGGTCAACCTATCGCCCGCAAAAACGCCAACAAAACCTCCGTCCGTTTACTGACTTTTACATTATACCAGGCCTGGCTCACTCCGCGCGGTACATCCGTTATTTACCTACAGCGAAGCGCTCCGCCGGCGTAACTCGAATGGGTCGTGTGTCACGCGCGCGCCCGTCGGGACGTTGTAGATACCTACCTACCTATCAACTTTCACAGTAATTCTATAATCGAGGTCGCAAATAGTATTTAAAAATGGACATAAAAAGAAACAAATATTCAATTTGATTATGTTTAGATTTGATTATGTTCAATTTAGCAAACAAAACATAGGTAGTATTACTAATTATTCGTCGTAACTTTTTTTTCATTTTGTACTTTAGGTAAGTTGAAACAATATTTTTTACAAAGGTAGAATAACAGTAATACCTACATCTGTAGATACTTATTACAAATAAGGAGATTAATTATTCTTCACTAGGCAGCAACCCTAACAGCGTAAGAAAAGATAAGAGGCATGCGATAGAAAGAGACAAAACTTCTAGGTATATAAATTTTCAGGTACGTAATGCTGTGCGAGCTGAATTCCACCGTATCGCGTCGTAGCAAGACTCGAATTTATTTAGATCTTCTTGCGGAGTAATTCTTCTGTACCAACTATTACTTATTCTGTGATTATACCGGGGAAAAGAAGCAGCTGGCACATTCTATGTTTTTCTTTCACTCCCGCAGCATGGAAGATTTTATTTAATTGACTTTATTTTAATACATAAATAACTTAATCTATGCAATATCAAAAATTAATTCCAATGACTACATTCTATAATAAAAATATTTCTTTCCAATACAGTCAGCAGGACATCTTTATGCAAACGTGACAAGCAAAATAATGACACCCAATGTATTGAATAAGATAATTATTATTAAAGACATAAATGTAAGTCAAATTGGACAGATGCAGTTCAATTCATAGGCTTATTGCGACTTCATTCTAAAGTTGAAGCACAAAGATGTTAAGTAGCTTAAATCTCGCTGTTAATTATTCTGTTTTAATTTTTATAGTACATGTATATATATATTTATAAGAGTTTAAATAGTTTGTAGTATGTTATGTATTAGTACACACTATGATTGCATTTTCAACAAACTATCCAGTTTTAGGTCTGCTGTAACAAATTTCAATAGATATAAGCTGTACCTTTGTACTTATTTTGATCATGTTTCTTTAAATTGTATCTAAACTTGTGTGTACATAAATTGTTAAATAAATAAAATAGTATCATAGGCCATAGCAAATGACTCAGTCCAAGCAATCCATCCAGGTTTAGAAACTTTCTGAATTATGATGTTAAGAATACTCTTTATAATAATGTATGCCATTTGACGTAAAAAATTTCAACAAAAACTTAGTGTTAACCTTGTCATAATTTTCCCTAAAATCAGGTAAGGTATTTTTTGTACCTCTTGTGGTCTAACTAGTTTAGAAAGTGTATGACGAGATTTTTAAAATAAAACATTTTGTTTCTGTATCGTAAATGTAGTCAAAAAACACGCTCGTCGCTTGTAACTTGACACATACTTATTCGTAACTTAACTTACACTCTGATGATTATTGCAAGAATACAATATTGAAGCTGTTTTAATAATTTGTTTCTTAATGTTTGTTAATTTATTATTGTTTATTGATATTGTTGAAAGTTATAAGTTGGAGTTTACGCGTCAAATATAAATTAAATGGCGATTATTAACTCCATAACTGCTTTTTTTAAATATCAGGTTGTATAAATATTTTATCTGGCTATCTATTTAAAAGATGAAATATATCAATTCAAAACTCGAAATGCGTTTCGGTAATATTTAGTCATTTTTGAAATTACTTTTCTGTTGAAATTAAACGTAAACGCATATTTAGCCAAAATATCTAAAACCAATAATTGATTCAATGTTGTTAAAAAAGGGGCACTTCAAAAACTCGACGAAATGATATTAAATAAAGTTCCAAGTTCTTAATCAAGAATAATCATCAAATCACTAAATACGCTGTCAAATTGACACATTCAAATTTAAATTTGGGATTCGACGTGCTATTTCACTATGGTACAGATTCCTTAAACGAATATGAAGCTTAAATCATATGAGATAGAGTTGTAAGTTGAGATGATTACAATAGTATTGGAAATAAATTTAATCTTTGATTAGATAGGTGGTCCGGTAGCCGGGATATATCGATTGGAAAGATTAAATCTCCAAAACATTCCTCTGAAGCGACGAAGTCAACAAATATTATGGTGTCATTGAAAAAAAAGGCTTTTAATAAGTTTGATTTGCTTTTTCTTTTGATTGAATATTTGATTAGTAAGTTGTCAGTTTTCGATTGATAATATATGATTAGGAATACTCAGAAGATGGTAACGGGTTTTAAAGAGTATAAGGTATTACCGGTTTTTTCAAAACAATTGTTTTTAGTTTATGATTTTTCTTAATTACATATTTACCGATCTTTTACTATTTTAATCATCATCATTACAAAATAGACGCTAGACGACCGGCTGGTGTAGCGGTAACATACATTGCCTTCTACGCCAGAGGTCCTGGGTTCGAATCCCGGCGGCCGTGGATATTTGTGTGATGAACACAAGATATTACTCGTCAAGTCATGGATGTTGATATGTTTGTTTAAGTTTATTCTTATAAAAAATATATATTTGTTCAATATGTATGTTTATATATTTCTTAAGTAGGTATATCGGTTATCTAGTATCCGTAACACAAGTTCTTTAAGAAACTTAATTTGGGCTAGACAATGTTGTGTGAGTGTCAGAAATATTTATTATTTATTATTATTATTATTGAAATATTTGTAATTAATCCACTGCAGGGTTGTGAGTCTCTACCCTGGTTTATGCCGTAAACCACAATCACTGGATGGTGGATATCACAATAATTTATAGGGTGCCAAAATGACTTCTGGAAAACCTTAAAGACTCTGTACGAAGGTATATAACACCAGGAACAGAATTTTTAACGTGGCTTGACGTTAAAAATTCTGACGTATCTTGACGTAGCGTGACGTTTTTATGATTGGCTGGTGGCGGCAGCGGTAGCCATCTTTGCACCAACCGCGCCGAACGTTGCTTAACCTGCAATATCGATTGATTATATTACGTAATAACAGGAAGAGTGTTCACTCCTAATAGGTACAGGTCTGCGTACCTAAAAGCAGTGTCCTTCAACAAATTTTGTTTTTTTTTAATGCATAGGAGCCACTCATGACGACTAACATTGTAAAAATAAGGAACACTAGTATCATATTTGGCGAGTTAACCTCAAAGCTTGATCAACTACTAATTGAAAAAAAAATGATATACAACCTAACAATAAAGACCTCTTTTGTGAAAACACTGGTCATTAAAAACAAACCAGAAACCATTTTAAATTGGAAAGACAGTTTCATTGCGTCTACGTGACGACATCTAGATGTGCTTGCGCACATGAAATCTGAATACAACATCATAATACCGAGAGGCAGATCATTCGCTTCTTAGAAGGTCACGGAACTTCATTGGAAAATACTTAGATATTTGATATAGCTTAAGGGTTGGAGGTGTGATAGAATGTGTTCTGTCATAAAAACTGATTCATTGGTTTTACTAGAAAAGGGTAGGTAACTTTTCTTCAAAGGGTCAATATTTTATTATAATATTGAGAAAAAGATAGATTTAATTTTAATTTGGAATCAATACTTAGATAAATATTTGCAGCTATTCATGTTCTATTTGGTACGTAGTAATTTTTGCTTATAAAAGGGTGTTTACCCATACGTTACTATAGAAGATTTCGCTAAAGCATGAGCCCAAAACCTTAGGACATCTCCGATTGAGCCATAAAATAAACACCATTTTTGATTTATCTAACAGTCTTATATTGAAAGTTTCGTATTAAGACTTTTCGAAAGTTATTGACTAGGGCGATAAAATTACGAAAGGTTTTTAAGAAAATGTTCCCATATATGAATGAACTAACAAATATTTTTACTACGTACCTACTCCCATTTTGACTTCTGTTAATGTTCATGTTTTAAAATGTTTAAGAATGTTTAAAAAACGTAGAGATGGAAGGTAAATGTTTATGTTTTGTTTATCCCGGTTATGGACTTCATACCCGGTTATGGATCACAATCCCACTTGTTTATACGACTATCTCAGGTTCACCTGGCTAGCCATCCCTAATATGAAATCTTCCGTTTTATATAACCGCTCCGGCGCGCCCCCGTGCGGTGTTTCAGCAGTGAGTTATGAAGAGTCAATTCCTTCCTATACCTGTGTGCTGTTATCCTCGACCTCCATTTCACCAGGAAAAATAAATAATAAATAAATATTTCTGACAATCACACAACATTATCTAGCCCAAATTAAATTTCTTAAAGAACTTGTGTTATGGATACTAGATAACTGATATACTTGAGAAATATATAAACATACATATTGAATAAATACATATTTTTTATTAGAATAAATTTAAATAAACATATGAACATCCATGACTTGACGACTAATATCTGTGTTCATCACACAAATATCCGCCGCCACCGGGATTCGAACCCAGGACCTCTGGCGTAGAAGGCAATGTATGTTATCGCTACACCAGCCGGTCGTCAAAAATGGAAGTAACCGCGGGTTTAGTCACAGATAAAAAAGGTACATTTCGTTTCTTATAAACTGACTATAATGTACACCCAGTTAGATACTAACCTGCGTTGGTTAAATAATTCTACCACCTCAAAAACCTAGCTAAGATTCACGCGTCATATAAAGTCTGCTGATTGTAGGTATATCTTTGCACCTGCGCGGTATAGTGCCAATGCCAGAAATGTACTAAGAAGAACCAGCTCCTCAATAAAAAGCGGTATTTGTCACGGTTAAATAAAAACAACCTTTATGTACTTGCTGAACATCACTTCTTCCGCAATAGTGTTTCACAGCAATTTGCGGCATTTTTTGCCTCATCGACACTTCCTATCAAGTGAGATAGATGTCAAACGCAGATAAACTGCTGTTTTCTCACTCTAACTTTTAAGTAATTATATTTTTCTGCAAATCTCGAAGTACACTATAGCAAAGGATTTATAAGCTGAGATAGATCTTGCGTGTGATGTATTTATTTCATTGGTTGTTTTCTTAGAAGAAACCCACGCTTTAGACTCGCTGGGTCTGGTCACAATATTAATGTAATTACGGAGTTATTTTACTGGATATGGCTAAAAATATACAAGATACTTGCTATCAAATTCTGGTAGAGTTGCAATTTGGAAATGTTTATTTTTATTTACAAAAATATTTTTTGTATGTCTTAGAATTTCCAGAAAAAAAATGAATTTCATTGGTTATCCAGAGCAATATGCTATGTTAATTGTCCACAAGATTTGCGTTTACTCTAAGCATAAGTGGATTAACTACACTAATCTCAACATACACAAAAACATACAAGTAAGCTTCGAATAAAGTTTAATTGTCTTTTTATAGTGAATATTACCTTTTCATGTTCAATCAAGGAAACTCTACATAATTCAAATTTATAGTATATATACTAAAACAACAAAGATATATTTGCAAATACTGAAGTCCGGTTGAATTTAATAGCTCTTTTTAAATAAGAATATTTTTTACACGGTCGTGATTGAGATGAAATCAAAGCGCTTCCAGTACATTCTTATCAGTGTCCTCGAATAGTTTAATACCGGTGTGGTCGATGTGTACAGTTGTGCATTTCATGTTCTATCTTAAGCATTTACTATTAGTTTGTTTAGGTTAACGTGAAAGCCTATTAATTAATATTATAGACCTTATTGTTGCAGTAAATAATTAATTTAAAATGTAACAGTAATTTCTATTAAATTCTTTTGACAAAGGTATATTGAAAATAGAAAAACAATATAATCAACGAATGCAGAGCATTAAAAAAACCGACTTCACGTCAAAACTTTGGCCGACTTGGAATGTCATCCTCGTGAAGATTCTCCGAATTCATACATATTGTGTCAAAAATTTGAAATTTTCAATGAAGTACTCAACCAATTTCAATGAAATTTACATGGGACCAACTATGAAGTATCCTCTATCACACGAAACAACAATTTTCAAAATCGATTCATAATTGTCCGAAATATCGTGTAACAAAGACACAAAAAACATCATATATACGAATTGAGAATCTCCTCCTTTTTTGGAAATCGGTTGAAAAGGAAGAGTTTTGCAGTCTGAAAATTGCAATTTCTGGATCCTTTGAAAACTGTGAATCTATGCGTAGAATCTAAAACAAGGCCTTTATTTTTTTTTATTATTTAGTGCTCTATAAATTCGACATGGCGCCGTGGTTACTATGTGTATCAATCGATATCACAGGTCAAGCAACGTTCGGCGCGGTCGGTACTTGGATGGGTGACCGCCGACCATTCATTTCTCACGGCGACTTCTGTGCTTTGGAGGTCACGTTAAGAAGTCGCTCCCGGGAGTTGTATACTTGTATACAGTAGTCGTTAGGGGTTGTCAGAAGCCATTTAGGCGCCCCGAAAATTCTGACATCCACATCCCAGCACTAGGCCAGCTTGGTGGATATAGCCTACACCTCCTCGTCACCCACGAAAGAGATTCATAGCCCTGCAGTGGGCTAATTACAAAGAGTTGTGATGATGAATGAATGAATGAATGAATGAATGAGAAATTTATTGACACACACACATCAAAAAAAATGAAAAATTACAAATTAAAATTAAAATGATGATGATGATGCTCTATGATTATTTAATTCAGGTGTCTAAAATGACTTGATGGCTGCTAGATAGTGCTAGGTCTTTGTTGTAATGTAGGCACGGAAATGTGTAAAAGATAGTTAGCAACATAGTGAAGAGATGATTCTGTGAACCTCTAGTATTTAATATTTTTTTATAAAGTAAAACGGTCCTATTACTAAAGAGCGTTTTAATAATACGATAAATTAACATATTCCACATCAATATTACTCCCAATACCTTCATAATCAAGACACTTGTCAAATATACAAAATAAATAAAGTCATAAATATTGTGGTAGGTAACGTCTTTCGAATAGGAATCAAAAAGGCACCTTTCATCGAAATAAACTATTTATCAAAAAAACTTGTCGTGGCTTTACCATTTAATGACTCATTAAAAAAACAACAAAAAAACTAAGATTCTACAATCTATTAACACTCGACAGTGGCTTTGACCCAAAACGGCCATTGATTTAAAATTTATTACCATTTAACAAACACTCACAAAATACAAACTTTCGATTTGCATCTAATCCTTCAATTTGAAACCTTTATTCTTAAAAATAAGGACTGTGTTATTTTACTTAGAAAATTTAAATTGTCATTGATTCGTTGCCATAAACCTTTGAAATTCAATTTTGAAAATTTGTAATCTACGATTTTGGACCTTATTTTAGTTACATAAGAAATAAAATAAGTTAATGAAGTGCTGTTGGTTAAAGTATTGGTTTCAGAACTCCAGGTACCTGTTTCTTATGCGTGGAGGGTCCGCAATAAATAAATATCTGTATTGTTTGACAAATGAGTGAACACTACTTTTATGGTGGCGGTCCTTTTTACATATTTCGAATTTTATAGTCAAGACGGACATGCGATATAAGAAATAAACTAAATTAAAGATTGTAGTTACTTAATAGGTAGGTATTATAAAATATGTTTGGAGTTATTTTCGGCTGGCATTGAAGCCTCTGATCTATTATCTTGTTCATCATCATCATCATATCTTTGCCAGGGAATACTTCTCCTAGTATTTTTGGAGACTGAAAACTGCTCGCGTCCGCAAGGTTTAGCCCTCGATGCCTTGTATGTGGTTCCTGGGTGGCGCTGGGTGGCGCGAGCGCTCTGTTTGAATTGAAATTGAACCCTCACCCTTTCACCATCGGACTACTAGACGCAGACAGAACTTCCATCCATATGTGGTAAATATTCCAAAAAGTCGAACTAAGTGCTCCGACAGTTCCTTTTTGATACGGGTCGCCAAGGTTTGGAATGAGCTGCCTGCGTCTAATTTCCCTGACCTGTATAGTCCTAGTACTTTTACGCGTCGAGTGAATAGGTTTCTCGTGGATGGACGTCTTAGTCATGTTCACTTAACATCAGGTGACAAACGTCCCATCCATATTTTATATAAAAAAAGTGTAGACTGAGATAGGTTCAAACTTATTGGTCAACCAACCCTGTTGAGTATGCAGTGTTCATTTGTCATTCTCTTCCAGTCAACCAGCTAAATAAGTTGCTTGTGTAACATTCATACATAAATACATAACTTTACGCTTGCAACTCTTATGGGGTAGGCAGAACACCAGAGGTTATAAAACTATCTGATGTCACGTTTGACAAATTTGTAGGCATTATAATGATGGAGGGAGTCTATAGCAGTGATAAGGAGTCAGCCTGTCACCCATAAAAAAAGTCCAATAAAACCTCTGTCTCTTAACTGACTTTTACAGTATGCCTGGGAAAAGAAGCATCTGGTACATTCTATATTTTTCCTTCGCTCCCAGTCCAGCATGGAAGTAACATTCATGAAGAACTTAATAAATATTGAAATGATCTAATATATCACAATCCTTTTGATGCATTTTGATTACAATTAGACCATCAGGGTCCAGATTCTGTAAATTTTAACATTATGTACGTTGACGTGCATGTTGCTCACTGATGGTTCTCCTAGTGACATTGTATTGGCAGAATGCTGACAAAATTTATACATGTTAATGCACCATAATTTGCCTAAAAGGTGTATTCTGTTCGCATGTAGTAATTACAGAATCGGGGCTCAGGTGATATGAAACAGAAATATCTCATCTTTCTTTTTATAAGCAGAAGTTAAAATTGCAATTTTTATATTCATTAGGTACTGTCACAAATATAAGCCTTTTTTGATTTGATGTTTATATTTTAAAATATAAATAAGGATAAATAAACTAGTAATAAACAAAGAGTTACGTGTTAAAAGCTTCAAAGCATCCATTAAGAAACAAAATCCATACCTCGTGTTCAATTTCCTAGATCCCCATCACACATCAGCTCCTAAATCAGACCAACAAATTTTTAAACACCCATCAATAACCATTTACAATCTAAGATGACCACAAAAAGAGGTCTTCCACAAACATCAAAGCCTTTAACACACACAGAATTCATATTAGCCGATTAATAAATTCTCAGAAGTTGGAATAAGACATAAATTTTAATAAAATACTATCAGGTGGTTCCATCTAAAGTGTAGTTCGTGCGGTAAGTATTGTCTTAAGATTTGGAGATTGTTCAGTCCGTGATACGGACGGCAATAAAGTAACAAGATGAGAATTATATGTTTTATTATTGAATCTTGGATGGGTTCAGTGACATTGTTCGTGATGTATCTCTTGTTTGATGGTCTCCTGGTAGTTGACATGTGTTTTATTTCATATTTGAAGAGAATATGCAACTTTGTTTGTTCGTTGATTAATGCTGGGTCTTTCGTATTTAAGTGGGTATTTCAGTAGTGGTACGATTTTTTGATTTTTGTTGAAAAAAAATAATTAACGTAATTTTTCATTCATATTCACATTCAACCTAATAATTTTTTGTCCTCAATTAGAAAATTACAAAGAAATTTCACTCCTACCAATTTAGTTTATTTATTAAATAATTTATGTGCCTACTCATAAGTTTAAATACAATATAGACACTTTAAATAAAAGTAAATACAAAGGCTTGTACCTCAAATGAAAGTCCTTTCATTAGAGATCACTTGTCGTAGTTATACATTTCTGTAATTTCTTAAAGATTCAAAATTTAAAAATTGAGAAACCATTTAAACTTTACGAGACAAAAAATTAACATATTCCATTGAATGAATTTAATTAGTTTCAAACTTAAATTTTTAAAACTATCTGATGTTGGATCTACAGGACAAAGACCATCCTATAGGTACGACGAGTGACCACACTTTTAGCAACCATTAATTAGTTCTAATATGTCTTTAGCAGGTCATTTTTCAGTCTTGCATATGCTTTAAGAATTATACTCTGAGCAGGTTCATGCTACGGTACCTGCATAATACTCGTATATGCGAATAATTACGTATTTCATACATGAAATACCAATGTTTAATTCTAATTTTGTTAAGAAAGAAAAAACATCATAATTATCGTTATGCTAAAATATGTTTTTAAAATTATAAATGTTCAATCAAATCTTTCAAAAGATTAATGATAAGTAATCCTTAATGTTAATTATTTACAATTCATATTAAATTTTTGCTTTACTTTTATGATTTACCTTCACTGATATTTGCAACCGATGTCAATGCATTACAAAACAAAAACGAAACCTTTCTCATAACAATTATTTCAATCTCATCTTAAACTCGATTAGCAAAATCTTGAAGTAATCTAACAGTCCCACGGTTTAGCAGATTTCGATTTAACTATCTTATTAAAGTGGTAGGGGTAATTGCAAAGGAGGCAAATCTTAGTAATTGTTCTTAGGTCTTGTGCTCCCGGTCTTACGGGTAATCATTGGCGTCGATTCTATTTTGTTTTGTTCTTTTTTTCCGTGTCTGTTTGTGATGAGTTTTGTCTGTGTTCTTTTTTTGAAATAACGATGTGATTGTTTTATATTTATGAATATTGTTCTTCAGAGGATCCGCTTCGCACTTCCAGCTATTCATAGTGACCCCAAACATTTGCTTGTTTAAAAAATTGCTTATTAGTATCTTAGTGCCTTTAAACCACTACTGCCGGAACTAAAGCAGAAAAGTGCCTGCGTCCGTGGTGCAGTGGTCGAGTGTTTGGCTGCGACAGTAAGAGTCCCAGCCGGAGTGTAAGTATCTACGTCATAATTTTTGAAGGCTACCCCCTAGTTCTGCTATGTGTTCAACTTATTTAAAATCTTACTTTGGGGCAACATAGAGGTGTGCCAGTTTCGGGACTTTCGTATATTTTTTAATTATTATAATTATTTCTTTTCAAATCTGGCCCGGTTGTAAGTCAAAAAAATTTACGCTCTATGGCAAAACGTACCACTGGTCCAACCGGTGAATCATCAAATTCATGTTGGTAGCGAAATAATCAGTTGGTGAGAAACACGTGAAACTTAAACATTAAGTTACGTTTTGAAGTTACGCATTTATTTTTAGTAATTTTTCAAGTTAGGAAGTAATAAGAATAAGGAATAGAAATTCCAGCTCGGTACTATATACACCTAATCATCACTAATTTTTCATATAAATTACGAAGTCCGATTTCCCAATAACCTAATTAATAGTTGATACCAAAAATTAAAGCAAAAATTAAAGCCATTAAAGAGAAGTTTACAGTAACGGAATTTCGGCTAAAAGTAGAAAATACATAGAAAAATTACATTTTCGAGGAATCTATACCTACAGGAAAAGCCGCGGAAAATAGCTCGTATGTTATGTATCTCAGATAAGTATCTATTGAATACGGTGACTCACTCTTCAGCGTAATAACCTCCTAAATTGCCATGTTTACTTTGCATTTGAACCACCATACTTTTTTCTTTTTAAAACAGTGATGTTGGATTGATGATATTCTGCATCAACGTCGATTTGTAAGCAAATTAACTAGAAAATTTACAATCGAATCCTTTAAAATAAATCGAATTCAACAAATCCCTTTTGAATGCTAAGAAAAGCTTGCAAGCCAACAAAACGAACGAACAACTGATACTCTAACAATTTTGCTTCTCAAGATCAAAGGCGCCGACAAATCGATTCACGATCAAGTCAATTTGATCGCACTCGTCATTATGTTGTTCAAATCGATTATGGTACTCGATTCAATCGATTATTTTATTCGATTCGGCTTCTGTTGATACGAAGCGGACGATGTTTTTATTGCATATCGATTTAGATAGATTGATGTTGGTAATGATTTCGCAGGGATTTGTTTTTGCAAGGAAATTTAAAAAAAACATTAATTGTATTGATTGTTATTGCATTTGATGAGGGTGTTTTTTTCAATTTAAAAGTTAATAGCAATGTATTTTTGGAAACAATTTATGGCAAAAACTAACTTTTAAAAATATTTGTTATTTTCTGAGTACCTAGTACATAATGATATTTTGCTATTGTCATTATGTAAGCTACATATAATGAAACTTTCATGTTCTCGGAATTTGGATATTTTGCTGTAATCAATATGAAACTGGCCAAAATCAAATATATTAATTTGGGCAGTCAGAAAAAATAAACAATGTACTAATGTAGAGGTCAGATATATTAGTCTAACAAAGAAATCGAAGGCTTAACAAAGAAACCTATTTCAAATTAAATGATCTAGACGGAAAATAAAACAAGACCAACCACACAGCTACCGCCATTGGCAAATTATTAAGTTCCAAAGTCATAATCTAAAAAAATCTTAGTAACCGCACTGGTCAATGACTGAAATAGATGGCGCTAGTGCGGCGGTTCAATTTACAAATTAAAGAGTGATCTCTTGCGCACGCTTTTGTGGCGCCGATAGGCTGGCGGGTTATTCTGGCGATATAGAAATGTGGAGCCAGTAAAAAACAATTTGTTAAGAAAGTTAAATTTCTAGAAGGTTTTTAAGGATGTAAGGATGATGATTGCTATTTGACGCTAAAATGGGTAGTTTCATAAAACACTTTTTAACCGGATTTATCGCGTATATTTACATTTTAAATTTTGACTCGACGTTTCGGTGTCTTTGCAGACCCCGTGGTCACGAGCGACTGAGGTGTCAAGCGTCGGATTGATAGATTGGAAAAGTTATACATCATCATCTCCATCTGTTTCTCAGTCTTCGAGCGTAGCGTTCTGGATTAACACAAAACGAGCTGACAGTCAAGCTTTTTCAATCTATCAATCCGACGCTTGACACCTCAGTCGCTCGTGACCACGGGGTCTGCAAAGACAACGAAACGTCGAGTCAAAATTTAAAATGTAAATATACGCGATAAATCCGGTTAAAAAGTGTTTTATTTAATAGTATGAATCGCGAAAACTTAAGACAATATTAAGGGTAGTTTCATTTGAAATAATACTTAAAGTTAAAAGGCTTACTTTACTTTTCATTCTAATATTCTTATGAGACAGCTAGTAGGTAAAACTGCAAAAAGGCTAGTAATCGATTTTCATTTTCATAGTTCTCTTAATTAAGTTTATTGTTATAAACGCATATATTAAAAGGATAGGACGTTTGTCTTCTATGCCACCTGATGGAAAATGCGCAAGACTATGGTGGTACACGTCCATTCACAAGAATACTATTCACCCGACACTTAAGGCGTACCAGGCCTATAGTGGTCAGAAAAACCGTATTTCACCTACCTGAAATACGTAGGTCGGATAACGGTGTGTCCCTTTTTATACTCTTCGGTCAGGAAGTACATACATACATACATAACGTCACGCCTGTATCCCTTATGGGGTAGGCAGAACACCAGAGGTTACAAGACCATCTGATGTCACGTTTGACAAAGTTGGAGGTATTATAAAGATGGAAAGAGACTATTGTAGTAACAGGGGGTCAGCCTCTCGCCCACAAAAACGCCTTTAAAACCTCTGTCCCTTAACTGACTTTTACAGTTTGCCCGGGAAGAGAAGCAGCTGGCACATTCCACGTTTTTCTTTCGCTCCCAGTCCAGCATGGAAGTTTACCGTTAAAAATATGAAAGTGAACTTTTGTAAGCTGGCTCGGGTCTGGGTATACGGGGTGTCTCGCCAACCCTATGTAATAGCTTTACGGAGGTATTTTAGTACCCATAAGGATTACAGAAAAAATAAAAATCAAAGTTTATTTTTAATTTTTGTATGAAATAAAAAGTCGAAATTTATTGCTTTCATACAAAAATTTAAAAATAAGTTTTGAATATTTCTTTTTCTTATATTTTTTTTTGGTTGGCGGGACACCCTGTATACTAAGATACCCCTAGATAACTTTGTTACATATGTGTGTTACTTTGTTACATGGTGTGTCGGTTTGAGTAATTCACAAGTAATTTTACATGCTGAATTTTATACATACATAGCCCATACATACATCCATACATACATAACTTCACGCTTGTATCCCTTATGGGGTAGGCAGAACACCAGACTATTGCAGTGACAGGGAGTCAGCCTATCGCTCGCAAAAACGCCAATAAAACCTCTGTCCCTTTACTGACTTTTACAGTGTGCCCGGGAAGAGAAGCAGCTGGCACATTCTATGTTTTTCTTTAGCTCCCAGTCAAGCAATCCATCCAGTTGATTTCAGAATAAGGACGCCATGATTTAAATCTTACCCTTTATTTGTAACCAACCATATTATTACGTCTGATTGCATATTATATTGATTTTGTGTAATGCTTATATTGCTACTGGATTAAAATGCTTTTTCATACCGAATGCTGAGAGTATTGAGTTTGGTGATAAACTTATTGGGTTATTTATAGAAGTATTATCATTTGACTTGTTATTATTCAGAGTAAATACTGACTATTCATCTGGAATAAGTATTAAAAGACCTTGAGACGAAATATATCATATTTTTTATGTAGTACCTGTGAAAGCATTATAAGTTCGTTAAAAAAACTGGGTTGAAAACGTCTTTTCAATACACACTTTTTGTGTTGTTTAGGTACAGTAAGTACCTTACTCAGATGTTACAATTATCTGCTACACTGCACGAATATTGAAATAAGTTTAAGCGAATTGCCAGAAAAGGCACCGACAATCAAATGAAACTGGAAAGAAACTTCAGTATTTTTTCATCAAAACAAAGCAAACCAAATAACAAAACCTCGCATTAAAATTTATAATTAAACTAGCTTTATCCCGCAACTTCGTATGCGCTTAACTACCCTTCTCGTAAAAAAATCAGAAACTTTACAACCAGACACCCACTGCAAAGAACCTTTATACCAAGTATCACACCCATGCACTCAAGGAATAAGATTTTTCATACAAACTAAAAAGTCCAACCCCTTCCCGTGGGAATTTCGGGAATTCCTTCCATAATACAAACAGACACTTATTGAGGAACCTTTATATCAAGTATCAGATCCGTGCACTCAAGGGATGGGATTTTTTCATACAAACTAAAACATCATATATTTCCCCTTCCCGTGGGAATTTCGGGAATTCCTTTCATAACACAACCAGACACATATTGAAAAACCTTTACACCAAGATTCACATCGGTGCACTCAAGGAATAAGATTTTTCATAACTAAAAAGTCCTATATTTCCCGTTCCCGTGGGAATTTCGGGAATTCCTTCCTTAGTGCACCCCTACATCCCCTAAAGAATGTATGTTCCAAATTTGAGCTCTCTACGCCCAGTAGTTACGGCTGTACGTTGTCTGTCAGTCACTCAGTACTTCAGTCACTCAGTACCTCAGTCACTCAGTCAGTAACGGAACAGTTTTATATATATTGATTAATTGTAATCAAACTTCAATTACGTAATAACCAACTGCTATCGATACCTGCCTAAACTCCCACGCTTTTTGTCAAAAACCATCTATAGAAATCGAAAGGATCAATCTTTTTTATATTCCGATATTGATATTTTTTGTCACCTTTGTTGATATCTGTATAAGAGGATTACCAGGAGATCATGGCCTCATTGACGGTCAGTGAACGATAAATATTGGATCTTAAGAAAAGTATCAGTTTTTTGTCGTAACCTTTAAAGGTAAGAGATAGGTAGGTACTTGATTTTTAATTCTCTAGTGTTGATACTTTGTAAATAAATAGTACTGAGGTGTTTTTGTCCGTCAAAATAAAAAATATGTATACAGGGTGACTGGTGGGTCACTTTTGAAATTCGTGGAAGTGATAGTTTAAGATCACACATAAAGAAAAAAAATATAATACAAAATAAATATTAATTATTTACTTAGTAAACTTAACCGGAAGGTAAAGATTGATTATGCAACGCATGGTTACACTAGCGTTGGCAGCGATCCGCGTGCCAGATCACGTGCGGCAATCGACTCAGGCGTAAGTAAAGTAAATAGTCACAAAACTTTATTTCTTTATAGGAGATTTTAGTTAAAAGTTAAGTACCTACTTTTAATACATAATTATGACCAGAATCGAGTACAGAGTGAGCTCTCCTTCAGTATCAAAAATTTGTCACCAGTCTTCGAGTAGGTATATTTTTTTGCATCAGTCATCTTATACTATTGAACAATTAAATTTAATACAACTAAATGCGCAGTCAGACGTTGTGTTAACCCTGAACGCTACGCTCGAAGACTGAGAAACAGATGGAGATGATGTGTAACTTTTTCCATCTATCGATGTGACGTCTGACATCTCAGTCGCTCGTGACCACGGGGTCTGCAAAGACACCAAAACGTCGAGTTAAAATGTAAAATATAAATTAAACGCGATAAATCCGGTTAAAAAGTATTTTATTTTATTTATATTTTTATTTATTTATTTACCCTTTATTATACACAAAAACAAATCCAGAATTAAAAAAAAACACAAATAAAAGAACCCATTATGTATAAAGGGCGACCTTATCGCTTGGAAGCGATTTCTACCAGGCATATTGTCATTTGCCTCCTGAACATGCTATGCCTCGCCGTTTAATATAAGGCAAAATTGAGGTTAAACATGGGGTTGCTCGACTATAAAAATAAATAAATACAATGTTTAATCCCAAAAATATGAATCTCAAAAAAAACTATACTTCTTGAATGAACTTATTTCTTAATATTTGAAGGTATTGAAAAGCGACATTGGTTTTACTAGTGGCTTCCAAAACATTCTTGGTGTAAAAAGTCTTTATGAGGATTTTCGGAGCATCAATAATAGAAAAGCACACTTGATTCAAAATCATTAAGGCTTAAAAACAATCCACAGAATTTCCAAATAACCATTACAGAAAACCATCCTTTGTACTAAATAACTTTTTTTGTTCGGATTAAATGACACAATACTTTACGATTCGGTATAAAACCCACAGGACGGTATTACTCAACAATCATATTTTTATTTCCGTTTTTATCAAAACACAAAGCTCTTATTATAAAGCAATAAGAACCAATTTCGATAATCAGAGCTTTAATCAACAGCTGAAGGCTTTAAAAGACTCTAGGGGTAGATTGGTTTTTGACAACTTTGATTTTGCGAATCATTTTTTTAAACTCCCCTTTATTGCGTTTGCATTAGGTCTATTTTTGAGAATGATGTAGGTCTAAGTAAGGTGGTTTAAAAAGAGTGTCACATCCCTACAATTTCTTTATCAATCACGTCGACAGACAAAAACGTCTGTACATCGAACGAGAATCACTCACATTAATGGATCTGGGTACCACAGAACCTAACTACTGAGATTTGGTCAAAGAGTAAAAAAGTGTTTTAGCTGTAGATTTCGCTCGCAATTTTGAATTCTTCAATAGCTTTTTAGTATGAAGCATGAATAGGCTTATCGTACTTCTAAAGTAAATATGACTAATAATAAACTGGAAATAATTAGAGGAAGTGGAGCAAGTCCAGAAATGGACTTCTCCTCGGTGATCATGACGAAGTAGGGAAAGCGTGTATGTAGATTAATATTAATAGCAAAATACGTACAATGCATAGTTTTTAAACTGTTTTAATCGTTTTAATTTAAATTTCCGGGATTATAACCACAGTAAATGGATATTTATTTAAGGAATCTTATCTATCAACCGCTTTATTAACGTTCGAAACGCATTGTGAAACTGGTAGTTAATATTTTGCTCAGTACTAAAATCGGTACGGTGATCGATTGTATTTGCGACGGTGCCGAAAATTCGATACTCAAAATAAATAAAAATCTTGTATGATATTTAAGTTAATGTTAAATGGATGGTGTTCGCTAGCTAGAAGGGTCATAATGGAGTACTACCAACTTGGAGTACTACAACGAGACGAATTAGTCACCTGAATCACGTGCTTATCAGATAAATTTAGCTAAATGTAACCTAGGTACTTACTTAAGAGTACCGTTTTATGTTATAAAACAAAAATTAAAATAAAGAAAAACTATAACCAAACAAAGTGACCTATCTACATTACATTCGTTGATCTTTGACAATTACTCGTTTCAAGTATTAGCATCTCCTCGGTTTGAGTGTTGTCTATGAAAGGAACCCCTTTCTTTGATTCTGCCATTATACTCGGTACATCGAGTGTTAGCAATTATTGTGACATTACTCTTATCGATTTTATAAACCTTTTTTAGTTTATTGAAATTAAATGCTGGAGCGAAAGAAAAACATAGAATGAGCCAGTTGCTTCTCTTCCCGCATATACTGTAAAAGTCAGTTAAGGGACAGACGGTTTATTGGAATTTTTATGGGTGACAGGCTGACACCCTGTCAATGTAATAGTCTCTCAACATCAATTATAATACCTCCAAAATCAAACGTGACATCAGATGGTTTTATAACCTCTGGTGTTCTGCTTACCCCATAAGGGTTACAGGCGTGAAGTTATGTTTGTTTGTAAGTATTTGAAATTCAATGCTACATAAATCGGCTATTGCGAGCAAGAATCGAAACGAACGACTTCCTCACGTAAATAGTGGTAGTTTAGACCAAAAAAAGGTGGCGTGAATGACAAAGTCGCTTCTTGGATAGTTGAATGTTGGATAGTTGTAGAGTCTTGACCAATATGTATATTGAAAGTTACAGCAGTTTAGGTATAGTCTGGCCCAGCCGGTACACATATAGGCGACCCTTGGTCTTATCTCTCGATGAAAATCATGATGATGAAATCACTTAGGCCGTCGTTCTCAGATTTTTCTGAAATACAGGGTTAATTTAAATTTTAACATCAGCGTAGCTGCTGATGTTAAAATTCCCTCCGTTAACGAGAGCCACAGACATACATCTACCTAGATAACGCAAATGTATGTACTTCACGTGTCCGAAACCCGACCAAGCGTCAAGGTTGGTCGCCGCTAGATACAGTCCGCGCGTATGTATGTCTGTTAGAAAATCAATATCACAGTATCGATAGCGTGCTTAATAATCGATTCATTTCAGCGGCATCTTTGTCTTTGAATCGGTTTGTATTTCCCATCAATAAATATCAGCTGTGACGTTACAGTATGTGTTAAAAAGCCGGCACGCTTGGTTTTAATACAAAGCTGTCACGCTTGCGTTATATATGTAGATGTATGTCTGTGGGGAGAGCCCTATACCATTTTAGTGGGACGATGGCTTATATAATTTCAGCTTATGATTAGCAGCAGTGATAAAAGAATATAAAATCAGATGCGAGTAAGCAAAGATTGGTGGTAGATGTGGTGATGGGGTTTGGCAATGTGCAATGTAGTGCTGGTGCCTCAACAAATAAATAGGTCTCATCTTCGGCTTCATTCTCACCTACCTTTAAGTGAGATTAAGGTCAAACGAAAATATAGTCATCGAAAAATGCCTATTTAATATTTATAGTAAAAATATTGAACAATAAACCATCTTATGAAATAGAATGTGTAACGGATGATATCTTTTTGATCTACATCCATTGGAATACAATGCAACAAACAATATTTTATAGTCAATCCTAAATAAAGTCATCATTTTGATTAAACGACGCCATAACCACACCGTATTCTGAATATCTTCGAAACTAATCAATTCAAAATTCAAAAAAGGAACTAGACCTTATAACGGCGTTCCATTAATATCGAATTTCAAAAATAAAGATTAGCAGCATTCTATCAATTTCGAATTTTAAAAATAAAGATGTTCCAAGTGTGGCCAGTTTGTAAAAAATAGAGAACATATTTTGCGTGTTCGATTGATATAAGGTAGACAAATTACCGTTAAAATCGAATATAATCGGATTGAGATACAAATAGGCTTCGATTGTTCGATACGTTAAAAGGTTTTGCCGCTTTTTGACGTGTAATAATGACAGTTATCAATCAATGTTATGAATTTATCGGATCATCATTATTTTTTGTGAGGATTTTAACATTGCAGTATAGATGCAAGTTCTTAAACAATAGATATGGCCTACAACATAAGATTAAGAAAAAATGTAATAGGCAGATTAAAGCGACTTTTAAAAAAAAAATAAACTTAAATATGTTAAAATACTCATGCTAGAAATGCATTCATTCATCACTATTCGTTTCCTAATTTATAATTTTATAAAACGTACTTTTTTGGATAAAATGAATAGTGAAAAGTTAAGAGCTTAAAAGATTCTCTTTTAATGATACAATAGAAAAGAGCATGTGAATTTTCTGATGGGATGACTATAATAGAAGTATTAACGAGAGGCGCTGGACTAAGTTAACGGAAGAGCTCGTGGAGCCCTAAGAGAACTCATTAACAATGATGGTCTTTCAAAACATTGCAGAATCTCGATAATCATCGTAAGGTAGTGTGGATCTTGAGGAACGAATGTCAAAGAGTACAAATATTCTTCTAGAAACAATTGACCACAAAACCTGTTACCATCAGACTATCAGGCGCAAAAGAAATTCTATCCATTCATAGAGTAAGTATATTCTAAAAAGTCACAGGAATGGCTTCGATAGTCCCTTTTTGGTACGGGTTGCAAAGAAGTGGAACGAACCACTATGTGGCCCTTCAAAAGTAAAGTGGGAAAAAGTTTCTCAGGGCAATGTTTTGATGTATAACACCTTAGGCTTCATGATCACTTTCCACCGGTACACATAGAGGATGATGGTCTCATCCGATTTATTAAAAAATATATATATATTTTGAAACATTTGCTCAATTTTTTTGATTAACGTTTACGTAAGATTACGAGCCTCTTTTTTTAATTAATTCATCTGAAATATATTTTCAATTATTTCTTTCAGAGCAAGTTCTAAATCTGCTCCACTTTCGACATAGTCACCTACCTCAGATTTACATTAAACGCGTACACAGACAGCAAAAAAATCACAAAACAAGTCCTTTTTCGAATTTAAAAATTAAACTTTAACAACCTCCTTGGTAGGTACTTAGTTCAAAAACCTGCGCACACGCAGTTACTTATGGCCGCTGTATTAGTGGGAGCAATCGACGCGCAACCAATGTTCGATACCGAAGATTATCTATCAAGTAGACGGTATCTGACAGTTAGGATCTACCGGGCATGATACTACTTATACAGGATGTTCTTGACATTGCGAAAGGGGAGTAATTTACTTATAATAATGAATTATTATTGCTAACATTCCCATAACAATATACTTCGTAAGTTTAGTATTACAATAAACTTCTGAACAGGAAACTTATAACTAAAACATGTCACAGTTTATGATTTTTATGTCAAACACACAATCCTACTTATATTATAATTGCGAAGGTGAGCATGATTGAAGGCAGTATACTAAGTATATAAGTCTAAGTCATTGATAACTCTTCTTGCGCGATATAATCGACGTACAGAGACATCTACCTATCGGGATAAAGTAAACTAGCCAGATTTCTAGAGCCAATTTCAATGAAATTTGGTACAGATATAGACTTAATCTTGAGAAAGAGCCCACAATACTTTATATTGCAAAAAAGGGGTTAAGGGGGTAGAAATATGGAATGTTTTTTTTATTCCTCGCAACTGATTATACTAATTGCATGTCGTAGGATAACGTTTTGATATTTTAAACTAACTCCTCATTCAGTAAATCTATATCTATCTATCTATACTTATAATAAATCTGTAGAGAGGTCAATTCTGTACATGAAATATTTTTTCAAAATAACTATCAGGGGGTGATTAGTGATCGATACTGATGCCAAAAATGCAATCAGTAAAATTTTTGTCTGTCTGTCTGTCTGTATGTTCCTTATAGAAACAAAAACTACTAGACGGATTTTGACGAAACTTGGTAAAATTATTCTTCATACTCCTGGGCAGGTTATAGAATACTTATTATCACGCTACAATCAATAAGAGCAGAGCAGTGAAGGGAAATGTTGAAAAAACGGGAGAAGTTACTTCATTTTTTAGGCTTCCGTCGCGTGTGCAGCCTTAATGGTTAAAGCTACATAGAAATCATGTATGACAGAAATATTCATAAAATTATATAAAAAATATCCCACAACAGTATATATCTATATTTTATGGTTGACTCACAATAACACGTGTAAATCCCGATAGCTTAGCAGTTCGGAGCTTTCTGATTATATTTGTTTACTCTTACGTTTATAATACTCTCACTCATCCCTAATTATAAAAAAATTAACATTATTACCTATTCAATAAAAAAAGAATCATAGAAATCGGTATAGAAACACAAAACTTATACATGAAATACGCTAATAACGAATACATGAATACTGAATGATATAGGGATTATTTTTGCGTAATGGTTGCCGCGCTCGACGCGGTTCGCGGCGGTAGGGTATAAAAAGGCGGGAGGCGAGCGCAAGCTTTTGCGCGATTTATATAGGTAGGTACAGAAGGAGCAAGCGTTACATTACCTGTCAAATTTCCCCAACCAATTTTAACTTATTATCGAGGGCATAGAGTTCAAATTCAAGTAAAAAATTTTGACAGATTTGTAACGCTTGATGTACTGCCTTCTGTACATACAGAGATAAAATGGAAATCAAGGTTTTGTTCATTTCATGATCGTTTCTGCCTCTTGGAAGTCAGAAACCGTAGATTTCTTCGGAATAAAAAGTAACGTATGTGTTAACTACTATACCAAATTACATTAATATTGGCTTAGCCGTTTGGCAGTGAAAAGCAGCCATATATAACTATAGGTAGTATTGTATGTACACTGATAATGGCTGGATGGATGGATTTTGCTATTCTTTCACGCAAATACTACTTAGCTTTACCTAGAATAAAAATAAGCTAAGTATAATTAATGAAGATATTGCATGAATTAAGTAAAATTGAAGGCATTAAATAAAACACTTTTTAACCGGATTAATGGCGTATAATTTATATTTTACATTTTAACTCGACGTTTCGGTGTCTTTGCAGACCCCGTGGTCACGAGCGACTGTTAAAATTTAAAATGTAAATATACGCAATAAATCCGGTTAAAAAGTGTTTTATTTAATAGTCATACATAATAGTTATCGCGAAAACTTAAGACAATATTAAAATTTAAGGCACTTCGGCACCCGATTTGTTTATAACGCTATGTGCCTTTGTAATGTACCTAATAGATAGTTACCTACCTATGTTTGTTGTAAGGAGTTATACATATTATATAGGCGAAGATTCTTCATTTTTATTTTTGTTATTAAAGATAGTTAGGACCTTGGAGAATAAAATAACCTACTCGAAATACTAATTCAATACAGACGAAGTCGCGGGCATCATCTATGTAATATACCTACCTACCTATACATTTTCACAAAACCTAGGTGAAACTGCGGATCACTGCTTTGTTGTAACAGTTTTTGAAGTAATTCTGTCAGTTTATCTATCAGTAACGCTTTCACAGCTATTTATAAAAAAATAATTTCATCAAAATCGACTCAGTAGTCATACTGAGTCGATTTTGACGAAATTTAGAATAAGGTAAGTTTTAACTTCAAGGAGGATATAATTATAGTATTTATCCAACTCTAATAAACGGTATCCACGTGGACGAAGTCACGGGTCACAGCTAGTCATGAATAATCATAAAGTTTCCGCGCGTGAAACCGCGCGTAAAAGCTAGTAAATCTATAATTGAAAACAGCAGTCAACCATTTTGCTACTAACCTCATGTTTATTATTGATATCAGTCAACGCTTATGTAGTCTATTTACTCCCAATAATTCAGCTCTTTCATGGAAAGGGATCTTTTTAAATCGGTACCACAAAGTTATTTTATCCTCTCCGTTGCTAAGAATTTTAGAACCTATAGAAAAGCTTAAGTGAGCCTGTCACGTCAGCATACTGTTTGTGACATCATGCAAAATGACTGACAGTAGTCTTTATATATGCATTATACGACTACTAAGTAGTTATATATTATGTAAAAGTACCTACTGTCCTGATAATCAAGGCGATGTGATGATGATGAAGGACGAAACCTCTAACAAGTTTTTTCCAATTTTAAGGTCGATGATGAAAGCTTCGCAAACTAAATTAAACAAGAATTAAACTCTCAGTTAATGTGAAAATTTTTCAAGCAATATGTTCTCCCATTTACACTGTAAGTTTTTATTAAGAAGTTCTTCAAAATTTCATCATTGAAAATCCAATTAGAATAAGCAAATCAAAACACCCTGTACACAAGCTTGGTGTTCGATCGGATGCTGTATCTGATGCCGAGGTGAGACTAATCATTTTAATCTATCAGTTCATCCTATAGACAACAACATTGATGGATGATTTCGAGGCACCGTATTTGTCACCAGTCCTGTTAGGTTTCCGGTAATTAGTTTTCACTTTTCTTTTTTTGAATTTGGAACTTTAAGAACTGTTTGAATTTCGACCTCACTGAGTTTTTCTTTTTTTTAAGATTATATTTTGGAAATCGTTTTTCACACAACATAATGTAGAGTCAAACTAATTTTGAGATTTAGGCACCATGTAACGGAAATCTTACTTGATTACTTTTTTTTTAATATGTACATAGTATATCGCACACACTGAATCATGCCCCATTTTGCTGATAATTCGTTTGAAACTGTCAAACTTGTAAGGTCTATCGCGTATAATGCACTTAGGACGTTTTAGATACTGTACGAATTCTGTACTCAGCAAATGTCAGTTTCGAATGAAATATATAACAAGTTCGTCACCAAGGAAACCTATCTTCAAGCGAATTTCGGGCATAAGATGGTTTGCCAATACGAGCTTATGTTGTGGCATGATTATATCCATATACCTATATTTTATCGGTGAGCACACACGCGTTTGACTTCTATCTCACCAATGATGGTAAGTAAAAGTGATATTAGAGAAGCTTTGGAAGAAACTAGCTCTTCATACAACATTTCCAGAACACATCACCACCTGAGCGCTGATATTTAGCGGCACATTTAATGTGAATTGTGTAGGTAGTGTAGGAAAATAAACAGACTCATGAAAAATACTTGTACATCGTACAAACATTTTTCATACAGCGAGGATCGAAGTTGCAACCTCTCATATATCAGCTGACTACTCACTCACTGCGCCTCGGAGGTTGTTTTTGAGGTAGGTGGGGTTATTTCAGAAGTTTTTATGCAGAATTTGCGAGTTCTGATGTACATGACTCTGAAAGTGATGTTAAAACAACTATAACCAAGTTTTTTTCCATGACTCCAAAACACTAGTTTTCATTTCATTTTCAAATTTGAATAAAAATGTCCCACTAATCATAACCCAAGATACGAACGAAGTCGCGGGCTCATTATCTAGTATCAAATATACATTTTTTTTTCCCTATTAGCTATTATAATAGTAGACCTGTATTATGCTATTTTTTGACTAATAAAAAAAAATCTTACGTACATTCTCAAAAAAAGATAAAAAGAATCACAGCCTAACAAAAAGCCAGTAGCTACCGAGTCCGAAATCCGACAATATAATCGATGAATAAAAAAACTATCGATTGAACTCTAATGATATATTTTGATAAATGGATAGTGTAATACTGGCCAGAAACCGGACGTCAAAAAAGATTTATAAAAAAATGCTACTGGCATTCGAAACTATTAATCATGAGATTTGAATTCAGAATAAAATTATTCTTTCTTTATTCCTTTGATACTAAGATTGACAATAACTTTATTAGTAAATTTAGAATGTGATTTGAGTATTCAAATTTAGAGATCGATGTAAAGCTTTATGCATTTTTCCTAATTAGCTTACACGGTCTAGAAATAGATGCTAGTTTTGACGTATAAGTCCCACATGTACACTCAGCATCACAAGTTGATTAACACATTGAACTTTTCAAAGTCGCTTATGTTTTATTACTTCAACCATATATAGAAGTTAATCAATATGGGTCGTTATTTAGGCACAATATGGTGAAAAACGACTGAAAATTTCAATGTGTTAATAAACTTTTGTAGATAACCGTACCTACTAAAATAAACTTTTTGACTTATGATATGAAATCATAGGTCGGAACAGGTGCTACTAATTGTATTTTGTCACAACTTTTTCTGCACTTTTAGTGTGCAAGAATTATTTTTCTTCAACATCGATTGAATACAAGTAGCTTCTGCATCAATTTTAACTCTACATTAAAGCTCAATTTTTTGTCGCACTTTCAAAGTCCTCTTACCTTCATTATGAAAAGGGCAACTCAAAATGACCTTATATTTTTCATTACTATCGCAAATACTTCATATTAAACGTACAGAATCCACCAGAGTACAGCAATTACAGCGACAGATCATGTATCAATTGATTTAATGTGCCACGGTGTATTTATAGCCATCAAATACTGTATAAATAGGGAAGCCACCGTAGAAGTATTGCTCCGGGGACGGACTTTGCGGATGATGTTCGATTTTTTAAAGTATTGACTTTCTTTTTAATTGTGGAACAGACTTTGCAGCTACAGATTCGATCGATTATCAAAACTAGTTACTGGCATTACCTATATAACGAAATAATTAAATAAATAAAAATAAATATGTCTATCATTCACAATACATTATCCCCCCACCAGTATTCCAACTAAAGACATTTGGCATGAATTTAAAATGTTATTGCCACCACTTTAATCTAAGGCGTTACAAGTCGGCAGATTGGGATGAAATGCGACATTTCTTCGCATCTTATCCGTGGCGGCAAGCTTGTTTTACATCAACCGATCCATCGTGCTGCGCTGATGCAGTCTCAAGTGTGATAGGTCAAGCAATGGAGTTCTTCATTCCCTACGCTGATCTATCCCTTGAAACCAAAGCTCGCCCATGGTTTAGTGCTGAATGCTCTTTCGCTGAAAAGCGTAAGCGAGAAGCGTACAAAGCCTGGGCAACCGCTCGCAGAAGCAATGCCGTGGATTCGCATGAACACAAGAAGAGGTACAATGCTGCCGCCAAGTCCTGCAAGAAGGTGATCAAAAGAGCTCGTTTCGCCCACATAGGCTGTATTGGAGACAGAATAGCGTCATACCCCTCGGGAAGCAAAGCTTTCTGGTCCCTTGCCAAGTCGGTCGAAACGAACTTTTGTCGCCCATCGCTGCCGCCACTGCGGAAACCTGACGGTTCTCTGGCCCACACCGCTAAGGCAAAGGCGGATTTATTTGCCAGTATCTTTGCGGATAATTCTCGTCTAGATAGCCAAGGAAAAATCCCACCCCAATTACCTCAGTTCGGTCCTACAATGGGTATCGTTCATATTCGCCAAAAGGAGGTTCTTAAATGCTTGCTGCACCTAGACGAGAATAAGGCTAGTGGTCCAGATGGTATTCCTGCAGTGGTGTTGAAACGCTGCGCAGCTGAGTTGTCTCCCGTTTTGACGCGTCTCTATAGACTTTCTTTGGAATCTGGTAAAGTCCCCAAATCCTGGAAGCTGGCTAACGTACAACCAGTACCGAAGAAGGGAAGCCGTGCTGATCCTGTCAACTATCGACCAATCTCAATCACTTCCATACTTTGCAAAGTCATGGAACGTGTATTGAACAATCGACTCCTGGCATACCTCGAGACCAACGAGCTCCTAAGCGATAGCCAATATGGTTTCCGCAGTGGACGCTCGACCGGCGATCTTCTCGTGTATGCCACACACTTATGGAGTGAGGCCTTGGAGGGTCATGGTGAAGCAATAGCTGTTTCCTTAGACATATCCAAGGCCTTTGACAGGGTCTGGCATGATGGTCTCTTAAGCAAGCTTCCAGCATATGGCATACCGACCGGGCTCTGCGACTGGATATCTGATTTTCTGAGGGAACGGTCGATTCGAGTAGTCTTAGACGGCTACTCCTCTGACCTAATGGCGATTAATGCCGGGGTACCTCAGGGATCTGTTCTCTCTACAACTTTATTCTTGCTGCACATTAATGACCTTCTAACACCAGGCATTATTGGATATGCTGATGACAGCACTGTTGTTGAGAGATATATATCCAATGCGCGAACGAGCGCCCATGAAATCCAGGTTTTGAGAAGGTCTATGATTGAGCGCGTTGATTCGACCTTGCGGAATGTGTCCGATTGGGGCGAATCTAACCTGGTACAAATTCAACGCCTCCAAAACACAAGCGTGTCTATTCTCCGCAAAAAAGGGCACCTTTACTTTTACGCCCACTTTCCAGAATGTATCTGTTCCCATCACCGACCAACTAGGGCTTTTGGGCGTCACTATAACGTCCAAATTAAACTTCGGTCAACAAATTGAGTCTATGGCAAAAACGGCTTCAAAAAAATTGGGTATCATCTCGAAGGTCCGGCGGTACTTCAGCCCTGAACGGCTGCTCAACTTATACACAGCCCAAGTGAGGTCGTGCATGGAGTACTGTAGTCACCTTTGGGATGGTTCTGCCAAATACCAGCTCGAAGCGCTAGACTCTGTTGACCGAAGAGCCCGTAAAATCATAAATAACAACAACCTTACAAATAAAAAATTGCAGACGCTGGAGCATCGTCGTAAGGTTGCTTGTTTGACAGTATTTTATCGGCTACATTTTGGTGAGTGTGCGAGTGCTCTTTTTGACCAAATTGAACCCACCCCTTTTTACCACCGGACTACCAGAAGTCGAACAAAACGCTTCGATAGTTCCTTTTTGGTACGGATTGCCAAGGAGTGGAACAATCTGCCTGCGTCTGCTTTTCCTGACCACTACAGTCCTGGAACTTTTAAGTGTCGAGTGAATAGGTTTGTCGTGGATGGACGTGTAACACCATAGTCTTCATGCGCACTTTCCATCAGGTGGCATGGAAGACAAACGTCCTATCCTTACAATATAAAAAAAAAAAAAAAGTATTTAATATTTTATCTGACGACCGGCTGGTGTAGGGGTAACGTACATTGCCTTCTATGCCAGAGGTCCTGGGTTCGAATCCCGGCGATGACGGTTATTTGTGTGATGAACACAGGTATTAGTCGTCAAGTCATGGACGTTTATATGTTTATTTAAATTTATTATCTAATAAAAAATATGTATTTACTCAATATGTATGTTTAAATATTTCTTAAGTATATCAGTTAACTACTTAGTACCTATCCATAACACTAGTTCTTTAAGAAACTTAATTTGGGCTAGATAATTTTGTGTGAGTGTCAGAAATATTTTTTATTTTTAATTTACACGAGACTAAGAAGTTGAACATCTAAGCTGACTTCTATGAAGCATTGACTGAGTTTCCACGTACAATGATAGATTTGAGGGTTCTATTTTTAGGGTATTTGGTTGACTGAAAACTGGAATAGCAGCACAGAGATAAAAACTCGCATTTAAGTCGCCAGAAGTACCTTTATTACGATGAAAAAGGGTTCTAGCTAGCCGGAGACTGAGCATATCTTTACGTGCATGTCTTTTTAATTTTTACCCCTGGCCTATGCTAGACTATTAGAATAGACCGCAGAAAATGTATAGAAGCATTTGAGATGTGGACTTACAGACGGATGTTAAGAATAAGTTGGACTCAGAAAATTACCAACGAGGAAGTCCTGCGGCGCATCGGCACAAAAAGACACATTTAGCAGACCATCAAAAAGAGAAAAGTTGCATACTTGGGACATGTGCTTAAACACTAACAGTACGGGCTTCTTAAAGATGGGCAAATTTCTTGGGAAAAGAAAAGTTGGGCAGAGAAATTTTCAAGAATGGACAGGAGTAGAGTTACGCAGAGCTGACTGCCAAGCTCCGATAGCCGGAGAGGCACATTAAGAAGAAGAAACTATCTCAGTTTTAAGTGAAGTACCTACTCCTTAATTTCGGTTTGATGACTCCATAAAACGTTGTAAATATACGATACTTTGTGCAAATCGCACATAAAAAGTTACGTTATTAAGTCCGCGACTGCTCATACACAAGTCATGTATGATTTTCGCTCGCTAGTGAACCGCAGCGCTGCGCCCCGCCGCCGCCGGCCTATAGAAGCAAGCATCAAAAACATTATAAACGCACTCGGAACGCCAAAACCCGAACGTGTTTTACTTCATCCAGAAGTATTTTCAGGATGCCACGAGAATCGCAAAACAAAGGGCACGTTTAAGGACAGGGGGCGCGTCGCGCGTGGCGTCGTTTTTTTACTACATTGCTGGCTTTACTGTGGAACAATCCGCTGGTTTAGAGTAAAGCCGGCAATGTAACGTAAACGCGCGAAGCCCCACGTGTCTGTTTGATTATGTAACATATTACCTTGATCGAGAATCTCTCCTTTTATTGACTAAAATTGTATTAAAATTGCTCGGTATTGCTTGCTGTGATCATTGACAAAATAAGTAATGTTCCATTCAATTGAAAACAGTTATGAAATTATGAACTTTGTAAGAAATAAAACTATAGAAAATAAACAGCCCAAGTCTGTCCCATTCAAAATGTCGCCTCATGAATCTACAACATCCGCTCAAAGACGCATTCAATTACTCATTTATGTCAAAATAATGTAAACTGTTTAAAATAATCGAATAAATCGAACAAGTATCGAGTAAGCTGAAGACGTGAAATAAATCATTCGGTCCTTAATATAATTTTACATTGCTCATCACTAAATCTGTGAGGGCGATCAATAAGAAGTGAGATTGATTAGGTATACGTATGCTTTATGACATTATTTTAACTTCAGATATATTCACTTTTTACTGTTGTTTTTTTTTTATTATAGACCTGCTTTTGACCTAAATAAACAGGAAAGAACAGGCTCTTCATAAAATACTGCCGGCATGAACAGTAGTCGCACGCTAGCCAGTCGGACTAGGACCAGGGGCAACAGGATTAGTGGACTTTTACGAAACGCTTATGTAGGGACGGTGGGGCTATTTTACGCCAAATTTACACGGTAAGCTTTTCTTTCCCATAATAATGATATTTATTAACAAGGAAATGTACCATGTACGTATTTTCGTATCTACTTATAGACGAAAACAAACATAATGTTTAGTAAACATACAGTTCTGTTACCCTAGTAACTTTTCGCAAGTTATAAGTGATAAATATTAATCTTTTGTTTGACGGTTAGGCCCAACAATACTCAAAGTCCTTGACCGAAAAGCATTAACTCAACGACAAATTATTATGCCTATTAAAATAGTAACTTAATATATGTACCTACACATCAACTTATAGCTACAAGATGTATGATAAATTGCACTAAACATACAATATATTTGACGAAGTCAAATATAATACACAATGTACCTAGTTGAAAGCTGAAGTTATTTGCATGATAGGCTTATAACATTTATTATATAAATTTATTAAGTTATATAAATTTAGCATCACATGACCATGAAATCAATAGAAGGATTATTAAGACATGAATTTTTAGATAAAATCAGGAAAATTCACACCTAGCTACTCGTAGCAGCGTCGCGCATTTTTATTCACGCCCCTTTAATCACATAGATTTTTTTGAAAACCTATCAAATACACTAACAAAAACTAGACTAATATACCTCTTTTAGTACCATCGAACCAAATGAATCATGAATCATGAGGTCTATCGCGTCAAATGCATGACTTTTTAGATACTGTACCTACGAATTCTGTACTCATTAAATGTCAGTCTCGACTGCAATGATAACAAGTTCGTCACCAAGGAAACCTATATTCAAGCGAATTTCGACCTACTAGCATTTAGACGATTTGCCAAAATGAGGTTGTTGTGGGTCATGATTCAGTTGGTTTGATAGTATCTATCTATAGCGTCCCTATACAAGTTTTAAACAATCATTGTACAACCATAACTTCATCACGATCGATTTCGGTATACGAAATCTAAATTTGTGGCTTTTTTCTAAGATCTAAAATTATGCGTCTTCAAATAAGTAACATTACCCACCCATTCAAAAATCGAACTAAAAAATATCGAAACCCATACGCACTACTTTTTTTTGACCTTGGCAAAGATCATCATTCATACATCCCACAGTCTTTGTCAAAAATATAAGACCTCCGTAGTGTGGCAAGGAGGTTGAATGAAATGAAACCTCTAAAGGATTATGTCAGTATCGGCAGCCGTTGAAAGGTTGTGTTGGTTCTAATTATGATTTATGGTTGAGAAGGCGGGAAATACAGATAGGTTCGAAATTGATTTAGAACAACCTAATATTTTAAATATTATGTTTTTAGTTGATGAGGATTTCTGTTTTGATTCTTAATTTTGAACCTAAGATTGTTTTGGGTTACTTTTTATTATAGACTTAGCCCGGATTTAATCTTACCTGGTAAGTGAAGATGAGGCCCAATATGTACATGGACTTAGAAAAAAACTGATTCTTTATATACTATTACCGGAAAAGATCACCGTCGCGTCGTAGCGTTAATATTTGGCGGCAGATTTTATATGAAGGGTGATGCCAGTCGGACCCTGACAATATCCTACCACCAAGTGCGGGTCGCTCAGATAAATCGCCTTATCCGAGGGCGGTAGGGCTATTCTTAGGGACGCGGGCTTATTATTTTATTTATATTAATTACGTTTTAATATTAAAAAAACACGTAATTAAAGTTGCTATTGCTGACTTAAAAAGGCTTCACCTTCACCTTTTTAAGCGATTTCTAAACTATAAGTTAATAAATAAATAAATAAATGATAAATATTTCTGACACTCACACAACATTATCTAGCCCAAATTAAGTTTCTTAAAGAACTTGTGTTATGGATACTAGATAACTGATATACTTAAGAAATATATAAACATACATATTGAATAAATACATATTTTTTATTAGAATAAACTTAAATAAACATATAAACATCCATGACTTGACGATTAATATCTGTGTTCATCCCACAAATATCCGCCGCCGCTGGGATTCGAACCCAGGACCTCTAGCATAGAGGGCAATGTATGTTACCGCTACACCAGCCGGTCGTCAGTTAAGTTAAAAAACTTCGTCCTTTGATGCCAAATTGTAAATAAAAAGGCACTTAAACTATTAGGTTTAAAGGATTCATATTTGCAAAAAATATTAAGGCATTCTGTCGGATATTTTTCAATGTGACATCAAACTCAATAAAAACAAAATAAAAACACATTAAAACTTAAAAAAGCATTCTGCAGACGACAGTACAGTTTATTGTTCTCAATACGTAGGCGTTTGAAGATCGATTCGTCGAAGCCGCTGAATTAGACTCTTCGACAATATAGAGAATTATGCAAAATAATATAACGCGTATATCGCCGATAAACCTTATTTATTATCTATTGATTGTTACATATGAGTTCAAGTGGCATAAAAGCAAAAATATAAATAATACAACATGTAATCCACGTATTGACAAGATTGTCAGAACTTATGGTTCATCATCAGAACTCTTTGTGATGAGCCCACTGTAGAGCTGTGAGTCTCTCCCCTGGGTGACGAGGAGGTATACTGTTCCTGTGCTGGTTTATGGATTTAAGAATTTTCAGGGCGCCAAAATGACTTCTGACAAACCCTAACGACTACTATATACAACTATACAGCACCCGGGACAGACTGCTTAAGGTTCGAGCAGACTTTGTCAGGTCGCATCGCAACTCAAAAATCCGCGTCCAAGCCTCCCATATATTTTATATGAACTAACGCATACTATGAAATGAAATGAAAAATTTTATTATTCATAAGACCTTCAAATGGCCGCTTAATGACGTCACAATTTTGTACTTCGGCTTTAACAAGGTGTTGATAGTTATTGAATAAGATATTACAGTAGACCAAGAGACAAAAAAAAGCCGGCGGAAAAAAACTCTTGGCACTCTTTTTCAGTCAGGATTATACGAATTAAAACAAATAGGTGCATACAGTACAAATTTATCATGACATGAAAAAAAAACAAACACAAGACAGCTAATTGTGAGAGTTAATGTCATGCCAAAACCAAATTGCTCACATAGTAGGTGCATTAAGCTATGGATGCACAACACGAACTTGACAAACTGGGACCAGAGTATTTGAACAAGAATATAGGATAGTTCCAAAATATATCAATATTTTTAATTACAACCTAAAATATCCGCGAAATCTAGGCATCTTAATGTATGTTCCTTTAATAAAGTACTTCTCGTAGTTCCGGCTTGGGTGCAGTTTGACATATGTTTTCAGACTAAGGAAGTCGAAATCCTTATTTTTACCGACTGCTTGACGAAATAAATCTTTTGGTAGATAATTTATCCTAGTATTCAACTGGCTATATGTAGTGGGCGGCAATAAGCACTGTTGTACTGGTTATAACGATTTCTTTACAGTTCCAAAAATTATCCCAATCATACAGACAAAAAGGCGTTCCCTTTTAGATGAAGATAAAATGTTTAAAATCTTTAGATAAAGCATATTTCAAGCACTGGCTTATATCTCAAACTTTGTATTAACTAAAAGACCAAATGAACTAATTCCTAAAATAACACTCTTTGAACCTTTTGTTTATGTGTCACTTCCAGTCCAATAATGACACAAAACCAAATAAAGTTCTCCCCCACAATTTAATTATTAATATTTTATAACTAATGCATTTATTGTAACATATTTCCTTATCTAGACAAAACATTATATTTAATAAATACTGCCTTCAAACACAATCCTCCATCTTGTAACATTGGTTAACATAAACTTCTATTATGACAACTGAGCAAAAAGACAGTAATAATTATGACAGTGTAACTATTGGTTCTCGATTTCGAGAAAAAATGTCACAACCCAAAAAATAATTATCGACGCGTGATAAACAGTTCCAACTGATAAAGGCTTTTTATACATTTCAGTATATGACAAAATAAACGCAATCAAAATAAGCACAATTGTACGATACAAAGACTATGGCAATATGCTTAATGGAATAAAAAACTGCGCAGTATTTACTCAATAAAAATAAGATCAATAACGGTATAACTTATAGCCTTAGATATGGTAACATCATAAATGGGAAAGTAATAAATTCAAATAAGTAGCTTATTTGCTATTCCGGACTGTACACTATCACTGAGTCAAATTTCATCCAAATCCGTTCAGCCGTTCTCCCGTGATTGAGGAACAAATATCCATACATCCAAACTTTCTTGTGTATTATGTTAGTAAGATGATTTAAAACGATTAAGTTGCGAATTGAACTCAATACTTTTAAGCTCTTGGTAGAAAAATAATATCTACCTCGCAACTTTTGAATATTATAATATAAATGATAATACGCAAACGTCGGATAATAATAAATCGAAAACTTATAGTTACGCTCTTGGCGCCAATCCAAAAGAACGAAAGAGATCCGTTAAACAGAATTCTAAATTTAAACTTTAAAATTGAGATTTGAACATCCAATTAAAATCATTTTGTTGAAAATAGATTAACTAGAGTTGTGCGCGTGAAACATTCTGAGATATTTATGAATGGAGAAAGTGTTTATACTATTATTTTTTGAGTGTAAGTATACAAATAGAAACATCTGCTCTTAGAGAACCTATCGAATTGACATCCTTTACTAATGCGAGTATAATTATATAAATCGTGTCTTAAATCGATTTAGTAGTCTTCTAACGCACTAGAGATATAGAATTAATGCGAAAAGAAAAAAAACATATACATTTTTGTATTTGCCAACTATTGTATAACTATTTTACTCCATAGTCTGGTGAACCTTAAAGTGATCCTATCACCAAGCGGTGTTGTTTCGGTTTAGTCGCCTCTTGTAAGCCTAGAAGTGAAGACATTAAATAATAAAAGCACACTGGCTTAAGAAAGAAACATAAAAGTTTCGGCTGGTATGATTGAGGCACATAATCATCAAAAAAGTTTGAAATTTATCGAGTATAGTTCCACAAAAAATCGTTCGTCTTCACTCAAAACTTGTCAAAATCTTTGAGCGAAAAATTGGGCCTCTCCGAATCGAAGAGCATTTTTTACTAGAACTCACCGATAGTCTATCAGTACCTATAAGTTTTCAAAGAGTTCATAGTTATCATCGTAGATATTAAGGTACCTTCGTAATTTTGGCACTTGTAATAGTGACATTCAGATTTAAATGAATTACACTCCCAAACCTTCCTAATTTGTCTTTCTGGCAATCGGTAATAACTTTACTGTGTGATACACAGACACGCTCGGCGGGAACCTTGTTTTTTAATATGTAGATAATAATTAATTATAATTTTAAGATAATTAATTAAGAATTTTATAAATTGTTAAAATGATAAAAAAAAAAAAAATGAGTCAATAGAAACAACGAATCACAAAAAAGCAAAAAATGTGTTCAAAACTACATCACAAGCATTACTTTTTAAGTTTTATCCCTATTTTACTATCACATACTCTACTATAAATCCAGTCAGATAACTATCATATGGCCACATGCGCAAGCGGCGTTTTCGCCTCACAAACGGTCCTCGTAAAGCACGAGAGCGTATGATATCGAGTTGCTATTTGCTTACTGAATACGAATTATCTTGTACTTTTTGATGTCTTTGTTGGATTGAATTGTTTATGGTGTTCTTTTTTTGAAATTGTTGAAAGATTTATGTCGGCTGTGATGCGCGGGAAAATACCAAGGTTGTGTATAGACTGTCTATAAAGTATTTAGGGTGCTGATGATCGATCAGTGGTAATACGTATGTAACGACTATGGTAGGCACGTTCCCAGGGGAGGGGTCACAGAGGACATGTCCCCACCAAAATCATGAAAAGATGAACCGTAAACTAGTAGCTAGAAAAAGATACTTGTGATTAAACTTTTAGTTGCGACCCCCCCAACATTGGTAGGTAAGTCAGTTTTTGTTCCTTATTTATAGCCTCATAATTTTTTGAAGCTTGATAGTTTAAGCTGAGAAACTTTTCCACGTATAAGAGTACTTTTACAAATAATAGCCTAATAATAGGTATAGAAATACTCAAAGAGTTTTGAATAGTTCTATTTTACTAGCATTGATTTGGATAGATTTTCCATTGAAAAAGATGGATGAGAAGAAGGATGGATAAGAAAAACTCAGTGTATTCTGTTACGCTTTAAGTCCCTTTTGAATTTTATTTGCCCAGTGTCCAGTAATTGTTGCACCTTTCTTCTCAATCAACGGCTCAGCTGCATTATTACCACCATCTTGCTTATTTCTACTGCCTTGATGAGTTCCGGATAGAAGGGCAAAGATGGGCCATATTAGAAGACTGGACCAAGGTCAGATACGCACCCTGATTTTCCCGGGAGTCACAGGTCATTTATTGGCACCTGTAATTTGTGCATTGGCACATGTAATCACTTAATCTAAATTGTCCTTCAAATCAATTTATCAAATTTAAAAATTACCAATCTCGTTTAAATCTGAGAATGATTAAAAAATACTACCTCCTTTGTTACCCCGCTGCATCTTTGCCTCACATTCAACCTAGCTAAACTTCACTTAAAACAAATACATCCTTTAAACTTTTGGCATCCCCGCCCTCTATTTACCTTGAAACAAGTAACAGTTAAATACCGTAGTGTATAAATAAAGTATATTTATGAAACTGCGGTCTATCTTATTATTTAAATATAAACAAAAGACAAATCTAGACGGAGCGGGTTCATTAGAGATGCAAAGACACGTCCGACGCTAGTCGATTGTATCGCCATGATTCAAGATGGCCGCTTATTGAATTTCTTACTTAGAATTAAATCATTTATTAGTCAAGTTAAATTAACAAAAAATCTTGTAAATTGCATACGTATTTTTATCCTTCCATGCTGGACTGGGAGTGAGAGAAAAACATAGAATGTGCCAACTGCTTCTCTTCCCGGGCAAACTGTAAAAGTCAGTTAAGGGACGGGGTTTTATCTATGTTTTTGTGGGCACCCCCAATCACTGCAAGTCTCTCTCCATCATTTTAATACCCTCAAATTTGTCAAACGTGACATCAGATGGTTTTATAGCCTCTGTTGTTCTGCCTACTCCATTAGGGATACAGACGTGACGTTATGTATGTTTTTTTTTAGTCACTATACCCAGCTTTGACCTCAATCTCACTTGATGGTAGTTCAAGATGAGGTTGAAGATGACACGTGCTTGAGACGGATACTTCGGACTTCATAAAATATTGCCGGAACGAACACCGAAGGAGCAGAGGTATTTGGCGGTAGTTTTATTCCAAGTCAATTCTATGCAATTCTTTTTAACCATAGACGAGCGTTTGTGACAAAGTCGGTAAATAACCCGAACCATATAATGCTCATATAATTTAAAATAATGAAATAAAGCTTATCTCTGATCTTTTTGCATTTAATAGCTCAGTCGGGAAGGTCATAGCATAGACAACATTGAGCTAAATATGACATTCTCTATTTTTTTAACAGGAACTTACGTGACCACGTTGTCTGAAATAGGATTGAACGAAGACCTAATATCCAGTTGATAGAAAAGTAGAGTAGCTCAAAACATTTTTAGGATAAGAACTGCTTTGATATATTAATACTATTTCGATATGATTTTAAATGTCAGATCATTTTGAAACCCCTACTCAACGCGTAGTTATTTTGGCGACACTGTAGTACCTACCCAGATAACATCTTTACAAAGAAACCCAAAATCAATATTTCCATCCATACGTTACATCTCAATTTATAGTTCCTCAAGAAATCATAACTCATGCACAATCGAATACAACTCATAAACTTTAGTTTTTATGAAACTTAATATGTACCGGGAGCTTGTGTGGAATAAGACATAAATATTGAAGTTATGAGGTTTTGCCGGTAGGGTGACGTGTTCTGGCGTCGTCGTCGACTTGAGTTCAATTGTAAATCTTACTTGTTTTTAATTATAAAAAAGCAGTACAGTAAACGAATAACATATGTGTATATAATTTTGCTTAATGTGTAAAAAAAAATAGCTATTTAAAGTTGAATAAAAACGTAGTAGCCTAGCTATTAATATCTCCTGTAATTATGATATTATATTTCATACAAGGTTCCAAACATAGTTTTATTTGAAATCCCGAAATCGTCCCTTGGTAAAAAATATCCGTATTGTTTTCTCGGGATGTATTTTAAACAAAAGAAGTGGTCTCGTTTCTACGCACAATACCTTAGCCACGAACTTGATTCTATAGTGGAATGAGGCTATAAAACCATCTGATAACACGTTTGACTTTGGAGGTATAATATTGATGGAGAGCGACAGTGGTAGAGGGTCAGCCTATAGCCCCCAAAAACCTCAATAAAACCTCTGCCCCTTAACTTATTTTTACAGTATGCCCGGGAAGACAAGCAGCTGGCACATTCTATGTTTTTATTTTGCTCCTAGTCCAGCATGGAAGCATAATATCAAAAAACTGAGCTAAAGCTCCAGATTCTTCATGAAAAATGGAAAACAATTTCTACAAAACAGACACAGTAGCTACAAGAAAATGTGAGTAAGGTATAGTATAGTCTGTAGACATGGGTCTTATCGACTAATAGTTATATTAGTCGATACGATCCACAGTTTATTTTAAAGTTTATCATAAACCTTTTAATACATCACAAGCTGTTCCAAATAAAAATAAACCAACACAAACCTCAACATCATGGTTCCCATCACCTTATCTCAAATCAGTTGTCACGACCTCATAACTCAAATAAAATGGACAGCAACAGCAGTTTGGTTTACTACAAAACTATATAAAGTCATAAATGACCATTTTTTCTCGAAAAAGATTAAATTCGAGCCACTTATAGCACAGAAGCTACGTTTCCAAAAACCTCGAAATTTCATGTTTATCAGATAAACGGATTTACGAAGGTACGACGATTATGGCCTATCTTGCTGTTGTTTATTAAATTTGTTTTACTAATATTACTGGTTACTAAGTTAAGCATGTGGGTTTGCTTGCTAGTTACGGTTTTTTTTAGTATATGTTGCAGATTTAAATTAGGTTCTAGGATACCTACTTGATTTTTTTATTGTAATTAACTGACGTGTATTCACCTATAACTATTTCATTCTTATTTAATGGTAACATACATTGAAGACCGGCTGGTGTAGCGGTAACATAAATTTCCTTCTATGCCAGAGGTCCTGGGTTCGAATACCGGCGGCGGCGAATATTTGTGAGATGAACACAGATATTAGCCGTCAAGTCATGGATGTTTATATGTTTATTTAAGTTTATTTTAATAAAAAATATGTATTTATTCAATATGTATGTTTGTATATTTCTTAAGTATATCAGTTATCTAGTATCTATAACACAAGTTCTTTAAGAAACTTAATTTGGACTAGATAATGTTGTGTGAGTGTCAGAAATATTTTTTTATTATTTAATTTTATTTAACTATTATTTTTTTTACTCATGTTACACTAACATAGATAGGTTATTATAACTGACACATTTGGACATAATCCGAAATAAAACGATTGATTGATTGATTAGCTAATATAGCTTGTTTATATCCATGTCTTATAATTATCTATGTTTATTTATTTGAAAATTACAGCATTAAAAAAATTTGATCCTTAAAATTATAAAATATAAACCATGGAGTTAGACTAAGTAAGATTTTGTTTAAATCATACTGACTATATGTTGAAGTGGTCGTGGCGCCGTGGTTACTGTGTGTATCATACGATATCACAGGTTAAGCAACGTTCGGCGCGGTCGGTACTTGAATGGGTGACCGCCGACCATTCATATCTCACGACGACTTCCGAGCTTCGGAGGGCACATTAAGCAGTCGGTCCCGAGTGCTGTATACTTGTATACAGTAGTCGTGAGGGTTTATCAGAAGCCACTTTGGCGCCCTGAAAATTCTGATATCCACCACCCAGCACTGGGCCAGCTTGGTGGATTTATGGCCTATACCTCCTCGTCACCCAGGGGAGAGACTCATGCCCTGCAGTGGGCTCATTACAAAGAGTTGTGATGATGATGATGATGATATGTTTATGAGTGAATGATCCGAGTAGGTTCAGCTAAGAATGATAAGCTTGTCGTAAAAGAGCCCACCGCTTGTTGGTAGGACCTTATCAAGGTTCGCCTGGCTAGCTACAACCCTTAATATAAAATCCGCCGCTAAATATCACCGCTCCTGTGATGACGAGTATCGGCAATATTTTATGAGATGCCAGTTTATTTTATTTATTTATTAACACTTTGTTTCACACATTACAAAAGGAGAAAAAAAAATGATAAGACAAACTTAAGGATGGTACAATGGGCGGCCTTATCGCTTCAGAGCGATCTCTACCAGGCAACCCCAAGTTGTATAGAAAAAAAAAACTGTACAAACATCGGCAATAAATAAAGCTTATGTTTAGCTTATTAAAGCCAGTTCCTTTCTAAGCCCGTGTGATGTCAACTTCGACCTTGCTTGCACTTAACATCTGGTGAGAAGAAGTTCAAACGCAGCTCTGAGCTCACTGATAAAAAAAAGAAAAAAATTTTGTGTGATTCACACAAAACTCCTCATAAATTTAATAAACATCCCCTTAAATTGTGAAACCAAGTAAATTTTTTTTTAACGATTAATTGAAATGGTCAACATGTAAATGCTTATTTCTGCTTTCAATTTAAATCACTTAGCTTTTTTTTAATTTTAAATCTCACGGATTATTTTTGCAATTTCACTTATAAAATAATATTTTACCAAAGTAGAGAAAAAACGAAACAAATGCAATACTTAAAAAGCCTGTTATTTTCAAAACATTAAAAAAGTGTAATCTTAATGGATTCCGACTTATACTAATTACTAAAAAATGTACGACAAGCAGATATTATTGGTACCAAAATGAGTACAGTCAACAAAAAGGTCTGCCTCTTACTTTTTTTCTATTAAAAAATGTTTCCAGCTACCGTTTTAAGTTTAGATTAAACTGCAGCGGAACTGAGAAAAATATGAATCATAAATTATTAGACGCTAATTAATTGTGCATGGTAAGTTTATTCAAAGTGGCGTACTGGTTAACAAGATCAAAACATAACCTAAGTACATAATCTCTTAATGAATTTGATATTTGTTAGCGTACACTAGAAAAATAGTACCTGCCTATTATATTCGTTTTTTGTCATATTTAAGCAAATAAATTATACAGAAAAGATAAATAAAAATCAATAGATAATGTAAAATGAATACATAAGTGGTTCGATGTGTAAAATGGTGTAAAAAGATTAATTTACCTACATTTTATCTGGTAAGTATGTTGTTTGGTAAAAACATATTTCAAGATCCACATGGATAGTGACCATCTATCATACAGCCTACCGCCAAATATTATCGCATTATATTTTCATGTAAAGCAAATTCATCTCTTGGCCCATTTGTTATATTATTGCCCTTGCCAACACTTCACAATCATACGAGTTAAATGACATAATCAAATGTAGTCTTCAATAAAAAAATAGGTATTTAGATAAAATCAAGTTTTTCATTTTCTTGCTAACGTTACTCATTAAGATTAGCCCTCTTCCCATCTTGTTTTTTCGTAATTTTTCCAACACCTTCCCCTCCCTGGGGAACTACTTAACGTGTCGCTTTTTTTTGATAAATTTTAACAGGGATTCATTATTTCGTACTTATTTTATTAATGACAACGGCATATTTTCTAAAAATAAAAATTATGACGGAGCTTTTAAAAGGATCCAAAATATTCCATGTAAGGTATTGGAATACAATCGATTTTTAACCGATTTTTTGGCCTAGTAAAAACTATCGATCGAGACGTCGACTAATCCAATCTACCATCGATCGATGGTCGATCGATTGGTGTCATAACACCCTTAAAGACCTAGTTGTTACTTAAATAAAACTAAAATAAAAAAAAATAAATAAAGTCAGCACAAGAGACCTGTACAAAACCGTATACCTGGGTAAAACCGTATAGCGTAGCATTTTCGCCAATAATCCAAATAACACGTTTCATTTTAGTATGGTCGTCTGGCACCTTTGCCAAATAAAATAGTTGTGGAATACCAATATGAAAACACTTAAAATAACTGTTAATTAAATTGTTAGTTACTTTTCGTGTACATTAAGAAAAATTACTTAAATCGACAAGAACCACAAGTGACTGACGACGCCATATTTAACGCATATATTTACTCATATTCCTATGATTTGATTTCTGCATAGACGTAAAAGTTGATTTCAATAAAAAATACTAGAAAAACAAACTGAATTCATAAAATATTGTATATTTTTGATAGATAGTAGTAGTAGTAGTGAAATGTCACTTGCGTACATTATGTTGACCTTTCAGGATCATCTCTCATTACCCGTTTATAACTTTTTGTTTAAAAACTCGTATCCTCATCATCATCATCATCACCACAACTCTTTCTAATGAGCCCACTGCAAGGCTATGAGTCTCTCCCCTGGGTGACGAGGAGGTTTTAGGCCATAATCCACCAAGCTGGCCCAGTGCTGGGTGGTGGATGTCAGAATTTTCAGGGCACCGTAATGGCTTCTAACAAACCCTAACGACTACTGTATACAAGTATACAGCACCCGGGACCCACTGCTTAACGTGCCCTCCGAAGCACGGAAGTCGCCGTGAGAAATGAACGGTCGGCGGTCACCCATCCAAGTACCGACCGCGCCGAACGTTGCTTAACCTGTGATATCGTTTGATGCACACAGTAACCGCGGCGCCACGACGACTTCACGAAAACTCGTATGCTTCGAAGTAATCACATATTTTAAGTTTTTGCTATTTTTTTAAACATTCTAAGAAACTAAAGACAATGTCTGTAGGTTTGGAACACAGTTTATTGATAGATTGAGTACGTATATACAGTAAGTACTTACGGCCATTTTGTATAACTGTGGAGATTTATGGCAATAACGTCATTTCGTTTTTTCATTTGTGCACCTAAATAACTAATTCAACTTTAGATGTGGTATTTTTTTTTGATTTTTGAATAATTTGCACGATCCTAAAATTTGGCACAGGTTGCGGCCACGAATGCAACGGAACCTTTCAGAAGCCGCTCAGAGGTGCCTACTAAGCAGTAATATTTGTAAACAATTACTTGTCGCTGTAGGTTGGCGCAATTCGGAGTTATTTAATTTTATTGATTTTCGGTAGAATTAGATAAAGAATATGATCTAATTCTCGTGAATATATATGCAGTGATTGTGAAGTGTATCTACATACGCTACAGGTAAGTCACCAATCAATTATGTTGTAGGTGATGTTTTTGTTCTTAAATGCAATGTTTTCACCGGAAAGGTTGTATTGAGTATGTGCGAGTAAATGATGTTTTTGTTCTACACCCGTGTTGGGGCATAACCGTATGGGGTGAAATCGGATATCTTAGATTTTGATTCACATAGATAAGTCTAATTATTATCATTTGTTAATTAGCGCTGCCCGTTGACCAAACACCACCAACTTTAAATTTGTCATTCTAGACAACTTCCACTGCGTAAAGAGTTGGTCGAGACCCGATCTCATCAACATCCACTATACAACTCGACCTCGTGAAATGTATAGGCTGTCAAGGTTGAGCCCATGAAGGCTGAACCAGCTGTGATGCAGAGAAATTGGATGACTTCTTTTGCACAAGATGCAATGTCACAGGGTAAATTATGGGGCAATATCTTATACAGGGTAATTTTTTCAAGAAAATATTTTAGGAAAAGGTTAAAAATTATTCAATTTATGTCAAAAAAAAAATTATGTACTTTTTTAAACTGAAATTTTACAATTCTTTTAAGTGATTATTCTGACTATTGAAAAATCGAAGCTTAACGTATTTCTTAATAGAAATAGTTGGAAAAACGCTTTTATTTCTAGCTATTTAGTCGTAAATAACATATTAAACTATAATGTTGTTAACTTATAAGAATTAAAAAATATCAATTTACCTAGCAAAAAATTTTTTTGTTTTCTTAAATTGAATCCACCCATCATTTTTAACCTTCTCCTAAAATATTTTGATCTTCATAAAAAACACCCTATATAGTATACGGTTTTACCCATAGGTTGGGGCAAAACCAGAAAAATTAGTTATTTGCTTTCTTATCGAAATTGTTGTCTAATTTCATTTTATTTCTAAAATATTTTAATTGTAATGTTTACCTAAAGAGTCCGCCTTAATATTTATGTCGATTTAATACCTCTGCGTTTAGAAACGGATGAACTACAAGCCCAGACCCTTAGCTATAGGGCCTTGACCCGATCTCCCATATATAGGGTCGCCATATAATAGTCAATAATATATTAATAGCAGATTAGGACTGATGAGTGGGTTATAATTACGAAAAAAATATATATATGTATATTTTTTCATAAATTAAAGTTTCAAAATTCTTCTAAGTGATCAAAATTTAAGTTTGATCTGTAGTTTATGACTACACAACAAGTAATAAAATCGTGTCCATCTTATTGTGTATAGTCATAAAATCTAGATTAATCTTAAATTTAACTCACAGAGAACAATTTTGAAATTTTAATTAATGAAAAGTATTGAAAAAAAAATTTTTTTTTTTCGTAATTCACACCCACTCATCATACCTAATCTGCTATTAAAATATAATTGACTATTATATGCGGACCCTGTATAAACTAGTACACAAAACTTTCCGGGCTGAACGCTGTAGTGCTACCAGCTCTTAGTGCTTCCTAAAGCGAGTGCCGTCGGAGTACCACCCACTTCGTAACCTTTATCACCAACCTACCACTTTGAGCTTACTCTGCTGTGTGCCTAATCAATATTTGGCGGAAAAAACCAACAAAGCGGTGATATTTTGGTGGTAGTAAAAGTGATCTAGTCAGGCGTACCCTAAAGGAGTCCTATACCAAAAAACAGGGCTACTTGCCATCGTAAGCGAAACAGAACACTCGCTTTTCAGATGTATATTCAAACATTTCAGTCTTCTTTCAATATTTCAATGGAAAATTAACCTGCAAACATCTACTTATAATGAAAGAAAGACAATCGCGATTCAAAATGAAAAGAACAATAACCCCAAAAAAATTGGAAACCAACAAAAAATCAGCAACTTAATGATGACAGAGGAAAAGCAATTCGGTCTTCCATTCATTCGTAAATGAAATGATTCGTTCCAGGAAAACCTTCGAAATGGCTCTGAATGAAAGAGTTGAATAAAAGGGTAATTGAAGACAAAAATAATGAGGAACAAACAATTAACACACGAAGAAAAATAAACGGATAGACTGGGAGCTGACATCTATATTACTGAATAATTAACTCTACAGTTAGTTAGAAGCTTTGGCTTTCTTCTTTGGAAGAAGAAGCATGGGTAGGTCTTCTTGGGGGACGGAGAAAATTGTGATATAAGTTGAATATGGGCAGTGCAAGACTGGGCAACGTTAAGTGGTAAAGCTTAGTGTAGCAAAAGATAGGCATCTCTGCTTTTAGTTATCAAGGAGCTCATGTATTCCTAGGTGACACGATTGTTTCGCTTAGGCACCATCTCTGCTTAGGCCATAGGCCACTAGAGATCAAGGGTTAATGTACCTATATATTTTTTGTATTTGTAAGTTTCAACGCGCTAATTAGATATTTAAAAAGTATAACGGTTGATAAACCAATTCCTTAAGATTAAATTAAGGTTATATTTTATCAATAAATAAGGATTAAACCACGTTAAAGAGCAAGTATCAAGTAAGAATTACAGTTTTTTGAGGATAAAGAGTTGCATAATTGTGAATAAGCAATTGCATAAGCAAACAATCGTTACTTTAACATTATTTTATATTCCTAAAGGATATGTAGCTACGACTATAAACTCATGAAACAGCTAATAAGTAAAAAATTAAGGTAGTTATCTAAAAAACTACACAAAAAGAGCCCAAAGCTCCTAGACTAATATTTATAGAACTTCAATAAAAACTACGCATTGTTTCACCGTTTCTTTTTCTTCTTTTCAAAAGGGTTGCGAAGCCCACCCTCAAGAAAAAAATCAGGCTATATGAAAGAATGCCCGTTGCCAGGGTTTTTTTATTTGTCTGGAAAATATTTGATAATTATTCCTTTGATGTGAATAGCCTTGAATTTTTGCAATTTGGACGGACAGCGGGATTTTCAGTTTACATTTTTCGTGTTTTTTTTTTGTATACTTTTTATAGCAATCTTCACTAACTTTTCTAGATGGTTTTACTTGCATTTATTAAAACCAAATTGAAAAAAATATCACGATAACAAGTATTCTATGTGTTCCCCAGCTTCCCTTTTTTTGGGTAATTTCTACATGATCGGTTAACCATTTTATTGTGTCAAGCAAATAATATCTATTTTTTTCTGTTCATACCTTATGCCTATAATTTTATAAGCATCGCTTGGTCCCTGATTTGGCAACGGACCTGTAGTTCCCCTGGAATTGCGAGGAGAGTTGGAGACGGTGTACATGGCATGATATGATATTTGAAACAGAGGGTAAATTTCCATTTTAAACTCCTAGTCTATTACTTAATACACAAAATAAACGGCATATCAGAGTCACATCCAATTTAATAAAACTACTAAGTTTGAAAAATACATACTGTTTTCTGAAACACGCATTATAAAAGCTTCCTTAAGGTTTAATTTCACTGGCCTGCGATGAATGTACCGTACGCACGGCACGCAACGGCCGATGGCATGCGTCCACTGTATCATGTTTTCTTGTTGTGAGTTGACATCTTCAGTCATGGAGAATGACAGCGGCAAGGACCGATGACAGAGGTGAAAGGATTTTTGTGACGTCACCGGCACGCAAAGCATTTTTTGCTTTGCCGGCGTGTGGTGCGGCCGACGCGCGTAGTGGACGCAGTTCTATATGAATTCATACACAGCAAACCAAACCCGTCGTCGCCTGTCGTGTGTGCGGTGCGTCCGTCACGGGCCAGTGAACGCGCGCCATTAAGAGTCGATCATGACTCACGAATATATTCGCTGTCAATTATGTAAATAAAAACAAATAAAACCAAACTTATACTTGAGACTGACTTTTGTAAAAGCATCTGTTGTGTAAAAGCATCACACCACGTGGTACAATCCCTTGCTCTCTCACGCCGTAGCCGAACACTCGACCTTTGCGCTACGAAGGCTATCAAGTACTGTCAAAAACTATAGGGTTAATTAGAGTTTAAATTCAAGCAAGTTTTATAATACCATCCTCATTCAGAAATTTATCAAACACCAGCAAAATCAGATTTTTATTTATCCAAGACAATCAATAGGCAAATAAACATTATATTTCGCGTTCTTTATTCTTAGCGACTTATGATAACTTATTGTAGTGGCGCTCCCTAGCGTCACCCTTGCACGGTATTTAAAATTTGGATTCCATTCCTTTTGAAATTTGTTCGCTCACTCAGGTCTCTCGGTCTATACTCCTTCATTTAGTTACTCATTAAGTGTTTCCGTGCCGAACCCTTCGCACGTCAACATAGCTCACTAATTTTAATTAAACCTACCTTCAAAAAAAAAAAAAAAAGAAATTAATTTCAACATGGGAAGAAAACGAAAAAAGGACAGTGAAGATCGTATTCAGAAGAAGATACGAAAGCTGGAAAAGAAGTTAACAAAACAACGTGTACGGGTCATTTATTCGTCAGACGACGATGAAAGTAAGTACTGAATTTACTTCGTTGAAAGTAAAAATGTGAATAGCTATTGACTTAAGGCTATATCCATTGTGCTGCGAACAACTAATCTCAGGGTTGTATCCTTATGCACTTACATAACGCAGAAATAATTATTCCTGCTTTAAATTTAACGGATTTCAATATATTTTTAAAAATGTGAATAGCTATTGACTTAAGGCTATATCCATTGTGCTGCGAACAACTAATCTCAGGGTTGTATCCTTACGCACTAACAAAAAGGAAAAACTATGTTATTCCTACTTAAATTTACGACGTGAATAGTTAATTTGACAAGACTATCTCCGTTGTTTTGTACCTAATCTAATCACGATTTTTCGTTATCTTGTGGCAGATGTTCGCGAGTCCACTCCAAGTGATGGCCGACTGAACTCGCCAATGGAGCTGGATTTGGAGCTGGAGGTAGGCGAGACGCCGTCCGCGCAGCCCGACGCGGGCGGCGCGGCCACAGACGCCGACAACCCAGGCGCAACCGCCACCCCGCGCGGCCCCGCCGACCCAGACATAAGGGCGCCAGGCGCCTCGCAGCCGCGACAGATAAATGCTGCAGCGGAGGATGAAACCCCCGAACCAACATTGGATGAAGATATTCTCCAACTTCTGGGTGAGGCGCCAACACCCGAAACCGTAATGGGTAGGGTGGTACACAAGGATATAGCCGCAAGATATTTAGAAATAGTCAAAAAAGGCCTCACGAAAGAGACAAAGGACAAACTATTTAAGGAGTATCCTGTTCCATCAAACTGCGAACTATTTTTACCCCCTATTTTGAATCCCGAGGTAAAAGCGGCCTTGACTGATAATTTTGTTAAGAGAGATGCTTCACTGGAGTTAAGACAGAAATATCTTAGTTTGGCCATTTCAGCTTTAACTAGCACAATTGATAACATTGTTTTGAATAATGACCTTCAGAACGTAAGAAATAATTTACTTAAACCTATCAGTGATGCGTGTCGCATTTTATGTTATATGCACCATTATGAGACAGACACAAGGAAGAAATTCGTATATTCATCTATAAATTCACAACTTAAGGATGCGCTGAATAGCTCTAAAACTGATAAATACCTTTTTGGCGGGAATATTTCCGACAGATTGAAGGCAGCTCAAACGGTGCAAAGATCTGGAGAGGTGCTTTTTAAAGCCAGCCAAAGGTCAGCCATTCAAAGGAATGCAACCCCCAGTACATCATATAACTATAGGAATCAGGAAAACTACAAGCCCCTGCACCCGAGGAGGCCGGCTGCAGGGAAGTTTCAAACGGCGGCGGCTCCCCGGCCGGCGGCGGCGGCGTACGCCCGGGCGAGGTACCCGGCTGCGCGGCCGTCTCCCGCCCCCCCCGCGCCTCGTCAGCCACCCCCGCCGGCCCCGCAGCCACGCAGGACAGCTCGCCGCTAACCGAGGTAGCCTATGCAGGTCGATTGTATTATTTTTACGATAAATGGGCAAATATTACTAGTGACAGTTCTATTTTATCGTGCATCAAAGGTTATCAGATACCATTTCTATCCACGCCTTTGCAAAGCATAAGACCGTCTTATTCCATAGCACACAACGACCTGGCAGATTTTAAACAGTGTGTTAATAAACTCATTAAAATCAATGCAATTCGTGAATGCACTCCGGTTGTTGATCAGTTCTTATCACCAATATTCTTAGTACCAAAGTCTAATGGTGAAAGGAGATTTATTTTAAATTTAAAGAACTTAAATAAATTCGTTGCTACCCAACATTTTAAGATGGAGGATTATAGAACTGCCACAAAGTTAATGAGTCATAATTGTTTTATGGCTTCTATAGATTTGCGAGATGCATACTTTTTATTACCAATTCATGACTTATTTCGTAAATTCTTAAGATTTGAATTTGATGGTTGCACTTAGGAATTTAATTGTTTACCCTTTGGCTTATGTACGGCACCATATGTTTTCACTAAGCTTATGAAGCCCGTGATAGAAAATCTCAGGCACAAAGGAATATTATCAGTAATATTCCTCGATGATTATCTATGCTTTGGTCGTTCATTTAGCGAATGTAAAAATAATATTACTACTTCTTTAAACTTATTTCAATCTTTGGGATTCATAATTAATACTGAAAAGAGTTGCCTAATCCCGTCTAAACAGTGTCGGTATTTGGGCTTTATTTTTAATTCAACAAACATGATTTTAGAATTACCCTATGATAAAAAAAGATAAAATAAAAAAAGTATTAGAAGTATTTTTAGGTAAAAAGCATTGCAATTTACACGATTTTGCTCGTTTGATAGGCCTTTTAGTGTCAGCGTGCCCATCTATAGATTATTCATGGGTATACACAAAGAAAATGGAGGCACTTAAATTTTTTTATTTATCTCGAAATCCTAGTTACAATCAAACTATTGAGTTAACTAAGGAAATAAAGCAGGATTTAACATGGTGGTTAGTAAATATCGATCAGGGTTATAGTAAAATCAAAACAAACTTATTTTCATTAGAAATTTTTTCTGATGCCTCTCAGACTGGTTGGGGGGCGTATTGTAAAGGTAAAAAATCACATGGCTTATGGACAGCGGATGAACATAAGTTACACATAAACGAATTAGAATTAAAGGCAGCTTTTTTCGGTTTAAAAATATTTACAAAGCACTTATCAAATTGTGAAATCTTACTTAGAATCGACAATACTACTGCCATTTCGTGCATAAATAGAATGGGTAGTGTACAATACCCACATTTAAATAAGGTGGCCAGAGACTTGTGGCAGTGGTGCGAGGATAGGAAGTTATACATATTTGCATCCTATATACACTCAAAGGACAACGATAAAGCAGATGCTTTGTCTCGGATAAGGTTCTCAGACACCGAGTGGGAGCTTGCTGACTATGCTTTTGAAGAAATAAAGCGCTCTTTTGGTAACTTCGAAGTCGATCTCTTTGCAAGTCGCTCGAACGCAAAGTGTAATACTTATGTCTCTTGGCATAGGGACCCAGGTGCCTGGGCCATCGATGCCTTCACAATCTGTTGGAAAGATATATACTTTTATGCCTTCCCGCCATTTGCATTGATTTTAAAAACATTAAGAAAGATCATAACAGATCAGGCGGAAGGCGTCCTAGTGGTACCTTACTGGCCAACGCAGCCTTGGTTTCCCCTATTTAAGAAACATGCCCAAAAAGATTGTATTTATTTTGATCCTGACGTTAATTTACTGCAATCGCCTTCCAGATTGCCGCACCACCTTCACCCGACATTGCGCCTGGTTGCCGCGAAATTATTAAGAAAAAATATGTAGACATGGGCTTATCAGAGGCATGCGTCGAGGTCATGTTAAACGCCCTTTCGGACAATACATACAGGCAGTATGACAGTGGTATGAAAGCCTGGTTTCTATATTGTAGAAACCGCAGCATTAATTATTTAGTAGCATCCGTACCTACCATTATAGATTTTTTGTCAGATATGTTTCACAAAGGCGCCAAATTTGGCACAATTAATTCATATAGATCTTCTTTAACTCTATTATTTAATGAAATAACAGACGATTATAGAATCAAAAAATTTATGAAAGGAGTTTTTAGGATGAGACCTTGTAAGCCAAGATACGATTACAGTTGGGATCCGAATACAGTTTTATCATATTTATCACAACAATGGCCAAATCAAGATCTCACCCTAGAGGCTATTTCAAAAAAGACTGCGACTTTATTGGCTCTCGTTACAGCACACCGCGTTCAAACTTTAAGCCTTATTCAGTTACCTAATATAAATACACAAAACTCTAGCGAAATTATTATTTTTATTCCAGACTTAATTAAAACATCAAAACCAAATTCATACCAACCTATACTTAAATTACCATTCTATAATAAAGATCCCAGAATCTGTCCCGCAGCGTGCCTTCAAGAATATTTAAATAGGACTAGATTACTTCGTAATGCACAAAATCATCTTTTCATTAGCTTTAAAAAACCTCACCTTAGAATTACAACCCAAACATTAAGCAATTGGATAAAGGATACATTAAGCAAAAGTGGTATTAACACCTCAATGTTTAGTGCTCATAGCACACGCCATGCAGCAACGACGAGCGCCAATAAACTCGGAGTAAATATTGATGTTATTAGGAAAGTTGCAGGATGGAGTAACTCATCTGCAACTTTTGCAAAATTTTACAACAAAGAGATTGTTCATCCTAATTTTGCTGAATCTTTGTTATCAAATCATTCTGTTAATTTGTAATTGATATGTTTTCTGTTTTTTTTGGTATTTTTCTAATTTTTTCTAATTTCCAACTGATTATTTAATATAAGGATAAACTTTATTTTCTATTTGTTTCTCTAAACATCCTACAATAAGTTATCATAAGTCGCTAAGAATAAAGAACGCGAAATATAATTGAAGATCAAACGAACTTACCTTAAGTGAAGTTCGATCACAATTATATGAGCGTCTTTATTCTTAGCGACTTATACAGACCCACCCAAGATCTGAAATCCCTAACCCAAACTAACAAATAAAAAATAAAAAGGATAGGTTCTTGCTTTAAACTAAATGAGTAACTAAATGAAGGAGTATAGACCGAGAGACCTGAGTGAGCGAACAAATTTCAAAAGGAATGGAATCCAAATTTTAAATACCGTGCAAGGGTGACGCTAGGGAGCGCCACTACAATAAGTTATCATAAGTCGCTAAGAATAAAGACGCTCATATAATTGTGATCGAACTTCACTTAAGGTAAGTTCGTTTGATCTTCAAATATTAATACATAATACATAAGTAGATAACTTCACGCCTGTATCCCTTATGGGGTAGGCAGAAGACCAGAGGTTACATAACCACCTGATGTCACTTTTGACAAATTTTGAGGTATTATAATGGTAGAGAGGGACTATTGCAATCACAGGTTGACCATCCTATCGCCTACGAAAAATCCTCCAATAAAACCTCTGTCCCTTAACTGACTTTTAAAGTACGCCCGGGACGAGAAGCAGCTGGCACATTCTATGTTTAACCTTTGCTCCCAGTCCAGTTTTATAATACCTACCATCCTCATTCAGAAATTTATCAAACCCTAACAAAATCAGATTTTTGTTTATCCAAGAAAATCAATAGACAAATAAACAATGTAAATATTCGATCAAAGAGCCTTGTTGTCGTGGCAAAGGTCTAAAGGCAAAGTTCCCTTTGCCCTGAGAACTCTTCAGCAAAATCTGTTGGAAAATGACAAGTGAAAAACAAATGGTAGAAAATATTGGCAAATTGTTATTACGTAAAGGGATATTTTCAATGAAATGATTTCTTTCTGTGAAAAAAATAGACCTTGGGGAAAATGAAATTATAAACAAAATATTTCTTGCTAATAATAACTATCGATAACAATTTTCATCATATAAGTCACAAGCTTTTGCCCGCGACTTCGTACGCGCATAACATTGTTTATATTTAACCCAACCAGTCACTTATTGAAGAATCTTTATGCCAAGTATCACATCCGGAATTCGATTTATCATACAAACTAAAAGTCCAATATTTCGTGTTCCTGTGGGAATGTCGGGAATTTCATTCACAACATAAACAGTCACTCACTGAGGAACCTTTATACTAAGGATCACATCTGTGCACTCAAGGAATAAGATTTTTTCATACAAATAAAAAAATCATATATTTCCCTTTCCAGTGGGATTTCCCGGAATTCCTTTCATAGCACAACCAGTCACTCTTTGAAGAACCTTCATGGCAAGTATCACATCCGTGCATTTAAGGAATAAGATCTTCATATAAACTAAAAAGTCCAAGCCCTTCCCGTGGGAATTTCGGGAATTCCTTCCTTAGTGCACCCCTAAATTCCCTAAAGAATGTATGTTCCAAATTTCAGCTCTCTACGCCCAGTAGTTACGGCTGTACGTTGTCTGTCAGTCACTCAGTCAGTAACGGAACAGTTTTATATATATTGATATTAAATTGTCCACGAACGCAGCCAGTGACTGCACAGGCAAATAATACGCATTATATTATTTATTAGATCTTCGTATCACACGAAACATAATTTTCTTTCTTTATGACAAAAATATCGACGAAAACAAAAAGAATACATTCTATCAACTATAAAAATCATTTTTTTTTATTTCGTAGCTACATAAATACAATTGAAATAGGTCAAATTATTTACAAATTACACTGAATTTACCACAACTTCGGAAAGTCAATCTGTTGAGAAGAAGTGGCTCAACAGAAACTCAACAGCTATAATCTTCGATGCATACTATTATATCTATCTTACTATCGAGTACCCATATCAACACAGGCGCATCTTCATATGTTTCTGTATGTTGGTATGTGAAATAAATTGACCATTATTACGTACATTTAATCAATAATTTATTTAAAATATTATTTATTATCAAATAAAAGAAATTGCTAAACCATAGCCATAACGACTCAACGATACGTAATAGCAATAAATACCAATTGGAAAATTCTACAAATCAACTGTTGTAAAATTTCCGAGACAACAACCCTTTAGGGGTCGAGGGTCCTTGGTTGGACCCTCAAGGCCCCTTTACGTCCTCCAGAAGCCCTGACTTCGAGATACGAGTTGCTTTCGTGACATCGAATTGTTATTTCTAGTTTGAAGAGACACTTCTCAGTTTTTGTCATCAGTCTATTTGTAATTAAGGTCGAGATTTGAAGACTCGTTTTAATCTGCCACAATATTTTTGAATTTGGAATAAAATGTATACTTGATAGCCATGGAGCATTAGTTCGTTTGCGGTTTGAAAAGTCTAGATCCCCGTCATTCAGTCCAAGCTAGGTCGAGTCTGGGTCTTATGTAGTCTTATTAGTTCTACATATAGTTGATACATACAGACACAACTTCATACCTTTATCCTTTATGGGGTAGGCAGAACAACAGCAGCTTTAAAACAATCTGATGTAACGTTTGCAAATTTTGGGGGTATTACAATGATGAAGAGAGATTATTTGCCTTGACCGGGGATCAGCCTATCGCCCACAAAAACGCTAATAAAACCTCCGTCGATTAACTGACTTTTACAGTATACCCGGAAGAGAAGCAGCTGGCCCATTCTATGTTCTTCTTTTGCTCCCAGAACAGCATGAGGATGGCTAGTTTTGGATGCGAAAAGTGGGAATAGTAGATCTCTCTAACAATATGGTAGTGACTACTCTCATACGTTTCAATTTAAAATATTTGTAAACTATAATCGTAAAAAAATATTCTTAATTTGTAAGCCGTTTGCATTGATATAGCGACGTCCGACTTTTATAGGTAAGTCACTCATTTTTATGATCATAGGTTCAGGTTAGGTTCCTATAACAAAATTCAAATTTTAGGCTTATGTCTTTAAAATAAATTTAAATATATTTAGAAGCCATCAACTCTGGGCTCTATTTCATAAAACTACAATTCGTGGTAAACTGACAATTTTTTGCGATTTTCGTTTCATAAAACTACAATTTACAGACGATATACAACTGTCAGTAAAAAGCGTCCTCCGGTCCGGGAAATCGAACCCGCGACCGCAAGATTGGCGCAATAGCGTCTGCACTATGGAGACCATTGAATGATGTCGAAGATGTCGAGGATTATGAAGGAACTTGCACTTTTAAAAATATTTCCGGAATACATCACCACTGGAGTGGTGCTATTTGGCAGATTTTATATGAAAGGTGGTCGACAGCCAGTCGGATATATTTCTATAAAATAATAAAGTAGGTATTTATTTGTCGACTTGCGGTAAATATAACTATCTTCATTATATAAATATTTGGTGGGAGATTATTAAAATCTGATTAGTTCTCGATATCATTTTTTTTACAATTTAAGCAACAAAGGAGTACAACTTGCAATTTCCGTAATCTTTTCCATCCTCATTACAAACAAAAGGTTTGCCAAACTCAAAATTATAATCAACTAAAATAAAAGAATAAAATAAAATTCAATACCAATCACGCATCCATTTAAGCGATCAAGGAAACGGACAAATAAACAAACACACATAAAGTCCAAATCACAAGCAATTTTAGGCAATTTCAATCGGTGTCTGCCAAAATCAATTATCTCCTTGTAACATTACAAACAAACTCTAAATGCAGTTAATCAAGATAAATTTAAAGAAAAGTCGATCTTATGGCGTTACAATTAAGGTCCTGTGTGTTTTTCTATGTTGTTTAGTTTTTGAGAAGGATGCGTATTTGAGTAGTCATTTGGATTAAGTAAAATTACAGGCAAATCTTCCCAACTTACGGGAAGATTGCGTTCAGTAGCAGACTTTTTTAGTTTTCAATATAAAAAAGGAGTGGGCAACCTTTTTAGACTTGTGGGTTCTGTATGTGATAAACTTTATTTTAAATAGCTTAAATCAATTTACTTATAAGTTGAATTCTGCTTGTTTTAAATATTTTGATTAAAAATTGTACATTTATTTTATAGTAATGTAAATGATAACTATAAATGTAATGACTACATATACCTAATTTTGCTACGTAGTCAAGATGCTAATCTTCTATCTTCTTCTATATCTATTCTATACTTCTTCTATACTTATAATAAATCTGTAGAGAGGTCAATTCTGTACATGAAATATTTTTTCAAAATAACTATCAGGGGGTGATTAGTGATCGATACTGATGCCAAAAATGCAATCAGTAAAATTTTTGTCTGTCTGTCTGTCTGTATGTTCCTTATAGAAACAAAAACTACTCGACGGATTTTAACGAAACTTGGTGAAATTATTCTTCATACTCCTGGGCAGGTTATAGTATACTTATTATCACGCTACAATCAATAAGAGCAGAGCAGAGAAGGGAAATGTTGGAATAACGGGAGAAGTTACTTCATTTTTTAAACTTCCGTCGCGTGTGCAGCTTTAATGGTTAAAGCTACATAGAAATCATGTACGACAGAAATATTCTTCATAAAATTATATAAAACATATCCCTTAACATTATTACCTATTCAATAAAAAAATAATCATAGAACTCGGTATAGAAACACCAAACTTATACATGATCTTCTTCTATACTTATAATAAATCTGTAGAGAGGTCAATTCTGTACATGAAATATTTTTTCAAAATAACTATCAGGGGGTGATTAGTGATCGATACTGATGCCAAAAATGCAATCAGTAAAATTTTTGTCTGTCTGTCTGTCTGTATGTTCCTTATAGAAACAAAAACTACTCGACGGATTTTAACGAAACTTGGTGAAATTATTCTTCATACTCCTGGGCAGGTTATAGTATACTTATTATCACGCTACAATCAATAAGAGCAGAGCAGAGAAGGGAAATGTTGGAATAACGGGAGAAGTTACTTCATTTTTTAAACTTCCGTCGCGTGTGCAGCTTTAATGGTTAAAGCTACATAGAAATCATGTACGACAGAAATATTCTTCATAAAATTATATAAAACATATCCCTTAACATTATTACCTATTCAATAAAAAAATAATCATAGAACTCGGTATAGAAACACCAAACTTATACATGAAATACGCTAATAACCCATCGCGCGTGAATACTGAATGATATAGGGATTATTTTGGCGTAACGGTTGCCGCGCTCGACGCGGCTCGCGGCGGCGGCAGGGTATAAAAATGCGGGAGGCGAGCGCAAGCTTTTGCGCGATTACTATAGGTAGGTACAGAAGGAACAAGCGTTACATTACCTGTCAAATTTCCCCAACCAACTTTAACTTATTATCGAGGGCATAAAGTTCAAATTCAAGTAAAAAATTTTGACAGATTTGTAACGCTTGATTACAAATCTGTCAAAATTTTTTACTTGGCAGTACTTCTGTACATACAGAGATAAAATGGAAATCAAGGTTTTGTTTATTTCATGATCGTTTCTGCCTCTTGGAAGTCAGAAACCGTAGATTTCTTCGGAATAAAAAGTAACGTATGTGTTAACTACTACTTATACCAAATTACATTAATATGGCCGTGAAAAGCAGCCATACATAACTATAGGTAGTATTGTATGTACACTGATAATGGCTGGATGGATGGATTTTTGCTATTCTTTCACGCAAATACGACTTAGCTTTACCTAGAATAACAATAAGCTAAGTATAATTTATATTTTACATTTTAACTCGACGTTTCGGTGTCTTTGCAGACCCCGTGGTCACGAGCGACTGTTAAAATTTAAAATGTAAATATACGCGATAAATCCGGTTAAAAATTTTTTTTTTTTAATAGTCATACATAATAGTTATCGCGAAAACTTAAGACAATATTAAAATTTAAGGCACTTTGGCACCCGATTTGTTTATAGCGCTATGTGCCTTTGTAATGTACCTTATAGATAGTTACCTACCTATGTTTGTGGTTAGGAGTTATACATATTATATGGGCGAAGATTCTTCATTTTTATTTTTGTTATTAAAGATAGTTAGGACCTTGGAGAAGAAAATAACCTACTCGAAATACTAATTCAATACAGACGAAGTCGCGGGCATCATCTATGTAATATACCTACCTACCTATACTTTTTCACAAAACCTAGGTGAAACTGCGGATCACTGCTTTGTTGTAACAGTTTTTGAAGTAATTCTGTCTGTTTATCTATCAGTAACGCTTTCACAGCTAAACTACTGAGTCGATTTTGACGAAATTTAGAATAAGGTAAGTTTTAACTTCAAGGAGGATATAATAATAGTATTTATCTAACTCTAATAAACGGTATCGACGCGGACGAAGTCGCGGGTCACAGCTAGTTCATAATAAAAATGTACAAATATATAAATAAAATCCCCAGACACTCACACCAACTACTGGCCCCAAAGTAAGCATAGCTTGTGTTATGGGATACCATATAGCGAACTAGGGTTCTAGAATATAAATACATAAATAGATAAACACCCAGACACGGAACTTTTTTTTTCTGGTTCCGTGCGGGCATCGAACCCGCAACCACTGGCGTCTGAGGCAGATAGGTTAACCTCAACGTGGTCGTCAAAGTCTGAAAAAGTACAAATCATGTCCAAAATAAGTAACTTGTTAAGAAAGAGAGTTCAATCCAATCAAACTTAACTAAGATTGGAATTTTAAATTTTCTAGGTTTAATTTCTGCTGAAATTTTACTTCCAGGTCCTAGACAACCAGGAATAGTTGAGAGAATCCAAATTCTAAAAAACTTCCTTTAAAAGACGTATGCTAAAAATCGGAACCTAATCAAGTTTTACAATCAAAGTGATGAATTTTCAAAAATGTTACTCAGATTTACTTAAATTAATTTGTTAACCTCACCAATGAAACACATTTAAAATAATCGCAAAATCTTCGGTATTTTAACAACAATTCTATAACTAAATACCTTGCCTACCTTTGAAGCTGTTTAAACATAATTTTCACGGTACCCTACAATCCAGTTACGAATATCTTACAAGATGCAATGACCAGTCGGTAAGATCAAAGGTTTTGCCGGCGAGATCACAGCTCTCACTCACACATCAAACGTTTTAATACACAAGACAGAGATAAAAGTATTTAGACGTGACAAAAAACGTCCTCTAACTTAGAATGATGATTATAGCGACATAGTAAGGAAAATATCCATCAAATGCGTATGTACTATAGTCAGCATTTAGTAGAATATGCGAAAATTTGACATAATTTAAGCGACGGCTTTTTTTCTAATTACCTACCTTGTTATTAATTGCTTAAGGTTGGTTATGCAATTTGAAATTCGCAATATAGTTGGTTACACTGGCCTCTGTCCTAGTACGCCAGACTGGATAAAATAACTATTGTTAACAGTGTAAAGTAATGATTGTACTTATTTTAGCTCATGAAGCAGGGTCATTTAAGAATAGCCCTACCAGCTCTTGGAAGTGACTCAAAGTTAATGTCAAATAATCAAAGAATGCAGAGCATTAAAAAACCGACTTCACGTCAACACTTTGGCCAACTAATAATGTCATCCACGTAAACATTCTCCGAAATCATACAAATTGTTTAAAAAATTTGAAATTTTCAAAGAAGTACTGAACCGATTTCGATAAAATTTATATGGGACCAACTATGAAGTATCCTCTATTATATGAATACAGAATTTTTAGCATCGATTCAAAAAAAACGTTCAGACGAATTGAGAACCTCCACCTTTTTTGGAAGTCGGTTGAAAAGATAAGCAAGTTTCTTCCTTATCCTCATTGACTTTACTTTTAACGTCACCGTCACTGGCCGTGGCTCTTTTTTAGTGACGGCCTCGAATATCTCCTGACATCGAACATAAGTATACCACAAATACATTAACAATTAATTAAACTTTAAAACTATGATACCGAAATACGTCTTAGTTGGAACGTTGATATTTGGCGGGACTTTACTGTGAAGGTGGTCCAATAGTCAGTAGGATACTAAAAGGACCTTAGCAGGGAAGATAAAACAGATCTGTGAGGGATACCCCAAGGCGACTATTAAAAATTCCTTAATTTTTGAGTCTGGGATGTTTTAACGAGCACGCCCATTTGTTTTATAGGTATTTTTATTGACCTCACGCTTATCGTTTAAAGAACAACTCTTTTAAGCGTTAAACCGAAACTTCCGTATCGAGACCGTTTAATGTAAGTATTCCAAGCAAGCAACATAAGCAAACTTCTTATTGAAGCGACTTTGAGCGCGAGCACCCAACTAAATAAGTTTAAGTGATTTATTTATATGAGAAAAGTGTAAAAATGTAAAGGCAACGAGGCAAAGAACATCAATGACAAAGTAGGGGATGCCTTCACGACTTACCCCTTCAAACATAAAAAGGTTTTACAGCAAAAGTTTTAATCAGTATCCATCTGGATTACCATTGGTTCTCGCAAAAGACAAAATTGTATAATTTTATGATGTGTGGTTTGGATAGTCTTTCGTTTTGCCACTCACTTGAAGGTTTGTTGGTTAGAGTGCGAACTCTTTAGATTTTATGATAACGATTGATAAGGCTCCAAATTTGTCAAACATGATATCAGATGGTTTTAATATCCTCTAATGTTCTGCCTACCCCGTAGGGGATGCAGGCGTGAAATTATGTAGGTATGTAAGATGACTTTTCAGTCAACACGCACACCAGCACCCGCTAGGTATTTATTGTATTACGCTAATGCAACCATGCGTTGCGTAATGAATTCTTTAAATTTCGGAGAAGTTTACTCAGTAAATAATTAATATTTATTTTTTCTCTTCATGTACCTATGATCTTAAACTATCAAGTCCTGGAATTTTGAAAGTGACCCACCAGTCACCCTGTACAGGCAAAAGTTGGAATGTTTTGAATGCCCATCTTAAACGACTGGCCATATCACCCTGAATTACCCAATACTTATTTGGCTTCAAATATAACCTCTTTTGTGTCGAATAAGTTTAGTAAGAACCATAATAAGGTGTAAGGTTGTATTACAATGAGTTTTTCATTGTCATGGCATTTTCATCTTTAACTTATCACCACTGCTCTCACGACTTCCAAATATGAAAATTAAAGCGAGTTCCAATAGTAGCACCCAGGGACATTGAGCTTAAAAATGGAAGCATAAATCACCATCTTCGGTCCTAATTAATTCCTCCAGGCTCGACCGTGGGGTGTCGGGGGGTTATCTGAAAAACTTCTCCTGATTTAACCCGTTACTCGTATCTGTAATGGTCTGCTAGGTTTTTAGTTAAACGCTATGATGCAGTTTGAGATTTGAACTTGCAATTCAAATATTTTCGAAATTATTTTTCGCTTGGCCAGTATTTTTTTTCTACAAAGTATTTACAGCCTTTTTAGACCTTTTTGGCCTATGCGAACTGGCTAAAAAGTATAAGATAATAAAAAGATCCAATTGACAATTTTAAACTACATATACGTACGTAGAATTACTGAATTTTTATATAACATTATACATGGTCTAACAGATGTCACTAAAGCCATTGAAAATGGTTAAAAGAAAAGGCCGTGGTAATTTATATCGATACAAATTACCACGCCCTTCATCCCTTCATGTAAATCATGAAACTATTTGCAAGGGTAATACAATGTCGATACAAACATCATCATCATCATCATCCACAGCCTGTAGACGTCCACTCCTGGACATAAGCCTCTCCCAAAAGGGGGGGAAATGCCGTAATCGCCACGCTTGGCAGGCGGTTTGGCGATTGCAGTGTGGTGTTAATATACACAAAAGGACGCTGCTGCCCGTCCTCTGGTTTGTCCCTTAGTCGACTCTTACGACACCCACGGGAAGAGATGGGGTAGCGCTATTCTTAAGGCGACGCCACACGCCACATTGCCATTGCCACATATCGCCACGATACAAACGAGAGGCATTCAATGAAACCACATACTTTGTGCATCATTAGCAGCGACACAACAAAAATCAGATCAATATAGGTAATAGTTTAGTTACAGGAATGTTTTTTAGCTTTTGTTAGTTTAATTTAAACACCTTTGATCTTCCCGATTACCTATTTTTAGAGTAGATAAGTAGATCGTAAGTACTAAAGGCAGTTGTCATTCACTGCGAAATGTCAAAATTTCTGTCCAAATCTTGACAAAGGATGTTTACATTTTAACTTAATTATTAAGCTATTTAACTGCTTTGAAAAAAGGTTTTTTCATATACTTCTCGTAAACTATTTTTTAATACTTCCAGATTGACAGTAGGCACTTATAGTATATGTGGTTCCATTTAAAGCCTCTCGCTTATATCAACGTTGTTTAATATAATGTAGTTGATTAATTTACTTTAAAAAACTTAGTAAGTAAATAATCTTAAAGCTCTGCAATATAGTATGTATGTAAATATTGTTATGTACTTACAATACACTTACTGAAGTCAAACAATGTATGAGGGCGACGCAGGACTGGGCGATGACGACGCGACGACGAGTTGGAGAATCTTGGGGTGGCCTCTGTCCAGCAGCAGTCTCTCTCTCTCGGCTCACAATGATAATGACTTCTTTAAAGAACCTTGAGTACTGTCTAAAAGAAAATATTGTCGGATCGATAAAAGTGTCATTAAAGGTTAAATAGCTTTTCCCGACTAATATAGTTCTGGTTCCTTGAAGGAGTGAATATGTATTTCGTGAATAGACTTTAAACACCCCGTCTCGTTCGCCGAGAAAAGCTATAGTTCCGTTTAGACCTCCTTTTAGAGCCACTGTGTTAGGAAGTAATTCCCCTATATCTAGAATTACCAAAATCGTAAACGGTCACAGTTGTCTTACAGACTTACACAGTGACTCTAAAAGTAGATTCTCTGAATCTTTGCACAAACTTATCAAATGATTAATTAATTATCAAGTCTGTCATTTGATTTCTTCTCTTTTTTTTAAAATATGTGCACACAAAAATTATATGCATGCTGTGTTTACCTTTAAGTTATTGTCATACTATTTCAGTACCTTATGTCAAAATGTAATTATTAAGTAACAGTGTGAACGATTGATTGGTAAACCTGAATAATGAAAAATAAAAATCTTAAAATCACTTTCCTTTAGGGGACAAAAAATGGTCTAATATTAAGTTCCCAAACAAAGCAAAGCTTGCAATTTGGGAATAATGTAGCGAACAAAAGGAAACCTAGAAATACGTCCCACCCAAGTCCGAATCATTTCTAATTCTTGCTCACAGAATTAATATATTTTCTAGCAAAGTATTTATAATTCTTATGACAATTGCAATGCAAAATGTTGTAATGAAATTATAAAAAAGTGTCTTCAATAATAAAATGATTGCCACCTACCGCTTGTGTGATTGAAATCAATATACCAAATTGAAAGATGATCGATTCTTGTAACTACGGTTTGATTTAAAAAATTACAACCATTCTGATCTTTATGTCCAAGCAATAAGGTTTTAAATGTTTAAAGTATTTCAGTTACGGATGACTGCCTGTATCAGTTACTGTGTAAAATCATCTTTATGGTTAGTTGATTAAAGTCCAAAATACGTTGAGCAAGATTGAAAATATCACTCTCAAAAGCATTGTTGATGATAGTTATTATTTTCTATTAAAATTAAGTAAAAAACGCAGAATGATTCGTATTTTGCTTCTGTTACGAGAAGTTCCCATCGATATTTCGATAAGATGTCATTGGTTTTTATCTCCCATTTTTTTTAGGGTTCGTTGTCAAAATAGAAAAACCTTTACAAAGAGAGACTACACATACATACATAAAACATGATTTTTTACATATTTTTTTTTAAGAGAAATGATTTAGTATTATAATAAGTTGTAAGTAATAAACTTGAACTATAAAATTTCTATCTTAAAGATCTCCTCATGTCGTCACGAATACTTAGTTCTCACGACAATTTAAAGCATATAAAATTATTTTAAAGGGGAACATTCTATTCCACTAATATTTGAACATGAAAGTTTGTTAGAATATATGGATAGTTGATCTTTTACGCTAAAGCGGCTAGACGAAGCGGAATGAAGTTTGGCGTACAGGTAGGGCAAGACATAAATTATTTTCCGAAGTAGTCCGATAAAGATAATTGGAATATTTCCTCCATCTTCTTTATTTACATACTATGACACTATAAAAGATATCAATATAAAAATAAGTTTCACAACATAGACCGTTTCGGGCACAATAAAAAAGATATTGGAAAGAGAGGAGGAAGCTTTCATTTCCTTTTTTAAAATAAATCATTATCATTTAAGTATTCATTAATGGAGTAGTAGCATTTTTTATAAGGATTTCTATTTATGAAAACTTCGAGTAATTTTATGTTTTTTAGTAGGTAAATCTGGTGATCTATACATATAATAAAATGGTAGGAAAGTCAAAACTGTACATTGAATATTTTTTTAAAAGAATACTTGGGGTATGATCTACAATCGAAACAGAAACAAAAAATATAGTTTTTAGAATTTTTGTCTGTTTGTCTGTTTGTCTTTCCGGGATAAACTCAAAAAGTACTGCATGGATTTACTTCAAATTTGGCATGAAGATAGTTAAGAAGTTGGGTCAACATATAGGCTACATATTATCACGCTAGCAGTGTTATAATCGTAGGTGCGTTTGGTGCTGCATAGCGTTCACGCAGACGACGTCGCGGGCAGCAGCTAGTTTATTATAAATTTTAATACACATTACTTATGAACTAGAAGCATGTTGATTCGTTCGTGATATCGCAATGGTTAATTTATTGTTATGACGCAAAGAGTAGTTTGATCGAAGGTCTTGGCGTTTATTGAAAAAGTCAATGTATTTAAGTACAAATTTACAAATTTCGAGAATATACAAACAGGGAAGAATGAGTACCTATTTTTAGTTGTTGAACATTTTCTACATCTTTATTTTGTTTTTAATGCTAACCGAACTTAACCGAACCAGCTCGCTAAATTGGACCAAAGCTGCGAACTCAAATTTTGTTGAATCTTAACAAATAATGTATAAGAGCTACATTGATTAATTTTTAATGAAAACCTAGCCCATTCATTTTGTATGAACCATTTCATAAATTTATAAACTGCATTGGAAAAAAAACGGCTTAAATTACCAGTCTTATGCATGTATTTTTTCCTTTCAGTCAAAATCAAAAATATGCCAATTATTTGGACGCTCTTCAATGATGTGTCATAAAAGTTGACAACGAGTGTTATTGAAAAAAAAAACATTTAAATAATATACATATTATATTGAATTCAGGCTCAATCTTTACTTTTCTACGTCATTAAAAGGCATTGAACCAGGATCGATTTGTTAACAAAAAAATAAATAATCTAGCTAGGTTCTGTGCTCTTAATACGTAAGTTAAATAAATAAAAATATAAGAAAAAAAAGAGTAGAACAAGAAAATTACAAACTTAAACCCGAATGTGTAAAAATCACATCATTTTGTTTGAAATTTTTCTTTGCTATAATTAATGAACAAATATATTTATCGAACTACATATGAAAAGTAGTTCAGAAATTTGGCATGAACAGACAAATCTTTATATATATATAAAATTTAATTAAGTTAAGCCTCATTTTGTCTTCGAAGTATTCAGTAACAAAAACTACATAATCATCTATACATGGGCGTAGGAAATGTATATGTGGTGGAGGTAAATAGTTGTAATGCACATTGCAAAAACAGTTCCCCATCAAAACCTACATTTAAAAAAACCTGAACCGATCCATCTCTTTTCTGCAATTAAAAATTAAGGCTAGTCAACATTAATTTTTAATAAAAGTCCTTAATTAAAATAGTAATTGCGCTCAAGGATGTAATTGCATTTAAGGCATTCGGTAATACATATAAAAGTCGGCAATTTGATCCAAGTTGTCCACGGATATCCTAGCAACTGTCACTCAGATAACAATGTTGTCATAGTGTGGATATAGCCTTTTAAATATGCAATGTGAAAGTTATTAAGAGTACGAAAATTATAAAATGAAAATAATATTAACAATGAAATTGAAATTAGTTTAATAAACAAGTAAGATGTGTACGTCAGCTGAATAATAAATCAAACGAAAAGAGGTCGCGAAATTTAGAGTCTGTCAATACAAGCACATAAAAGACAAAAATATACTTTGTTATTTCTAACATTACTTAAATTTAAACAAGGATTATAGTACCCAAACCTTCATTATGGTTTGACTGAGATAGGATATCATTTTTGTTTTTCTATCATTAGATAAATATTTTTGTTTAATAATACTATTGATTTTGTGAGATCTGTTCTCAAACCACTACCTAGGCTTCATTGCTTGATCTTAGTTTTACCAAAGAAGAAGTTATACAAGTATTAATAATATCATACAAACTTTTCAAAACCAAAAAAGTAACTATACAATATTGTTTTAGTTTTCTACGAACAAAGAACGCAAGTATAAAGAAGGTTGTACAATTGACATATCCATACTAAGTCAACATCGAGTCATCACTGCATACACTTAAAACTCAGTAAAGGCAGGTGATCAAAGGAATTATCCGGCTAACTGTCCATATAAACAGACAAACGTACAGACAAACATACATAAAGCCAAGCACGCGACTTGGTTGATATAATTCAATCGCTAATTGTAATTGTAATGAAGTCTTGAGAAGTTTTAGAGGTGGCAACATATTGTATAACAAATACAATATGGTGTAATAAACCCGACCTGTCAACTTTTATTCATATGCGAGATAAATGACGCTTTTTCATCGAGATAAGTTAATTTATATCAAATATAGAAAGAAATATATTGCATTAACCAACCAACAAACATTTCTTTGTACCGTATAATATGACTTTCCTAGTATGAACTGGTACAGTTATTAATTTAACTTAAACTGTAGCACATCTCACTTAAATAAGAGGTTAATATTAACCTTATATGAATCAGAGTGTATGGTTTTCGTTTTCATTACATTGCTTTCTTCTTGAGAGGACGCTTGTTATCGCAGAATTAACAAAGTAGCTTAGTGATAATAGTATACGAAAATATAATGAAAAAATCCAATATACCATCCAAATGATTTCGATGGTCAATGAACAGGCCCCGGTAGTTCAGTTGGAAGAGTACCCGCCCGCAATGCGGGAGATATGGGTTCGAGTCCCAGCCGGGATCGATTTTATTTTGTTTTCATCTATAAAGTTATATTTAAGCAGTATAAATGCAAAATATAGCTTTTAAAAAAAAAGATGACCAACCGCGGAAACTGCCACCTAATCACTTTAAAAAAAATGTTGCGTAAACATTATTGCAGCGCCAAACTGTTTCACTATCTATTCTATTTTTTTAATGCAAACAAAAATGGACTTAGTGGTGGTCAGGCGGAGGCGTCTTCAATGGTACGTAATAATATAAGTACTATCGTCGTAACTTGTTCAGTTTTGATTCCATTTTTTCAATATTACTTCTATTTAAATACTCAAATTTTACCATGGCCACATCTATTCCTTCCTAACTCTACACAAAGTTTCGATGACCAGTGCCAACCATTGGTCGAATATCTCTATAATTGGTCAAAAAGCCTGAAAAAAACCCGACGATTTCCCGGATGTCAAAACTACCCACCGCGTTGCGATCCGTGAATATTTGCTTAATCAATTATAGCTTAAACTTAATGCCGATTTAAGCAAGTGTTGATGCTTGCAACTGTCATTTGGTTTTTGCGAACGGAAGTAATGTATCGAGGGAATTTGTTTGTGACTGGAAGAAAAAGGGAATCTGGAATTTTTTGAGCTCGTGTGGATCTGGAACGCTGCATGTGTATTGCAATGATCGGCGGTGATTTCAGGATCAAAGAGAGGTAAAACTTTTGGTACAGGTGTTCGTTGACGGAAAAAAACTATTTAAGGAAGCGTTAATTGACAAATAAGTAGGTACAACATTTGGTATAAGGATGTCGTTGACAAATTGAATTTCTTTAGTTCTGATTGCAAATTAAATTACTTTCTAATTCGCATAAAATTTTTTGTTTTGATTGAAATGAAAATGAAAAGAATTTTTTTTATTCATCATAAGACCATCTAATGGCCGCTTCATGACGTCACAATCATGTATTGGAACAAACCATGCAAAATATTACTATTTCAGCAGACTTGGTGACTTTTTGTCATCGAATATTTGGTGGTATCATTGAGAGTAAAGAATATGAGCCTGCTTTATGACTCACTTTGAGCAAGATTTTAAAAACAAGACATATTACCTTTCTAAATCATAAACAATTCTTATAATAAGAAATAAAAAAACCCTACCTTTTTTCTATAGCACTACATTACAGCATAGAGTAGCTGAGCCTTAATATCATTTGCCGAGCAAAACCGCTTTTTGCATTATTGGTGTAGGTATGCAAACTTTAAATTTAGTATATTGAGAGACTTTAAAAATCAATTGTTATTTTTCTTTGACAAAGTTGTAAATGAGAGTAACCCATATTACTAGCGTTTCGTATATCAAACGCAATTTTCCAAGTTTTCCGTACTACCAAAAATTGTTTTGAATTTTTCTTTGGAATTCTAGTACTTCCATTCTATGGTAAAAAAATAGTAGTGATCCGACGAAAAACGGATATCAGTAATAACTGGGTTAATTATAAATTTTAAAAATACTAATGAAAAAAAACTAAAAAACTTTTAAAAGTAAACCAATGAAATGTATTTGCGCTTGCTCACGTAGGTGAATTTTGCTAGCAGTGTCTGGGCTGGAAGTATGGTGCGTTTGAATACTTACCCGCCGCGCTACTAAAGGGCCATTTGCTGTCAAATATCCATAAAGGAAAACAAAAAACCTCAACATAAATCTTAGAGGTCAAGACTTAACTTTCATAATGCGAGCCTATTGAAAAGTATTTTTTGCAAACTATTTCTAAATATTTGAAAGGTTACATACGTATTTTCTGTACAGAAACTTTATTTATTAACCTCACTTCTGTCACAACAACTAATATTTTGAGTAAAATTAAAATCCAAACAGTTTTTTTAACCATACACCACAGACTCAATACAAGACTGGAGGCGTAGGCGACTCTTGCGCATATCGACCACAACCACAGACATACATCTTCATAGAAAACCCAAATGCATTTACTTCGCGTGTCCGAACCCCATGTTTGATCGTCGCCAGATTCAGTCCGCGCGTATGTCTGTTAGAAAATCGATTCCGTTCATAATAAACCATTTCATCGGTGGCATCGGTGTTTTTAAATCGGTTTGTATTTCCCATCACTAAATATCAGCTGCGACGTCAAAGTAGGTGTTAAAAAGTCGGCACGCTTGCTTTCAATACAAATGCTTACACTTACATTATCTATGTAGATGTATGTCTGTGAGCACAAAAATCCAGTTATATCTGATTAATTCGTTATGTCGATATGAATTATATTAGAGGCTTGTATAATTAAACGTTAACATTATAATAAATGTAATGTGATTCCAATATTATTATTTATGTCGGTTTAGTGGTCTGTGTTATTAAATTGTGTAGATAGTTAGTATTGTAGCCAATGAATTAGTTTGTATTAACTTTTGTGGCTGAAGTAATCAAGAAGAAATAAAAAGAACTGAAAGTTTGGATATACTAATAATGAGTGTATCTTTGATAAGAATTCAGGTCAATAAGGTCTAATTTGGAATTTTGTCTCTGTTTTGTTTCGTTAGGAATGGACCTAATGATTTATGAGAGAAGCATACGTCTCAGACAGTAAAAGTGAGCTAGCTCTACTATGTAGACGTATGCTCAGTTGGTTAGGAATATCAAAGTAGCCATGGAAAGTCGTAGAACCGCAGTAACTCCTGTGTGTATCAATCAATACAGAGTGACTGGTGCCAAATTTTAGATAATGAAGGAGAGCACTCTGAACTCGATTCTGATCATAATTATGTAATAAAAGTAGGTATTTCATTTTCCACCCGAAATCCCTATGAATGTATAAAGAGACCTCACTACACTTTTCCCGACGCGCTGCCTTAGTCAACACGCACATAGCAGTGTTCCCGCCACACTCAGACCACCAGCTGCTAAGTATCTAGGTATTGCATTACGCTTATGTAACCATGCGTTGCGTAATGAATTCTTTAACTTTCGGTTAAGTTTACTCAGTAAATAATTAATATTTATTATTTCTCTTCATGTATGATCTCAAACTGTCACGTCCTGGAATTTCGAAAATTACCCATCAGTCACCCTGTATTGCAGGTTAAGCATCGTGTAGCGCGGTCAGTACCAGGATGGGTGACGGCCGACTAAGTTCTTATATTATTTCCGTGCAATGGAGGGGACAGTTCCCAGATGCTGGAAACGCATATACAGTAGCCATTTCGGCGATCTGAAAATTCAGATATCCACCAAGCAGCACTAGGCCTGCTTGGTTGTAAACAGCCTTAACCTCCTCGTTACTCAGAGAAGAGACATATATCCTTTCATTGGTCATATCTCATTACAAAGAGTTGTATTGACTAAAGAAGTCAAAACTATTAAATGCCAGACTCACGCTAGGGACCCAAAGTATTACGATTTTCTATATTTCTTACCCGGCTATCATAAGTCCTGTAGAAATTAGGTTTGGGGACTACAAGGACGATGAATGTATACTGATTCCACCTGATTCGAGATCATGAGATCTACAGATCTATGAATCGTCTACGAATCGTCAAAATGTAAATTTACGATAAATCCGGTAAAAAAGAGTTTTCAAAAACTTGAGACAGTAAGCATATTCAACAAAAGGCTATATTTTTTCGACTGATCAAAATAAATACATATTTCCAGTTTTCACAACACATTTTACACAAACTTTTTTCCAGAACTTGTGTTTACTTAGGTAATTAGAGTTTTAGGTATAAAAGATAAAGAATAAAACTTACTTAAAATTTATAGACAAATTTGAAATTCCAAAAAATATTGGAACTAGAACCAATAGGTATGTTTTGATTTTTGACAATCGATATTAGTTCCTAAGACCTCTGGCATAGGGAACAAAGTTTTCACCACTACTACACAAGGAAAGTAGTAGGTATATACACAATCGAAGACGCTAAGTTTAGCCAGTTCAGCAGCATTATAGATTGAACTAGCTACGTACATCAATTTTGAGTCAATATCTATCTACCAAGCGACAACAGCCCAATAAAAAGTAACAATTGGAACTATTTTCACAAATCATTGTCAATTTGACAGCTAGCTATTTGTCAAACGTGCGTAGGCGCCGACGGCGATTCGCGGGAAATGACGAGTCTTATGTCAATTTTATCATGGACGTGTATTTGCTGATTTATGTACAGTCGACTAAGAAAGACTAAGAATGGCTGACTATATTTATGAGACACAGAAACAAAAAGCGGTTTAAAATCAATCGTTATAAAGTCGAATATGAAAAAATACAATTACTCAAATATAAATGACTAAACATGCCATTTCTCTATTTATCACATATACACCCTATGTTGGATTCAAACATGTGACTTCTAGGTTAATATGTATAATAATGTTAATCTGCCTTTCCTACTAGCGAAGATTGGCAATCTGCTCTGCATAACAAGCCCTGTCTCCTGCGAGGCGAAATAGCTCTTCAGCGCTCTCTACTCCAGTGTCTTCCCGAATGTTCCTGAGCCAATACTTCTTTAATTTTCCACTGACTTCCAAAAAAGGAGGAGGTTCTCAATTCGTCTGTATGTTTCTTTTTTTTTGTGTCTTTGTTATTACACGATATTTCAGACAATTATGAATTTATTTTGAAATTTTATATGATAGAGGATACTTCATAGTTGGTCCCATTTAAATTTCATCGAAATCGATTGGGTACTTTATTGCAAATTTCAAACTTTTGAAAAATATGTATGATTGTGTAGAATGTTTACGTTGATGATATTCTCAACTCAGCCAAAGTTTTGACGTGAAGTCGGTTTATTTTTTGATTATTCAAGAACTTTCTTATCGTAACTGTAGAAGGCCGTATTGTTCGTTTCTAAGAACATGTAATATCATTATATTACTACGTGCCTCAGGCCAGTTACAATCTTCACAAAAAAGGGATAAGGGCCAACTCTACTTTTACAAAAATCTTTTTAATCATCTGCTGTTGATTTATGTCCATTTGTCTTAATATTATCAAAATTTACATACGGATATGTGATCTTAATGGAAAGTGCTTCATCCTGAATGTAATCAATAGTTTAAGTTTCAAATATTGATTACACTCAGGATGAAGCAGCAAAAATGTTACAATTAGCCCCTGCTACATATTCCTACATATATAAGTACCTCAAAGCTAGCTTCTCCTTCGGCGACCTGAAAATTCTGGCATCCACCACCCAGAACTGGGCTAGCTTGGCTGATTATACCTCCTCGTCACCCACGGGGGAGACTCATAGCCCTAAATTGGGCTCATTACAAAGAGTTGTGATGATGAAGCTTCTCTTACAGTGACTATACAATATTCTGAAAGGTTTATTTCCTACACTGGCTTGTTTTGGAGTCAAACCTCGACATCCTTTAGAGGTCGTTACAATGTTGGATGATCCTGATTTTTGTAAAAATATTTTATAATGAACCAGTTTCCGCCTAAGCTCAGGTAAGGGCGTGGACACATGTCCACGGTGCGGTACCGTTTGCCGATTGCCAAGCAACGGTACGGTACCACCACCATGCCATGCATTACGCCGGTAAAAAAACAAATTCAAAGTTTCAATTCAATACAATGAGTGATGCGACCTGCGCAGCACGCTGTGCGCGGCGCTATAAAGCTTTGATCTGGTGATCATGACGCACAACGCTGCGGTATGCGCCGCAACGCAGCGTCACAACGCAGCATTTTGCATCCCTGCGGAGAGGTGATCAGTTGATTTTGCCGCAGCTACCAAGGTAGACGTGAACATGAACAATTTTTCTGTAATTTGAACCGTGACGCACACCGCACACCGCAGCGTTGAACCGGCAGTACACTTCCCTACTTCACCGCGCTTGCCCCTCGCCGCTGACGCATACTGCGACGGAACAAGAGAACATTCTCGACGTTTTTCATATGATTGAGTGTCCGGCAACGCATACCGCACACCGCAGCGTTGTGCGTCATGATCACCAAACCAAAGCTTGACACGGCATGGTGCCGTGCCGCGCATTCTGCAAGCGGCGGTGCCGTAGCACCACTATCAGTGGGACCAATAACAGTCATTAACAGATTTCGATTGAGGTCAAACACATAGGTGTAGTTTTTGTCAACAGAAGTGTGCATAAAAACCTTTTGGTCAACGAAATGTTCAAGTAGGTTATTTGCAATATGTTTTTAGCTAATAATCTTTTAGCATTGTCATTCCGCTTCATGTATTTATAATATTTCTTAACACACTCACAAACTTTAAACAATATTTCTCTTTATCTACTGTACAATAGCAGATAACTACCAAAATCGTGGCGGATTAGTAATCATGTCAATTTGTGTGTCCGTCTGCCTGTTACATGATACCTCGTAACCGCTGCTCCAACTATGATGGATCATCGCGATGAATCATAGGTTTCGGGCGCATCTCTTTCAAATTGGGTTTATTGGTTAGTATAAGTTTTTATGCGACCTTTGCTACTGTAAATTAAATAAGGTGTTTAAATAGAGGCAACCTTGAAGATATCGCTAATTATTTAGACAAAATATCAATTATGTGGGCTCATATAGATTATCATTTTTCGGTCGGTACGCATTGTATTAAGTATTAAGTTTATTTCTTTTTTATGTTCATTGACGACCACTATGGCGTTGGGGTAAACCTATCTGCCTCAGACGCCAGTGGTTGCGGGTTCGATACCCACACGGAACCAGAAAAAAAAAATGTTCCGTGTCTGGGTGTTTATCTATTTATATTCTAGGTTCCCCCCTAGTTCGCTGCATGGTATCCCATATCACAAGCTATGCTTACTTTGGGGCCATGTAGTTGTTGTGATTGTCTGGGGATTTTATTATTATTATTTATTTATTATTGTAATTAGTGTATTTAAAGTTTTCAGTATTAAAAGGGACAAAAACTGTGGTGAATATATTTTTTTCCATTCGTCTGGGAAAAATATTTTTGGCTACCAACCAGTGTGCCAAAGGAGGTTTTTTTATTTATTGGTGACTTTGTTTTTATTTATTCATTTGTCAACCACCTTTTTCTCCACCTCACCTGGTGAAAATTGAAGATGAAGTCAATGACAGCACACGGATTTAGGGAAGAACTAGATCTTTCTTCTGCAATAGATGTTTTGTTATTGTCTCTTAATTGATCAACACGATACATTCCAGAAATTAAGCTTGAGGGCTGTTGAGTTTCTTGCCACTCAGTCACTCAACAGATTGACTTTCCGAAGTGGTGGTAGATTCAGTTCATTTTTCAAATAGTTTGACTTTTTCCAAGTGTATTAAAATACCTACGAAATAAAGAATATTTTTGACTGTGAGCTACATTATTAAGTTATTTAAAAATGGAAAGTCTTATAGAACTCTAAATTTGAACCTACATCATCTTTAAACATTGAAGGCATATAAATCTAGCACGATACTTACCTTATAACAAACTACCCATTACAAAAGAATTATAACTCGCCTTATAGAATATAGTCATTCAATATGTTTCAATTCGATGACCATAATAGATGTGTGCTTGTTAGAAAGAGACAAGATTAATTGTCAATAGAATCGCTACATTGCTCGTGCAAATGTACAGACAGACAAACAGCAAAACAAACAAAATCACGACACGAACTCCTAATATAAGGGCTATAATTTTCGAATCTTCTGTCACACCTACTTATTGTAGGTTCAGGGTGTCTATTTAGGGTGATTTGCGAAATTTATTATCAGTGTTTTGATACTTGTTTTAAATTGGTGACTAATTTCTACATTTCTTAAAAAAAGTGGTATCATAAATGCTAGCTCTGAATGTAAAAATAGCGTCATCCTCAGTTATACGAATAAGGTTTAAAATTTTAACTGGTGTATTATGAAAATTGTTTTGCAAATTAATAAACATGGTATAAAAGAAATTCCTTATGAGTTGGTATGTAAAGTGTGTGAATGTGTATGACGAATGCTGTTTTGTGTTTATTGATAGTATACAGGGTGACTGGTGACAAGTTTGCAATACTGAAGGAGAGCACCCTGTACTCGATTCTGATTATAATTATGTAATAAAAGTAGGTACTTCATTTTTCACCAGAAATCCCTATGAATAAATAAAGAGGCCTTACTACACTTTTCCCGACGCGCTGCCTCAGTCAACACGCACAAAGCAGTGTTCCCGCCACACGCACACCACCACCTGCTAAGTATTTATTGTATTACGCCATACGTTGCGTAATAAATTCTTTAACTTTCGGAGAAGTTTACTCAGTAAAAAAATAATATTTATTTTTTCTCTTCATGTATGATCTTAAGTTACCTATCATGTCCTGGAATTTTGAAAGTGACCCACCAGTCACCCTGTATAATGGGTTAATTTAAGTTTTATTAATGTCATAATGTGATTATAAGTGACAATAAGGTTGAAAATAAAGCAAACGAACTTAGGCACGAACTTCCCAATGTATACTTTTTAAATAGCTAACTAAGAATATGCTTGACTGCTCTTTTTTCTCTATACATATAGTAAGATTAGCAGGTTGACGTAATTATCATTATTCTGGCACTTCTTTAACCAGTATTAGAAATGTAGCTAGATTATTAAAGCAAAAAAGGATTCTTTGGCTAATAAAAATACTTACATTCAAGAATTCGAGGTCAACGACCAAAACCATACTAAATAAACTTATAGATATATCACATGTAACCAGAATAAACCCCCTCGCAATATCGACTTGAAGGATTGTCTTCGTAGCTTGCACTAAATCAAACATTCGATAAAAAGGCAAATGTCGCCCGATTGCTTGACTCTCGCACTCTTGCACAGGATTTATGCGATACTGATAAATTAAGTGACGCTTGCGCAGTGAGTTATGTATGGCGATTTTGTATTGCGGGTTTTAGGTGAAGGATTATGTACAAACACTAACAAAGGGTCATAGAAACATGAATTGTTGTGAATTTGAATGTAAATGTCGGTTTTGTGCTGTTTTCGTCTACTGATTACTGGTATTTGTCTTTGTTGGGTTCAATTCGACACTATACTTTCTGATTTTAGGTGTCTCTACAGAGTGGAATTTTTGAATGCCCCTGGAGGGATAGTACTCTAAATAATAGAGATAGCTCATTTTATTCAAAAGAAACATTCCTTTATTTTAAAAAAGAAATTAAAATGCCACAAAGATTTTCGAAAATTCGCTCGCTTCACCCGGTAATCGAACCGACTAAAATCTGTAAAAATGACTCCCTGTAATTTTATTGCATCGATCGTCAATCACAAGATTGAAATGTCTCTAACATACTAGGTTAATTTAATGGAAGGAAAACCATGAAATCTTAATTTTTTGATTCTAGTCGGTTCGAATCCTGGGTGAAGCAAATTTTCAAAAAATCTTTGAATGCTGTTTTAATTATTTTCCAAAATAAAGGAATGTTTCTTTGGACTAAAATTTACTATCTATATTATTAAGAGTACTTTTTCTCCAAGCAGCATTCCACATTCCAAATTCCACCCTGTATATTAAATTACTTATTTTTAAAACTGATTTTGAAGCCTCTAAGTTAGACATCAGAGAAACTTAAAGTTAGAGAGGGCTATGACGAATATGGTCCATAATGAATGTCAAAAAGAGACTTTTTGACATTCAATCTTTTTAAAACAACTTATACATATTATGTTTAGTTTCATTTTTATTTAAAGATTCCGATGAAGCAGGATGTTTGAATCCTACAGAAGATTCCGTGTAACGATATTTATTCCGAAAAGTCGAACTAAGCGCTTTGGCAGTTCCTTTTTGATACGGGTCGCCAAGGTTTGGAATGAACTGCCTACGTCTATTTTCCCTGACCAGTATAGTCCTAGTACTTTTAAGCGTCGAGTGAATAGGTTTCTCGTGGATGGACGTGTACCACCTTAGTCTTCATGTTCACTTAACATCAGGTGGCATGGAAGACAAACGTCCCATCCATAATTTATAAAAAAAAAAACGAACTAACATGGCTGTGTAATTTTTTATACATGTAAGTAGTCTCAAAAATATTTACTCCTCCAATCTTGACATTCCATCTTCAAAGTATTGATCAAGCTTTAAGCAGTTAACTGTTTATGCCTCATCCAATATTTTATCTTGCTTCGCAAATGGTATCCTTTACTTATCAGTTTTCGCATTAAATCGTTTTAATCGCATCGCTAAATTAAGGACATACATTTATCCGTGTAAGACATTGGTCCTGCAGTGAAAGAAATTAGCTGCTCAATTAAAACCGAAATTCCAAAATGGATAAGACTGATGGAGTAAATATTTCGTTGGTTTAATTAATTGTACTGCGCATGAGTGTTTTTTTTAGTAAGAGGAATGTAAATTATAGTTTTTATTATTGTAGACGGGGCCCGCGTTTGAAGTTAATCTCACCTGATGGTTAGTAAAGAATATGACACACCATCATAAAATTCAACCACCATCATAAAATCTAACCACCAGAGCGGTTATATTTGGCTTTAGCTTTTACATACATGAAGGATGACCGCTAGCCAGTGAGGACGCTGCACAAAATATTATAGTATCTTAGGCGCGTGTACTGCTCTTAACGGGATAGTACCAGCAAGCGGAGGTAGTCGCTTTTTACGACATGCTTAACCAGTGAAGCCGACTCTACACGGACTAAACCATCATATTTTTACCATAAAATTTAAATGGCTATTCAACGCAAAACTATGGCAGAGTTGCCAATTTTGATAGAAATACACTTTTTTTTCGATTAACCAGTAAAAAAACTTAAACTTTGATCCATATAACTTCACGCCTGTATCCCTCATGGGGTAGGCAGAACACCAGACGTTATAAAAGTATCTGATGTCTCGTTTGACAGATTTGGAGGTATGATAATGATGTAGAGAGTCTTGCAGTGACAGGGGGTCAACCTATTGCCTAAAAAACAATTCTCCTATAAAACCTCTGTCCCTTAACTGACTTTTACAGTATGCTCGGGAAGAGAAGCAGCTGGCACATTCTATGTTTTTCTTTGTCTCCCAGTCCAGCATGGAAGTAACTGGACTTTGATCCAATGTTGTTTAAAAGCAAAATTACATATCAGTTCACTTTCATTACTTAAAACTGTGTTATATCGTAACGCTTACAAATGACTTCTGAGTAGTAAAGTGTTCGTGATATTTATGATCGCTCAAATCGAGTAAGCGATTGTAAGAATCGTTTCCGTGAAGAGAACGATTATCATCGATTTAATTGCGTCTCACGAGTAATCGAGAGCGAAATGTCTTCACGCCTTAATGCTTGTATTATAAACATTATATAAAATTATATTTGAGATTGTGTTTGTTTGTAAACTTATAATCGTATATGAATATGAATTCGAATCCGAAGTTTGCATGATTCATTAATTTAAATGATTACTTTTCTTACTTGTCACATCACATCTGAAAATAAATATAAAGAAAATTAAAATATTTATTCTTGGTTTTTAAGGTTCTACCATCAAAAACTCAGGTTAAATGGCAAAAGGAGCGCTAAACAAAGTCAAATCATCTAATAAAATGCGTGTCTTAAAAAACGACATCAACACCATATTTGTCACTTAGGTAACGCCACAATTAGATATGCCACAATTCCATGAATCATAAATATTCCACAACAATTGCTGTACTGAGGAAGAAAAATGCAATGGTTCTCAGTAGAACTCTAGTTAATTTCCTAATCTAAATATTGCTAGATAATATTGCTAATAGTAGACATCTTCGTTTATCCGAAAGATGGCAGGTTTGTGGCAGGTAGTAGGACCCACTAACGCCCAAATCTATATCGAACTTGCCTCCAAATGTAGACAACATTTTTTTAGTAACATATTAAAGTTGTATAACAAATGTTGTTGGGATTGATGTGGAGAGGCTGCCTGCAAGAGGTGATAAGCTAGTTAAAATTAAATTAATATAAAAATGCGAAGTATCAATGATAGTTATACCGAAATAAACATTTTATTCCGACATTTTAGTCTTTAATGCTGGACTGGGAGCGAAAGAAAAACATAGAGTGTGCCAGCTGCTTCTCTTCCCGGGCATACTGTAAAAGTCAGTTAAGGGACGGAGGTTTTTTTGACGTTTTTGTGGGCGATAGCCTGACTCCCTATCACTGCAAGTCTCTCTCCATCATTATAATGCCCCCAAATTTGTCAAACGTGACATCAGATGGTTTTATAGCCTCTGTTGTTCTGCCTACCCCATTAGGGATACAGGCGTGACGTTATGTATGTATGTATTTTAGTCGCACAGGGTAGCCCAATCGCACCTGGGGGTGTCTTAAAAGAGGACTAATCAGTAAGACCTCTTCAGAGTTCACCTGGCTTTAAAATCTGCCACCAATTAACACAAAATTTGGCAAATGGCAAAGTTTTCTGAAGAGTTAGTTCCCTTGTGCTTCAATCCTATCTTCTTTTAGTTACCGATAAAAATGTGAGATATTTTGATGATCGAAACAGATATCAGTAGCAGCTTTTATTAGAATGTATTGCATCGAATGAAATTGACAAGTAAACCCGAAAGTAAAACTAAGTAAGGTAATAAAGCACAGATTGTCAACAATATTTTTTCACACCTTTTAGTTTGGAATGTTTGATTATTCGATAAAAATCGCTTTTAACAAAAATTACTGGTTTCTGGTCTTAAAATAAATGTTAACATGTTTTTTCTCGTTGGAGCGAATGCTCCTACCAATTCCAATTTTAAATACTGACATAAATGTCTTGGATGTTATTTGGTACAGCTTAGGGCAAAGATTTTTCCAATAAAACGGCTTCGATGGCGTAGTGGACTACTCTAAACCTTCAATTTGCAGAGTTCGCTTCTCAACATGGGCCGTAGGCGTATTACAGTCTTGTAAGTAAGTTCTGTAAGTAAAGTTATAAAATACCTTCTAGTTAGCTTAAAAAACTGGTCTTTCTAGGAATCGAAAATCATCAGGTATTGCAATGATTCCATATATAAATTTATGTTCAGACGTTTACATTATTTTGTAATCCAACATCATATTAACTTACCTCCTACCGAGATAAGAAAAACATTGAACTTCCTCAATTAATACTGTTATAATTTCCGGACAAACTTGTTGAAAACAAAGATAAATCGATGTGAAGATCACGCGCATATAATGTGCCGGATTTTGTTTATTGATTTTTTTAATAAAGCCCATAAAAAAATTACAACCAAAAACTCTCCGTGTAGGGTCAGCATAAAATAGACCTACTGCCCATGGATAAAATGCCATGCAATCGTAAAAGCGACTAATCCGAGTGACCTTGCTTGATGGTAGAATCTCGTCAGGACTGGCTTGCAAACAACCTTCATATAAAATACACATACATACATAACGTCACTTCTGTATCTCTAATGGGGTAGGCAGAACACCAGAGGCTATAAAACCATCTGATGTCACGTTTGACAAATTTTGGGGCATTATAATGATGGAGAGAGACTTGCAGTGATAGGGAGTCAGGCTATCGCCCACAAAAATGTCAAAAAAAACCTGACTTTTACAGTAAGCCCGGGAAGAGAAGCAGCTGGCACATTCTATGTTTTTCTTTCGCTCCCAGTCCAGCATGGAAGGTACACTAATCTTCCGCCAAATATTACTTACCGTATTTTATGAAGAATTAGTTCTTTCCTAGGCCCGAGTGCTTTCCTCTTCGATCTCATCTTCACTTAACATCAGGTGAGATTGAGCTCAATACGGGTTTAGTATTTAATAAAAAATTAAATAGTTAAACAAAAATTGCCTCACAAAGGCTTTACTAGTCTTATTTAAAAAAAAAGCAATCAGATGTAAGGGTGCGTGTACACTATTGTGTGAAAGGCAACATAAAGGCGTGTGTCCACCCACGGTAGCCATCGGTCGCTGGATCGGGCCGCACGCAAGTTACTGTAGTGTTATGAAGTATAGAGAGGGATATCTCTGAATCAAAATGTTTAAGCAAGAAGGTAAATCAAGGAGCATTTTAAATGGTAATTTGCTATTAATACCATATGTTTGTTGTTAATGTATATTTTAATATTGAATATTTCCACCGACCATTATAAAAATGGATTTATAATTATTTTATTTTATGTCACCATTTATGCACATACTAGTTATAATTAATATATTTATAAACTAAGCAAAACTATAGGTACAAAGGTACAGCCTATTTCTTTAGAAAGCAGACCTGATATATGGAGAAATCAATAAAAATAACATAACAAAATAACATAACATACACAAAAAATATAACAAATTCACATCATTTGGTGATTTATTTTGTGTTGAACTTGAAAAATAATAACAGTGTGTGGTGGTAAATTATTCTTAATTCTATAAAAATACTTAAAATTGGAGAACCAACTGATATAATTAAACACTAGTTTTTCTTAAGATTTTTCCAAATTATTATTTATTTTTAACTAAACTTCTCAGTATTTTAAAAGCACACTGCAGTTTATACGAGAAAAGAAATATATACCAAAAGAAAATAACTATACAAGAGTAAGTCACCTTACTTTATAAAATATCTCCACGTGTTAAAATTGAGTCAATCGGAAATGTTTTAAATATCGAATAATGTTTAATTAAATAATTGGTATTTAAATTACAGTTGAAAACAAAACCATCTCCACACCAAGCAAACACTGACCACCACAGCGCAAGTAAACAAGTGTAACAAATAACTGAACATCCATTCAGCATTGTACGCCACAGTTTAAATAATAATTGAATCAATCCATACATGCCGTGATTAATAATATATTATTATGATAATAATAATACAAACTTTGATATATTACCTTCTTTGTACCATCGAACAGCTATTTATTGGTTTCCTAAGTAATGTAGGAGTAATGTGTATTTTTACAATAGTTAACATTTTGGTAGGATAAAGGAATATGTTCTATTTTGATTTATTAGAAGGTCAAAGACCTTGATAATTGACGTTGGTTAAAAAGGAGATGTTAATTTTTTGGTTGCTTGGTAGGCAATCTTTTCAATTCAATTCAAATACTTTATTGCCATTTGCAAAGAATGCATAAATATTAACATACAATTTACAAAATTACATGAAATTTGCAATTTGGGCGGCCTTATCATTTTAAATCTCTACTTAAGCAGAATTAAAAAATTACCTAAATTTCTACATTTGCTGACCACTGCAACATGACTACGTCTTTGAGAGTATCAGAACTTCTTCGATTGAAAGATAATAATACTTTTATGCTTGGTGGTAGGATCCCGTCAGGGTCCGACTGGCTAGCGACCACCCTTCATATACAATCTGCCGCCGAATATTACCGCCGCAGCGGTGATGTGTTTCGGCAATAATTTATGAAGAGCCAGTTCTTTTCTAAGCCCGTGTGCGTTCATCTTCGACCTCATCTTCACTTACCATCAGGGGAGATTGAGGTTAGTCTGAAAAAAATTAAAAGTGGCTTATATTGCTAGCGGGCTGGAAACAAAATATATATATTTTTTTGTTATTATACGACTTTTTCAGCAAAATAGTCTCTCTCCACTATTATAATGCCTCCAAATTTGTCAAACGTGACATCAGATGTTTTTATTACGTCTGGTGTTCTGCCTACCCCATACGGGATACAGGCGTGAAGTTGTGTATGTGTGTATGTATTTTTCAGCAAAATCTTTATTTTCTATTATAAGAGTATCCCACGTCTCATTTTTAATTTTGTATAGGCAGCTTAGGGTGTTTCCACACCAATCGATCGACAAAATAGTCGATATCGATCGATAGTTTTTACTAGGACAAAAAAACCGATCGTCGGGCGACCGACGGCTGCCCTCTACCACCCGTAAGAAGCTTTAGGGTAATGAACTATCTTTATTTAAAACTAGCCACCGCGCGCATTTTACCCGCGTAACTTTTGATCCCGTGGGAATTTCGGAATAGCCTATAACCTTCCTCAAGAGTTGGGCTATCAAATGCAAAAAGATTTTTTTAAATCCCACTTGTAGTTTCTGAGATTAGCGCGTTCAAACTAAAAAACAAACTCTTCAGCTTTATATATTAGCATAGATGTGACTCAATATGTGTTATTATTAGGCTATACCAATCATATATTCTGGCAACATTTAGCGATTACTTAATACCTACTAGTATTTTTTTATGTCGTAACATTGTTAACTTCTTTTAATCATGTAACATCCTATACCTTCAACATTCCAAATTAAAACTATTGTCTAGTCTATCATACCTCCATCAAAATATAAACGATTATCTACAACTGCTAAAGAAACCGTTGATAAAGAAATAAATTTCCTTTTTTCAAGATATTACCACAAAAACTATTATGAGCATTCAAACAGGCCATTATAAATTTCTTATAGACAAATAGAGGTACATATCACCATCTAAATGTTATAAATCAGTATACCATTCGACATAATTTAATCGAAACCTCTCGATTTTGGCCTCATAAATAACAGATTTTTACTTTAAATCTTGTAAAAAAAGAAGCCTTTAATATCCCGTATCGAATATAAATCACTATAAAGTGGCATTTTCTTCTTTGGTGGTATACGACTCATAGGCCTAAATAAAGTAAATTCAACCTTATTCTTTGAGATACACCCTTATTTTTTCTTTGATCGTTGAAGATGTTTCTTTGAAATTTGATGTCAAACGAAAAGATACTTTAACAAGTCTAATTTAGGATTGGTTTTTGCAGTGTTGTTTGCGGAGATTTCTCATATAAATCAATATTGCTGTAAACCCTTGATCTTTGATAGGTACTTATTGATACTGTGCCGAGGTGTTGCAACTCTGTCACACTAAATTAGGAGTATCAGATGTATGGGTACTGTGTTTTGGGTAATTTTAATTTGTTTTTGTCAAAAACTTGATTTACGTCGGATGGGAATGTTTGTTTTTCTTTGGTTGTTTTGAAGCTTTTTGGATATAAATAATCAATAACTATAATTATGAAAATATGATACAATAACTAGTCTTTTGAGTACACCTGTGTAAATTCCGATTTAGTGTCATGTCAGGAGGATTGATTGTCTATTATTGATGTTTACTTGAGGAATTGCCAAATTTTGGCTTGCTCTACCTGGCTTTTTCACATCTATCGTACTTAATAAACTTTCGCGTATAATTTAAAATAAAATAGTTAAGTTAATTCAACAGATTGTTCATTATTCATTCATCAGCCAGGACCGACCTAGTAAGCATTGGAAAATGGAGCAGGTGGATTATATATTAATAGTGTTAATTTCTATCAAATTAAATTTAACTTAAAATTTTTATCGTTTTTCGCATTCACGTCACTTTCAAAAGCATTCTTGTACATACATACATAACGTCACGCCTGTATCCTTAATGGGTCAGGCAGAACACCAGACGCTATAAAACCATCTGATGTCACGTTTCACAAATTTGGAGGTATTGTGATGATGGAGAGAAACTTGCAGTGATAGGGGGTCAGCCTATCGCCCACGAAAACGTCAACAAAACCTCCGTCCCTTAACTGACTTTTACAGTATGCCGGGGAAGAGAAGCAGCTGGCACATTTTATGTTTTTCTTTCGCTCCCAGTCTAGCATTCTTGTATCTTTGCTTAAAAGTGAGGGTGTTAGCATCAGGTTGCCTGTCAACCGTTTTGAAGTAATTCCGAAAATTCCTTCAAAGTTACAGACAGACATTTTATTTAATAAAATTTGGAGAGTTATAAGGGTGATACAACACCCATCGATTGATATCGATCGACGGTCGATCCATTGGTGAGGTTACACCCTAACATTTCCAATTTAGTCGCATATAACTATTGCCGAAGCGTTGAGGTTGAGGCTTGCGCACTGCACAAGTTTTACAGTAAAATAGCTACTGCGCAAGTCTTTTGATACAAAATCGTGCGCAGATTATATGCCAGGGCTTATATTGATGCCGCACTTAATTCAAAGTCCAGGCTATATATAGACATTTATCTCATGAATGACTGATCTATCGGTGGTCATTCTAACAATGGGTTAAAGTTAAACATAGGGTCTGAGTTGGTTTACCTTTTGATTTTTAATAAAAAAAATATTAATTGTATGAGTTAATCCATATAGCTTTTTATGCTCCTTTTACTTTATGCTTCTTCAGGAAATATCTGATCTGTCATAAGGTAATGACAGATTTCTGTCGAAAACTTGTCGACTTGGCACTTTTGGCAGTAACATGTAATGTTACTTGTTGGATTGAACTGGATTGTTGGCTTTACAACATAGGGCCTGGTGATATTTGTGTGATGAACAATATCATACTCCGTCTAGATATCGATGTTTGTATTGGTAATGATACAGTTTTATACGTCATATTTACGTTATACCTACCTTTACATTTTTTAAAGAAATTTAATATGGGCTTGATCATTTATTTTTTTTTAAATACAAAATTCTTTATTGTACATACCTTATTCAAATTGTATAATTTAGCTAACATTATAATTTAATGACAACATTTATGTGGAAACAGCCATCCTTTACTTTCCGTCCTAGTAAAATACTGTGGTACGGCAAAGTAATGATTCTCGTAGTAATTTAGGTACCTTTTACAAACTGCTCAATTCTTATTAACTTTTAACAATATCCTATTAATTTACAAACTATTAACAAAATTAAATTGAATTTTGTTTTGAAAATGGATTTACATACATACATACATAACTTCACGCCTGTATTCCTTACGGGGTAGGCAGAACACCAGAGGCTACGAAACCATCTGAGGTCTCGTTTGACAAATTTAGAGGTATTATAATGATGGAGAGAGACTATTGCACTGACAGGGGGTCAGCATATCGCCTGCAAAACTGTCAATAAAACCTCTGTCCCTTAACTGACTTTTACGGTATGCCCGGGAAGAGAAGCAGCTGGCACATTCTATGTTTTTCTTTTACTCCAAGTCCAGCATGGATTTATTTAAATGAAATCATTATTTTTATTCAACACTGTATACTTTTCCGATTCCCCAGGTTAAATTTGCGCTTCGCCAAATAATGATAAACTGAATTTTTTTTCATGTACCTGAAAGTTAGTGAAAATGGTGTCATAGATGAAAGCTCTTCATAAAACATTGCCGGAACATCGCCGGAGGTATTTGGCCGCAGATTTTATCAGGGGAACGCAGTAAAAGCTTAGTCAATCGTTTTTGTGGGTGATAGGCTGACCCCCTGTCACTGCAATAGTCTCTTTCCATCTTTATAATACCTCCAAATTTGTCAAACGTGACATCAGATGGTCTTTTAACCTCTGGTGTTCTGCCTACCCCATAAGGGATACAGGCGTGGCGTTATGTATGTATGTATGTAGCTTAGTCAAGTACCTACTTGATATTAAAAATATAAGATAGTTTATCTGTTTATCTTTTTAATTTACCTAAAAATCCAATGATTAATTCATTGGACTTTTTTTCTTTTCAACCTCTTGTTGAAAAGAAAAAAAGTCTTTTAGTTTTATAATATTTCTGTTTTGCATTTTATGAAACTTTAGATAGTTATTATGGTTATGTTAGTTATTTGTTAATTTCTGTTTTGTTTATAATTTACCATAATTTTGTATAATTTTCATTTTCTTTTTTCCTCTTGTCAACGCTATTAACTATATGTGGAAACTTGTAATGGGCCTTGAGCTTCCAACTCATGTCCTGCATGAGTTGCTATTTATTCATGTTTAAATTTACCACCTATCTGTGAGATTTCCTAAGATTCTTAAAATAAAAATAAAAAATAATCGACAATATTGTGAGAGCACTACACAACCTAAATTAAAAATTGTTTGATCTTGGCACTTCCTCTAATAAAAGTTGAATATATTAAAGGAAAACTTCTTTAAATTCCACAAAAACTAAGTAAAACCTATCATAACAAACAAAATTTTTATTTAAAATAATCTGCAATCAAACCCGTTTGTTTACCTTTTTGGAAGCTACGATGCAAAAGAGAAGCTGATACACAGTTTCCCTTGTCTTATAACACTCTACTTGCACTGTAACGAGGGTAAGAAAGAAAAAAGAAAGTGTTGTTCTGAACCGATATTAAATAAAATTGCTGAAAAAATACCATAATATGAATCACGATTGAAAAAATAAACTGAAATAGAACAAGATGTGTCATTGACATATCTCACTAAGTAGAGAACAAACAAGTGCGGCGAGTGATTAAACATTCGGTGTATGGACGTGGCTTAATTAGAGCTAGTGATGGGTTAAGTGATTGATATCTAATGTCGATGAATTTCCGATCGATCAAAAACTTGAGAAACTTCTAGTGGAAAGTTGAATACGTCGATAGTAAAGGGTATTGTTCGAGCGATCATTTTGGAGATGCTAATGGGGCTTAAATATCGATGATGGTTAATTTTATCCTCAGATTTTATAAGAATTTTTATAAATACAGCAATTAAAAATAGTCGGTATTTCATGTGTTCGTATCTTATAAAGTTATCTATACAAAGTAATTTTCATTGATGTTGATTGTAATTGAGGACTATAAGATTGTGCCCAAAACTCAATATTAGACACAAAACTACATTTTAAAGTCAAAGACATCGAATTGTTAGATTCTATACTTGTTTCAAACATTGAACTACAAAATAGTTTGCGATAATATCAGTATTCATGAACTCTGAATATTAAAACGTATCTCTATTGACATAAACAATATCGATAAGCTGCACCGTCTCAGATTCCAGCACATCCCTCAACCCCTTAATAGCTGTAACACCAGCGTCATTGAATATGGTCGTAATAGTAATTATTTTTAATTAATAATCAACACGGTATTACTGAGCACGAATTAATGAGGATGTTCAGATGTCGATGGCCCGGCGACTCTGTAGTTTTGTTATTCTGGAGTTATGCATTTGTGTGATTAGTTATTATTTGCATGGCCTACAGGTGTTTTCAATTATTGGAAGTAGACACCTTGGTGTAGAAGGTGTCAAGCCAGAACTACGGTGATTTTAGTAAAGTTTTGTCTAAAAACATTTAAACAGAGAATAAGTAGGAGTCTCGCTCAGTTTTTCGCAGTGTTATTCGAACTAGCTTTTTTTTTTAAGTATTTCCATTGTAAAGAGTACACAAGAAACTCAGAATGTATAATCAATGTCTAGAGATTAAAAAAGTACCTATATAATTAAGGTGATTAAGGTGATAACAGGTGTTCAGATCCTGTAGTTTAGATCCTGGATGCTAATCTTAGACTAACAACAAACGAAGGTGATGATTTTAAACACATACATACATAACTTCACACCTGTATCCCTAATGGGGTAGGCAGAACACCAGTGGCTATAAAACTATCTGATGTTACGTTTGACAAATTTGGAGGTTTTATTATGATGGAGAGAGACTATTGCAGTGACAAGGGGTCCGCCTATCGCCCACAAAAACACCAATAAAATCTCCGTCCCTTAACTGACTTTTACAGATCGCCCGGAAGAGAAGCAGCTGGCACATTCTTTGTTTTTCTTTTGCTCCCAGTCCAGCATGGAAGATGATTATAACTATATAATTTTTTAACTGACAACATGATATTTTCTACCTCAGTCATTCGGAATCATGGGATCTGTAAAGACAGTGAAAACTTCGAGTTAAAATTTAAAGTATACTTAATATAAACGATAAAACCAAAATTTAAAATATTATTAATCGTAAAAACCAAAGAGAATATCATCAAAAATTACATTAGAAATCTTAAGACAAAACTACATTTTAAAAACACTACCATAGATTTTTGTTACTGTGCATTAAATGCATTCCTCAAATCAAGTGATTCTGAATACAAAATCAGTAAGCAATTAAGACACGAAGCTCGTACAACTTAAAACAAAAAAATATTAAAAACGCATCCAAGTTTATTAAAACATTTTGCAAACAGAAAAACAGCATCGTCGATCAAAGTAAATCTGATTTAGAGGTCTCAGAGGTGCGTCGGCGCAGGTAGTAGTATAAATACGCATAATGTTTATATTTTCTGTTTTTTCGATCGTTAATTCCGATATAACGACAGATAATAACGATAACGATAAATATAACGATACGACATCGGCTATATGGGTGTTGAGACATGTTAGTGTGGATATTATAAAATGAATTTTTTGAAGTGATGTCGTCAAGTTTTTATCGATATTGTCTCGGGATAGTATCTTAGGTTTTGTGGTTTTTTGCATTTAAAACAAAGGAAAATGAGTCAAGATCAGCAATGCGCAATCTAAATTAATATTGTACCATCATAAATAGCATGGAAATATTATTTTGGGCATCGGATAATTTGAAAGCCTTTGAATTTAGGATTAAGCTTAAAATGCACTGAAAGAATAAACATAATGTTAAAATGTGTTTTTATTTACTAATTTAAGTATTGCCAAAACAATTTGAAATAATATCAAAAAGTAAAGATCTCAAATTATGTTTCAAATTAAAGCACACGCCAAAAGCTTTTTATTTAACTTTTATTAAGCTATTTTTCAACCCATGTTAAATATTTATATATAAATAACAATAAACACCTACGACCGTAGGCTCTTGACGAAATCTGTGCATTATTGTACATACAACAGTAATAAACATGAACATTTTCCAAAATTGGAGCGGAATCTTGTTATTTGCATATAATTTTTTATCACAGTTCTAAAACAACTTTATCTATTCTTATGGTACAATCAAAATAATGGCATATCTCCACAAAAACAACCCACCATCTTAATCTGAATTAGTACTAAACAATAAGTTACATTCAAAATCGAATACGCAGTGATGTCTCGATAAATATCGATAAAAATACGTTTTTTGCCCATAAAATCGAATTTACAATCATGTTTATTACTTGGAAAGGTTTTAAAATGGCGGCTCTGTTACTCAGAGGATCTTTATTTTTATTACTCCATTGGATTGATTTTCGTATTGATTTTGAGATCGTTTTCAAAATGGGTTTTTGATAAATATAAAGTTAAGATCAATAAAGGATGAATAATTGAATTTTTGGCTTTTAAGATTGCGCACTAATTAGTAAGCCGATATTAATTTTCAGATTTTTAAGTTGTATTGTTTAAAATTTTTTTTGTCCATTGTATAGTCCATACGATTGTTAGAATATATTTTATTGCTTTTAAAATAGGTTCATTTCTTAGACAAATATTAAATTAATAATATGATCCAACATACTAAGTATTTAGCCAATGCGGTTTATGCCCGTCTTCACTAAACTCTACTTAGCATAAGCTTACTTATGACACGCCTAAACTATGTCACACATACGAGGGTCAAACTGAAAGTTCTTAGAAAATCAAAAACTAAGCATTCTAGCAAGTTATTAGTTTTATTATAACTTTCAAAATAGCGTCCATTCACATCAATACATCGCTGCATTCGATGGAACCATTGAGAAAAGCACCTTGCCCACTCGGCCTTAGGGGTCTCTTCGACGGCGTTTTGAAACGCAGCCACTGCTTCTTCGGCGTCCATAAAATGTTTTCCTCGAAGTTTTTCTTTTATTTTCGGGAATAAATAAAAATCGCAGGGTGCGAGGTCGGGGCTATACGGCGGGTGACCCAGTAATTCCACGTCTGAGGTCGCCAAATAGTCGATCGTTTGCCTGGCGGTGTGCGACGAGGCATTGTCGTGATGAAGGAGGATCCTGCTGCGAGGTCGTTTCTCTCGAACTTTTTCCAAGACAAGTGGCAAACAGTTGTTAGTGTACCACTCTGCATTAACCGTTTTCTGATCCTCTAAGACAACTGTCGCGTAATGACCTGTCTTTCCGAAGAACGAGGCCACCATCTTTTTTCCAACACTTCGACCTCTCTTCACTTTAGTTGGCAACTCTTCGGAAGGAAACACCCACTGAGCAGACTGTCTTTTGGTTTCCGGATCATAACAGTAAATCCAGCTTTCGTCACCCGTTAGTATGTCGAACACAGCATTTGAGTCACCTCCGTTAAATTTTTGGATCATTTCTCGGCACCAATCAACACGGCGGAGTTTTTAAGCCTCGGTCAAATTATGCGGTATCCAGCGGGCACAAAGCTTCCTGACCGCTAAATGTTCATGGAGGATTTTGTGCACTTGACTCATACCTATGCCTAGACTTGTCCGAATCTGCTGATAGGTCACTCTTTTGTCAGTCTCTATCATACGCCGCACAACACTGATATTATCTTCATTCGTCGCTGTAGAAGGCCGTCCCTCACGCAAATCATCGGTGAGATTAGTTCGACCACGTTTGAATTCATTAAACCAGTTGTAAACTGTGGCACGAGATGGGGCTTCATCGTGAAAAGCCAATCGAAGTCTATCATAACTTTCTTGTTGACTTATATGACATCGAAAGTCATAAAAAATCATTGCACGAAAATTTTCTCGGCTTAAATTCATTCTGACGTGCACAGACAATTTTCAATTTGCCGCCAAATCGTAAAACAAATGACAAATGAATGAAATGAATACTCAATATTATTGGTAAAGAGTTCTATTTTCAAAATTTAAACTTATTTTTTTAATATAATGCTTTTAAGTTGCCAGTTCTAAAAACTTTCAGTTTGGCCCTCGTAATCATTCACGTACTCTGCATTGTCTTAAGCATTTAGGCATTGACCTAAGTTTAGTGCAACGGAATTTTTGTTCCTAAGCACGTCCTAGAGACTTAAGTATCATCTTAGGAGCTATCAAAGTTTAGTGCAGACGGGCATTAGTCATCTGTAATAAGTATGTGTTATAAAGATCACTCAGTGGAACGATGTCATATAATTTTTAGCTTTCTTAATTGCAATATAGAGTTACATATTAATATACCTACTAAAATATTAATATGTAACTCTATATTGCAATAATAGTGTTAGTCTTCTCTATATAGAGAAAACTAATACAAAGATACAGTTATTATACCCAAACCGACGCCCTACTTACTTAGACCTTCTCAGGAGTCAATTTAGCACCCGATATCCGAAATATTTCGATAAAGACGGCGCTACCACAAAGTTTACAATACTACCCATTAAGGCACGTCCACACTAAAGATTTATGTGTCGAAGGGGTGCAACTCCTAATGCACGGTTTAATATGTTTTTTGTTCGCAAATTTATCGCTAAAGGGGTTGATTAAGTTGAGAGTCTGTATGATCTTCGAAAATGAGGGACTTTATTCAAAATCAAGAAGTACCTTTTTGTGATGTTTCTCATACGTAAACAAAAAGTAGTCTTTAATGTGCTGTTAAAGTGTATATTTCGTTGTTGAACTTAGAGAAAGACAGTGACCAAACCTACGTCCCTTACGGCCAAACTCGGTTATAAGTAATTCACCTATATTTGGTTTGACCATGTCAACGACTGAGAAAAGTAGGTATTTAAAAATGTGAGGCTGTATGAAAGTATTTCCAATTCTTTTTCTGCGTTTTTTTTCTGCAATGCTCTGTCGTTATCGATAGAGCATCTTACCTCAAGTAAAGTACCTCAAGTAAGAGACACCTATTTACTCAACTAAAAGAACGAGGAACGGCTGACATTGGCAGCTTGTACCACACCTTGGTGACCCGTTCAAAAGAACGCATCGAAGCGTTTCGTTAGACTTAAGTTACAAACATACATAACTTCACGCCTGTATCCCTTACGGGGTAGGTAGAACACAAGAGGCCATTAAACCATCTGATGTCACGTTTGACAAATTTGGAGGCGTTAGCTATAGCAATGCCAGGAAGTCAGCCTATCGCACACAAAAAAACCTCCGATAAAACCCCTGTCCCTTAACTGACTTTTACAGTATGCCCGGGAAGGGAAACAGCTGGCACATTCTATGTTTTTCCTTTGCTCCCAGTTTCAGTAGATTCTTTGGAATATTTAGGAATCGACGTCCAGTTTGCGGGAAGTTGTCTGATGGTAACTTATTCAAAGCGAGTATTCGCGTATCTCCAAAACGTAAGCTCAAACTCAAGGTTGATGACGATGATAATTTAGTGACATTCACCAGCAGTAGGTTTTCGTCGTTTGTCATCTATTATGTTAAAGAAACCTGTGTCAGGTTCATACATTTAGGAACATGTTAACTAAAAAAAAATTTCAATCGCTTAAAAAGCATCCTAATTTCAGTAGAGAAGATGGTTGGAAACTATCACCGACATGGGACCCTATCCTGAAAAACATTAAATCTAACATCCAGCAAGCTGCACGACCTAAAACTCAAGATAATGTCAGCTCGTTTTGTGTCAATCCAGAACGCTACGCTCGAAGACTGAGAAACAGACGGATATGATGATGTATAACTTTTTCCATCTATCAATCCGACGCTTGACACCTCAGTTGGTCTGACACCACGGGGTCTGCAAAGACACCGAAACGTCGAGTTAAAATTTAAAATGTAAATATACGCGATAAATCCGGTTAAAAAGTGTTTTATTTAATGATAAAATGTTTTACTATCGATTTTGATAGGCTTCAGTTTCAAATTCTCTTTTTTAAAGTCTTTAAATCCTAAACAGATGGAGGACGATGAAGGTATACAACCAAACTCGAGCAGTGGAGAGCCAACTTAAAATTACTCGATTGGCCCTGGACAACTAATCCAAGACAGCGGTGCGGAGCACAGAACTTTCTCGACTCGCTTGTAAGCAATAATTGAAATCTATCCATTGCCGCACGGCCAGGTTTAATAAATGTGTACCTTGTTAATTTTGTATGTTTTTAAACATGTTGTACTCTTGAATAACTGTGAAATAAAAAATTACAATGCTACTAAAACTTGCAACCGACTCCATACTATACGAACATTCGTTAGCATACGATTCGATAAAGTTCTGTGTTCGCACCGCAGGTTCGTCTGGCAAGTGACCACCCTCCATATAAAATATGCAATCAAATATGGGTGCTCCGGCGGTGATGAGCCACTTTCTTCCTATTATCTTCGACCTCATCTTCGCTAATCTTCAAGTGGGTATAAAAATGTATAGAAAGAATCAGGCCAAATAAGTTCATGCGCCAATCAATTTGACTAGGAATCGAACTATGGCTCTCTTTCACATCACAGACGATTCCTCACACCATTGCTCTTTATGGACTGTCACTAAGTAATAAATAGAGTTAAAGGACATGTAAGAAATCGTAAGTCCTAATTAACACGACATAAAAGCAGATGACAAATCAACATTCATAAAAAAGTTCATTTACATTAGGTGAGGTGAACCCTGAAGGTACATTAATTAAAACCACGAAATATTCAATCAAGAATTTGGCAACATTTACGTGTAAGAACAAAATATCGATCTCGCAAACCTTCATTTTATTCGAAAAAGCAATTAAATTGTGCCATTTTAACTGCGACACGCTCTCTAATTTAGTGCTAGGAAGGGTTCATATAATTATTTTTAGGAATTCCTAATAGCTATCGGGAACACTGAGTATTCAGTACTTCTGTAAAATTAACGTTTTGGAGTTTGTGGTTCGTGAAATATTGCGTCGATATCTGCCGGCGAATTTGCGGTATTTGGTGAATCAATTTGAGCATTTTTATGTGAAATTTGTTACATCATAGATATGACATTAATTGATGTTTGAAAAACATTTATTTGAGAAATGAATTACAGGAAATGTATAGTATAGTATGGCTACAACGGTATAATGTTGTGCCATTTTGGCTACTGTGTGTATCTTCAATTTGATTTGATTTATTTTATTAAGTTTTGTTATAATTTATTCAATGTAACTAGTTAAGCAACGTTCGATGACTAAGATGCATTGAACTCAACTCTTCCGTGCTTGAGACTGATCCCACAAACTCGGACGTCCATCAGCCAGGGTAGGTTGCGCAAAAACAAATTTCTATAGAAAAATTACCATTTAATTTCAAAGTAGTAGTATTTTATAAAAATTCAAATTGATATTTCAAAATTGGTAGTTCCAAACATAAATAAAGTATTTACTAGTAAAGACAGTGGTGTAGTGGTGCAGTGGTCTAGACCACGGTCTAGACGCTACTATGCCAATCATGACGTCGCGGGTTCGATAAGTTCGATTGCCGCACGGAACAATATTTGCGTCTGGGCGTTCATATATTTATAAACGTAGTTATTTTCTAGGTCCGCTACATGGTATACTTTTAGGCCATGTAGTTGGTGAGAATTTGTGGGGATTTTATTTTATTGATTTTATTCATGTTTTGGCGGGGAAATGCCGTAATCGCCACGCTTGGCAGGCGGGTTGGTAGGGAAAGTCAAAGTCAAAGTCTGGTCAAAGTCGCCGATAAACGCTGGATAAGGGTGACCTTGGGGAGGCCTATGTCCAGCAGTGGACGTCTACAGGCTGTGGATGATGATGATTTTATTCATCTGCACAGGTGATTTCGCTGACTAAACCTACGATTCACATTTAACCACTTACTGATGGTAAGTTCAGGTGCGTTTGATGATGGCAGTACACAGAAAGGAACTAGTTCTTCAAAAATATTGCAGATTCAGTTGAATCGAAATAATCAAAGAATGCAGAGCATTAAAAAAACCGACTTCACGTCACAACTTTGGCTGAGTTATAAAGTCATCAACGTAAACATTCTCCGAAATCATACATATTCTTTCAAAAATTTGAAATTTTTAATGAAATACTCAACTGATTTCGATGAAATTTATATGGGACCAACTATGATATATTTATTATTCATAATGCTCGAAATATCGTATAAGAAAAAAACATACAGACGAATTAAGAACATCGTCATTTTTGGGAAGTTGGTACAAAAAACATGGCTGCTTGTAAAATGAACCCTGAAGGTCCTATCATTACACTCGGATCATTCGCCCTTTATGATACCGTTTTCCAGGAGTAGAAGGGCTGTTCTACGCCAACCCTACGTCATTCTTGCTGCTTTCATCAATAAAGTGGATAGGCACTGAGACGTACCATATCAAATATCTTGTGATACTTTATAACATTTAATAAGTTCGTAAAATCCTGTTATGAAAACAATGTTTAATGACGGTTCGGGATACTTGGTATCATAATAATTCCTTTCTTCTTTACATACATATATACATACATAACTTCACGCCTGTATCCCGTATGGGGTAGGCAGAACACTAGAGGTAATAAAACCATCTGATGTCAAGTTTGACAAATTTGGAGGCATTATAATAGTGGAGAGAGACTATTGCAGTGACAGGGGGTCAGCCTATCGCCCACAAAAAGGCCTCCCATAACGCCTCGATCCCTTAACTGACTTTTACAGTATGCCCAGGAAGAGAAGCAGCTGGCACATTCTATGTTTTTGTTTCGCTCCCAGTCCAGCATGGAAGCAAATATCCTTTCTTCTTTATTGATTAAATTTATAAATTCAGAATATATAAAAGAAAAATATGACTTCAAAAAACGATAACTCCAAAGTAAGAACTCAAACAAAAGTACCATTACAACAAAACAAAATAACAACAGATCGAAAACCATTTAAACAGTGTCTCCAAACATTAAACTTATTACCATAAGGTATTCCTGTTCCCAAACTCTGTGTTACCAAACACAATATTTCACCACTTCTTGACTGCTAATAGCCGAGTGGATTTTCTACCATCGGGGATGCAAAGTCGTTATGTATAATTTTCTTAGTAATAAACAGACGATAAATATTGGAACCCCTTTTATTTATAAGTTTAAGGGTTTGGGAATACTGGGCAGACAAATTAACAGGGCATAGGTATGAGGATATAAATTGAGTTTGGTATGCTTTATGTCTTTGAAGTAATTCGGTTTTAATTTAAGTATTTCGTTAATTATAGCTGATTGCGATTTTCATAGAAAAACCTGAAGTTAATTTAACGTTTGACATTGTGTAAATTCTATCACAGGAAAAATACTACACACTCAGGAAACCCAATATGATCATTTACTAAATTTCTGTAGCTTTTTTCAGTAGTATAAAGCAAAAGCAATATATCTGGTGAGATAATAGTAAATAAATAAATAAATAATAAATAATATGGATGCCCACGATACAGGTTCTTCCTAGTGTGGGATCCACAGTCCATGCATTCTGTATTGTTACAATAAATTAGTTACGTATAAATTGGTTAAGTCTGCTATTAACAATTATGATATAATTTATGAAACAAAGTATTATTCTCATCTTTTTAGTCGTTAAGTCTAAATGTAACAATTTAAAGTTTAAATAAAGAATTTGAATTTGAATAAATAAATATTTCTGACACTCACACAACATTAATGCAATACAATAATAATGCGCATTTAGTGACCAAAAATGATTTTTTAAATCGTCTGAGACTGTGGCAGAGGTTGATAAAGTCCCAGTTCAAAGGGTTATTTTAAAATATTTTGTATTAACTGTTAAGAAGGAAAAGCGTATTTCTATTCTGCTTCTCGCCATTTTAAATTGCTACGTATGTTTCTTAGGGCGTTCTTAGATTCTATATATTTATATAGATCTTAGATTTATGTGAAGCTTGACTGTTTTATAAAATTTACTTACTTTTAGAATATTTTTATTTGTGCTATAAAAATAATAAACCTTATTGTGGTTCTGAAGCATGTTAAATAACGCATTTTACAAAGACAATTTTTACCTTAATGTACCCAAATACCTGCAAACAAAGTCTCAAATACCTCGTACAATTTGAGAAGCTATCATTTAAAAATAAAATAGTAATAACATTTATTTCAACATAACTTCAGCCTTTATCTATTACTTTAAAAAAAAAAAAAGTTTAGGAAAGTAATCTTATATCGCTTTCGATCACAAGTTGGAATAAAGACATAAAATTTTATGATTCGTCGAATCGGGCTCAGATTTTTAATAGTTTCATCCAAAAAAACTCGTTTAAATTTCGATGAAATCATGTTAAAAGTGATGCACGTACTTTGTACCATTTCTTCTAAGAATTTGTTTTTGGACACAACTTGAATATAGAGAGGCGATTATTGATCAACTTGAATAGCTACTTATTTTGTTGACATTGATTTTGAATAACTCAATCAACATATTTATATTCCACCTTACATGTAAAGTGGTATTAATTTTTTTTTAATCGAGTATCAATGTTTCAATTGAGTTAAAATCATGTACTTTGTATAAGATATAGCTGTTGATCCTGGAATGGGAGTACTGGCGAGAGAAAAAGGTGCTATCTTTTTTTCGGAAGATTTTTAGATTTTAGAGATTATTTCGTTAGGAAGATAGTTGGAGAGTTCTTGCCACAAACTTATCATTCATGAACTACCTTCTAAGGTGAAATTAAAGCCCCTGGATAAGTGTGTCGTAAATACTGACTAATCCGAGTGACCTTCGCTTGGTGGTAAGATCCCATTAGAGTTCGTCTGGATAGCGACCATCAATCACATAAAATCTGCCGCCAAATATTACCTCTCAGTCAGTTATCCGTTCTGGCAATGTTTTATGAAGACCCAGTTCCTTCTTCAACCTCAATTGTTATCTTCAACCTCACCTTCACCTGCCATCAAGCAAAACGCGGCTAAGTCACTGATAAAAAAAATAGTGCTCCTAATAAACAACTATCAAAGCGTTGGAAGGGGATGGTTTTATTGCACCTAGGACAATGTGGTCAGGGTTCCGCAGGGCTCCGAAAGATGTGACCATTTCACTAGGACACTGCTCTAGCGTTTTTGACTGTTCTGATGGGATCCCCACTAAACGCCTGAAAGACTTCTGAGAAAGATGATATTTGCATCATATTTCCTGATAATATGGTTTAGGTGTGAAGTTATGTATGTATGTATTTGTTCTGAACCTAACAGCCTTGAGTCAAGAAAAATTCCAAGAAACTTGGTCTCATGAAAACTATGTGATTGGATGTCTACATTCAAAATCAGCCACAATTTCAGTTTTTCTGTAACACGTAAATTTACTTGTAACTAGAATTGAAAATGAAAGTGCTGATTTAAGCTCTTAACTCTGTAAGCGAAATTTAAAAAATCTTTTACGTTCATCTCATTAACATTATTTTATCTTGACCATTAAAGTGTTTCGATATTTCTATTTTCTTTACTAATTAGAACCTCCAAAATTCAAAACAAGTAATCATCGATCTTGATCGAAAGTTTCGGAGAATCGATATTGATCTCAAACCTCGATTAGTTTATACCAAAGTGTGTTTTTGTGTATAAGGAGTAAATTTTGATTTTGTGTTTATTAAGTTATTCTCCCTTTTACTCTGTAATGTTCACGATCAAATGAAATATATGTTAAAGCAGACTATGACGACCACTATGGCGTTGGGGTAAACCTATCTGCCTCAGACGCCAGAGGTTGCGAGTTCGATCACCGCACGGAAACAGAAAAAAAAAAAGTTCCGTGTCTCGGTGTTTATCTATTTATGTATTTATATTCTAGGTTCCCCCCTAGTTCGCTATATGGTATCCTATAACACAAGCTACGCTTACTTTGGGGCCATGTAGTTTGTGTGATTGTCTGGGGATTTTATTTATTTTATTATTTATTATATCATGTTCAATTATGTGTTACATTATTATTCGATGTTTCGGTGTCTTTGAAGACATCTTAGCCACAAGTGTCTGAAGTCGAAAACTATTTTATTTAGAGCAGTCACGCACGAGATCCGATTCTTAACAGGTCTGAATTCGAGGTATTCAGAATTGAGATTTTTTTACAAAATGAAGGATGACGGATGCCTGATGTAGAGCGTAAGCTGCCACAGGAATAAGTCTTCGGCTACACCGGACCCCCAAACGAAACATCCACTGAAGAAAAAAGCTTGTGGCAATTTATAAAACCTCCGTGTTTCGCTATGGTCCAGTAGACAGTTGATAAACGATAGGTTGCAGGTAACGTCCCCATGTTATTCCAAGATCTTCTGGTATTAAATTAGTTTAGATTACATATTGATAATGTAAGTCGCAACTTCATCGCATTACTTTATGTACCTTGATGTTTCTATAAGTCGCAACAGTCATGGTCATGGGAAGGAAATATGTATTTTTATCCCTTCTTAGACTATCAATGTGTAGATACGTATTGCAAAAGTCAAAAATCAATTTCATTTACAGCAAAAAAAGGTTTAAGACAAACTCTGTATAGGAAATATAATTTCGAGTTTTAATGTCTTTTGTTTCAAACTGTTAGCGAATATCTATTGTATTGAATGAAATGCTCTTTCGAATACAAAAAATAGTTTTTGTGATCTAACTCCTTTCCGAAATTACCTCGTTCTAACATCATTTTTAACTAATATTGTCTCAAGTTTTCACGATTAATAATTTAAAAATAAAACACATTTTCTTTTTAACGTGCGACCAATGGGTCTGCAAAGATACCGAAACGAGTTGAAATGTACACGCGATAAATCCGAGTAAAAAGTGTTATAATTTTTAGATCAATATGTATAAGTGTAAATAAACAATTTATAATAGTGATCGCTACTTTAAGTGTCGGCAATTTTATTTTTAGTTCCAGATATATCAAATGCTAAAGAAGAAAAATTCAATGACGTAAACAACGAGGTGACTCAAAAACATTTAAAATTAGCGATAACTTTACATATAAACAACCATTAAACTCATCTTGATATCAAGGTTAATCAAATAATTCAAGATGGCGGTATTCTTTAATAAAATGGCTGACTAATAATGTCAACAAGTTCGGGTCGGGTTGTCTTTTATAAATCAAGTAAATTCGTATTTTATGAAAGTAGAGATTTTATAAAGTGCTTGCTTCTTAGAACGTGGATATAATATGATGCGTGCATGTGTACTGGTGCTTGGAAAAAGGTTTCAAGCTGTCTTACCTGTGTAAGCTATCGAAATATAGGGCCAAATATTTAGTAAACTGAAATTAGATTAATTCACTGGTTATGACTAAATATCTATTTTAATCATATTTATTGTAATGAAATTATCAGAAATACCTAAATAAAAAATAAATCCCCAGACAATCACAACAACTACATGGCCCAAAAGTAATCATAGCTTGTGATATGAGATACCATGTAGCGAATAGGATCCTAGAATATAAATACATATATAGATAAATATTCTTTTTTGTTCCGTGCGGGAATTAAATCTGTGCCCTCACGATTAGCACAGTAGCGTCGAGACCACTGCACCTCGGAAACCGTTTTCATATTGTGTGCCAGAACGAGATCAAGTTTTAAGATGACAATTTTATTTTTGATATAATATAGAGCTATCAAGTACTTATTAAAATATTTTTGGTAACCTATCCACATATAACCTTACTCACGTCGTAAAATATTTACAATGACGTAAAAAATACACGAGCCTTTAGGGACTGCATTTTCTTCTTAAATTCTTTAATTCAAATAAGGTTATGATTAGCTAAATTTTCAATTCATATTTTATAAATGGCAAAATTTAAACTCTATTTCAGATTTAGATGCTCGCTCGGGGTTTTTCTAGGCGCAGAGGCTATCTACTGCCCCGTACAGAGAGGCAAGGCAATGCGGCAAGTGTGATGAGTATCTTTTCGCCCGGTAAAACTCGGGGAGGCCTTTTTCAATTAGACATAATGGATGAATATATTTTTATATAAGGTATCGATTATTTTCATGTAGATATTTAATTTAATTTAATCATTTGATTTAAAAATATCAGGAAACACTTTTCACTACATCTGTACAATCCACAAACACGTCTCAAGATGCCGCCGATAACCAAAGGCGAGTGTCCACCGGTGTTACTGTAAAATTGGAAACTGGCCACTTTACGATGTGTCGTGTCACTGCGCAACAACCGGGCGTTCCTAGAACTAGCCGGTTGGACGTGAGACTGACTGGCGGCGTCTTACTCAGTAAGATTTACGGTCAAAATCAAAACAAGATTTGTATACTTATATTGTGTATTTACATTTGAATATACCTATAATTGATAAAAGTATAGATATAAGATATATATGAAATGAAAAAGCAAAATGATTTTTTTCTTTACTTTGTAAGAGCTATTGTGATTATTATTTTTTATTATTGTGACTGTGATGTTTTGTCCACATAAGCAGGGAAAAGCACTTCATCGAAAGACTGGTGGTGCAGGGTCATGTAGAGGGCAAGAGATGTCACCAAATCTATGGACAGATCTAATAAAATGCACCATGGCAGAATGTTCTCACAACGCAGCAAACTCTGTCAAGAGTGTGCCACTGAGAAGAAGTGTGACTATTTCTATCTGAAGGTTGCCCTGTGACATGAGAAGTAAAACTTCTAGCAATGGAAATACATTCATGTAAGAGAATCAAAATGATGTGACCTTATAATTAAAAGACGATCTCTTTCACGCATACTTTTGAAATAAATGAGGCCTAAGCCTTTTTAGTCTCGTTTTTTTTTAAACCAGAATCATAATGGATTTATAGACTGTAGGGCTTCTGTTTTATGCTCTGAAACAAACTCGAGCTATGAAATCATTTTATGGCAAGCACCTAGGTTATAATGATATAATTAATTTATTCGATAGTGAAAGACCAAATACAGCCCCCGTAGCGAAGTGGATGAATTTCTGGCCGTTTTGTAGCGGGCTCAATTCTATTCGGAAAACATTTGTGAGATCTGCAGAACTTTTATGAATCTGTGTGTTTTTCGATACACATTTCGATCTTATATTTACCAAGAAAGATATTTCATTATTGTATACTTTAGTAGTTTCCTTATTACAAAGAGTTTTTTAAAAAAACTACCTTTTTCAGTATGGTCGAACCGGAACTAAATGGATGTTAAAATATATTTTTTGCATTTTTATAGTTGAAACTTGTGTTGCTATTAGGATGAATTCAGATTATGTCAAAAACCTCATTGAAATGATAAAATTTGCTATGAAAATTATGGATCTAATAGAATGTACCTACTACCAAACGAAAGTGTAAAGAGACTGTTTTCATAATATGCTTTTGATAGTAGTGACTTTGATCATTTAATTAATTAAATTATTAGTTGTGAAATTGCCAAATGAATCTAGTTAAAATATTAATATTTAAGTGGTCGCTAACTATGGGCCTTATAAACAAGCTTAGAGTCGCTCAACGGGCAATGGAAAAGGCCATGCTCGGAGTTTCCCTGTGGGATCATATCAGGAATGAGGAGATAGCCGAGGGACCGAGCGACGTGTAAGACTTTGGGGGAGCCCTATGTCCAGCAGTGGACGTCTACAGGCTGTGGATGATGATGATGATGATGAAAATATTTAATTTTTACAATAAATTACGTAGTATTATTCATAAATATTGACTTATAATTTATTCTTTATCGCATTTACTTATAGGCACAATATCTACACATTAATTCAATATTTTGAATATTCGAAGCTTAAGAGATTCCAGAACCGGTAAAATTTTAAATTTTACAAGACTAAGATCGCTGTGGATGTCGCCAAATATAAATAAAACTACTTCTACGTACAGAGTACCTTAGTGCACCCTGGAGTATACTCGAGTCGATTAAGTAGGCACCTAGCAAATTCCACCATTAAAGTCACCATTATTTTATAAACAACCTCGTTTTCAAAGTACCTGCAAGCATCTTCGTCTTTTTTTATTTCTAACAATCACAGCAAATTGTCTAATCCAAATTTAGTTTCTGAAAGAATTTGTGCTGTAGATACTAGGCAATGGGTAAATATATTAAGAGAGATATAAATATAGGTAATGAATTTAAAAATATTGGAAATAAATATAATTCAAGAAACTGAAAGTTCAAGTTAATGTTAAATCCACAAGGAATCGAACCCAGGACCTTCTGGCATAGAAGATAATGTATGTATACCTATTACCACCACACCAGCCAGTCGTCTTTGATTAAAATCCATTTATAGATAGAAAACTTTTTTGTCAAACTTAAATATAATTTGCATAAAACCTACAAAGCACTAAATCTACTTGGTTAACCAATAAAAAAAAACAAAGAAAAACATATTTAAACCTCATTTCTAAAAAGAATTAATATTTAAAAAAAAGTAAAGAGAAATGAAATACAACCTCTTTAAAACAAAACATATTAACACTTCATACAAACACAAGCCCGGTTTCATTATAACACATTAACCACCGATTAACCAGAACTACTAATTAAAACCCGTCCAAGCCTCTCAGATCTTGTTGAACTCTTAAACAGTGGTTTGATCACCTTTCCATTAGATAACAATCAGATAAACGACATTTAAAAATTACACAGATCCAATCGACATGGCTATCGATGAAGTAATAAATTTGAATTTAAAACAGGACGAGTTTAACCAGAATTTTAATATACATCGATAAATATTTAGAGAATGTTATCGTATTGATTTATTTAATCTTGTTATTTAAAAGCCCACGCAGATACATTAATTCGTTTTATTAGTTTTTAGAAAAAGAAGCAGAACGATATTTTACATTTTTATTTTGGTATGTAATTTAGATTTTATAAGTCAAAAATTACGTAGTAGACCTAGGATAAACGTTTTCAAACAGTAATGCAACATCTGAGTGTGACTGATCGAACTTTAAAAACCGAAGCTATCCTGGTGAACGCATCTCTTTTTAATGAGCCCACTGCAGCGCTATGAGTCTCCCCTGGGTGACGAGAAGCTTAAGGCCGTAATCCACCAAGTTGGTCCAGTACTGGTTGATATGGATATCTGGGTCTAGTTGCTATAATAGTACTGTCTTGTTCCACTGTTTACTTCAAAACAAAAGCCTTTTAATGGTTTATTTTATAGCTACATTTTTGGTGTATCAATCTCCAATTTTCAAAATCCAATTTTTATGATCAGTGCTATTGAAATATTGTGATGAGGTTATTACTTAGGCTTCTGTCTGCGCTTGTGAACACTTGGAAATGTAATTTATCACAACTAAGTTTTTAAATTATGAAAATTTTTTTGCTTGACGACAGTCGATACCTGTTACTATGGATGTAATTAAATCTCGTTATATTTATTATTCGATAATAAGACAACATTATTATTCACAAACTACGTACGCGTTTAAAATTCAATCTGTACTTTCGATCATTATCTGTAATAAGATTTAAAAGTCAAACCTATTTAACATCTGACACAGTTTAAGCAACCTCTGCATGTTTTCAATCAATGAAAGTTCAACATCAAATTAAGATAGGTATGAGAAGCATTGATTCAAAAATGGAATTCTTAATTCTCCATTTAAAAACTTAAACTGCCTTATTCCAAAACAAAGTTTAAATGTAGACCAGGTTTAAACCAGGTTTGGTCTATATTTAAACTATGTACTAAAATAAACAGTATTACAAAATGTAGTTTAACGCTTAAACCTGGATTGTCTATGGTACTAAAGTTAAACCACCGAGACCCCTAGTTTATCTATTGCCTTACTTTAGTACCACAGTTTGTGACATTGTCGACGCATTATTTTGAGGTTAGCTTGAGTTATATTTGGTGAAAAATGGATTTTGAGAGGGAATATTCGGAGGAGACAGTTTATTGAAACACATTTTCAATAAGATCTAGTTGTTTAATATTATATTTATTTGGTTATACATTATTCTTGTTACATTCTAAGATACTTATTTCTAATTCTAATTTTTTTATTTTTAACTTTGCTATTTTTATATTAAACTGATGTTCTTCTTCCATCATTTCAAGGTGCCTTTTTTTTAAATCTATATTACTCTGCACAATTGTATGGCGCTCTGAGTCATTTCTGTAAAACAAATAGAATTTTATAGGTTATTGATATTAATATACAAAATCATTTTTTAAGTAAATATATATAGTGTTGGACAAGCATATCCTATTTCCTGCTAATCCTATCCTACTTATAAATACAAAAAGATGTGTGTATGTGCCTATGTATGTTTGTTACTATTTCACACAAAAACTTCTGAACAGATTTTGATGAAACTTCGCAGTTTATACATCAGAATAATACATGGGCTGTAAATTATTCAAGTACCCAAGCAGTGCCTTCAAGATGCGGGTGAAACCGTAGGCGGAGAGCTAGAAGTTTAATAATTACCTATTTTGAAAGCCTTTTTCTTTTTTATTTCTGTTTTTTGTAGTGATGGAGGTTTCATTTTCATGTCTTCTGTTCATTTTGGGTCGGTTATCTGCAACTGATATAAATGGCTATAGTAGGTAGGCTGGCTAGGAAGCAGAATAAAATTAAGCTTTTGCATTTAATATTTTGTAATTACCTTGTTCCTCTGCCACAATCTGTTCAGAGATATTCATATTTATAGTGTCGTCGATGATCATAATAGACTCACGACTAGGCCCAGGTTTTGGGTCAGTGTAGTCTATTATATTTTCTTTGGGGGTCTAAAACAAAAATTCCAATGATACTCTAGTAAAATGAGGCAAATTAATCATTTTAAATAAAAAAAAATAGGTACCATTGCATCACTATCGTAGTCATTAACTTCAATGACGAAATCATGAGGAGCAATCGCCATGATTGCCAAGTCCTCGTGAGAAGGTGAAGGTGGTTTTTCACCGCCGCCGGTTTTAACTGACTCCCTCCTATGAGTAGATAAGTTGGACTTGGCAGACAATTTCATTCTCTTCCAAGCCAACTTCATCCTTTCGACTGTGCGATGCTTGCCGGTTATTTCATTGAATCTTAAGAAAAGGTAAATTTCATATAAAAGCAAGTAAACAATAACTAACAGTAATTCATATCAAAGTGGTTACTTACTTATTGGATATGTTCTTCCACTCTTTGACTTTCAAGATATTGACTGCCGTTTTTGTGGATTTGTCTTCAATGATGTGGGCTGACTGAGCTATAAGTTCACGTAATATATCCTATAATAAAATAACAATAGTTTTAACGATATAGTAAATAGATAATGGATTACACATTACATTATTAAATATTTGTTTTTACTTTACTAACTTTCTCTTCAGGACTCCAGTTTTCACTCCTTTTTTTCTTCTGGAACTCCATACTTACACAAAATAAATAAATACGAATGCTGAGTTCTCCAAATTACTATACGCAAGTTCAGAGTGCTGAAAAAACAGTCTCGAATTACGCGCCGTAAGCATTTTATTTTCTTTCATAAAGAAAAGACAGTAAACCATGTCCATACAGCCTCATTTGACGTATGAATCCAATAGAAATGAATGAATGGTTGTCGATTTTAGATTTTTAATCTGTTCAACATGTTAAAACCACGAATGATTTCTGGTCTATCTGATTCTCGAATAGTCTTGGTTTTGTAATAGGAATGTAATTTAAACCTGGCTTTGACTTTATTACCGTAACAATCCTAGATCTTTTAGTCCTGGTTTAAACCAGTCCTAAAGCATTTTTTTGTAATAAGGGTGAACTAGTTGACAATCCGTGTCTGTGCTTTGATTTTGAATAACAAAATTAACTGAGCCAGGCATTGATTTAAAAATAGAATTTCAAATTCTCGATTCAAAAAATTGGTTGACAATCTTGCGTTAATCTGATTTCGCAAAAGCGTCGATTATTATTGGCAACCCCGACCGCATCTAGTCCCGGAGCGTGGGTAGAAAAAGCCACAAGTGTTGCCAGCAATCAGCACGATAAGATCACGATGGGACCTGCCGTTACGTAAAAATTATGATTACAGTAATGAATTGTAGAGCATGAAGTACTGGAAGTGAAAAGGAGTTTCTTCAACCTAAAAATGAGATACTAAACTTAAAAAGTTTTAGTTATTTCCTGCATTTTCAGTGCACTAATACTCAAATTAACTATTTGAAACAGGACTAGGTGCTTAGCGCTATATACTTTTAAACAGATATAGTTGTACTCGTAGTTTGTGAGAAGTTATTTCAGCACGTTGGAAATTTAAATAACCTTCTTCTTCCCGTTCAATGGTCTCAGCCTTCTTGTTACCCAGGGAAGAAAATCTTTGCCCTACATTGAGTTCATTGAAAAGGGTTGTGATAAAAGAAACCCGCATTTTGCTCCAAAATCCTCTAATAAATAGAATAAGGGTTCACAAATCTTTTATGCTGGTTCAAAAAACAGGGGTCGAGACTAATATCTGTACAGGCAGACAGGCAACTACACACATATTACATAAAAAAATCCAAAAGTGCTCCTTCCATAAATTATAGTTTCATGTTAAAAGCAGTCACTCAAAATAATTACGGAAGACCTGCGCAGGCGACGATCGCGTCGATAGCTCCGCTTCTCTGCACATTCTTTATTTAAAAATTAAATAAAGCATCCATGTTTGTTTTAGTGCCTTTTTACTGTATATTTCTTGGTGGGTATTATTGAAGAATGAGTACAGATAATATTGTGTTTTCTTTCGTCTTTATTATGTTACATTGTAAGGTGCTATACACAATCGGAATATATGGAACAGGCATAGTATTTAACTTTAATATAAGCTAGATATGCTTTTAGCTAGATTAGTATACGTTGTATCCGTTACTACTGGTCAACACTGGCTTTGCCACAAGAACTTTGATAGCTAATTTTGTTTTATCAATCTACCCTCATTATTAAATCACAGTTGTCATATGTCAATAAGCCTCATATTTTTGTAATACAATAATACACATGACCATTCCTATGGCAGTAAATATAGAGTAAACGTAAATTTTTTAGTATTTACCCCTTGTACAGCCAAATAATGTGCTTCTAGCACCATTGCATATCAATTTAGGATTAATAAAAAAAATGTGAAGGCGATGGAGTGCAATGGGAGTGGATTTTTGTATCTAAAAGAAAAATTCCCTAAAAAACTGATGCAAAGAGAAAAGAGGGTATTTTTGTAGGCCCTCAAATTAGTGGGTAAATAAAAGATTCATTTGAAGAAAAATGAAGCGATTTAGAAAAATCTGCATGGAAGGCAAATGTTGCAATTTTTGTTGCGAATTTTTGAGTGACCCCAAGAGTGACACCTACAGAGAAATGGTTAGCGAGCTATAATTGTCATATCAAGCACTGGGTTGCAACATGTCACTTAAGATCCATTTTTCAACCGTCTGTCTTCCAAAAAAGGACGAGGTTCTCAATTAATCTGTATGTTTTTTTTGTGTCTTTGTTACACGATATTTCGGACAATTATGAATTGATTTGAAAAAATCTTATTTCATATGATAGAAGTTACTTCATAGTTTTGATAACTTGCTGGTGTAGTGGTAACATATATTGCCTTCTATGCCAGAGGTCCTGGGTTCGAATCCCGGCGGCGGCAGATATCTGTGTGATGAACACATTCAAATCTTGTTTATATGTTTATTCTAATAAGAATATGTATTTTATTCAATATGTATGTTTATATATTTTCTTAAGTATATCAGTTATCTAGTATCCATAACACAAGTTCTTAAAGAAACTTAATTTGGGCCATTTATTAGTTTGAAAACCGTTATAGTTAAAGCCTGTATACTAATGCACAAATAAAACAAAAGACTTAAAAAAACGATAGTGCAGTGACATTAAAAGTATAAAAATTCCATGTGGTGTCATCATTTGAAGGAAAACGCCTAATTTTATTCCATACTATTGGTAGATTCTAAGCTGTGATACGCAGCAGCGTCTTCCAGACAAATTGAGTATTGTAACCGCCAAAACCTTTGCATAATAATGTTTTCAGTGTCACCAAAAAAAAAAACAATCTCACACATACATTGCCATTGAACCCCCAATTAAACAGAGCTTTTGTTAGGAATACCAGTTAGAACATGTAATGTTTTAAAGTAAACTATTTCAGGAATATAATATACAGGTGTTATAACAAATATTTTCTATCTGGGGTATCGAACCCGCATCACTCTTGGATACGAGCTGGGTAGCCAGGAAGCCACCAATTTCAGTCTATTTCAAATTAATCTTTTAAAACAAGTTGTAGAGACAAAATACTTACAAATACTCTATATGAATCTAATATTTTTTGTTATTTAACCAGTTACAAAGTATTTCATACAAGGATCTGAAATTCTCTTTGTATTTAAGCCAAATAAACTAGATGGCACCACATACGTGTCATAAGCTAAACAGCCTTGACTCTTGAATAACAGCAATAGAGTTTAAAATCGAAAATCAGAGGATCTTGGGACTAATTACTGATGCGTACACGCATGGCATGGCGCAGCTTGTACGAAATTTATACTTTGAGGGTAGATAGAAATCTAAACAACTTTATGTATGGATGGTCACCGTCCATAGGGCTAGATATTGTGATGGTAAATTTACCACTTTTATTAGATTCGTTGGAATTTTTTGAACATATTTTGTATGTTGCAATGTATTTTGATTAACTAAGTATTTATTAGCTACTGTTGAAATGATAATCAACGAATGCAGAGCATTAAAAAAACGACTTCACTAACAAGCTTTGGCTGAAGTATTAGGTCATCAAGGTACAATTCGCCGTATTACATACTACATAACGTCACGGCTGTATCCCTTATGGGGTAGAAAAAACACCAAAATCTATAAACTATCTGATGTCAAGTTTGACAAATTTGGAGGTATTATAATGATGGAGAGACTTGCAGTGATAGGGGTCAGCCTATCGCCCACAAAAATGTCAATAAAACCTCCGTCCCTCAACTGACTTTTACAGTTGGCCCGGGAAGAGAAGCAGCTGGCAAATTCCATGTTTTTCTTTTGCTCCCAGTCCAGTCCAGCATGGAAGTATTAATAATAATTAATACATATTATTCTCGAAGTTTCCAATTTTTCAATAAGTCCACATCGATGAAATTTATACGGGACCACCTCTGAAGTATCCTCCATCATAAACAAGAATGTTCAAAATCGTTTCCTAATTTTTGGTAAAGTCGTGTAATGAACACACTGAACCTACAATATAAAAAAAATTAAAATACACACGAATTAAGAAAAGAGGAGGCTTTTAGAAGTCAATTGGAAATATGTTTTTTTTTTCGTTTTTGAGTAGAATAAGGTACCTACTTAAAATAGTTAACTTTCGCTCCTCTTCTTTCTTCATTACATCACCTATAAGTGAAGATGAGATGGCAGACTTGACAGGATGAAACTCGATCATAAAATATTCATCATCATTTCTTTTAGATCTTACAGAATAATCAACGAATGCAGAGCATTAAAAAAACTAACTTGACGTCAAAACTTTGGCTGAGTTTTAATGTCATCAACGTAAACTTTCTCCGAAATCATACATATTTCTACAAAAAAAAAAAATTTTCCATGTAGTACTCACCCGATTTCAATGATATTTATATGGAGCCAACTATGAAGTATCTTCTATCATATGAAGAATTTTCAAAATCGATTCATAATTGTCCAAAATATCGTGTAACAAAGACATAAAAAAAACGTACAGACTTATTGAGAACCTCCTCCTTTTCTGGAAGTCGGTTGAAAAAAATTAACTACATAATGCGTTGTAAATGCTAAAAAAACTTAAAACTCGCATTTATAATTATAATTGTATCGTAACTGAAACATAACTATACGAACTCATTGATATTAAGGTTAAAACTATGTCAATTTCAAAAAACTTAAATAATAACCTAAGCAAAATTTCGCAATTGAAATCACAACAGTGACGACAACTTTAATAACATGGAACAGAAAAGGGCCATTGTCAAAAGACAATTGAAACTTATGAAATAATCTTTGACAAACATACAGTATTGTGTTCACCTGCCTTCGCTTTGGAAATTGCAACACCTATTATTTGGGTATAATTTTCGTTCATTTTAAAATCATTAGGCATGTGATTGATAAGGTTAAATAGATTGAATAAGATTGGGCTTAGTTATATAGTTTGACTGTCGACTTAATTATTTACCGACAATGTCTTATTTTTCCTGTGGTTCCTGTTCATATATCTTAATAACGCTTATTTCCAAAAATTCTATGACAAAAATATTTAAAAAAATCGTGTGCAAAATTTACTTGTAGCATTTAAATAACGTTCGTCGTGGTCGGTACAATGTTGGTGACCACCGATCATTAGTTTCTCACGACGACTTCCGTGCTTCGGAGGGCACGTTTAACAGTCGATCCCGGGTGCTGTATACTTACGTACAGTATTCGGTAGGATTTGTCCGAAACCGTTTAGGTGTACTGAAGAGGTTGGAAGGAGAGGAGGTTTAGCCTTGTTATCCAGAGTAGAGACTCATGGGACTGCAGTGGGCTACATTAAAAAGGTTGGTTGTTGGTGTGATAAATGCCTTACATTTAGTTCTCTCACTCTTTGAGGATGCAGGCGACTGGGACCACTCCATAACTGGCCCCACGGGGTCGGTCGCCTGTTTATTTTTTATTAATTTATTTTATCAGGCCCACTCGTCATTTTAAACACAAATCCATTGTTTAAGAACCAGATCTAGTACAGTTAGCAGAAAAAGTGTCACAAATACAACAAAGTTATTCATTATTTAAAAAGTTTTTAATATACGTTCTTGTACTCATGAAAAAGTAAACACGCTTAATTATAATTATAATAAGTGAATTTTAAAAAGTATTAATTAAATAAAATCACTGGAAAATCACAGCATTAATATTACCCAAAGATATAATTGTCTTATTGTGCAAAAAATAATAAATAATATTGATTTCTAAAACCGCCTATTACTTGTAATAAGAATTTTAAAATCAGTCTTCACATCGATTAGGTATCTTCTAAATTTATACGTTAGAAATACATACACTATTAATTATTTATCGTACAAACAAAAACAAAAATCTAGAAATCACAAGAAATTACAAGCATAATCAATAAATAAAGTACTATCACTATTAAGATATAAAAAAAATATTTTATTACATATATTTTAAAAAATCTTAGCCTTAAACGAAGGTTACCTTAATAATTTAACAATTAAATATTTAAAAGAAACTAAAAAATAACAAACACAAAAAAATATATCAATTTAAAAAAGCCAGTCTATATGCAATTTGAATTAAAATCTAAGTTTTCCAAACAATGGCCGATACTTATTTGGCCATCTATACTAATATATAAAGCTGAAGAGTTTGTTTTTTTGTTTGTTTGTTTGAACGCGCTAATCTCAAAAACTATAAGAGGGATTTAAAAAATTTTGCATTTGATAGCCCAACTTTTGAGGAAGGTTATAGGCTATATTTTATCCTGAAATTCCCACGGGATCGAAAGTTACGCGGGTAAAACCGCGCGCGGTGACCAATCCAATTTAAGTAGGTAAGTAAGAGTGAAATTAAACAAGTTTGAAAACAATAAATAAATATTTTTTTGAGAATTATTCACAAATTAATGCCGATTATGAAATGTTCGTTTTCAATTTAGCTCGTAGCCTCAAAAACACTGCAGAAATCGACAAAGAAAAGGTTTAACCGTTGTTAAATGATCTGTCGTTAAACGTTAAATTAAATTACGTTAATAGACATGTTAAAATAAAAAATCACTTCATAATCTCTCTTATGCTTGTCAAAAACACATCTTCAAAATATCGTCACTGAGCAATTTTCGTTTTTTTTTTTGCAAAACAACCTTTTTTTTTCAATAGCAATAATAACGTCTTCTCGAACATATATTGCGATGAAAATACAATTTTCGAAGCACAATGGTCGCTGGAAATTGTGTCAAACGTCAAATTAGATGTCAGTCGTTTGCATTTTGCCATACAATAGAAAATGCTATTAAAAATAAATGGACTTCTATTACACCGTAGCTGCAAGTTTTTTTTTGTACCGAAGATTGCATCCTAAATATTTGTTTAGCGTTTAGTCATTTGTCAGGATGTATTTTAATATTTTATTATAAGTACTTATTTTTGCAAAAAAAATCTGTTTGAGTAGGTACCTACCTATTAAAAGCTATTTGGGTCTAGATGGTGCCTAGTGAAAATAATTTCCTGCGTTATATTTATTATTTATTCCTGTAGAGGTATCTGAAAATAAGTGTTTTACCACTGGACACAAGAACCAGTTGCACTTTCAACCTAGGTGAAATCACCAGTTTCGGTTGATTAAACGTGGTTTTTTTTAATTACTCTTTGCGGGTAAATGTCTCAGGGTGTCCTTAAAAAGATACATACATACATAGATTGTTTCACGCCTGTATCCCTTATGGGGTAGGCAGAACACCAAAGGCTATAAAACCATCTGACGTAAATTTTTTTATTCAATTCAAAAAACAATTTGTATTCAAAATGAATAAAAAAAATTTATACATATTTATATAAAATATTTATTAAAATATATTAAACACTACCAAAACTTATTCTCTTGGTTACTGTCTGATAGGAGGAAAAATTACGATGGCATTTTATAACAAAGCAAAGACACCATTATTGAATTTTGTATTTAGAAAAGTGACAACAAAATGGTTTTTTACTTCGGTCAGTCATTGTTTTGTCAAAATAAGATGGAAATCAAAAGCTATCAGTTATTATTACAAAATAAATCCGCCTTATTAAAAAAAAATTGTGACATAATAACAATTTTATTTTTGTGTAACTTCCAAGCGTGGACGTAAAAAGGTTATCTAAGGCACTAAAAAGTCTGCAAAGTCCTTTGGTCCTTTAGAATTAAAAAGAGGTAGGTAGGCGCTTCCATTGGGACTTCCTTAACAAGTATTTATCTATACTTATAATATATAAAGCTGAAGAGTTTGCTTTTTTGCTTGTTTGTTTGTTTGTTTGAACGCGCTTATCTCAGAAACTACAAGTGGGATTTGAAAAATTCTTTTTGCATTTGATAGCCCAACTCTTGAGGAAGGTCATAGGCTAATTTTATCCGGAAATTCCCACGGGATCAAAAGTAACGCTGGTAAAACCGCGCGCAGTGGCTAGTTTTAATATAAAAGTCTAGCTGTGAGTTTGCCAACTATTTTGAAACGTGATCAAATAAAATGAACTCTGACAAATAAAGACAATATTGCATGAAAACAATTTTCACCAACAGCCATCGCTTGAACCTAGCTGTTTCTGGCTTTAAATATTACTGATATCAAAACTGATATAATTCAATTAAATGTATTAAAAAAATCATCATCACCATAATAACTCCGTGTAATGAGCCCACTGCAGGGCTGTGAGTCTCTCCTCTGGGTGACGAGGAACTTTAGGCCGTAATCCACCAAGCTGGCCCGGTGCTGGTTGGTGTATGTCAGATATTTCAGGGTGCCGAAATGGCTTCTGACTACTACTGTACACAAGTATACAGCACCCGGGACCGACTGCTTAGCGTGCCCTCCGAAGCACGGAAGTCGTCGTGAGAAATGAATGGTCGGCGGTCACCCATCCTAATGCCGGCGCACCGAGCGTTGCTTAACCTGCGATATCGTTTGATATGCACAGTTACCACGGCGCCACGACGACTTCGAAAAAATATCGTCATACATTTTTGATTGATAAGAAAACTTTATAAACTTGGTCGAAATCGGTATGCGAACCTTGCATTGGCCAATGCGATAACCACTAAGTGGCTAAGAAAGTATTCCACTACCTACTTTTACCTAGTAATTTTCTTTTCAGTAAAAAAGTATTACATATTTGTTTTTTGTTGGTGAAGACCTTAATCACACCATTTACCATCGTTAGATGTAATAAGGTCAAAGATGGAGAATGCAGGTAATTAAAAGCTAAGATAATTAAAAGCGTTTTCCATGATGATTTTGGTGAACTGTCAATTATGTAGGTACATAAATATACCAATATTTAAAATGATTCGTTTTGAAATTATTGATTTTTACTTGAAAGTTGTTATTTTTGAGGCTTTTTGTCATTTAATTCCCACTAGATTCAAAGTTTATTGATAAAATATACACATGAAATGTAACTTTATACAAAAAAATAGAACAGTAAAACTTAAAAGTTAAAATCGACCATGTTTATTCAAATGCAGCATAGTTCTAACTGACCAATCACAAATGATAGGCACTTATATTGAATCACTCTAACAATGCACAAGTATTTTGAAACTGTTGGACATGGTCGAGTGATGGTCAGTGGCCAGGGGTCCTTTACAAGTGCAATGCCATTGGTTACCACCAATATAGTTTTTTCTGAATGGTTTTGACATTTAAATAAATAAATAATAAAATGAAATCTCCAGACAATCACACCAACTACATGGACCAAAAGTAAGCATAGCTTGTGTTATGGGATACCATGTAGCGAACTAGCGGGGAACCTAGAATATAAATAAATAAATAGATAAACACCCAGACAAGGAACATTTTTTTCTTGTTCGGTGCGGGATTCGAATTCGCAACCACTGGCGTCTGAGGCAGGTTTACCCCATCGCTTAAGTTGTCGGCGTATGTACAATGGGTATAGAAATAGATAGAGAAAGAAATTGTTTAAAGAATACGTGAAAAACACAGACTATACAAATTTATTATTGATTGATATTTTCGTTAGTGTTTAGTGAAACACGTTGTGTCTAATATTATCACTTATTTTTTTCATTATTAACTACTAATTACTTAAAATGTTTCGTATACCTACGTTCACTATCTCTGTGATAATATCTCATGACTAGAATAGTAATCATGTAAGCCAGCAAAAGCTATACCTAGTGTATAATTCAATGCAGTAAAATGACATTTCCAGTGTGACCACTTTCGGGAAGAAAAAAAATAGTGATGTGGTTTAAGTGAATGAATGTAATTATTTTTTAAATAATGATATCGTAATGTATGGAAAAAAAATATTTTGGCTCATAAGATTTTTCTTTTTTATGGTGCTGTTAGCGAAGGGCTTTCCTTGGAATTTCATTTTTAACGACAAAACGAATTTAAAAAGCAAGAAGTTATAAAGTCGATGTTACTTCTACTGTAACTAATTAAATATTGAAATACTGTAATTAAGTATTTTCATTAAAGTTACTTTACATTGAGTGCACACCTCAAATTCAATTATTTATAAATTTCTTTTAAATTTTATGCAAAACGAATGACAAATACTCTTTCGTTTACAATTATTCTCATTCAGTACTTACACTACGAAGTTTTTAACTGGTATCATTCTTTTTCTATTTGACATTTCGAACTGTCAGTTTACTGCATTGAATTACTTGCCAGAGTATAGTACATTGGATGTACCGGATGGTATGTAAGTGACAAGGATTCATAGACATCAAGCTAAGGTACACGTGGTATTATAGCGGTTAAGATAGAAAGGATATAGGATAGGAGTTGCATCAAACCAAAAAACATACATAGATAATATTCAAAGAAATGGTAATTTATGTATTAGATGCTCCAGTCAAAAGTTTATAGTTACTGTGATCTCCTGTATCCAATGAATTGAAAATGATGATGGATATAGCATAAGGCCTATTGACAATGGACCTTTTTTAATCCGGTGTTCAGCCAGAACTTCTTGGATTTTTAAGTGCTATTATTACTTTGGACGTCTTTTTATGGACAAATTATCAATTTACAAAAAAAAGCTTAATCAAGTTTTTAAGTTTTTTGCATTTAAAATGCTCAATTATTCTTAAATAAATGAAAAATGTGATATACCATTACCATTTTTCCATTTTTCATTTATTTAAGAATAATTGAACATTTTAAATGCAAAAAACTTAAAAACTTTATTAAAACATTGCAATGCTTCACTTTAACTGGGATTCACAATTTCTGTAAAGAAATTGATCTCGGGTGGTCTTAGCTGCAAAGCTTATACCATTAGATGGAGCTACGTTAGCAATATAACGTAAAAACAAAAATGTGGTAAGTAATTTCGAGGCGTAGCGCCAGGCCCCGATAGCTCAGTTGGAAGAGCACTCGTCCGGCAAACGAGAGGTCCCAGGTTCCAATCCTGGTCGGGTAATTTTTATTTATCACATTTATCATTTATTAAAGCTTAATCAATTTAAAATTGAAAATGTTATGATTGATACAAAAATGACATGACCACAAATATTTTACAAAAACTAATGTTTCTTTTTTAATGAATTGTAAATATGTAATATTCTAACCTGCATTTTCTCTACGTGATACAAATCTGTAAATAACCACATGAGCCTCCAATCAGATTGACAATTATCGGCGACTACCGAAGCGAAGATAACTACCGGACTGCTATTGAATTCGTTTGGTACCTATCTAAGACTATGTATATGTTCAGATATGCAAGTTTTTAGAACAAGGAAATATTATTCTTAAATAAATGAAAACTGTGCTAAATAAAAATTACCCGACTAGGACACATTTATTATTTAAGAGTAATATTAAGCATTTTTAATGCAAAAACTTTAAAATATTATTAAGATATATTAGTTTTTGGTGTATTAATTTTTGATATTTTGTTTGCGTTAGTTATTCTGGGCGAAAGGACTGCCATAAAGACTGGCTAAACTAGGTGATAGGTAACTGTAATAATGATTCATAAAGGTGATATCTTACATGCCGCAACAACGTGCATATCTTCATAGCCCTCATCAGCCAGAAGATGAACTGGACAAAGGCTTATCCTCAAGAATATTTATATCAGTTGGTCCAGCGTTTACCAGCGCCCTATGACTAAATCGTTGTTTCACCCGTCGAAAGGCCTATCTACGTTCCGTTTCGCAAGTCATCCGTTCTGTTAGCTATGTGCTTTGCCAATCGTTATTTGTGCTATGCAGTCCTTACTATTTCTGTGACTGTAGCTCAACTGCGAATTTCAAATTTGTATTTGTATGCATATTTAAAATTGTTTAAAGGATTAAGACCAAAAGTAAATAAAAAAAAAGGAATAACTCAAAGTAATTTTTTTCTGAGATTCTTCTATTAACGTGGGTATTAAAGTGAGTATAATTATATTTTTGATGTGATAATCAAAACCCCTAAGCAATACAATTCCTCAAAGTCAGTAGGTAATTTTATTCGAAGTTTCTGCAAACTTTTTCAGTTAACTTCAAACGACACCTATAAATACCTACTTTACGATAGCCGATTATAACTAGAACAAAACTTCGCATCTGCTCTCCTAGTCTATGGTTCATCCTCCACGGTCACGGTTCACATGACTTTCATTGTATTGCTTTTGTACACTTGATGATGGGGTTTGCGATGGATTGATTGATGTTTTACATACCTTTGGATATGTGAAAATATCAGCCCGGTTTATCGCCTGCACACTGGCGTGTGAGAGTTTATGTGATGATTTGAATCATGCGCAGGATAGATAGTTTGAGTCCATTGATGAAAAAATACTAGATATTTTGAGACTATGGATCCTTCTCCAGTTGAGATTCAAATTGTGTAAAATAGGGATCCTAAAAAATATAAAAAAATGATGTTCCTATATTGATACTAAAGTAATCAGTAGCTATAAAAAGTTTACTGCAAATTAATATGAATGAAAATTTATTTTTATGAACATTACAGCATGCTAAAAATGTAACATAAGTAGTAAATTACATGATGCATGTAAGTAACAGTCTTGTTGTAAAGCAAAAGTTGACGTTCATCTCTGAAAATGTCCTTTTTCTGTAAAGACTTCATTTAAATATGTATTTAACTACAGAAGTAGCTATGGTAAAAGTAAAGAAAAGGGTTTTATTGAAAGCCATACCTAAAATCAAAAACAAAACAAAGGTTTAATTTTTAAGCAATGTTTCCGCCCGAAATTCAGGCGTGTTAAGCTCGAAATTAATAAATTTTTCTTTTTCAAGTTAACTGAGGTCCAAATTTATAGGTAAGTAACTATTTAAAATTGGTGCACCTGTAGAAAAGGTTCTGAGGTAGAAATATACTTTATAAGATATGCAAGTAACTTTTTGTGACACTAATACATACATATATTACCTCACGCCTGTCTCCCCTTGGGGTAGGCAGAGACAAGGGAACACCAATTGCTCCGATCCAGACATACCTCTTTCGCTTCCTACACGTTCATTAATCTTTTCATACATGATCGCCGGTTATGGGTACTTTTAACTAGGCCCTTTTTAAGAACGTCGCCAATTTGATCGGCGTACATTCATCTAGGGCGGCCCCTTCCGAAAGCACCATCTATTCTTGCTCTGTACACCTCTTTCGTAAATCTACTTTCACTCATCCTTTCCAAATGTCCAAACCACCGTGGCATACCCTTTTCAATCTTAGTCACTACATCTTCTTTCAATCTACATCTCTTTCTTATTTCACTATTAAATAGTAACTTTCTGTGAAATGTTTAATAAATATCTAATCGCTACCTCTTAAGTTTTTGAACTTACATGGTAATCAACATTCATATTGACTCTACATACAAGATATTAATCATTATTTTATCATTTTGAGTTCACGATATTTCGGCACTATTACAAGCGGCATGATCACGACGACCATGCGACGGTTTCAACTGTCCATATTCCGTTTCTAAATTTACTACAAATGTAATTCTAAAGCTTTAAAAATTGCCTATTCTAATTGCATTCCCTATAATTCATGACAATCAGAACAAGGTAATACATAGACTATCTGACACTCTTGACAGCATAACCAAGGTTCCAGTGAGACCCTGAACGTCTGAAGATCATTAGCGCAGCCAACCAACCGAAGCCATCCTTACGAGGAATAGTCGTTACTGGAGATTTTTTAAAAGATATATGAGGTTTTAATAGCCTTTGCTATTGATGTTAGGGCTGCTTACTTTTTGTAAATTTTGGAGAGTTGGAATATGTAGTTGTGGTAAATTTAGACATTAATAGTGAGGGGTGGGTTTTTGGTGACAAATGTTGATTGACTTTTTTACGATTATTTCTGATAAAACTGGATAGTAAAGTTAAGAAACGATTTCATAGTTTAAGAACATGCCTTTCCTTTTAAAAAACGTTTAAATATAATAGTGGGGTATTGATTAAACTAAATCGAATTCAAAAGGGGAAATCATTACAATTATTAACTACAAACAATTGTGGTCACCGTGGTTAAGAATTAATGTTCAATAAATTATTGGCATTACAGGAAACGGAAAGATATTGTTTTTTTTTTTTGTAACAGGCAACTTCAATATATATGACGTTTGGCTGAGTGTAAGAATAAAATACGGGCACGTTAAAATTACAGAATAGTTTATAGGTTACAGATTCGAGTAAGCCGACTACGTCTTAGTGTTAACTGCCGCATTTAACACGAGACCTTACAATATCTACGGAACGCAATGAGAACCAATTCTATTATTTATCTATGAGTACGTCGCAAAACTTTAAAAAATCAGCCTCTTTTAAAATGTTTTAGAGTGTACTGCCAAAAACAAAATACTGGGCGATGTGTTCTGAAAATACTTATCAAGGGCCGGTTTCTTCCTTAGCTCGTGTGTCTTCTTCGACCTCATCTTCACTTACCATCAGGTAAAATTGAGGTCAACCGCAGATTTAGTCACTGAAAACAAAAAAGTAGCCAAAATCAATACCCTCAATAAAATCCAAGCTGTCAACCCGTTCCAGACAATTAAAATATGTCTCATCCGATAGTCCGCCATCTTGGGAGTGAAGTCGAGGGCGTCACGCTTAGTCTACGTTGGCAGACATCGTGATTGTCGCCATGGAATGTCTTGTTTCCTTCCAGTCTGATCTTTGGAGTTTGTTGGCTTAGGCTTGGTGCTGAGGTGGCGGTTGGTTGGTAGATTTAGATAGCAGTGAAAAATTAGAGCGATGTTTTAAATTTGACTTTAATTGAGGTAGAAAACTTATTTTTTGCTTGGTGGTAGGATCCCTTCTGGGTCCGACTGGCTAGCGACCACCCTTTATATAAAGTCTGCCGCCAAATGTTACCGCTCCGGCGGTAATGTGTTCCGGCAATATTGTATAAAGAGCCAGTTCCTTCCTAAACCCGTGTGCTTTCATCTTCGACCTCATCGTCACTTACCATCAGGTGAGATTGGGGTCAAACGCGGGTTTAGTCACTTATAAAAAAAAAAAAATGAAATGTATTTATAGAGCTAATTATTCACTAACATCCTAAACTTAACATACGTACTCATGAATCATGACATGTGCACCAATATTTTGAAAGAATTAAGCAACAGGTGTTTGGTGGCGGCTTACTTAAATATGAATGGTGTAGGTACACTACATAGATGGACCCGAAAAGGGCTGCTACCAATGGGGATCACTCTGATGAGTTGCCTTTTACGGTGTGACTGTATACACCGTAATTCTCGTTAATATACATCAGGACCTATAATTACAGTTATAATTCGTTCCACAAAAAAAAAAACAGCATCCTGATGATACTATGGCTACAAAGTTGAGTAGCAACCAATTGGTGTTAGACTGAAGGTATTTATTTATTTATACTTCATTGCACACTTACAAAATAATAAAAGGAAAAGAATACATTAGAATAAAAACAGTTTTGAAAGGTACAACAGGCGGCCTTATCGCAATAAAGCGATTTCTTACAGACAACCTTATGTGTAAGGTAGTATGTTTAGACGTGAAATTTGAACTTGTACTTTATAAACTCTTAAATTATTATTCTTTCTGTTACCGGATAAACAAGTTACACCTAAATTCAATTACTATTTATAATTCTGTTAGTCTTTCTTTTGAAAGAATAAAAACCGTTGCATGTGAAGACAGCCTGTCTGTCGATATTAAGACGAGACACTTAGCTCGTGTATAATGGGGTTTCGATGTACGCGCCATTTTTATTGCTTCATGAATAGCTAAGTTTTTATGTAAAAAATAATATATGCTTTTTATTGCAATGGATAAATTATTTCCGTAAAATAAGTACTGAATTCGATTTTAATAATATCGAATTCTAGATTTGAAAAGCAGGTGTTACCTGAAGAGTATTATAGCTGTATTGCTTTTTATACATATATTTTTTTATGATGAATATAAGTAACTCATTTCTTCTGAGGCCACCTAGCCAGCGATCAGCCTTTGTATGAAATTTGCTGGCAAATACCTATGAACGCAACGAAGGTTTTCACTTTGTTCAAATTCATCACAAAAGATACTATCACCCAAAAATATACAATAATTTTGAATTTTGTTTCTTTCGCATTAAAAAAAATTACAAACATAATCGTAATGTTAACAGATAATTTTCAGTACATCAAAAAAAAATCATTCTTAACAAAATAAAAGATTTACTTACCCCAATTTATTTTGACAAGCCACAAATTACAATACAATACGTGTAACGCATGGTTGCCGGCCTAAATAACCTGTAGGGAATCAATCAACCTACCGCCTTGGGTCATTTTGACCCAGTTAATGACCCGTAACCCACGGCTTCGAATGGTTTAACATCATTGTTGGCAGTTGACGTGTTAACGGAGTAGAACGAAAAATTTGAATTTTATTGTTCTGTTATACACCTTGTGTGGTGAAGGGTGTATAACATACCTATCGTTTTGTAGAACATTCGTATAAAAGAACTTATAACTATATTAACCTGCATTGTCTAACCGCTGGGCAAAGGCCACCCTCCAGTTCTTCCATTCTTCTCTATTTTGCAGGTTCTTTCCACGAAGCGGGTAATCTCTTCTTGCCATCTACGTTTAGGTCTGCCGAGGCGCCTCTTGGAATTTGGAGACAACTGTTACTTGTAAATTATTCATCTAGCTATCAAAAACTGCTATTACAAGCAAAATTCGGTAGACTATGAGTAGAGTTAGTAGAGTGTGGAGCAGAAGAGTATTTGTGACGACATATTACATTTCCTTAACGCACTGCAAAACTACAGGAGTTACTGAGATGTCAATACCACGACCACTTTGGCGATGGGTTAACTTGTCTGCCTCAGACGCTAGTGGTTGCGGGTTCTATTCCCGCACGGAACAAGAAAAAAATAAAATGTTCCGTGTCTGGGTGTCTAAACACTTAGATATATATTTATATTCCTAGTTTGCTACATGGTAGCTGTACCTTTGTACTTATTTTGTTCTATGTATCCTTATATTGTGTCTAAACTTATGTGAAACTATAAATATCTCTCATAACACAAGCTATGCTTACTTTGAGGCCAGGAAGTTGGTGTGATTGTCTGGGGATTTTATTTATTTATTTATTTATTATTTATTAATAGATGTTGGTGCACTAGATTAGATTATACTGAGTACTAGATAAGTTCGCTTTCAGAGTAAGGGTGTTGCGACACAAAAAATCGATAAACATCGATCGGATTTTTTGTCATAGTAAAAACCATCTATCGACGTCAACTGTTCCATTCGTCCGACCATTCGTGTCCACCGACGGTTGATATATTAGTGTGGTACCCTATGAATCCTATTCAGGCCAGTTAAGGAAACAGTCTTTTCTAAACTGCCTTTTTGGTCTGATTTTAAACTACCAACTTCCGCTGTGTGATCACTATAAAACAAGCTTATTAGAACTTACTTTAGGGATGCATAGTTAATGTATCAATTTGGGTGGTTTATTATTATTTAATAAAAATTCATCTAACTTATTGACAGAAGCCTAGTCCTGTCGACGTATTATTACTGAAATCACATAAATTATCCTCAAATGAAACGCAATACTTATTACCAGATAAGATTTTACGACGCACATAATTACACCTCAACATAAGGTAGGTACGAAAAGAAAATTATGTCACAATACTTAATTCAAGTGACAATAACTATTATCTACTATATTGTTGAAAAAACAATGCTCTCGAAGGTAATTATTTCTTATTACTACGCCATTACGAAGATTAACCAAGTGCTGGAGACAGATTTCAGATAAAACCGTCGTGTAGTCTTGATTGTGTTCTGAAAATTAATAGTAATTAACTTGGTTCTTTGTCAATAACGGATGGTTTGTCGATAAGGGTTAAAATACTGTGAATATTGAACCAAAAAAAAATACTTTTAAGAATATGAACTTTTAAAAAACGTATCTTGAAGTTTTAAGCAGTCATTTGTTTTTGTCTCTGTATTTTGGCAACCATGGATGTCTCATTCTTAGTTGAACTTCCAGCAGGATAACACTGCAGTAATACTCTCCGTAATAAAATGTTGAAGTTTAAAAACTGCAAGAAATTATCAATTCAATGTCCAATTAAAAAAATGTGTTAAGCCGCAGTGTAAAATTTGAAATATATATTTTGGTATCCAGAATTGACTCATTAAAAGGTCAGCTTATGTACCTGTATGTTTGTGAACACCTTTTTCGAAACATGTTCAAGATGTTAATCTATATTTAACCACATTTAATCTGGAGTACCTGTTTTATGGAGCGTACTAGTTTGCGTTGGTATCACCATTTTTATTTGCGCCAAGGAAAAGCTTTGGCACCCCCAATAGAGTGAGCTCTATCAGAAAGGGAATCTGAAGGACAGTTAGCAAGAAGGTCTGCAGCCATAGATGTTTTCCCTGACGGTGTGGAAACTGTATGATAGTCCTTAGACTCTCTCAGCTGAACTGAGCCCACCCACTGTACATCTCCCTTTGCTGATCGTGCCTTACATTACCATCAAATAAAAGGGCAGTATAGAGAGTGTAGGTAATGACTATAGCTACCGACTATACTATACCTACCGGGACTGCCTATCTAAAGTCCCAAAGTCGGCAATGCATGGGTATTTCAATGGAATTGTAAGTCTCCATGGGCGGTGGTGATAACTTAACACCAAGTAAAGCTACACAGCTCGTTGAACAACTTAAATGTGATTGTGCTAAAACATTTGGAATCTTGGAAGATTGGTCTTAGGGTTGGGCGTTTTGTACAAAATTTCTGAAGAATTAAAATTAAAATCAAGTTTGGATATAATGAAACAAAATAAATTAGAAATTATTTACTTAAATATAAAGAGAAAGATGATGAATCTTGGGAGAGGGCTATGTCCAGAGTCACCAGGCTGATGAAAGAGAAAGGTCGATGGCTGAACGGCAAAATGCGAACACTTCTGGACAGATATCAATTTAACTTACGAAATACGGTTTCCTTTGATTTTGAATTAGTTGTAGAGCCATTATCTTTAATGTAATTACTGTATTAATACTGAAAGGTCAACTTATTATCTACTTTCTTATGAGAAGGCAACATGAAATGTAAACAAACAATCCATCCATCATTAGTTTGACGTTTCAATGTGTCATGTCACTTGACATTCGCTTAAGATCGTGGCTGCATTCCGTTTTAATATACGTTTTTTTTTGTTATTTCTTTATTACTAAGTGTTAATTGCTGTGTCACTAATAGTGGCAAGTTTCGAAATCTTTTATATGTTTTCAATGTTGTTAATATTATATTATTTTTACTTTTTATCTCCACTTTCTGTGAGTTGTGAGTTGTGCATACGATTTAATTTAATTTATATTCATATTTTTGACTCTATATTTTATTTTTATTATAGAGTTATCTTTATCTATTATTGTATATTTAGTATATTATATTTTTTTTTATGAACATATGTAATGATCTCGACGATAGCTTCTTCTCTTGCTCATCTTCAAGTAGTTTCACAAGTGCAAATAGTCTTCACTCACCACCACTGACACTGCATGACCAACTCTCCTCATCGTATTTAAATCACCCACTTAATTTGAAAATCGCTCACATCAATGCTCAAAGTATACCTAAGCACTACTCCGATCTCCTTACAACATTCAGCACAGGTAATGTAGATGCTTTATTTATATCCGAAACTTTTCTCAAGCCTTCTCTCCTCTCCACTCAATATTCTCTGCCAGGGTTTGTTCTTATTCGCAACGACAGGACCGGTAAGGGAGGTGGCGGAGTTGCTTTTTACCTTCGTTCTGACATTCCATTCAGAGTCATCAGCGCTTCCTCCTCTCTTTACTCAGAGTCAGCTGAATTTCTAGCAATTGAAGTCACTGTGCGTCATACAAAATTGCTGTTTGTAGTTTTCTACAGTCCTAACATGTACATTGATTATTTCGATACTCTTGACAAGTTATTTAATGATTTCTGTCCTTCCTACGATCATGTGCTTATGTTGGGTGACTTTAATACTTGTTTAATTAAGAACAATACCCGTTCCCGCAAGCTTGAATCCCTCATATCCTCTTATAACCTTTCTTTGTTACCCCTGTCCCCTACCCACAATTTCCCTAATTGTGTACCTTCTTTGATTGACCTTATGATAGTGTCCTCTCCTCATAATGTAGCTAACCATGGTCAACTTACAGCTCCCTTTTCCTACCATGATCTACTATTCCTATCCTACCGCATCCGAATCCCCAAACGTAAACCACCCACCTCATTCCTTCGTAGTTTTAAAAATATCAACCCGGATACTCTGCAACACGATGCTGATGCCATCGACTGGTCACCAGTATTGGATGGACACAATATTGAAGATAAAGTAAGTTGTTTCAATAAACTGGTTTTAGAATTATTTGACCGTCATGCCCCCATTAAAAAAATTAAACGTAGACACAATCCTGCACCATGGCTCTCAGATTCCATCAAAGAAGCTATGTCGTTCAGAGATAAGGCGAAAAGACGATACAAACATTGCCCTTCGGAACGTAACTTGATTACTTTTAAGAATCTTCGTAATCGTTGCTCCCGCTTGTGTCGTGATGCTAAGAGACGCTATTTCCATGACTCCCTTGTCAACCATAGCACTGCAGAAGTTTGGAAATTCTTAAAGTCTGTAGGTATTAATAAATCTATAATAACACCACCGAACAATTTTGATTTTGATGCCATCAATACTCACTTTTCTAAACCTCCCGTAGTTTTAAGTGCACTTCAAAAAGCTGAAACATTAAATAATTTAACAAATATTTCTGATTCACATCCATCCTTTTCTTTTTCACCCATTACTGAAGCTCAAGTAAAAAAAGCTATTCTCTCCATCTCGTCAGCTGCCGTAGGAGATGATAAATTGTGCTCAAAGATGATCACTATGATTCTACCTACAATATTGCCCATTCTTACCCACATTTTCAACTATTCATTTACAACCAGTACCTTCCCATCCTCCTGGAAACGAGCTCACGTGATCCCTTTACCTAAAGTTTGTAATCCTACTACATTGTCACATTTCCGTCCAATATCCATTCTGTCCTTTCTTTCTAAAGTCCTTGAGCACATTGTCCATCATCAACTCTCTACATTCCTGATCACTAATAAAGTCCTCAATCCATTTCAATCCGGGTTTCGTCCCGGTCACAGCACTGTATCTGCTCTGGTAAATGTGACTGATGATATACGCTGGGCTATGGAGAATAGATCTCTTACACTGCTTGTTTTGCTTGACTTCAGTAATGCCTTTAATTCCGTTGACTTTGATATCCTTCTAGCCATATTAAAATCTATCAATATTTCATCTCCTGCAGTCGCTTGGTTTAATTCCTATCTTCGGGGTCGGTCTCAGCGGGTTCACCTTGAAGAGTCTTACTCTGAGTGGTGCGACCTTACTGCGGGCGTGCCCCAAGGTGGCGTTCTCTCTCCGTTACTTTTCTCTGTATTTATTAACACCATTACTACAGTTTTATCCTGCAAATTTCATTTATATGCTGATGACTTGCAAATTTACCACCACTTTACAGTTGCGGAAGCAAATTCTGCAATTGCTACGATCAACAATAATCTTTCCCGCATAAGTGACTGGGCCCAATCCTATGGATTAAGTGTAAATCCTTCCAAGTCTCAGGCTATGATTATAGGCAGCCGACACATGCGTTGCAAACTTGATTTGAAAAATTTGCCTCCAGTTCAGATAGACAATACACCCATTCTGCTTACTGATGCGGCTAAGAACTTGGGCGTAATAATGAACGCCGACCTAACATGGATTGATAACGTTAATGATATTAGTCGAAAGGTACACCACTCATTTCATAAATTAAAGTGTCTTCAAAGTTTCCTACCCTTAAAGACGAAGATCTCACTGGCGCAAACACTCATTCAACCCATCATTGACTACGCAGATGCCTGTTATCTAGATGCCACAGAAATAATGTTAAATAAATTGGAACGCTTGCAGAATTTGTGTATACGTTTTATTTTCGGGTTGAAAAAGTTCGACAAAAACTACAGTGGCTCCCAATCCGTTTACGTAGAAATACCCGTATCCTCTGTCTTCTCTTTAATGTACTGTATAACCCATCCTCTCCTGTTTATTTATGTGAGCGGTTCACTTTTTCTAATTCTAAAGATGCGCTTTGTAGAGCACATAAGCGTACACTCCTAGTAATGAAATCACCCTTAAAGACGAAGATCTCACTGGCGCAAACACTCATTCAACCCATCATTGACTACGCAGATGCCTGTTATCTAGATGCCACAGAAATAATGTTAAATAAATTGGAACGCTTGCAGAATTTGTGTATACGTTTTATTTTCGGGTTGAAAAAGTTCGACCATGTTACCGAATTTCGTAAAAAACTACAGTGGCTCCCAATCCGTTTACGTAGAAATACCCGTATCCTCTGTCTTCTCTTTAATGTACTGTATAACCCATCCTCTCCTGTTTATTTATGTGAGCGGTTCACTTTTTCTAATTCTAAAGATGCGCTTTGTAGAGCACATAAGCGTACACTCCTAGTAATGAAATCACATAGAAGCGATTTCTTTGCATATTCGTTTACTGTACATGCTGTCAGATTGTGGAATTCCTTACCCTACGAAATCCGTGAGTCGAAATCACTACATATTTTTAAAAGAAGAGTTAGAGAACATTATCTCTCCCAAACATAGGTCTTTAAAATCGATTATATTATAGAACGTTTATTGATATTATTTTAACACGTGTTTATTGTTATATATTTTATGTATTTATATTTAATTATAAGTATATATTGTATGTACATATATGTATGTTTATGTATGTATTGTATGTAATATATCTTTTCTATATTAGTATGTTGTACGCACTTAATTTGTTTTTTTTTCTTTCTCATTTCCCAGCCTCAGGCTTGCTGGTAGAAATTTCTTTTAGAAATAAGCTTTGCCTTTGTACCTTGTTATCAATTTAATTGTTTGTCTATTTAAGTTTCCTTGTGTGTACATAAATTATTAAATAAATAAAATAAATGAAAAGATCAGTGTGGTACTTAATGTATTAATTGTATTGTAAAATGTGTTTTTACTGGGCTTAATTAGAACTGTTATCGATCTATTAGTTCAGATAACTGTTTTTGATTGGCCGTAAAATTTTATAAAGTTCGTAAGTTTTTTTACTTAACGAAACTTCCCGAAAGGTAATAATTAATAATTGCTTATAATTAATTATTTACTATCAATTTATTTCAATGAATACCCTGTTTAATCTATCTTTTTCCTTTTTGCTTGATAAAAATCTAAAAAAAATGTATATATACCGATCTCAACTTTAAAGTCAAACTTAAGTGACGGGTCCATATATATTTTTTTTCAACATAATTATAGACTAAGTCCGCATTTGACATCAATCTCACCTGATGGTAAGTGGAGATGAGGTCGAAGATGAAAGCACACAGGCCTAGGAAAGAACTGGCTCTTCATAAACTATCGCCGGAACACATCACCGCCGGAGCGGTAATATTCGGCGGCAGATTTTATATGAAGGGTGGTCGCTAGCCAGTCGTACCCTGACGGGATCCTTCCGACAAGCGGGAGTCACTCAGATTAGGTCACCTTTTACGACACACGTATCCAGGGACGGTAGGGCTAATCTAGACAGACCCTACACGGACGAAAAATGAAATATAGAATTTAGCAGATCTTAAGCTTAAGATCTTAAGCTGGGGCCAGATTGGTGTAATGTAACATGCAACATCACCAATTCTTATGATTTAGATGTCTCGCGTGCGGAAACTGCGTCTATTTTGAGAAATGGTCGCATGTTACATTACACCTATGTGTACCGGGATTAAGAGCTGATACGGACATTACACTTGATCTTGCTTGGCGGTAGGATCCCGTCAGGGTCCGACTGGCTAGCGACAACCTTCATATAAAAAGTATGTTCATAGCTGAAAACTCATGAAATGTATTAAAACGACATATAGTGCAAATAATAACTCATGTTTGGTTAATTCCAAATAATTTTCTTATAGTAGAAACTGCAGCGAGGATTTTAATATTTCACCCTCTCAAGTTACTGAGACTTTACACGTATCATCCACTTGAAATGAAAATCCCGATACCGTTTCTAAGAAATTAAATCAAGTCTGCACCAATAGTTTAGATATAAACAGGCAGCATTTCAATGACAATATCATCTTTATACATTCACATACCTATCAAAAAGTAGTTTGACAAGTCAAAGAACGTATGGACCGTGAACAGTACTCATTGCTGCCAAATATTATAAGAAGAGCCAGTTCTTTCCTATGCCCGTCTGCGAATATACAAAGGCTATACTATTTGAGTCACGGGTCAGACTCTAATAGAGGAGCTTTTGTTTATGCATATTACTTGACAAAACCTAATCGAACTCAGTAAAAAAATTGACTGAAATGGATTAGCTTTTGCTCTTGTAATTTTCAAAGAAATGCAATGACAAAACCTAGTACTGTATAATACATATTCACTAAAATAGATAAGCTTTTGTCAAGATGAAAAGTAGGTATATCTTTGTTTGATATACATTGCGATGAAAGAGATAAGCTACGACAGTACGGTTAGGTGCGACGACGAGCGCAGCGAGGAGGAGCATGTTAGGTTGCATATAGTTATACACGTGCGCGAGCGGTGCCGCGGCAGCGGCCGGCGAAGCGCCATAAACCTGGTCAGCTATTATAGTCAACCCTGGACAATCCCGACATGGTCAAAAGTCAAACGTTAAGTCATCAAAATAACGATGGTCATAATGCATGCACATTTTATTTCTATCTTTGAAAATCAGAACCATTGCCATTTAAGTATCAAATTGAAGCCAACGATCGGTAAATATCGATATCAAATGGGATAGCTTTTGTTGCTGCAATGTTCAATTGAAGTTATCTCACAAAGTCTACACGACTTCGGTCAATTTCTGTACTAGAATGGATTAGGGTTTGGGCAAGTTTTTGTCATACAAAAGCTAAGCCAGTTCAGTTTGCACTTTCACTCTAATGGTATAGCTTTTGTAAATACGCTGCCCGTCTGCCGCCCTCTTCGACCTCATCTTCATTTACGATCAGGTGAGATTGAGGTCATACGCGGGCTTAGTCTTTAATAAAAAACTGTATTATGAAAGCTTAAGTGTAGGTTTTTGACAGTTCCCTATGTCAAATTATCATTGAGCTTTAGGGCTAAGACTTCTATTCTAATGCCGGCGCCAGACTTAGCTTCACATGTTTGAACACATGTTTAATTGCTAAGTGTGGCACGGGACTTTGGATATGTGTTCAAAGTTTGAACAAAGATTTGCACTTTGCTATGCGTTGTCGGTTTTTTTCGACACATCAAAGCGTTCAAAGTTGAATGTATTCAAAAAAAAGTGTTTGCGAAGCAGGTTACGTCAATATGTGTTCAATGCTTTTGCAAAGTCGTCAAAGATATGTGAAATTCTTCGAAGCTATGTCTGGCGCCCGGGTTACAATACAACGGAAAACCCTTACCACCAAATGAGATCGCGGTTAAACGTTGGTTAAGCTACCGATATAAGTAATTAAACCTTGTACTCATTACATTAAACCCATTATCGTCCCGATGTATATTACGTTATTATTGATTTCATCCAACGATGAAATCATTAAAACAACCGCTTATTACAAGTTTTAATTCTTTTCAAACAAGGTCTGACCTTTATAACAAATTTTATGTAATGTTACGAACATTGTTAAGTAAATACTTTATACACTCATTTACCATTAGTTTTAATTATTTTTTAATAAAACCATAAAAATAAAGTATCGTTTTTTTTTATTTGAATCTTATTTATGACCTGCATCAAAAACTCCGAAACAATTAAAAGAATACATTGGTGAAGTAAAGGTTAACAGTCAATAAACAAATAATAATGGCATATTGAAATTAATGTCTTCCTGACCAACTTTAACTTTACTAAGCACCTTGTACTAAGACTTAAAATCTATTTAGGACATAGTTTTGAAAGTTGAATAACTTTTTTTTATTATATCGTAAAATAAACAAATGAAGTAATTGATTATTTCTTTGAGTAAGTAAAAGTTTGAGAAGCTTTGATTCACAAATCATTTCCGAAATACAGAAAAAATGTAAACAGAAGAAAAAAAAATCGAAATTTATTTTTAAAATTTTGTATGAAAGCAACAAAGTCGTCGTGGCGCCGTGGTTACTATGTGTATCATAAGATATCACAGATTAAGCAACGTTTGGTGCGGTCGGTGCTTGGATGAGTGACCGCCGACCATTCATTTCTCACGACGAATTCCGTGCTTCGGAGGGCACGTTAAGCAGTCGGTCGCGGGTGCTGTATACTTGTATACAGTAGTCGTCAGGGTTTGTCAGAAGCCACTTTGGCGCCCTGAAAATTCTGACATCCACCACCCAGCACTGGGCCAGCTTGGTGGATTATGGCGTATACCTCCTCGGCACCCAGGGGAGAGACTCATGCCCTGCAGTGGGCTCATTACAAAGAGTTGTGATGATGATGATGATGGTATGAAAGCAATAAATTTCGACTTTTTCTTTCATACAAAAATATTTTTAAATTTTTCGATTGTTTTTTGTTTTTTCTTTAATTCTTATGGGTACTAGAATACGACCGTGAAGTTATTATATAGGGTTGGCGGGACACCCTGTATAAAAATATAAATTATGTAAGCCCAAAAGGGTTTGGATACAGAGGACATTCCAGGAGATGTCATATTGTTTGGCAACATATTCTTAAGATCGTTAGATTTCTATTAACGCCATGATGGAGATATTAGTCCTCTTCAATAAGAGCTGCAAGGGATGTTCAGATCATTGGCACAAGTAAAATAAAGTATTGATGTATATAACAAAACGATAACATTTTTCGTACGATAACCTTTTTAATTAATTTCTCTGCGAATCTTTGATAATTTCACTATATGAGATTATTTTAAATTGAGGTCACACGCTTGATCGGTCTCTATTAGTGAAATGGTTTTGTATTATCCCAAACAGTTTTTATTTTTATTTATTCTAACAAACATATGCGTACTCTGTGGTTTTCCATAAAACATTATGCTAAAACTAGATAACACTAAGCTTAACAGTTGTATCTAGAAATTTGTATTCCATCAATTTCAGGCTGACGTGAGAAACAATTGCCTCAGGTCAAACTGTACCGTGCCTGCGCCCGCGCCGTTGATTCGATGTTATCTGCGCAAACGCAGCGAAAACTGGCTGTAGGAAGTAGACGAATAATTACTTAGCTTACATTGTTGAGCTTATTTAACGCTGGTTTTATAAATAGCTGCAAGGGTTACTGGTCATTTACTATGCGGAAAGTACCGCAATCAATGCAAAAATAAAAAATATTTAGAAATAGACTTTATTGTAAGGATTAAGTCGTGTCAGGCTTAGAATAGCCATACCACTTTATTTGATGACAGAAACTCTTCAGAGTTTACCTGACTAGCGAGCACCATCCAGTCTGCTCGCCAAAATTGTGTGTGCCAGTAATGTATATTAAGAGAGCTTATTCCTTCCTAATTATACAAAAATACTCATTATATTTGGAGGGCCTGTGCTAACTTCTCCAGCTGCCATAATCTTCCTATTGATTATGATGATTATGAAGAAAAATAAAAAAGCTTTCATGAAATATACTACGTGACGGATATTGGGAATATTTTATGTACATACATACAAATAATCTCTACAATTTTACAAGTAACCGCTCTAATAGGAATAATTTATTGCTTTAAAGTAACGGTGCATCACTATCCTGCTCAAAGCAGGGACCGGAAAACCCCTTTATTTGATTAAGCCTATTGATAGGGTAACCCTATCAAAATCTTACCATATGGAAGTGTAACCCTATTGATATGGTAAGCCTATCGACGTGGTAACACTTTGAATAAAGTTAACTACTTTCGGATGCGCTTACCCTGTGATAGGGTTAGCCTATTTCTATCTCTTTCCGCGCATGCTGTTGAATTCGGAAGTATAATTCGAAGTGCGAGATTGAATAGATGGTGATATTTTTGATAATTTGAAATTCTTAGAGATTAAATTTGCCTGCAGATTTTAAAACCCTATTGAATCGGTAACCTTCAATAGGGTTTTCGATAGGCTTACTGCTTACATGAAGCTAACTCTATTGATATGGTAAGCCTTAAATTAGGGTTAGTCTTCGATACGGTTACCAAATTGATAGGGTTTTTTAAAACAAGTCTATGAAAAACCCAATCAAAAACCTCTTTAAGGGTAAGCGGTTCCGGTCCCTGGCTCAAAGCCATAATATTGCAAACCGCAAATTTCCTCGGAGCTGATTAAATGTACCATCAAACCCTTTTATCTCACATTCTTCAACATTTTTACACCACGGTGACATTTTTTTCCATCCAGCTAATTCTCATTTAATTCCACTATTACCTACATACCATAGACTATAATATTAGAAAGAGTTGTTCGTGTGAAACTCAGATATTCGTCAAGATAAACACACAATACTGCGTAGGCGCACTTTCGAATTAGCAATTAGTTTTAAGTAGAAATCGTGTGTTTAGTGTGGTTAAACAGAGTGATTAATTGTGAATAGGTTTCGCTTTATAATGTGCGAGCCTCATAGTATAGCACTGAATATTGTAAAGAAAAGACAAAAGAAAGTACTGGAACATAAATAGATTTTATTCTCATTACAATATTAAATGATAACAGTCCTTTGAAATCCTGCAGTTATTGAAAATTCTAAAAGTATAACCGATATAAAAGGTATGCTATGAGGTGACTTACAATACGGACTACATTTCAACGTAGCTCTTATAATAAGCCTTTGTGTCTAGGTATATAGGGCTCCGATTGACCAAGCTGGCCCAGGGCATGGTTGTGAATGTCAGAATTTTCAAGGAGTGACTTCTGACAGTCCCTAACAATAATTGTTATACAAGTGTACAAAACCCGAGACAAACTTTGTGAAGTGCATTCTTAAATAAATAAGTATATCTCTAAGAAAAGTGGTCATTTAAATCATGTTCTAGTGTTTTTTTGTTTGATTTCAATGGCTACAGGAACTTCACTTAGCCCCTTCCGTATTTAAACAGATTAAGTCCAACGAAAATAAGTCACACTAGTAAACCAATACACGGAATCGCAAGTTATTGCCTTACCAAATAACTTACCACCTAGCCATACATCTTTCCATACATAATTCTTGAAAAACAACAATTTTCACGATGTAGATATAAATTCATTCTGACGGTACACCCTGATTCACGACCGGGAGATATTTGGAGAATTCCCAGTAAATTATCGTTTTGTAGACACACTAAGAGATATGGTGACTATGAATTTGTTTCGAATTGGGACGAATTAGGGAGTTTCATAAGAATGATGTGTGGTTAATTTTTAATGTCAATGAAAATTTTAATGCTTTTTTTTTATATTGTAAGGATAGGACGTTTGTCTTCCATGCTACCTGATGGAAAGTGCGCGTGAAGACTATGGTGGTACACGTCCATCCACGAGAAACCTATTCACTTGACACTTAAAAGTTCTAGGACCATAGTGGTCAGGAAAAACAGACGGAGGCAGATTTTTCCATACCTTGACATCCGGCTTTAGTTAGCCTCATAGAACTGTAGCTGTGCTGTATACCTCTTCCTCGCATGTACAGTCTGCAACAGAATTATGTATACCACCCAGTCTCCCGCTCACATACAATATGGCATAATGCGTGCGGAAGACTGGGTGGTATACATAATTCTGTTGTAGACTGTACGAATTTATTGTTTAACAAATAAATAACCTCCTGTAAAATTCACCCACGTAGAGTAGTCTATTAATAGCCGTACGTACTACGTGTTTTAAGAAGTTACAAGTTCAAGTGGTCTTTACTTAGTTAAAGGCAGGGTGACAGTCCTTCCGGAAAAATATTCGAAAAGAGACAGTAAACTGAGACAATATCTTACTTACAAAACTGTTGCAGGAACAACTCTTTTATGTGGCTTGTACTATGATGAACAACATCGTGACACGAGACAACTCAAATCTTAATGCGTATAGAAAATCTTATATCAAATCTGTTGGAACTAGAAATTGGAGCCAGAACCTCTTACACCCATCGCCACGGAACTCATTTAATAAAATGATCATAAAAACGTAAACTAACCCAAAAAGGATACCCAAAACTAACCGCATGAATCTCCGTAACACACAGATTACGACACATGACTACCCACATTTAGTGCGGACCTAAATCGGGCCGTCATCCCAGGATTTACCGGTGCACGGTGGATCGATTTCGGCTTTCATAAATATAGGATTTCAAAACTTTGCATTTTTTTTTGCTGGATATCGATTTTCTTAGACGTAAGAAAATGATGCCCGAGTAAATTTTGCATTGAAACATTTTGATGATAAAAAAATCAGCAGTGAGACAAAAATTATTAGTATAACAATCCCATGAAGAGTTTTCCTTGCCTTCTGAGAATAAAATAATTTTTTAAACTAGCCCTATACATTGTTTTCGTAAAATAATAATAATGTCTATGTTTCTGCATAATTTACTCAGACATCACTTTTATATAAACAAATATCTAACAGAAGCGACATCTAGCAAACAATCTAGCACTCAAAAATTGAAATCTTTTGTCTATGAAAGCCCATTTTCGGTCCACTGTGCGGCGCCCGCGCAGGCTATCTCTCTTCGTCTGTTATGTTGTTTATAAGTTAATTTATTCTTGAAACTAATTTGTTGTTACACATGAAAATACCTGCAGCTTTCTTTGATTTATAAACCAGGCTTGTGATTTTCAGAATTCCTGTTAGTATATTAGTTTTTGTGTGACGCGAAGATATGCGTCATGGTCATGATATTAAATCATATTACGATCAAGATACATAGTTGTCTAGTAGCTTAATTAAGATTTGTAATCCTTTCGCGAAATTTTGCGACAATAAGTTATTATTTCGGAGAACTAATGATTTATTTTTTAATAACTAACTTCATTCTGTCTATTTAGTTTTGAGTTTTTGCTCAAAAGGCAGTTGATCAAATAAAAAATTATGATTTTGTAATATTATAGAAGCCTAGTTGACAGAACATACGCACCATAGTCAGAAATACGAAATACGAAGTATAAGCATTAAGCATAAAGGCATCATCATCACATCTCTTATTAATTTATCCACTGCAGGGGGCTATAAGTCTCTCCCCTAGGTGATGAGGAGGTTTAAGCCACCAAGCTGGCCCAGTGCTGGTTGGTGGATGTCAGAATTTATAGGGTGCTGAAAATGGCTGCTGGCAATCCCTAATGACAACATGAAAACATACAGATCTTTTGTTTTATTAGATGTAGAGCTGATGTCCATCATGAGAAATGATAGACATCATCATGTGAATCCAGTCCTCGTTTGCGGGCTTTCATAAGTTTTCTTTCTTGAATTAATTGAAGTTACATGTTAAGTTAGACACAACATGTAGATAAAACTACTTTTTAACCGGATAAATCGCGTATAATTTATATTTTACATTTTAACTCGAAGTTTCGGTGTCTTTGCAGACCCCGTAGTCACGAGCGACCGTTCTGACAACTCTAACTGAGAACTCTAACGGGGTCTGCAAAGACACCGAAACGTCGAGTTAAAATGTAAAATATAAATTATACGCGATTAATTCGGTTAAAAAGTAGTTTTATTTAAATTATGAATCGTGAACACTTAAGACAATATTACACAACATGTAGATTAACGCCCGAACCCAATATTCGATCCTAATCCATTTTTGCCTATCCGAGATTGAGATTTCAATCCGAAATTGTGTTTTAGTGTGCCAATAATGTATCCACAGATTGCATTTGCTATCTGTGGATGCAAGCCATCCATGGGAGGTTCAATCTCAGATTACGGATTGTCCTCCGTATGAAAATGACAGTTTGCCAGTCTCCATAACCTATCCCACAATTTTGACGTTTCTTTCGATTGACTTTTTGATCCAAATCTGCAATCTTTCGTATTTCTCGGTTTTACTGTTGAAAAATAAACATGTCCGTATTATCAAGCAGTGATAGTAGTGATTTCGAGGATTTATTAATGTTGAGTTCGAGCGATGAAGATGTGCCGAGACGCCGTTCACGTAGGATGAGAAGAGGGAACTACATGCAAAGTCTCGATGAGGCAGATTTCACTTTTAGGTTTAGGTTATCAAAACCTGCAGTAGAATTGTTATTAAATGAAATAATGCCTTTTATACGTGTGTCCTCGTCGAGGTAAGTAATGAGAAACGACAAACCTACATAACTACATAAATTCCTATGTTAAAGCCAAAGTAACTGTCTTTTTTATTTTTGTATGTACAACTTAAATTACCAGAAACTACGGAGTCTCACCGCTACATCAATTGCTGTTATCGTTACGCTTTTATGCATTAGGCACAATGCTTGTATCAGTAGCAGACTTTGTTGGAGTGTCCAAATCTACCGCTAGTAGAATAGTGAGGGACATATCATCAACTATTACCAGATTGTATGATAAATACATTTTTATCCATCAAAATGGTGCTGAGAAATTTTATAGAATAGCTGGATTTCCTCGTGAATTGAATTGATGAAAAACAAAAGAATAATGAAACAAGCGCAAAATTGCGTAATTTGTACATTTTTATATTTTTAAAATAATTTATTTCTTAAATTAAAGACTATTATATTTAATTTGCGAAGATATGTGATTAATATTTCCATAAAAATATAAACGAGAAACATGCAGATTTGCGCATAACCGAACGTATGGGGAAAGGATCATTGGCTATCCGGGCACAAAAAAGATTGTGGGTTTATGCTTTTTTTATTGAGACGGAGATTGGAGATCGATCTAAGGATTGGTATTGATCTAAGATTGATTACAATCTGTGGATTGGGATCAAATATTGGGTTCGGGCGTTAAAGGAGCTAAAATAATCTTAAAGTCAAAGTTTAAGAAACCTTTCAACTCAGCTCAACCTGCATTTATTTTCAACTTCTTTCATTTGTTTTTGAAACACCTCCTTACTATGAACAAGACCGTCACATACCAACTTTGTAACATAGAAACCCGAACATATAACTATAATGGCACAGTAAGAAATCCACTTGACTCATTACGCGTGCTTCGTCAAGAACAATGCTAGGAAGTCTCGCTCGGCTGCGCACGCGCATCGATCTACACTATTGGAGATCTATGAAGCGATCTATACAGGGATCTATGCAGGGATCTAAGCATGTCTTCCGATGTAATGGGTGTTATACTAATGGTTGTCTAGACTCGTTTAGGTTGGTTTGTTTTTATGTACGAGTTAATTAAGTTATTTTCCTTTTATAAGTTATTTAGGTTTTTTATTGATGTAGCTAGGTTAGTTAAGTTTTTATATTTGATAGGGAGATATTTATATTTACATGTGTTGACAGGTGCTTACATGCTTTCAAGAAAAATCCATGTTATTGTATGAATATCGAAAACTATGATATGTAGATAAAGACTTACAGGCTACCTCATTATTACATAATATCGATTCATAATACATGCCTATGTTAAGTTAATACTAATTTAATACTATTGTAAATTTATCAAATCGAAATTTCTTGCATTTTTTTTTTTAAATCCCCAGACAATCACACCAACTACGTGGCCTCAAAGTAAGCGAAGCTTGTGTTATGAGATACCATGTAGCGAACTAGGGGGGAACCTAGAATATAAATACATATATAGATAAACACCCAGACCCGGAACATATTTTTTTTTCTTTTTCCGGGCGGGAATCGAACCCGCAACCTCTGACGTCTGAGGCAGATAGGTTTACCCCTGCGCCAAAGTGGTCGTCGAATTATTAGAATTTGAAAAGTGATGCTTAATATTTAGTCTTACGATCCGAATAATATACCTAACGGTCTTTAGCACTTGTTGGTAATTTATGAATTTCATCGTCGGACCTTAATTCGATTTCCGGGTCTTATTGGAAAGTAAGTAAGTAAGTAGGTAAGGGATTGGACCCCTGGAAGACAAGTGTCCCTTACCTATTTATATCTGCAATTTTTCCTCTATATCTTCAAATCTTACAAACAGTTAACAGTCATATCCGGAAAGAACATCCTACGGCAGGATGTCAAGATTTATTATTTCATAATTACATAGCTTTGAGGGTGATTAAAAATTATGATACAATCACTTGTACTACGGTATAGATATCTACAGTAATCAACTCGGCCGCATCTTTGAAATGGCGGCCGGCAAACAGCGCCGCGGTCCGTTCACATGTGATCGGGCTGCCCGCCTTCATACATTTGCTTACTTTGTACTTTTTTATATAAACAAATAAAATAAATTGTAAATTGAATAGGAAGTAGTCATCAGAAAAAGTTTTTGTGTAAAAAACGATGTTTACGTTTGAATAACAAATCGGTCTTATTAATTATTAACAGAAAAAGACTTGCGCCTCGACTGAGACGTACGAAATGATGTATTATAAAATTTTTAAGTATGAACAATCCGTATAATAACTTAAAGCTCAATCAAATTGTTTCGGCATGCAGACACACGCGACTGGCCGACTGGCTGTTTCGTCTGTTTGTATGAAGTTGAATTACTGTAGATATCTGTACCGTTCTTGTACTTTAGATAAACACTTGGAGTCGCTCGCGGGTTACCCATTACCCATTACCCGTTACCGATCGGCTGGAGTAGTGGTAACATACATTGCCTTCTAAGCTAAAGGTCCTGGGATTGATCCCGGTGGCAGTGGATATTTTTGTAATGTGAAATGGAAGTCATACTTAGATGTTTATATTATGTTTATTTTCCAATAAAAGAATAAGTGTAGGAATATTCAGTATGTACCTATGTTGTAGTATCCATTGCTTAAAGAAACTTAATTTGTGCTAGGTATTGTAGTGTGAATATCACAAATATTTATTTATTTATAATAGGTATATTAATTTATATATGAAATATGGCTCATAACTTCAAAATTCGATGCAAAAATTTCTGAGGTGGGCACGTTCAAACAATAATCCCAAAAACCCTTTATATTAGTCTATGTAGTTAATCATACTAAATTAAAAAAGAAAGTTGTCTATTGAAACTAAACTCTACAGTTTTGCCATCAACCAAAAACGAAAAAACTGTCCCATTAATAGAAAGTTAGTTCAAAAACTAAAATAAAAGAATCAGAAATCATTTAAAAACCCATTACAATAAAATCCCGCATAACGTGCCGGAAATGAGTAACTATACTTGTCGCCTATTCAAATCCTCACAATCGAGTGATTTTCTTGATATTTAACGCTTTATAGCAACGCCATGTTATACTAACGACCTACTTTCTATATAAACCTCTTTAATAGAAGCAGAACTAGGTACTCTTTTTTTGAAAGTATGTTCTTCTGTTTTTCAAATTTGGATTCATTCGACATTCTTAATATTCGCAGGCAGATAAAACTATTCTTTGTTTAAAAATGAGGATTTGTATCTCCTTTTTAAAATTGGAATTCATTCGGCTTTTTAATATGACAGAACATATTCAGTATAGTTTCCAGGACTACCTATGACAATCTCACTGCTTTACGACTAAATATAATTTTAGTAACTCTGGATAGTTTTTAGGGCTCAGCTCGATTGAATGTAGTCAATTTGAAAAAGATTTTTATTGTTTGCTACGTCCTAATCTCTTAAAATGCCGAAGATTTCTGTCAGCTGTACTATATTTGAAACAACTAACATAACCTCTTGGAATCTTAGATGTTTTTAAACAATTTCAAGTCGATTGACTAGCTAATTCTTATATTAACTACACCTATACATAAAGATATTAAAAGAAAATAAATAAGAAAACAGATTTTTGTTATATCTATCTATCTATCGTTTCCAAATTCAATAATTCCATAGATTTAGTTAGAAGTAGAGTTGCCTGATCAGAAAATAATCTCTCTGAAAAGCGTCACAAGACTTCTGTTTTTCTATAACAGCTAGTTGTTCTATAAGAACCAACGTTGGTCGCTAATAGTCCAAGCAACGCATCATAACGCAATTCTCAACTTCTTGGCACAATTAGCAAATCTACATCTACGTTTGGTAATTTTCGCGCTACATTTTATTTTATGTTTTTACTGTTTATTTGTGAATTAGACTCGTTTTATGAAAGCCATCTTAAACTGTACAAAACGAATGGATCAGATAGTCTCTCAACCAAATCTAATCTCGGAGACAATAATAATCGCGACATTGTAATCGAAGGCGTGAACCAACTGCCTCTTTAGTAATGTCATTTTAATACGAACTACGCTCACGTACCGTGTCATCATTACGTATGTAAAACAAATGAAGAAACAGAAGAGCGGGAGCGATCAAAATCTTTGGCGTATTATAGGCAGCTGTTTTATTTATTGGAAGTAAACCGAAAAAGCAACAACTGTGACTTTATTTTTTTACTCCACGTAGGGTTGGCTTCGAAAAGTACATTGCTGCAGCGGCCGGCAAGGGAGGCATTGATGGACGAACGTGTGGATGTGGGCCGAGTCAATCAATACCTAGTTGTATAGTACTTTTGTAATTCTATGTGCAAGCCAGTTCGAAATTAAAATCAAACCTTTGATAAGTTATCTCTTTGGTCGCCATATTGAGGTTTAGAAGATCGTTCCATTTTTGAATTACGCGACAAATATGATTTTACATAGTCATATTTATTTGGCTGGTAAACACGTCAGATATGGACCAGTAGGTACCTACAACAAGTTCGATTTTTCTCGAAGAAGGATGTTATCAGGCATGTTTGAGAAATAGCCTTACCGCCCCTGGATAAGCGCGTCGTAAAAGGCGACTAATCCGAGTAGTGCTTAATTTTAGGATCCTTTAAGGGTCTGCCAGGCTAGCGACTAACCTTCTTAAGTCTGCGGTGCAAAAACTGCTCCTGCAGTGATGTGTTCCAGCAATATTTTATGGACCTGCAAGTCTGTGCCCATGTGCTGTCATCTTCGACCTCATCTTCACTTACCATCAGACGATATTGAGGTCAAATGCTAGTTGAATCACCAATAAAAAGTAACGAAATCTATTTGAAAAAACGCCTTTTGTTTTAACAGCTGGTTTTTAAACATCACGATTGGGACTATTCTCAACACTCATCACGAATTGACTAAGCAACGGATAGTAACAATACTACCATTGACGAATTTGATGATGTTTGCTGCCACAGTTGAACCTAACATGATGCACTCGAATCGAGACACAATTTACGTTTGGTAATTTTCAAGCGCCGCCGGATAGAATTCCATGCGTTTTTTCGTTCACTGTTTATTTGTCACTTAGTGCCAACGCTGCGACACGCGTACGAACGCGCGTTTCGTATAAAACTGAAACGTCCGTACCATACGCACGTTCGATACGGACGTTCGGAATGCGCCAAACGCCGCGTTCGGTACGGACGTGGCCGCGCGCGCTCCGAACGTACGTGCCTATTAAGTCGGCAACGCTCCGTGGAACATGCGCGTATGAAAATGAGTTTTGACACAGAACGACTGAATTTAAAAAGAAATTCCCTGCACAGCAACCTCCATTCCACAAACGGACTAACAGGATGTCTTTTTTTAATTTTTAAACGTCGTTTAGCCAAATAGTAAGAAATTATATTCCATTGACACGACTGAACAAGCACACTAATGAAATTGTATGAGGAACGCTGCGTTCCGCGTTCGAACGCGCGTACCGTTAATCCGTACGTACGACCGTATGATACGAACATACGGTACGCGCGTACGAACGCGTCACACAGGGTTGGCACTTAGACCGGTAATATGAAAGTTTTCTTATAAGCGTTGATCATGACTCACGCATAGGTTCGTTGTCAACTTTGCAAAGAGAACTGTCAAAGTTGAAACTAAACTGCATTTGAAATCAGATTTATCCAACGGTAACGATTAAGTATAAAATAGGGTACTCTGGCCCAAGATGTAACTAATTCTTCATATACATTTAATGAAGCTCCAATCAAAAAAGGCCACAAAGAAAATGGGGAACTACTTACATAAAGTCTCTTCTCCAGTCTTGCAGTTGCCCATAAGTTAGCATCAGACGACAACCATTTGTCGAATAACCTATGCAACAATATTGAAATAGAAGTTTTTTGAAGAAAGCTACAGTAACCCCTTTCTATCAGATTCTTAGGTTCGAATCCAGCTAATCGTGTCTTGAATACAGCTATTTTCCTTTAAGTTATGAATGTTCGTTTGGATATATTTTTCTCCCAGAAAGGCACAATCATGTAGCTGATTAAGTCGTCTTTAGATAGCAATAACTATAATTTCCGCAAGCAATAATACAACGCACCTTCAGAATAGTAGTGACGTATTTAAAAAAGACATGTTTTTGGCAAACACGTATTGAACTGATTTAATTTATTAATAATTTATGAAACATGATAGTTATTTGGTTTCTATATAAAGTTAAGTTTATCTTTCGTGAGATAACAGCAAAAAAAATAATTCTATGATGGTAACTGATTTCTTGAATTTTTGAATGAATTCTATAGGCACTATTCTGAAGGTGCGATAATATCCTCTGCACAACCATTTTAAATAAAAGATTTTAGGGTGAGGATCAAAAATTTCTTCTGTTGTATATATACAGCATCCTGAACTGACATTGAAGGAGCCTGTGAAAGCACGTCCACCACAGAACATTTAATTATCGTCATGATAATTAAATGTTCTGTGGTCGACGTGTAGAATGGGTAGTCAAAAGTACCCGTAACCGGCGCGGCGATCATGTATGAAAAGGTTGATGAACGTGGAAGAAGCGAAAGAGGTATGTCTGGATCGCAGCAATTGGTGTCCCCTTGTCTCTGCCTACCCCAAAGGGAGACAGGTGTGAGGTTATGTATGTATGTCACCCATACTTATACCAATCACGTAGAAATTGCTAAGTCTGCCATATACTTTAAAATATACCCAGGAGAAACTACACTAGGAAGACTACGCTATATATCCCATGGTTCATTGATAAATAAAACCATTAATATCTAAAATTAGCCATTCCATCAAATAAACTCAACTGAAAAGTTCCTGCTAAATGAAATGATTTATTCAAGCCGTGAACCTCACACATACGATATCAAAATTCCACCAACCATGCCACTTTAACTCACTCAGCTAAATCTAAAACTAAACTAAATAAACTTAATAATTTATCTTGCAGACATGACATCCGGGCCTCTTAATATAAAACCCGGTCATAACTTATTAATAAGTGTAATAACCATCAATTTTGGATCTATAATTTGGTATGTATGCGACAGGCGAACACATAAATATTGACGGGCAGCTGCGTCGACGCGTATCTTTAATGCCACATCTACAAAGTTTTCGGATCATTGATTTTCTATATTTATCTATTAGTGTTGTATGAATGCTTGATGGTTTTATGTTCATTAATTATTACTTAATTGAAAAGCATTACTTGACCTATACTGACAACCAAAGATGTGTACCTATCCTATTGATACATATGTACATCTGAACTTGAAAGTAAATTTTGAAAAATGGCAACAAGATCAGAGTAAATAATAATAATAATAATAATATTCATTTATTTCAGAAAACAGGTTCCATAGATTAGAGTATTAGATAATTTCACACAAAGGCATAAAACTAGAATTAAAATATCATCACTTAAATAACTGTAAACAATAAAAAAAAAAAAAAAATTATAATAATAATAATTAATGTCAAAAGAAATATTACTAATAGAACAATTTAAACTCTAAAAATAAAATAAGAAATAATGCAATAATTAAATTAAAAAATAAATCATATTAGATCAAATCAAATTACATTAAATCAAGCCAAATTAAATTAACCAAAATCAAATTAAATTAAATGAAGTTAAATCAAATCAAATTAAACTAAATCAAATTACACTAAAACAAATTAAATTAAATTACATAAAATTAAACCAAGCAAATTTAAATTAAAATAGGCCTCACCCAACCAGTATAGCCGTCCAATGGCGGCTGATAGGACACTCGCACTTCCCAGCCACTGCCCTCAGGATGCTATTGTTGCTGCCGCATACTCTATTCATAATAGAAACTACTTTTTTGCGCATGATGGCATAAAAGTCATTAGTTCGCGCTTCAGCAAACATGCCAGACGCACTGCAGCGCCACGGCAGTCCCAAAAGCATCCTGAAAGCATTATTGTACTGGACCCTTAGAGCATTGTAGGCCTTCTGTGTATATTTCACCCATAGGCTGCCAGAGTAAAAAGATTGGCAAAAAGCTTTAAATAGGGTTATCTTTACTTGCACTGAAGATCTAGCAAACCTACGGGCTATCATATTGCTTCTGACTGCCAACGCCCTACGCTCACGCTCAATGTCTTGGTCATCTTTCAGGTCTTCTGTTATAATGTGACCTAGGTATTTGTACTGCTTGACTCTTGATAGGGCTGTACCGTTTAGTTTAACTGCAGGCACGACCTGTGGATGATTATTGGTTGCCGAGAAAACCATGATCTCGCTCTTTCTACAGTTGTACTTCAAGCCATGAGTCAGCGAGTACCTCTCGCACACGTGCAACAGCTTCCGAAGTGCGCTGATTGACGGGCTCAGCAGAACCATATCGTCCGCGTAACTAATGTTATTTACACTGACGCCATCGATTGAGCATCCCGCACTCATGCTGCTAAGCTCGCGAACCAGCTGGTCGAGGTAAAGGTTGAAAAGCCTAGGAGAGGTCAGCCCCCCCTGCCTCACCCCACACTCCAACCCATACTCCGCCGAGCACTCGTTGCCCCATCTCACACAGTTAATCTGGTTTTTATACCAGTACCTGAAAATGCCCGTGAGCTCGGACGGGACACCCACTCCATCCAACTTATCCCATAAAACTGGATAAGACACCAAATCGAAGGCCTTGGATAGGTCTAAGAAGCATGCATATACTGGTGTGCTTCTGTCCGTATAATACCTGACAGTGTGCTTGAGCGCAAGAATGGCACTCTCTGTTGACAACCCCTCCCTAAAACCAAACTGGGCATCGTGCAACCTAATATGCTCATTCAAGCGCTTATCAAGCACACCATCAAGCACCCTGGCTGTTATTGTTGCCAACGAAATGGGTCTGTAGTTGGTTTTGTCAGATGGGTCCCCCGTTTTGTTTTTAGCAATCGGTACAACAATGGTCTTTATTAAATCTGGTGGTAAGTATGAGTGTCGTATGCAGAGGTTAAAAAGCAGCGCTAGAACCCTAGGTAGGTGAACACCGGCATTCTTAAAATGTTCTATACTTAGACCGTCATGACCAGGAGACTTTCCTCTTGTCATGTGCCCAATAACCTTAGCGACTCCTTTGGCTGTGATAAGAACCAGCGGCATATCTCTAAACTGTCTTTCTTTTGCACCGGTCTCAGCTGTTTCACTAGTACTTAAGGGCTGGGCTGGCACTCTAAAGTGTTCCCTAAACATCTCGGCAATGGCCTTAGGTTCATTAACCCCGTCAACACTCACGGGCAGACGCGGCTTGCTATTTAACTTATTTACATTTTTCCAAAAATCTTTAAAATTTTTCAATTCATGTGAAGTAGCCAAAATATCCATTTTTATTTGTTCACTATGTTTTATGCACCACTTTAATTTTGCTTTGAATTTCTTTTTGCTTTCATACATGTTACTGAAAATAAAACCGCTTTTTGGTTTTCCTTGCAAAACCCACAACTCATAATCAAGCCGCGCCTGTCCGTGTAGCTGTTTTACGTGCTTGTTCCACCCAACAACATATGGTTTTTTATTCATAGTACGTTGTTTAGTCTGCCCATGAAAACTATTACTGGTTTGGGTAGCCGCATCTTTAATAATATTAATAATTCTATTATACATTTCGTCAATAATACATTTGTGGTCAGCAATTGTGCATAAATGATTACAACACCTTTCACAATCCGTAGGAAAATTTAACTCTCTAAACATTTTGTGACAAATTTTACTATAGCTATTAATTTGATTTATGTCCCGCTCCCCCCAAATTACATTATTATTAGGTTTTGTTTTTAAGTCTACTTTACATTTAATTATTTCTAAGTTACAGTTTATAAATAATGGATAGTGATCGGACCAATAAACACTATAACAAACATGTATATTAACTATAGAATCCCACAACGCTTTCGTCACTAGACAATGATCGAGCCAACTATGTGTTCCGTGTATCTCACTAACATAGGTATAACAACCAGAGTCAATACCTAGTTTTTCTATGTCTGCACACAACCACTGTTGTTCTTTACAGAATAGCAAGAGTTCATTGCCAAACTGCCTACCCGGGTGAGAGTTAAAATCGCCCAGGACATAGACACTGTCCTCTCCCTCACTCTCAACAATAGCACTAATTGCGCTCATACAGTCAGTAAATAGCACTAAGTTTTCAGCGCAGTCTGTCGGTAAATATGCACTAACTATCATAAAAGAACGATCACTCACCGAAACTCGTATAGCACAAATCCTTTCATGATTACACTGTATCACCTTAACGTGCGAGAAGGCGCTGCGGCGCCACAGCAGCGCCACGCCACCGTGCGGCCGCCCACGCAGCGGCCCCGCACCCGTGTCCACCGCCGACACGCCCGTCGCACTGAAATCCGAGTGTACGTCGCCCAGCAGTGGGATGTCATGAGGGAGCAGCCATGTTTCTTGGAGTGCTATCACATCTGCTTTATTACATAATCCTCGAACACATTCCATTGATTTCTTTATATCTTTACAGTTAAATGTAATAAGTCTCAGTTGTGTCTTTTCCATAGTAGTTTTGATTAAGTATATACTTTTACTATCTACAGCTATTTTCGGTTAGTATTAACCGATTCACGAAAGTTAATAAACTGCCTGAACCTAATATCTGCCGGCCATAGTTTATCATCCAAATAGAGAGCTAGTTTGCTTTTTGATACAAATATCTTATATGAGTCATAGCTTTTTATACGCCGCATCTTTAGCTTATATATTGATACTTGCTCTTTAGTTTTGTCATATATGTACTCTTTAATATCCATTTCTGTGACTTCCTTAGCTACATTGTAAATAAATAACGGCACTTTAACCTCGGCGGCTTTAAAGTTTCCGATTTTATTTATTGCACTGCCTGTTTGACCTATAAACTGATTACGCAACTTTTTTCTTTGCACTTGGATCCATCCCTCATCTATCTTTTCAGATTTCCACTTAGTACCATCACCGGCTATTTCAGCTAACGATTTCTTCCCGTATAATTTATTTATAACTCGTTCATCTTGTATACATTCTTTGTTTACATCAGCTGAGCGCAGCGATAGCGGCGATTGCACTCTCGACCGTATAACTGTCTCGTTCATATCGGAACCGGTTTGACAGTCGCCGGTACTCGTACCCTTGTCTTCGCTCTCGCTGCCCGGCCTCGCTTGTTTGTTTGAATTTCGTGGCGGTAGCGGGAGCTTCAATAATGTTACACTATTCACGCTGTCCTCTTCGACTTCATTACTGATTTGCAAGTCACACCTTTGTTTTGGTGACGACGATACATTTCCACTGCCATTATGGTTATCACTTAAGTCCACGGAAGGCTTGTCAATGTTTAGTATGCCAAATGGTCCACTATTTAGATTAAAAGAGCCCAGGTATGCACCTCTCTTGACATTAATGTTTGTACATTTTTCATCTGACTCACGAGGCGTGTATGATTTAACTTGACTCAGGGCTTCCTGTAGCTCGTTTTTCGTTACACTCTCCGCTTTTAACTTATTTATTTCTTCACGCATTAATAAAATATCTTTTAACAATCTTGTAGCATCAATGTGATCGAAAGTGACCGGTGGTAGTCGGTGCAGTTCCCGAGCAACAAAAACAGGAATTTTCTCAGGATCAGTTTCTTTAAAAACTGTTATAATATCCTGAAGGTCTCGTTCAGCTTTGCCATCGTTTCTTCTCGAAATTTTACGTTTATCGGTACGTACCGATTTAAAAAGTAACGACTTTGCATCCTCAATTTCTCGTGTTGAAAAGCTAGTACGGCACAAACGAATCAAACTTTCATTGTCCATCACTTGTATTTTACAGTCAATAAACGTTAATATCTCGTTTATGACAATATTGCACGAATTACATTTTAACAGATTCGACATTTTGCACAGTAGCACTCTGGCGCGCGTAGCACTACCAGCCGCGGTGACGCATGCGACCTGACTGATCGCATGCGGTAAATAAACCGAAAAATCTCTGCAACACTTGAAACATAAAATCATCATAAATACAACGCGAAAACAAAAACCGCAATAAAAAAAATTACATTAACAATTCTACGAAACTCTAAATCAGTTTCTAATTAAACAAAATCCTAAGACCCAATAAATCATTATAAACTAATTGCAATCACCGATTTATTTACAGTCACTGAATGTTCGATCCATCACTCGGGATATTCGATAAGTAATTCGATTAACATTAATATCGATGCATCGAATGGACGTGTATGATTAGTTGAGCGGCAGGTGCGAGACGCAAATACGTTTAGTTTGGTTTCGCCATCACGATCGGCATTTTGTTGTGGTACTCAAACTGTTGAGGAAAATATTTTTTTTATCCCACGTAATATGAAAGATGAAATATGAGACATAGTGCAACTTTGTATTGTAGTCGGACATTTCAAAGCAAATCAAATATGAGTCATACAATAATACATCAGACAAAAGAAAATGAAAAGCGTAGAAGAAAAAGTATGAACATAGTAGAAACTTTAACATTAAAAAAATATATACATATAAGTATATAGATAAATTACAAAAGTTTTTGAGCCATTTCCATACGACTATGATCCTCGTACTCAAAGTAAGGCTGTAGGTGATATTCATGGCGCAGTTCAACATAAAACACTAATATGTGGTTAGATTTTCACTGCATAACAAATTATAGTAAGTATATTCTATGCATTCACAAATGAAAATTATAGTATACAATCAGTAAGTTACTAATTCCTATTTTACAAACTCGATTTAGTAAACTCTAAAAAACTTAAACGTAACTACAGTTTGAGAACCACCGGTCATAAGTTGAAACCGTCGATAAATCTATGAAAATGCAGCCGCCTGCTCCGGCGGGAATGCTTTCATGATCTGACCGGTACAGATGCGTATGCGAAAATAGTGGATAATATACTCTCATTTTACATTAAAATACATACCTACAATGTTGAAAGCAAGGCTCAATAATAATTTATTTCATATTATGGCCACGAAAGTTACATGAAAATTGATAACATGAGAAGATAAGAAAATTGGAAATTATTTCTAGTTCTAATTTTAATTTTGACATTCATCATCATCGTCAGTTTTGAGATGCCCACTGCTGGACAGAGGCCTTCCCCAAGTTTCTCCACGTCCATAGCCTGGTCTCGCCCGCCTTCATCGAGCGATTGACCTGCACTAAGAGTAAAAAACTTTTCATATTTCTTACAAGGTATCTGTTGAAATGCGATCGGTAAAAAAGTGGGTGTTCGCTAATAATTAATTTATCACGACGCGACGACTTCAGTACTTCACAAGGCACGTAAAGAAGTTGCCCTTGTTTATGTATACTTGTATAAAGTAGACTGAAAATACGGACATACACCAAACAGCACTGGGTGAGCTTAGTGTCCTTTGTCTTAACTTCTTGTCGCCCAGTTTCATTTAAAAGTGTTGTGACGAGTACCTACGTAGTATCGTTGCCAATAAAAAGGGATTGGTGAACTAAGATATATCAGATAGTAGGTAAGCAAGTATTTAAATTGACGACGTGGCTAATAAATAACCCCTTGAAGCCCCTTTTTTTTGGATGCATTTAAAGATAGACGCTGTTTTTCTTCTCGCGCATTTTAACTTGCCATAGTGTGTTAATATAAATAAATCTTAGATAAAAGGCAAGCATTGAGGGACCTTATGATTTTTCAGCTTAAGCTTAGTTAAGCTGAAAAATCATAAGGTCATTTTAGTTTAGCAACAAATCACCTATCAATATCTTCGGCCCGGATGACACTTAGGTATTACTTATCAGCAGTGTGAGCACAGAACTTTATCGACTCGTATTGTTACGAATGTTCGGAGACGTATGGAGACGGTTTGTTAGTAATAATTGAAATCTATCCATTGCCGCACGGCCAGCTTAAATAAATGTGTGCCTTGTTAATTTTTTATGTTTGTAAACATGTTGTACTCTTAAATAACTGTTACATAAAAAATTGCAATGTAACTAAAAACTTGCAACCGACTCCATACTATACGAACATTCGTAAACATGCGAGTCGATAAAGCTCTGTGCTCGCACCGCAGGTGTGTGTGTATCCCATGTTCTTTTGTCGAATATTTTACATTTCAATAATACTTACAGGCATTACTTCCCGCTATGCGGAAAAAAATTCTTAGTCATCACATTTGGGCTAAGATAAATCATCGTAATAGGTTTGCCATACATGTCATACTTCGTAAGTAATACATACTATGATTAACATTTAAAAAAACATATTGTCTAATTTTCATTATCTGATTTAGATTTGACGTATAATGTTGTATTATAAATAAATAAATAAATAGTTCTGACACTCACACAACATTATCTAGCCCAAATTAAGTTTCTTAAAGAACTTGTGTTATGGATACTAGATAACTGATACACCTACTTAAGAAATATATAAACATACATATCGAATACATACATATTTTTATTAGAATAAACTTAAATAAACATATAAACATCCATGACTTGACGACTAATATCTGTGTTCATCACACAAATATCCGCCGCCGCCGGGATTCGAACCCAGGACCTGTGGCATAGAAGGCAATGTATGTTACCACTACACTAGCCGGTCGTTGTTTATAATTATTAAATTTATTTAATTTTAATAATTATACAAGCAAACATAACAAGATATTTATTTTTAAGTTTGAAACCAGTGTGTCATGTAATCTTAACAAATAGAACTTTCAAATTAATAATTAAAAACTATAATAATATTTTATTATATTTTTTCATATTATATTCCGAATCCGTACACAAAATTATATTTATATTACTCAAACCAACCGTCTCAGATCGAAGTGCAACATTCTAAATTTAAATTCAAATCGGGACACACGTTCTGAGAACGCTTCGATTCAAAACAAATTAATGAATATTCGAGACATCTCGATACATACAATGTTCCACAATGTAGGTATTCGATTTTATCTTGGAATGTGATCTTTTTACGATGCGAGCGATTATGAGAGAAATCGAGTTGTAAAAGTTTATTTATGAGCACCTCACGCTTTTGTCTCGTGCCAAAATTTTATTTGATTCTGAATTTGAAATTATCCTTTATAATGATTCATAAAATTGTTTGCAAAAATAGCTTTTTGAATTTCGTTTTGCTTTCAGATTCTTTTTTTAAATTTTAGACGTCAAAGCATGAACGCATGTAGGTAATTAAAAATGCTATTGATTTTTCTTTCCAAAGAATGATCTGTACGGATTAAAAGTTAATTCAGCGTAATTATATCTGGCGTTTGTTTAGAATCTATCACTAGCAGACCTGGAGTTGAGTTTTTCAAATAATGGACTAATCTAAGTAAATAGCTCAGTTTATTACAGTTTTTACTAGACCAGTTAACACTTAAATAAATTCTGTTAAACTCATAAGAATTCTACCATCAATAACCATCGTCAATTCTTTCGTATACAAATTAATTTTATTTTTACTTAAAAGACGTTATTTATAGTCTGCTAAAAATAGCTCTTAAACACTTTTGGTTTTTCATAAATTATGACTTCTTCGTGATTGATGATAAAATTGGTCCGACATTTATGTTGTACTACATTTGATATATTAAAAAAAAGCAATGGTTTCTCAAATTCGTCTTCATGTATTTTGAAAGTGTAAACCAGAATGTGAGATTTTTCTCAAACGTAGGTTTCGTCGAAATCGCAAAAGAGAAAACATTTGTATTTTTTAAATTCAGAACTACTAGATTCGTTTTAATTATAATTTGCCATTTGAGAGTTGCATTATCCAGAATTAACCGCGCAAAAGTACCAGTATGTATTAGTTAAAATAAAAATGAAAACATATCACTGGCTTAGTGTATTAGACAACAAAATCTATTGAGCTATCAGTTTAGTATGCCTTTAAATTAGGTAGGTAGTAATATTAAAACTTATAATAGATCTAAACGTAGAAGTCGTCGTGGCGCCGTGGTTACTGTGTATCATACGATATCACAGATTAAGCAACGTTTGGTGCGGTCGGTGCTTGGATGGGTGAAGCACTTCCGTGCTTCGGAGGGCACGTTAAGCAGTCGGTCCCGGGTGCTGTATACTTGTATACAGTAGTCGTTAGGGTTTGTCAGAAGCCACTTTGGCACCCTGAAATTTCTGACATCCACCAACCAGCACCGGGCCAGCTTGGTGGATTATGGCCTACACCTCCTCGTCACCCAGGGGAGAGACTCATAGCCCTGCAAAGGGCTCACTACAAAGAGTTGTGATGATGATGATAGATCTAAACAAAGTGTCGTTTACTTTACGTGAGCCATTTCAGTCTTTAAAATAGGTCCCAATGAAAACACTCACTATAAAAGGTGACTTTTGACTGCAGATTTTACATGGAGGTTAGTCGCCAGCCAAAACAACCCAGGGGTCACTCGGATTAGTCGCCTTTTGCGACAAGCTCGGCCAGGGCCGGGACTCGAAGCTAGGACCTCTCAAGCGCCGTAACTCGACTAATACACCATGGGAGTCTCGGAGGACAAGTTTACTTTTTCATATATAGCCTATTAATTAGTATATTGAGGACCACCATACACTCTAAGATAAAATATGAGCGTGATGTCTCCACAGGTTATTCCTAAAATACTGCAAATAAGCCCACCCTGTATTTACCTTATAAAAAGGTACCGAAAAAAAAATTGTATGTGTGTAATCGGACCTTCATGTTCCGGTAAAAACTATTTTTTTACTCTGTAATTCATTCTTGTATAAATTTTGGGCAAATAGGTATTTTGGTGAGTTTTATTGTGGAACCAACCCAACTTTGAACCTGGGTCTGAGGAAGTGTTAAAATTACTTTTTGGTGGAGATACATGCTCTGCCAGAATTAAGTATGAAGGTGATGCATGTATTTTTCGCACTCCACAGGTTATTCCTAAAAGATTGAACGTAAATCTAATATCAGCAGCGTGGCTATGACATGACATTAGCAAGCACGAATAGCTGCCTTTTATTCGTTCTTTCATGTCTTAGAGCCGGTCTCAATAACTAGCCAAAAAGTTAAAGTAGTGAAACTTAACAAAGAAATTCAAACACTATCTTGAACTCAAGTGACAGATTTGACACAAAATATGTCAAATCTGTCACTTGAGTGAGAAATGAGTAGAAATTTCAATCTTTACTTTTTTTTACCACCGGACTACCAGACGCAGACCTTCCATCCATATATAGTGGATATACCAAGAAGTCGAACAAAACGCTTCGATAGTTCCTTTTTGGTACGGCTTGCCAGGGTGTGGAACAATCTGCCTGCGTCTGTTTTTCCTGACCACTACAGTCCTGGAACTTTTAAGTGTCGAGTGAATAGGTTTCTCGTGGATGGACGTGTAACACCATAGTCTTCATGCGCACTTTCCATCAGGTGGCATTGAAGACAAACGTCCTATCCTTACAATATAAAAAAAAACTTTCATTTCAAAGAGTAATCACGTTCCATACACTGACCTGTCCAACTACTCTTTGTTAGGTATGTGAATGTACAAAGATGATATTGTCATTGAAATGCTGCTTGTTTACATCGAAACTATTGGAGCAGACTTGATTTAATTTCTTAGAAACGATATCGGGATTTTCATTTCAATTGGATGATAGGTACTAGTACTCTATTGAGTAACTTGAGAGGGTAAAATATTAAAATCCTTGCTGCGGTTTCTAATATTAGTAAATGATTTGGAATTAACCGAACATGAGCTATTATTTGCACTATATGTTGTTTTAATACATTTCATGAGTTGTTAGGTCAGCTATGAACATTAGGTACTTTTTTTGGTAAGTAATCGACACCGGCCATTAGCAGAGTTGTTTACTGCCAAGTTTCAGATACTCACTAATCAATTTCGATTTTTGATCAAATACTTTTTTGAATAATTCTTACGAGTACAAAAACCACTCGCAGATACTAGAACCTTACATATCACTTAATATCTTTATATCTCACCTCTCAAACTTCTGATAAACGATTTCGCAGAAAAACTAAAAACGAACTAAATACCTTATATCATCTTTCATCTAGTTATAGCTATATCCACGGCAACGACTCAAGATCCCCCCCATCTCGGATCGGTGGGTGCTACCCCCTCCCCCTTCTGTCGTCTTCATAGATTTTTTTCCTTTTTCACTGTACTTTATACCGATATTTCATACTAGTTCTGAGATTTGGATTTTCTTGGGATATTTTATGATTTTATTTTTATGAGTTTTGTAAGGGGTGTTGATTTTAATTTGTACGATAAATGGTGGATTATTGGAGTTATGACAGTGTAGGAAATGAAAAACCTATTCGTCCCCCAGAGTCGAGACTCATAGCCATGTAGGTAGTAGGCTTATTTATGAGAACAGAAACTTTGACAACCATATACATAATTCTTGTTATACAGTTAGTTATATTATCTTTAAAAAAATTAAAGCTTAGTTAAAACATACCTTTCAGTAAAGTTATTCAATTCATTTTACGGTGGTTTAAACCTGCGTTTGAACAAAATCTCACGTTACGGTAAGAGATGATAAAAATAAAGATGCAAAAGGCTCTCTACATTTCTATGATAATTTCATAATTTCTGCCGTAACGTGTTATAATTAGTACATAATTATTATGTCTATAAGTCTGGATGCCCCTCACCATCACAGCAATGCAGAAGAAGTTTACGGGCACAACTTTAAAAAAAAGTGACGACCGGCTGGAGTGGACCTTCTATGTTAGAGATATTTGTGTGATGAACACAGACGTCCTTACGTCAAGTCACTTCAAGTCAGTGTTTCATAACACAAGTATTTAGAAGGGTAATTGATAAGCGTCGATCACTTGAATTAGTTTCTTCCACGACAAATTTATCCAGAATTGGTAGTGCTATCGATATCCAGGAATCAACTAAGTATACCAGCCCACTGGTTTACGGCCTTAACTTTCTTGTCAACCAAGAAAGCATCTTAAAGTCCTACAGTGAGCTCTTTATGAATTCCCATAACTCTAGGGTATTAATGGGACCACGTTATAGGATCAAATAACATGTGAGTAATTTTTCAATTTTAATTTTTTTGATTTAATGTATCATACAAAATAATTCAATTAAGTCAAAACATCTTATGTAACACCTTTATGCGAAGTATGAAAACGTTGCATTTTTTATCCCCTTTTTTATCGCCATGCACAGGTACAGTTCGCAACGTTTTGCGTTTGTACATTGTATGCAACGTTCGTCCACGTTTAAAATGTTTTTGTTGTTTATTGTAAGGCTTCAATGACACGCGTCTATTTAATTAATGTTAAAGAGATTTTACAAGGGTCATAATTTATGAACTCATTATATTAAGATTGATGATAGCTTGGAAAGTATGCACTTTTGAACCACAATTTTGTGGCAAAAAGTAGGTACCTATTATTTCTTAGTAAGGAACAAAACCTCAAAGTTATGGGATATCAGAAAGAACACCTTGTATAATGAAATTATCTCATGTATCTACTCTAATACAAAGCGACCGAACCTATACTTACGTGCCCTTTAAAACACAAAAGCTTAGGTTTAGCTACCATCCCTATAGCTATGAGTGCTGCTTTGTGATAGGATCCCTTAAGAAAGGACCAGGCTAACCTGGCTAGCAACCACGTTTGAAACGCCGTCTGCAACTAAATATACAGGGTGACTGGTGGGTCATTTTCGAAATTCCAGGACGTGATAGTTTGAAATCATACATGAAGAGAAAAATTTAATAAACATTAATTATTTATTGAGTAAACTTAACCGAAAGTTAAGAATTCATTACGCAACGCATGTTACATAAGCGTAATACAATAGATACTTAGCGGGTGGTGGCGTGCGTGTGGCGGGAACACTGTTTTGTGCATGTTGACTTAGACAGCGCGTCGGGAAAAGTGTGGTAGGTAATATCTCTTTATTTTTTCATAGGGATTTCTGGTGAAAAATCAAATACCTACTTTTATTACATAATTATCATCAGATTCGAGTTCAGCTGTGCTGAAAAAGAAAAAAAACAAAAGTGCCTATTGTGTGCTTGTTTGCCCTATAGCCTCGCTTTACAATACAGGGTGTAAAATTAAATAAATTATCCTGTGTTTTACTGACATTTTCTTTTTTTTATTAAATACTAAGCCCGCGTTTGACCTCAATCTCAAATGATGGTAAGTTCAGATGAGGTCGAAGATGAAAGCACACGGGCGAGAACTGGCTCTTCATAAAATATTTCCGGAACACATGACCGCCGGAGCGGTGAGAGTCTTATTAACGATTTTCCCCAATAAACAGACTTGCTTTCGCTGTGATTTTTATATATATATTTAAAGGCGTCACAAGATTGCAATGTCGGGGAATCCCCGCTGCTAGAAATTGGAATTCCATTAAGCAGATTGCTTTTTAACGTCCGACTTAGTTCGTTACGATATTAAATTTACCTATAGTGAAGTGTTAGGACGCTCTTCAAGAAAATTCTACAAAATATGCATGTTTTATAACTTTTTTTCTGTTTTGTTATGAAATACCTTGATTTTAGATGTTACCTACTTTTTTATATTATTTTTGAGTATATAAGTACCTATCTTGTAAGTATTTTTTCTAGATTATGCCGAATTACTTATTTGTGATCACTCAAAGGTATCAGTTACTCCAAACATTGAGTTACCTCACTTTAATTTTAAGGTAGGTACCTAACCATTCCCTATTTTTCTATTGGTATCTTTCCGATTTTCGAACATTTTAAACTATAATTTTACAATCAATACAAACTTATGGACACTAAAACACATAAAACTTAACTGTAACCAACCACCCAAAATCACAACGATAAAACGTATAACGTACCAACTCCACAAATCGAACGTTCCATTTACAAAAATCATGTACAAATCCCGCCAACACATAACTGAAACTCAGAACAGGAAAAAAGTTACGGAAAATTCTACGTCACGTAAAACCGATAGCCAATAGCGCATCGAACCTTCGGCGGCTTCAGATACCAAATAACCAAAACTAGAAGACCTCTCCCTCCCCCTCGAATCTCTAAAACGCGGGACTAGGCAACGCAAACACTACTGACGTGAGAGATCAACGTAAAATGGACAGTAAATATCGAGAACGAACGAAGCCTTCTGATTGGCTGATCGGTTCTGCGCGATTGGGCAGCACAGCGCACACTCGAACCGATACATACATTTTACTATCGACAACTCAATCTATGTGTGAGTAATGAAACGCCTTTCAACCGTTAGGTATTTCCGATTGATGTTTAATTAGATATCGACATGATTCGATACGCCTCATTCACTCACAATCAAACGCTCATTGGCTGATTAAAAACAAATTATCATATTCAAACTCTTTACGCAAAAAGTTTGAGTTCATTACATTAAAAACTCATAATGAATCGTTGATTAAAAAAACGACAAAAACTTTTTCTACGCGCGAAGTTCCAATTTTAAAAAGTCCATTTTCCAAAATTAAAAATCGTAGTTCTCATCAACGGATCACACATTCTACTTCATTAGTGGATTGCAAAAATAAAAATAAAACTGGCTGGAACGAGTAAAAAAAGTCGACTGAATCGGACGAACTCTTTCATCAGTGCTGGCTATTAATAAAAAAAAAGTACTAGTTGAGTACGAATACTAATATTTTAACCGACTACAGATAACGCAAATATATGCTCTTTTCCGTATACTTATTTAAAATGGAAAAATATTTTTCCAGAGCTCGTGTCGACGCTTCAAGCGTAGAGTGTCGCAACTGTGTTTTAATTTGATTAGTTAGTGCAGTATTGTTTTTTCTTCTTTTTAACGGAAAATGTTGAGTCTTTTATTACTAGGATGAGAAACTAGGTATTTGCGTAGTTATATTAATATTCGAAAAAACTCTTTCTTAAATATATCTGTCGGATAAAATTGTAATGTTTTTGCTTGTGTTTTTTTTGTTTACATTCTAACAGAAAATTTTCGCACGCGTTCTAATGTAATTGCAAAAAATTATCTTTGCAATAATAGCTGGTATACGTTCAAATTTGTTCCTTTTAATTTTTGAATTTAGAATGCTTTTGAAAATGGAATTTAAATTGTCAGTTCCATCCGTATGGAATCGACGTGGTTTGTGCTAGATATTCGCAGTTCGGCTCTAGGCATCGCACGTAGTATTTGATAGTCAAACTAAAGAGACACTATGAGAGGGAATTATTTTAGTTTTTTTTAACTATTTACTAACAAATAGTCATAAAATGTGTTTTTATTTATTTGTTACTAGCTGTTACGCGTGTTTTTACCCGCGCAATTTCTAATGCCGCGTAAATGTAGTCTATGCCAGGCTGTACATTATTACTATGCCAAATTTCATCCAAATACATTGAGCCATTCTGCCGTGATTGAGGAACAAACAACCAGACACCCTTAATTAGTGGTCATTATAACTAGGGATGTTAGGTAAATTATAATATATCTCTTGATATGATTATGGCATAATTATTAAGCAAATTCAAACATTAAACAGCACTATGCCGTTTTGGTGGTTTACGGTCTAAATTACTTCGTAACTTAGAGTAGAGACTCATAGCCCTGCTTTGGACTCATTACAAAAAGTTGTGATGATGATGAAAATTCTAATAACTGATACAATGATACTAGTGATACATTGAGTTTTAGGATCATTTTACTGTATGACCAGATGCTACAGCCATATCATCACGATCTCTATTCTTCCAAGAGTATTGAGTCGCCTTAAATCGCAAGATAACGGTAAAGCGCAAGATTTTCCTAAGTCCCCTTTTTTGCAAATTGATAGGAATCCACTAATCTGCATTTTTCTCGACTCTCCCAAAGTAAAAAATGTGGCGTTTTTAATATGTTTTTAAAGGCACTTTACAATGGTTTGGGAGATTTTTAAAAGAAAGTCATTGACAATTTCACTTAATGTTCAGTAAGCTACCTACCTACTATTTATTCTTATTCCAAAAAAAAAACCTTTTATTTGCTACCTACAGTTTGTAACATGTAGTAAAACTATAAGGAGCAAAAAACCTTGCGTAAATTTAGTTCTTCTTCATAAAATTAGTTACTTGATTTTAAGGGAATTGATAGTTCTTCCTATTAAAATATAAATGAATGAGTAAAATTTTTGTTCTAATTTTTAAATTATTTTATATTAAAACACAATACTCCGTTGCTCCCATTGTGATATAAGTCGGAGTTCCGTATATGACGTTCGTAGTCGGAATATGCTCGATAAACGGCACGTCGCCTCCACTCGATCCCTGTAAAATGTTGAATAGTGATGTGACTTTATCGCTAATTATATTTATAAAAGACAAATGAATATATGGCTCAAAACTACAATTGTAGGTAATTTACCTAAATTCTTTTCTCAGCATATGAAATAAATTTATTAAAATTTTATAGATAGCTATGAAGAGCAACTTTGTCTTTCTCTGATTAAGTTTAAAATTTCCAAGTCGAATAAATGATTTTCAAATGTGAACACGATGACAATATAAGACTTTTCATCGCTTTATTTCTGTAACGAAGTTTGTCTAGAATGTATTTTATTATTAGAATTGCTAAGACTTTCAGTTTTTTTTTCTATTTGGTGCTAAACTACGTTTGATCAGAATCTCAACTGAGACTAAGTAACTATGACATCAAAAGGTAAATCAAAATTTTTTCTCCATACATTTATCATACTTTTGTAAGGTTGTCTGGAAGAAATAGCTTTATAGCGATAAGGCCACCTGTGGTGCCTTTCAAAACTGCTTTTTTGTACGTGTTTTTTCCTTATGTTATTATGTGCAGTGAAGTATAAATAAACAAAATAAATATCGCAGGTTTAGGAAAGTAGGTATTTAAGGTACTTAAGTAGGTACTTTTTTATCTGTGACTAAGCCGCGTTTAAACTCCATCTCAAGTGCTGACAAAAATGATGTCAAAGATGATTAATTGGCATAGTTAAACTAGTTCTTCATAAAGCATTACCAAAACACATCAGTGCCAGAACGGAGATTTTTGTCTGCAGATTTCATATAAAGAGTAGTGGCTAGGCGAACCCTCAAGGGGTCCTCATCCTACCATTAAGCGGAGGCAATTTGGATTAGTTGCCTTTTACGAAACGCTTATCTACGGATTCTATAGCTTACTAAGCGGACCTTACACAGTCTTTCCACGAATCTTATTTTTCTTTCGTTCTGGAAAATTATCGATGTTACTCACGTACAACACTAGTAAAAGTTCCAATATCATATTTTATATTTAATAATGATCCTCTGCGAAAAATCAAGTGCAGACTGTTTTCATACAAAGAGAGGAGTTTGCAAAATTGGAAACAAAGTTATTTGTAATATGTATAGTATTCGTGATTATGTGAAAGTATAGTTAGATGAAAAAATATTTGTTCAAATATATGTTCTTAAGAATTAGAAAACAACTTATTTTAAAACATTTAACCGACATTTTCTCAGGATTACGGCACTATTATGGGTTTTGTAAAAAGGCACCGAAATGTCGAGTGTGATATATTTTTTAAATCGTTTTTTATTCATATCTGTAGTTCTGTTACGGCCCCTGGAGGAACAAAGAAAAATTACTTAAATGTTATGGAAGTTATGAGGATGGATATACTTTTCACAGTGAAATGGACAGAGGTGTAATTTAGTTTAATTAGGCCAAATAATTAACACTTATGAATTTGTTTTTATTTAAGTACCTACCTACTTAATCAAAAACATACCTAGGTACATTCATATTTAAAAACAACGAAATCCAATCCAATCCTGATATTGAGGAGGTCGAAATTAAATAAGAAAAGAAGGAAAAATATATCTTAAATTATTAATTGATACAAAAGTAACTAAAATCAAATCAAGATTTGTTCCTAACATAAAATCACTTAATTTAATGACACAAAAGAAGCGATATGTTTATTTTTAACCTTTAACCAAGTTTTTCAAACTGAAAAATATTTGGAAAACACCCAGTAGGACCTAAAACTTCATAAATAGAGTTATTTTTATGAACTTCCATAAACTTAAGTTAGCGACTGCCTCGCGCTTTGATTCCATTTTTAAAATAAGTAACAATATAACTTCCGGTTTATACCAACTTATGTACCTACCAAAATTTGCAACTAGAATTGCTTATAGTTTTTTTTTTCAATATGAATCGCGTTGGACCACAGTTACAAAGAAATGCCAAAAAAAAAAAACAAAAAGTAGAGCAAAATATTAATAGTTTTGTTTCAGTTAACATAGTAGATTTTGCTTCAACTTTTTGGAGTCTTACTACTAAGTCCAGTAGACTATTTGACCAACGGTCTTATTTGAAGGCTGGTGATGATCAAAGCTAAGTAGTAGATAATACGACATTGATTGAGGTTCAGGTAAAAATCAAAATTTAAGATTTTGCTTTTACCAAATGTGGGTTGCTGCTACTTGGACATATCCTAAGCAATGAATATCTTAATATTGGAGGTCACGTTTTCACATAACGCTAGTCTTAGCTTGTTATATTTTTTCTAATATAGCTTGGTATAGTTACGTTTAACTTCAATCTTACCTCAAACTCAAATATTCTCAAACTCAAGTATTCTTTATTTCGTAAGTATTTAAATACATTTGAAATAAGTCAAAAAAATTACAAATTGAACTGAATCTACCACCACTTCGGAAAGTCAATCTGTTGAGAAGAGGTGGCAAGAAACTTAACAGCAATCACCTTTTAAAAATAAGAAAAAAAGATACACAATAACAATTTACAGCCAGGGAATCCCATCCTCTTGCATCCGGATATCTTATAGTAAACCTTTTCACATAACACTTAGGTATCCTTAAATCTATCGAAGGGTTAATCTTAAATATTTTGGAATTTTATTATAAAATAAAGCGTACACATTGACCCTTGAACGAGTTGGTGATCTTCTGGAGTCTACTATAATATTTACCTTTATTATATTATATCATGGACCTAATCTTCATTTATTTTCATATAGAATATTATAATAATAGTTACTTAGGTACTAGGTAAGTAACAAAAATAATACTGAATCTGAGCAGCTAAGGATAGGTATATAAAAAGATTTGGAAATTAGGTACCTAAGAATAAAGTAGGTAGGTGTCATTCGTCTCAAAGTAGAAAAATACTCTCATCACTTTATTTATCAAGTAACTTGCTGTTCTCGCATAAATCCTAACCCCATTGTAACTAAACATATATTTTTTTCCAGAATATGCTGTTTGTGTTTGAAAATCTTCAGGAAATTTCATCTCAATCTGTCTTATCAGTTCAGAGTGAAAATATTACTGTATTCACCAAATGAACGTGTGAAATTAATAGAATATCTCATGCATTAAAAATATTAAAAAAACTACAACTGAAGGTACTTTGAAAACATAAGTATTCACATAATATACCAAGTCATTTCCAGTTTGCAAAAAAAAATTTCAAATATATTTTTAATCTCAAAAAACGGCGGCCATTTTGTAACAAATTCTCGGATCCCAACAAGACGCGATCGTAATACCTTAACACCTCAAATTTCACAAAGCCCGTCTTTGATAACGCAAGACTTTGCACTATGAAATACGGTGAATTTAAACAACTTTTTAATACTTTATGCATAGGAGCCTCTGTACTGTACAGAAACAGCCAATGTAAAATACCGCCCAATAGCGAGCGCCAATTTGAATATAGAACGCTCTTGCTGAATTCATAACGGACTTGCTTTGAATTCGGCTTCGATCGTCTGTCTTTATGGTTTATATTTATTTAAATAATGGCCTTTTAAGGAATATTATCTTTTTTTGTCTTATACTTAGATCTAGTACCTATCGATAAATAACCTTGACCTCAGTATCTACTTACTGGAAATAAGATAAATTAACTAGCCTTTTACTAGTTTTATAAAATCTCTCTTTTAATTTAAAATAATACAGAAAACTAAAATCTTTCTAAAAATAGATTTTCTTTCATAAAGTGTTAGCTTTATAAAATAAAAGTAGCTACGAAGCGAAACATTAAATCAGTACTACCAACCTTAATAAATTCAAATTTTTAAGCACATTTGAACTGACTGAATAGAATTGGAATTATGAGAGTTTATTTGAATTTAGAATGTACGTTCGAAATTTAAATGCAACATCTGTGTTCGTCGGTTTGGTAGAGAGCGCGGTCTAGAATACCGTTTGAAAGTTATAGTTCCTATTCCGCCTCTACGAGTTATGTGAGAGAACTTCGTAAGAAAATATTATTGCAGTATATTTTATATTTACTGGTTCTAAACTTAGACTTATGTACTGACTGACGGAGAGGAATAAAAGCATGGGCTTGTTTCCCACGTGTACCAATAATTTATGCGGGAAAATTAATATTAGTATTCAATAAAACACCAGTCGCTCGTGACCACGGGGTCTGCAAAGACACCAAAATGTCGAGTTAACATTTAAAATGTAATTAGCGATAAATATAGTTAAAAAGTGTTTTATTTAATTGTTTGAATCGTGGAACTTAAGACAATATTAATATTAGTAGTTGAAAATATTTTCTTTCCATTTATAAAATGATTTAACTTTAATTTCATAGTGGAAAATTTCCGCATAAAAATCGATTTGACATCGAATTTCTATACCTATTAGTTATTCTCACAACCTACGTAAAGGAGTTCACACACCCAAACTATGAGATATTCTAGTACCTCTAAACACCAAAACCCAAGTTGGTACAGAAAACTCTATTACTTAGTACTGCCCTAGCTAGGTCTTGAACCTTTCACGTCCGCACCAAAGCCGAACATTCAACCAATATTCCACAAGGACCTTAAAATCTGTTTTCAGTAATCAAAGGGCTTCTTAATAATATCTTTACCAAGAAGTTGGTTGAATGTTTAGCTTTGGTACGGACGTAAAAAGTTCAAGAACTAGACCTAGACAGTTTATTATTTTCAGGCTTTTCCATAGGTACTTAACTTTTTGCTTTCCTTTAGGTGACATTGTAAATATTTTTCCTTTGTTTCAGAAATCACCAATATGGAAAAAGGACAGTCTATATACAAAGACAGGACAAAATATAAACAGCTTCAACATTTATGGATTCTTCTGAAAACTCCTGTTTTAATAATCTTAAGTACTTATATCTAATGTCATATTTAGAAACTCTGTTTGTGTTGACAACTTTTGAATTGGTCGTCTCCTGATTTGACATTAGAGAATCCTAAAATTAGCGAATCTAATGCGAATTAAACTCATTGTATATTTTTGCTTCAAACTTAATTGAAACAAAGATGACCATGCCACTGATCAATCGCTTTTTCTACTTGCCAAACTTCATAAATATCGCGCACATGGCAACCGAGAAAAAAAAATATCAAGAAGAAAAAAAAACCACAGATATTTTTTTTAAATTAAGAAAACCGCATACCGTCTACCACGCGAGGAACTTCGTACAATAAGATCATTAAACGTCACAGTCCTCAATGCGTACTAACGAAAACTTTGTGGACTCAACCGCTATAATACCTGACATTCAAAATAAAATGAAAAAGAAAACAGTAATTTATCGTAGAAATAAATTTAATACAAAATATTTAAAAAATTTAAATTTATTCATAAATTACTTATAATCTTTGTATCTCGATTAATATAACAAAGCGATTCTTATAAAAATGCTAAATGCAAAATAAAAATTTGGCGATATGACACTTTTGTGCTATGATATTATTTTAAATTGGGTGATTTACTTACTGTCATATTTGTAGTTACCTATACATTTTACAAGTACTAAGTACGCATTAAAGCTATCAATTAAAATAACTTAAATGGAAGGCCAATAAATACCTACCTACCTAATTAGCTTTATATCTGCGAAAACACCACATAAAATATAAGCTTGAACTATATCAAAATGACAACTGAAACTTCAAAACTTTTTTTTTTTCATCTACAGACTAAAACCTCCATGGTAAAAAAAGGTTAAAATGCAAATTTTCAAAAAAGATATCGACACTATACAAGTGCAACTAATCACCGCACCAACACATGCAATACAGCCACCTGGTCCTAGTTGCCCCCTTTCGCCCCCCACCACTGGTAAGGGGGGAAGTGCAGATATCAAGTGCTCCGTGGAACGTGTGAAGCAGATGCGTTTTTTATATTATATTTATGTGAAAATGTTGTGTTTTGATTTCAGAAATAGGAGTTAATAGTCTATGGAAAATATTTTATGTTTATATAGGATGTTTCGTAAAATAGATGCTGAAGTTAATGTTTAAAAAATTAAAGTTAAGAATTGACTGATATATTTTTCTTTTCTACTTATTTCACATTTAAAGTATCCACTTTTTACACATTTTAATTATTTGCCCCAGTTACGAATTAGGTAAGAGTTTAATTGGAAAAAATAGTCAGTTAAATTTTAAATATTTCACATTTAGGAAAGAAACTATTCTTTAATTATATTTTATAGAGTGAATACTAATGGTTACTAATAAATCTTATAAGCTTAGTCAATCTTAATTCAATTATGTTTATATCGTTAGGTTACCTATATTTAATCAAACTGATCTCTTACGTAGTTAAAAAATCTTTACAGTATTTTTTTCTTTTCGCTTCGGTAGGTAGACTTTAGGTAGCAGAAAATTCAAAAAACCTATTACGACTACACAATAAATTCAAATTCCGAACTAAACAAAACACAAAGACCAACCTCCTTGGTCCGAAAAAGAAAACTATGACACTTCAAAGTTCATAAATCGAATAACAGCTCGGAAATTCAAAAACTTGGAATGATTCTTCATTGCTCCCCCCTGCGAACCTGAGCGCCGGTAGCGGGTTCATAAGGCATTTTTCAGAGCACATACGAATCCCCCCAGTCTCATACCCCGATGATCTGGGTGCCCGATAATATAGAGTAGGTGTGTGGGAACGTAGTTAGAGATTTTATTTCTTATTTTTTAACTGAAAATTGTATTGAATTATTTAAGAGTTGGTTAAAAAGAGCCATTTCGAAAAGTGTGAATCAACTCTGACAATTTAAAGTTTATTAACGTAGGTTTGACGAATGCCCTTATTTTTTTAGTTTTTATTATTGCAACTGTAATTTAATTCATAACACAAACTAATAAAATGGAAGCACAAAACATTTATGAACAGTTTATTTGAGATACTTATTATTTTATTTTTTTTGAAAATTCATAAATAAGTATGAAGATATTGAATTAAAGACAATCGGTCGCAGAAAAACTCATTTAAACATGGATAGATATTAATATTTTTATATGTTGATATTCTTGAAAACTAAGCAGACTATCTATTTTCCAATCAAACTCTTCTTTAAAAATACCAAAAAACTTCAAAGCCATCTTCGAACAAAACGCCAAACATGTCTCCAATCCAGACCATAGCCTCTATTCCAGCTCTACTCTACCCCCCCTTTGCTTCTTCGTCTCGCCGATAGCTACCGATGTGTGCGGCTTCGAAACGCTGAAAGACGCCTTGTGACGTTCCGAGCCTTCCTGAAAATGTATGCTCCCTCCCTCCCTCCCAAACACCACGGAAACACCCACACCAGAGAAAAAACTCCCTCAGTGTTTGTGATCGACACTGAAAATACAGGTATCCATGTGTGCGTCACGTAAAACATTCTATACATAACCGTTATACACGTTGCGCGCGAAAGATTTGGTATCGGTGTGCGATTTTCTTTCTATGTGTGTGTTGGTTCGTATTTTTCGTAAGCGCTTTTTCTCTGTGTGCGTTTTGTATTGACATTTTTATATATGAAATTTCTATGTGCTCGATTTATATGGCTGTTTAGTTGTGTGTGTAGGATTATTTGCGGTCGTACCGATGTTCGTAGAATACGGAATCGTTGTAATTAATTCGTTTTGGTGGAAACTGTAGTCGTGATAGATTTGTCTCGGAATCGGCGTATATTTGACATGAGGTTGGGTAGCGTACAATGGAGTCTGTTTTGGAACACAAGGATTTTAGGGCTTTTACTGAATCTTCAGTTTCATTATTAAAATAAATTATTTTGAAATACACAACGACAAATACATATCTGTGAACAATGTGTCTTTTTAAAATCTAAGTCTTGCGCAGTCTAACTAATATAACATATGGATAAGAAAAAAAAATCTAGGACGTGTCTGTTAATTATTTTCTAAGCTTATGTATGGATAGTAGCAATTTTTTATGTTCAAGGGCTCCTTAGCAAACAACATTTTACCACTTTAGCTACTGAAATTACAAGAACAACAGGCTTTTTGCTGACTAATCAGTAAAGCATCATTGACCCCATCATTTGATGACCAAACGAACTTTCCTGTAAGTGAAGTTCGATCACAATTACTTGAAGAGCTTCCTTCGAAGATATTAGTAAACTTTAAATTTAAATTAAATAACTGTGTTGATGGGTGCAACAACACTGTCTGCATCATAGGACAGTGGTTACGGGTTCGATCCCTGCACTATGCAAATATCTGTTAGCTTTTACGAAAAATAAATAAGTATACCTTGTCTCTTACCTTGTGAGTTTTTTTTATCTTTCGATGTGAGTATACATCAAATAATCTTACTAATATTATAAATGTGAAATTTTGGATGTATGGATGTTTGTTCCTCTGTCACGTCAAAAATAATCAACGGATTTGGATGAAATTTGACATAGTGATTATTTTTTGGCAAATTCTTAATAATAAAATTACAAATCACACAAACATAAAAAAAAAACTTAACGAGTCTTCCTTAACTACCTTTAGTTTGAATATGTTTTTAGTTAGGAATAATATATCTGCATTTTTAAATAAAGTGTTATAACTTTTATGGGGTCTAGAGAAATATTCGTTTTGACTGTAGTTAGATTTAAATTAGATTTTATTTTAATTATAAATTAGATATTTCACATATAATAAATTCACCTATTTACCTACTATTTGTGAAATATCATACAAACAATTCACCTATTCAAAAGACTGGTTAAGGCACACTTTCTAAGAAAAAACAAAGAAAGTTTCTGAGATTCTTGCAATTTAAATGTAAAACATACGATAATGACTACTTATCGCGTTGTAGACGGCACCGTATACTACCACTGAGCATACGGAGAGAAATAGCAGATATATGCAATATAATAAAAATTATGAATAAAAAGATCGATGTACCTGAGCTTCTGGCTTTGGTTGGTATTTGCGCGCACACTAAATTATACAGAAATCCTACCGTCCCTACCGCAAGTACCAACTATAGGCAGAACTCATTCATCATACGATCCAGCAATCTTGTGAACAAAGCAAATCGTAAGTTACACAATTTCGATATATTTTACACCGGTGTCCCAAGTATCAGAGCGGCCATAGCTAGATTATTTTTTGAGCAGATTTAAAAATTAATTAACTTGTAGGAGATTTTCTTTTATTAAGCAATACTGTATGAACAATAAGTCAGTGAGAATCAAAGCGCAAAACTACTTAATGTTATTTATTTGTTGCTTTTTCGCGACTATTTCTTTGTTTTTTTTTGTTTTAATGAAGTATCTAAATGTGAAAACTTTTTTTTGGCTTTCGCTTATTAAACATGTTTTTATAATTAATCCTAGCTGTAAGTTTTCCTGTGAAGCAAAAATAATATAAATAAATATATAAAATCTATGACAAAGTATTCTATTATATTATTATTATACCATAGTATAGTATTTAGTATACTAATGGCATGTATATGCATATTTTTTGTGTATGTATGAACTTATATATTTGTGTGTATATAATACATTATACATTTATTGGTTTTTATATCTGTATAGTATTTATGTACCCATGTATTAATTTATTATTTATATGCATTTAGTTTTTTAGTTTTTAAGTTCTAAAATGTATCATCTAATTATGTCACTTTAAATTATCCTTTAACACAACCCAGGGTTGTCTGGAAGAGATTGTCTGTAGATGATAAGGCCGCCTATTGTGCACTGTACCCATTTTATTGTTAATAAAGTTATGTCGTACTCCATGTGTACAATGAAAAATAAATAAATAAATTGCCCTGCAGCGTAGGCCAGGCGCGGTCGCAGACTGAAGTTTCAGGGGGGTCAGAACTGAATTTTGGGGGAAATTGTCACAACATTTTTTTTTAAACAGAAGTATCTTTCTAGCTTCTACTCTTTTAAGAGGTTCATCTTATCATGTTTTTGGGGGGGTGTCATGTCCCCTGTGATCCCCCCTGAGACCGCGCCTGGCGTAGGCTCCTGCTAGGTGGACCAATGACCTGGTCAATATTTGCGATAGACGGTAGATGAAGTTAGTTCTCCGTTCTTGGAGCGGCACTTTAAACAGTCGATCCTGGGTTCCGTATGTAGTATACACTTATGTACAGGAATCGTTAGCAACAATAAAAATTGTTTATTTCCTTAACAAAAAATATTTGGTTCACAATAATCCAGGGCTGGGACCTGCCTGGTCACAGGTGTTCAATGACACCTGTGACAGGAGGCCCCGCTCTTCCTTATCAATAACATAACATATAAAATAAGAACATAGGTGACAAAATTTTGAACAATGGTAAACCTACAACCAAATTTAAACAATGACAACTTGGTTAATAAAAAAAAGTACAGTTAAGTTAGTTAATTATATAAATTAATGCATGTGTGTGTGTTTGTGTGTGTATATGTATTTTTTGTGTGTGTATTTTTGTGGGCGATAGGCTGACCCCCTGTCACTGCAATAGCCTCTCTCCTTTATTATAATACCTCATTTGTCAAACGTGACATCAGATGGTCTTATAACCTCTGGTGTTCTGCCTACCCCATAAGGGACACAGGCGTGAAGTTATGTATGTATGTATGTGTGCAATTTATTCAGTGACCAATTACCTACACTACAAGATTAAAATAAAACTCTATGCGTTGTATGTATGCAGAACTTTAAAGAATATACTAAAATTTATTTTGATATAAAAATATTGATTAGAAATTACATTTCCGACATTACTAACCACTTGAGTGAGAGTTACAAAAGTACAAAATTTTACTAGATATTTATGTAAACGTGGAAAATACGTAATATTGCCTTAGATAAAGTCTACGGTATATTTCTTGCAAATCCAAGATAGAACATAATTCATCTATATTTAAACAACAATTCCTTAGCTATGAATAGATTCTTGTAAATACCATCTATTTCAACGATCTATTATCTTGTGCATCCATTCAACAATTGAAATGAATGGATGCACTGAATTAACCGAACTGATATAATCGGAAGCATAACTGTAGGAGACTCTTTTTGTCATCGATACTTAGTAATTATTGAAAGATATTAGCGATGATAAATGCTACACTCGAGCCTTGATAAAGGGCTAGTATTTACCGGCCAAATTCTTTTACCACAAGAAGTATCATTTGTAGAAACGAGTTTTGCAAAAAAGGTATGTATTTTTTACTTTTAATATATTCGCTAACATATTAAGCAAAACATGGTCACTCTAAATTATGAATGAATACGCGCTACGTCGAAACATCATGCAGTACTACGTCGTAGTATTATCAAATAGGCATCAATGAAATGTCACGTCGTGGTATCGTGTCTAGCATAGGGCTTTCATCAATAGCGAGTATTTGTAAAAAAGTTTGTGGTGCCATATCTCTATTTTTTCTACTGACCGATACTAAATTGAATATGCAAATACGTTTATATTGTATCAAAGAATATAATATTTAAATTTGGCCGGTGACTAAAAATAGCCCTGTATAGATTGTAGGTATAATGATTTGCTTTGGTATGATGTTGATCTATAGAGGAGGAAGATTCTTTCTTTCCTCTGGCTTACGATCCCTTACAACATTTCCCGGGTAAGGGTCGTCTTAGAATAGCCCAACTGAACCTGGATAACCGCGTCGTAAAAGGCGATTTATCCGAGTGGCACCCACTTGGTGTTAGGTCACCGTCACCGCCTGGCCAGCAACCACCATTCATATTTTATCCGTCGCAATTATTATGGCTCTAGCAATAATTTGTTGTGGCTATTTTTAATGCAGAGTTCGCTTCTTCTTCCTCTTCGTTTAACATCTGATGAGATTGAGTCAAACGTGGGATTAGTTAGTAATAAAAAAGAAGATTATTTACACAATTACTGGTATCTAAAAAAATTAGTTCTGTAATGCCGTCTTTAGACATGTAAGTTAGCACCTATAATGTAATATCAAGCAACCCTAACTAACAATAAAAAAGACAATTTTCCTTGTCACCAATTTCAATGGCTCTTTAGAAAACTTCTATTTATATCTACTGATATTCAAATCCTACACAAAGCGTGTCTAAGCACGTCTTGTCGCGAGTCCTCTTTTATCAAAACAAAACGCATGTACTATACGAAGTACAAGCATGTGACAAAACGCGAGCGACTCAAAGTACAACTGGAGACCTCTCTAGCGAAAGCTGGGTTGTGTTGTCTAGCGGGCGAAAGAGTGGGGTGAATGACTTGTTGTGATCATTGTTGAACTAGATTTGGAATTCCAGATTTGAATTTTCGTTATAACGATTTCCATTTTTTGTTCCTTTTCTGTAGTGTGATTAAAAGTGGTCAACATAACCCTTTTTGATGAGGCTGTAAACTACTATACTAACTCAGTGCTACTTGGTGGATGTCAGAATTATCAGGAGACAGAAATGGCCCTAATGACTAATCTAGAAACAAGGATCGTTTGCTGTACGTGCCCTTCAAAGCTATTAGAGGGCTTAAGTAAGCTTATAACAGCTTGTGCTAAAGTAAGCTTATGGAAGCCACGCCAGAAATACCCAGACTCAAACCACTCTGGAAAATTTAGAAAATTAGAAAATACACTAGCCCAGCTGAGACTTCAATCCAGTACCTCCCTACAGATCCTCAAACAAAGTGAAGTGGTTTACTTGCCACCTCGATGGCACAGACATGTCCCATGTCAGTCCATCATACTTTTATATAACAAAGGGATGATGATGATGATTCATATGACCTATTTCCCTAACAATCGCTGGTACATCTATTTCGCTCGCACTTCCACCACACCTTAAGATGTAGGGAGGCAGGAGGAATGGGACAAGTGCATCTCAAAGAAATGCAGATTTTACACGTCGCTACACTTCGGTGTGTTGGTATCGCGGGTCTCGGGGACAGTGGGAAAAAAAGAAAATTGTCTTTGGAAGACGAAGTCTTAAGAAACTAAGATATCATTAAAATGTGAATGTATAGGAGAAGGGGAAGGAAATTAAAAGCTTTTAAAGTTTGGATTAAAGATTTCTTGAATATATTATTTTATTACTTCTTCATATATTGCTTCCATGCTGGACTGGGAGCGAAAGAAAAACGTAGAATGTGCCAGCTGCTTCTCTTCCCAGGCATACTGTAAAAGTCAGTTAAGGGACAGAGGTTTTAAAGGCGTTTTTGTGGGCGATAGGCTGACCCCCTGTCACTACAATAGTCTCTTTCCATCTTTATAATACCTCCAAATTTATCAAACGTGACATCAGATGGTCTTTTAACCTCTGGTGTTCTGCCTTCCCCATAAGGGATACAGGCGTGATGTTATGTATTATTGTATGTATTATTTTATTTATGTTGGGTACCGAAGTGGTGGGATTCTATCAGGGTCCGTCTGGCTATAAAATCTGCCGTCACATATCACCACTTCGGCGGTGATGCGTTGCAGCAAAAATTTATGAAGAGCCAGTTTTTTCCTAAACCCTTATGTCGTGTGTAATATCTTCGACCTCGTCTAGACTTACCATTTTATTCAATTTAGGTAAACGCGGGCTTAGTCGTTTGTTACAATATAAATATGATTTTTATTTTAGTATGAAAGCAGGCAAACGACTTTATAGAAGTAACTTTTTCACGACCAGGAAAGTCCGACATGCACCAACCAGCTCAGGGCTAGCTTAGTGATTTAGAGCCTAAATCTCTTCGTTGCTAAGGGGTGAATGTTAAGGACCTGCAGTAACTTAATGAAGAAGGGTTTTAGGATGGAATAAATTCTTACCTTAATTTTACCAGTCGGATAAGAAATAATTTTGTGCATTTATTAACCTAGCCCTTTTTAAATAGCTGTAGGTAAATAATATAAGAAAAATAAATGACTGTTTATTATTCATCAGCACGTGAAATTAGGTACAGAAACAGTAGATTTATCTAGCTCTTGGTCGAAAACGCTTCATTAATCCTATCGTTTACAAATAATGAAATTAATGGACTAGAATGCCACGGCTGCAAACTGGACGGCAGCGACGACGGCGAGAACTACAGCAGCGGCGCGGACAGCGATGCGGGGAATCTGGGCCGTTCTCGACGCCAGCGGGCAGCGGAGCGATTTGTCGCGGTTTCATACAAACTCAATACTTTCTATCGTGTCGCGGAAATTGCAGCCTGCGCCGCTGTCGCTGTAGCTGCTGTCTAGATTGCAGCCTTATCATCAATTGGATCCCGCAATCGTTGACATTCTTAGATATCATTAAAAATACAAAGTTTTATGAAACTAAAAAAAAGCTAGAAAATTTTCAGTACTCAAATTAATAAAAGAAAATTGAAAATAATTGTTCCAGCTACGTGGGAATTTATAGTTTTTAAGTATTTTTTTACCTGAATGAGTAATTTTGTTATACATTTATACTAATACAATAAGTTCATCCAATTAGATATACATTCTATTTTTTATCAATAATTTTCTTTAAATAATTATTTCGAAGTATATACAAATAAATAAATACCTTTTTTGCTGACGCTACTTTCGGTACATGACACTCATTATCGCAAGACGGAAGGATTCGTCTAAAATATGTCAAAAGTACAACACTTCGGATCTTTGCGAATTCTCTGTATACATTTCTAACGATTCTTAATTTGAAATTCTGTGCATTCTAGAATCGCTTTTTCATTTTCTTTTTACAATTATTGCTAAACATAAATTAATACATTTGAATTACTTGATGCATTGACTCAATTTCGTTTTTGACATATTAAATGACCTAGAGATATTAAATAAACTTAGACAAAATTAATTTCAGAAAACAACTGACTGTATTAAATAAGAAATTACCTTACCTTACATACTGCCGCTTAAAAAATATCAAAAACAATAAAGCACAAGAACACTTAAGCAAAATTAACTCTACAATTTCATCATACTATGAATTAATATCAATATTACTTTCAAAAACGTGTTGACAGTATTAATAAAACAACAATAGCTTCTAACTGTTCAAACTTTTAAACATCGAACACATTATTCTACCAATTAACAATCGCAATATTAATTTAAAATTAGAACACCACATGCTTCTGGTGCGTTCAGAAAGGTTTTCGCTACGAAGGTTTGTTCTCAATTACGATTATTACTAAAGTTTCTTCGGAAGGTCGTAATAGAAAACGATTAGATGAAAACTTTTTCAGAGGGTAGGTTTTCGATTTTGGATTAAAGTTTTTGAGCGTGAATGTACAGAGTTGTTGAAACTAAGATGTTGAAGAATATAATATAAAAAGTCATAAGTTTTGTGTATCCAGTATCACACTACATTAAGGAAAATCGACATGGCTTTGCTCTATCTATCAGTCTGTATATTTGTCGAAATAACCATAACCAATTTATATTTCTATCTAAGTATGTTGTAACCTACATTGCTATTAATTTCCCGAATGGGGGAGAAAAGTTTAGGTATGTATGGTCCTTTCTATGAATTAGGATTGATAATCAATATAAATAATTAAAAGAAACAAACACTCACAAAAGTAGCTTGAAAATAAAATTGGGTGGCGTAACGTCTAAAACGTTTAAAATATTAAAGATATCATTTAAAGTGTCAATTATTTTGTTTCGTCCAAATTCAAGATTGCTTACCTCCTTGGTATCATCAGCTCCCTATGAATATAATTTTCGTCTGAGCTTCTGCTATTTAAGGCTATAATTAAAAACTAGTGAACAATTGTAAATTTTACTGCAGAAATCTGCACTAAAACTTGATGTTGTCATTTTTTGTTATATTCCAAATGCCATAAAACGAGAAGTGGAGCCACTTGATGGTAAGGATGTCTTTTTGTAGATGGCACGAATAAAGATCGAATAGGAGAAGCTGTGTAATAAATCTAAATTAGAATATACCTACGAATGCTTGAATAAGCGTCCCATGAAGTTGACCCTCGCTTGGTAGCAGGGCCTCTACAGAGCTGGCCTGGTAAAGACCACCTTTCATATAAAATCTGCTGCTTATATCACTGCACTAGCGTTGAAGCGTCCCGGCAATGTCTTTTGTTTTTAGGTGCCATCTCCTTTATCGACGGCCGCTCTTAACAATCGAGTGCTCAACCCAAACCATTCACGCAGGTTTTTCATCAGCTCGTGCGCTATCAACTTCGACCTCATCTACACTTACCAACATTTGAGATTGTGGTATAACGTAGTTTTAGTAACCGGCGTAATAATGCGACTCTGATCCAAAGGTTATAATTGGACACTCCCCTGGACTGTGCGCAAAAGAAAAACATAGAATATACAAGTATGCTTCTCGGAAATACTGTGAGAATCAAATGGGAGACGGAGGTTTTATTGGCGTGGCGCTAGGCTGACCCCCTGTCACTGTAATAGTCTCTCTTTATCATTGGGACACCTCCACGTGACATCAGATGGGCTTATAGCCTCTGGTGTTCTGCCTTCCCCATAAGAGATACAGGCGTGTAAAACTGGAAAAGTCCTGTAACTTAACTGCCTAATACTTCTACATACATACATAACATCACGCCTGTGGCCTATTACTTTTCTATATCCGGAACACACCCACACTTACACGTGGACATGTAGGTTGAAATAGGATAATTGGAATTGGATTTAAGTGAAAATCTAATATTAGAATCACAAGGACACTTATAATAATAGACACGCCGAAAAAAACATATACTTATGAGTCGATATGAGTGGTTTACTCTTTGCTGTACTTAGAAGAATATCGACATAGAATTTAAAAAAAAAATAGTGGTGTAGGGTCCGCGTAGAATAGCCCTAGCGCCCTAGATAAGCGTGTAAAAGGCGACCAAACGAGTGACCCCCACTTGGTGGTAGGAACCCTTCAGGTCCCCTGCTAGGTCCGTCTGGCCGGCGACCACTCTTTATATAATAATGCATTGTAGCTTCTTAACGATAGTACTGTTTAAGTGCAGTAATTTAAATAGAAAATCTTGTCTGCACAAATAGTTGTTTGCATTGCTTGTTGGAAATAAATGCAGTAGTCTCCGAGATATTAAGCTCACATTGGCGTAGTTATACGGGGTTAATTTTAATTAACGCATCACCTATTGCGGGCAGCCTCTCCACATCAATCCCAACAGCATTTGTTCTACGACTTTTTACAAACTTTGATAAATAACACAAAAATTAAAAACAAAAAATGTTGGTCCTCACTCTACATTTTGAAAGAAGTAGGTACCTATTATTATTATGAAGCGATATTTTACTACGCAGGGTGCGTGGCATACCTACGCTCAGAGTAAATAGAGTTACGCCTCTACACAGAGGCTATAAATATTTTTTGTATGGGAAAACTAAAAGTTGTAGAACAAATGTTGTTGGGATTGATGTGGAGAGGCTGCCTGCAAGAGATGATGAGCTAATTAAAATTTACCCTGTACAATAAACAGCTTTGGCGAAGTATATAAACTATCAAGACCGTGCGTCGCACTGTACGCCTAAAGGTACCTATAACATGTATAACTGACTAATTACGGAAATCGAACTTTGATCCGTGGGTAGATATCGAGCAATTGACCCACGGTTGGACCCCTCGGTAATCTGCTAGTGGGGTAGCCCACCTGGTGTGGTTGTGGCTTGTCAATTTAATTAAATGGATTAAGCAACACTGTTATTTCAACGTATTATTTGTTCTATCAGTTCCACTTTTATTCTGTCCTTTATAATTTTTTTGCCAAAGGCTATATCGTGCTTGGCAAAAATATATACGTTAAGAAGTTGTTCTCGGGAACTATATATGTAGTTGTATACAGTAATAGTGAATGTTTTTCAGAAGCCACCTCAACGCCCTGAAAATTCTTACATCCATCAACTAGCACTGGTGCTTACACAGCTTGGTGGATTACGTCTTAAACCTCCTCGTCACCCAGGGGAGAGACTCATACTCCTGCTATCATTACAAAAGTTGTGATGATTTTGATTTCGTAAGTATGGTAAGCAGTGCTTATAATATGTGCCAGGTGTAATATGTTGGCACATAAGTTCGCGCACTGTAGTGTTGAGGAAAAAATCACACTTTTTAAGGCCTTCTGCCAATTTTTTTACACGGCAGGGCTGTGTTTTCATGAAAGCGGCTCGAAAACAGCACTAAATGAATGCTCTTCGGGTGCAATACAATAATGATCTCAGGATTCTCATAGGTCTGCCGCGACATTGTAGCGCCTCACTCATGTTTGCGTCTCCGAGAATAGATGCCAGGTTGAAATCCAGCACTAGCAGTTTATTGAGAATGTTTGCTAATAAACTGGAGCTTTCAATATGGAAGCACTTTATGTCTGTTTAAGTTAATGTTTGGCGTTTGAGGCAGACAGGTTTACCATTTTGGCGATGGGGTAAACCTGTCTGCCTCAGACGCCAGTGGTTGCGGGTTCGATTCCCGCACGGAACAAGAAAAAAAAATGTTTCGTGTCTGGGTGTTTATCTATTTATTTATTTATATTCTTGGTTCCCCTCTAGTTCGCTACATGGTATCCCATGACACAAGCTATGCTTACTTTGGGGCCATGTAGTTGGTGTGATTGTCTGGGGATTTTATTTATTTATTTATATTTATTTATTTTCAAAACTATTTTTATTCCCTTTTTTGTATTACTAACATAGTTTTTAAGTTGTATTACTAACAAGTGGGCCAAGATGCCACAATAAATGAAAATTTATTACTATTATTATGCTTTATGACGCAGGAAACTAAATGGCTTATGACTTATAAAAATTATAATTTGAAGTCCCCGTGATACATTGGTCTAGTGATTACTTGCATTGTAAGAGGTCCTAGATTTGATTCAAGCCAGGGAACTTTGTTCACGGACTCTTGTTACAGGGCTCAAATGTGGAATATAGACAGGATGTGGAATGACGAGTATGTGGTCTTTATAGACAGTCAAAAATAATAAATAGACAAAATTAATTACATTGACAACATTTTTAGCCGACTGCGGCGAAACAAAAAGGAGGGTTATGATTTTAACCTGTATGTCAATGGGTATGGATGTTCACCTGAAAAGTGAAGTGAAAGTGTCTTGATTGTCTCTAGTTATAAGCTACATGATGTCACATTAAATTGACTACAGCACCCTCTAGAGGACATTACAGAAAAAAATCCTTGACGGTTTCGTGTGGGGTAGTGAAAAAGCTTTGTTAGCACAGTTCAAATATGTAAATACGTTTACTCTAAATTAAGTGAAAAAAAAATTAAGTTTCAAAACTAAAATCCGACTACTAAAACACAATCTAAAAAGTACGAAACAAGAAAATAGTCTTCGCGGAAATATTTATGTGTTTTTATACTCATAGGTACCGATACAATTTATATTTAAAGGATGCCACCTATTGTTGCAATTAGGATTCAATATAATAGTAAAATAAAATCCAAGTGGCATGTGATCACGGCTATCATTTCAACATATCTAAAAGTATGACATATAAAAACACATCAATTTTTCAGCGGAGACTATTTTCTGGTTTCGTAATTTTTAGATAGTGTTTTAGTAGTCGGGTTTTAGTTTTTAAACTTATTTTTTAGCATACACCATCAGACTTTTTTAACAAAATAGCTGCCAAATGTGCCTTCATCACGGTGAAACCTTTCTAAAACGGTCTAATTCATCAATCTAGGATAAGGTTTTACTTTTACTATACTTTCATCTAAAACCATAGAGTAGATAAATAAATAAATAATATTTCTGACACTCACACAATATTATCTAGCCCAAATGAAGTTTCTTAAAGAACTTGTGTTATGGATACTAGATAACTGATATACTTAAGAAATATATAAACATACATATTGATAATTTTTTTTTATTAGAATAAGCTTAAATAAACATGTAAACATCATGCATTAATAAGGGACAGAGGTTTTAAAGGCGTTTTTGTGGGCGATAGGCTGACTCACTGTCACTACAGTAGTCTCTCTCCATCTTTATAATACCTCCAAATTTGTCAAACGTGACATCAGATAGTCTTGTAACCTCTGGTGTTCTGCCTACTCCATAAGGGATACAGGCGTGACGTTATGTATGTATAAACGTCCATGACTTGACGACTAATATCTGTGTTCATCACACAAATATCCGCCGCCGCCGCGATTCGAACCCAGGATCTCTGGCATAGAAGGCAATGTATGTTACCGCTACACCAGCCGGTCGTCAAAAACTCTTACACACTTCCATACATCAGCAAAAACATTCACAACACTAGATTTTTTCTAAACCTACCAACTTTAAACATATGCTACACCTACATATAGAAATACAGCATATAATTTTCTACTTTGTATCGATCAACGGAATCCCATTATTACCAACAGCGCCCTCTAGGTCTGCGGTCGCACTAAGGAAGTACACGGTAGAATGATCCACCGTAGCTTTGTCTGCGCTTCTTGCTTCACTGATGCTAAATAAAGAAGCTAGCTATTGTACTACTGTAATTGTATTCCGATAATTTGTTCTATTGAATAGGTGTATCTATAGTCTGCGCTTAGTAAAGCTGGATAAGAGTTCGTCGACCCGAAGTTTCAAGTTAATATTTATCTAGAATTTGTCTAAGGGAATAATAGTTAAGTGTAGCTGAATAGTTCGTTTGCTTCAAAGCACTAGTCTATGAATTTACTGGTCAATTTCAACAATTTTACTTTTGCTTTTGATAGAGCTTTAAAAACTTATGATACTACTCGATTTTGCTAGTATTGGATAAAACAAGTATTTGGTTGGCTTTGGTGATGGCTGGTGATTTTATAGTAAACGCTATAAAATCTGAATAAAACGACTTTTTTCATAAGGTCACACATTCACACCAATAGGTACAATATACCCCATCATCCACTACGATATTTACCTAATTTACGAGATATTGACGTTAGTTTGCCTACATAGGTAAAGAGGAGTCAATGCACTTTTTTAGCATTGCGTGGCACAAACTATACTTTATTTATGATGTAAGGAAGTATCATTTACTTGTTACTTAACCTGCGTTGATCTCCATACACTTAATCTTAGGTGGTGCAACGGTCTTTATTATTGACTGAATTGAAATTAAGTAACGATGCAGTTTAAGCTAGAATACGGACCTGACTGAAGTAGACGTGAACTGGCGACTTATAACACACTAGCATACTTGCACGCGGTTTTACTCGGGTTACTGTTGTTACTTGTATTTAAACTTACTTATAGGGCTAGTATATGATATAGGTACCAGGAACTAACTAGAATCTAAACACAAATACTGGTTCCATCCTATCAGCCAAATCTATGGACATCAAAAAATTTAAATATAATGATGTCAGAAAGGGCATCAAGTTAGAATTGCCTTTTATTCTTTTATGTACAGTCTGCTACAAAAATTTTCCCCTTATTGTGCCTTAATAACGACTTATATTGATTAACTTCTATGTAAAGTTGTAATAATAAAAGATCTTTAGGAGAAATATTTAGGAAAATTTCAATGTGTTAATCAACTTTTGTAGCTGACTGTATTTCATTCGTTCCAATAGGAATCTGAATATAAGAGATCAGAAAACTCATAAGCATCCTACTAAAATCAAAAGTTTGTATAGCTATATCAATAAGTAATTTCACTGCTATATCAAAAATGCTTTTATAACCAGATTTTCTTTGTGATCTTGAATCTTGAAACTTTAACACAATTCTACCAAGTTTTCTCCATACCGTTAATAATTGGTCAATAAATTAATCTTATCGGGATAATTTTATCCCGGTAAACTGTGACGTTTTCTTGATTCATAAACACGGGATTCAAAATATCTTCTAGATTTCATGAATTTACTGGATTCTTACCACGATTTTTAATATTTCTTTCGTGCGTCCGAAATTTCGATGCCATTACAAGCATCAATAACCGCCATAGATTAAAACAGTCACTCACTTCTAGATTATTCTAAAACTAATCTCAATTTTAATAACAAAACCGTTTCTACTTATCATTTCTTATCATTCTTCATCAACCAAAGCCAAGATGTTTCAAAAGTTCCGATAATAAAAAACACACACACTAATTATGATCGAATTGACGGTGGCCACCTTAGCAGGTGGACAACGGACCGTAACGGTCATCACTCAAGCGTAACAGTCAACACATTTAAAACTTTAAAGCTACCGAAGATAAGGTTGAAACTGAAATGTATTCTTTTGAAGACACCGAAAACAATATATTGATCTATCTATAGGTTTTGTTGAGAAGGTATTAAAGGTGATATTTGAGTGATTTTGGTAATTTTTGGAACAATAGCTTAATGGTTTCCCTATAGGAAAGGTCAACAACTTGATGGCAAATTCGGTTTTGTTAATTACTGACCATGTTTTTTTTAAGGATGTGGTTTTAAAGGAGTCGGTAATATGTATTTAATGAATGCGTTTTTATTATCGAACTTTTGAATGGGGAACAAAGTAACGAAGTGAAATCGAATGTTTTAGTTATTTGTGTTATAAGTACTTAAATAAATACCTTTCTGCACATCTATTCATTTTATGATTCATTTTAACTCTACATTTACCGAGGTGACGAGCTATTGAGGTAACAGGACTCAAGTTGATAGTTACATAATCAACGAATGCAGAGCATTAAAAAAATCGACTTCACGTCAAAACTGGCTGCCTTAGAATGTCATCCACGTAAACATTCTCCGAAATCATACATATTGTTTCAAAAATTTTAATTAACCGATTTCAATGAAATTTATATGGGACCAACTATGAAGTATTCTCTGTCATATGAAATGATAATTTTTAAAATCGATCCATAATTGTCCGAAATATCGTGTAACAAAGACACAAAAAAACATACAGGCGAATTGAGAAGCTCTTCCTTTTTTGGAAGTCCGTTGAAAAGTTATAAATCATCACCTCTATATTTTTCTTCACCAAATCCAATCAAATCCACCACTCTATAGTCTTCGAGCGTAGGTTTCTGGATTGACACAATACGTGCTGAAAGTGTCTTGAGTTTTTAAACTTGCATCTTGTTGGATGTTGGATTTAATGTTTTATTACGTACAGAGTTATAGTGTAAGTTGGAGATAGATTCCAATCTTACTATCTCCGCTATGGAAAAATTGGAGTTTTCGATACCTTGTTTGATGGTCGTAGATTTGTAGTATTTAGTAGCTGGTTTAGTAGGAGCTTAACAAACAATCAACAAACATGTTACCTCGAAAATTTTAAGAGGATTCATTGGAATGCCCAAAGATAGATCCGTTTTGTTTTAAGAATATCTGTAATTACCACAGTGATACTGCATGTGCAGTGAAGGATTTCTTTTAGACGTACTGATATGTTACCTACGTACGATGTTATAAAAATATAGGACTCTACGGGAAAAATTGTATTGAATCCACCACCCCATAAGTCGTCAAGATTAGAGACTCCTTTACATATTGTCGTTTAAAAAAATATCTGTTAAAGATTTAATAATAATAAAAAAAATTTGATTCTTTAATTTAAATTGACCATAAAAGTCGTCATATGTAAAAACTCCTTGCTGAACCTTGTCAGTAAAAACTAAACTGTGTAATACGTTACCTATATTACTATCATTTGGTTCCATTTTTAAATCCAAACTCTTTCATCGATCATCAGTAGAAACATCTGTATCTAAATGATTCTACAACTGTACCGTGTAATTCGAATTAATGATTTTTATCGAATATTGCGAATCGATTTGCTTGTCAAATGTATGATCAGTATCATTAATCTATATTTCAGATTCGATTCTCATGTAATTGTGATGTGTTATTGATGCAAAAATAATTAGATTTCTAATATATTTAGCAACTCCGATGTTTTACTACTATTTTTTTAGTAACGATGCTGACTTTGTGTTTTTTTTTGTAAATATTCTCGCATTTGATATCAATCTCACCGAATGGTACCTAAGGAAAGATGAGATCTATGACGACAGCACAAGAACTGTTTTTTGTTTGCAATTATTTCGCTTTGAGTGAAATTAAAATCAAACGGTCCACATTAAAATAAACTTAGTTATAATTAGTTTAAATAGTGGATCATTCGGATCTTTTTATTTGTTGAAGTGCGCGTGCGACTACAACCGGCTTATTTGAAACCGATCGACGGCGCGCACCTGCCAAACGATTGTGGTACGACGAACGTATTGTGGTTAGTATAGTATGGATATAGGTAATACTCTCGGTATTTTTACGCAAGTAAAAATCTTTGAAAAGCAAAACAGATTCTTATATTGCAAGACATAATTTGTCTTGCATTGTTAATTATTTTAGTAACATGGTTTTATACATTAATATCATTTTTTTTCGAATCAGTTACTCCTTTTATAAATCTCTTGACGAATGGAAAGGTTTATAACGTATTTGTATAACAATATCCAAGATAGTTTATTCCATTTCTATTTAAGTATTTTGTCATATATTTGTTCCATTTCGCTTATTTTACCAAATTTAAAAACTTCCAAATACTTCTAAATAAGAAATAAAAAAGTATTTGCAGTTTACGCCTTAAAATCCAAATCTAAAAAAAATAAAGTTTAAAAAATAAAACACGCTCTAAAAAGTAGAAAACAAGTATGTAATAGTCTCCGCTGAAATGTTTATGTATTTTTATACGTCATACCTATTGATAGAGATGTTTACAGGACAGCCGTGATCGTATGCGACTTTGATTTTATTTTAGTTTAGTAGGTATTTATTTTAGTAGGTATTTTAATGAATCTGTTTTGTTTTAATAGGTGGCATACGACCACGGCTATCTTGTAAACATCTTTTGTCCAATTATGATTACTAGTTTAGGCATTGTGAGGGAACAGATGAACAACCATACCCACATACATACATACAGGTCAAAATCAGAATCCTCCTTTTTGCTTCACTGTAGTCGGGTAAAAAGAACTATACTACCCTTCGATTAAAAGGAGCTTATTAAGTGCAAAAGAGATGGTCAAAAAGAAAATCCTTCTCCATACCACAAACCATGTAAAATGAAAGAAAGCAGCGGTCCGTTAGTAATTGTACCACAACCACCATCATTACTGCCTTTTTCTTTATGTTTTAACAATCGATATCTTATCGATATGCATTGGAACGGTTTTTATATTGCCAACTAATTATAAGGTGGCAGTAAATGCTAACTTTACAACTTTTTTATTATCTTCCTGCAATTTGTTGTTATAGACATTTATAGAGTTTATTAATAGGTTTGTGCACCTATGAGAAAGTCTTTCTTGACACCTTTGAGTTGCATGAATCTTGTGTGAGCTTGTTACACGGTTGAACACCTTTGGAAATATTGTCGATTATCATAAGATCCGGCTCGGAGGATCGGTAATAATTCAAATAGCATTTATGTGAAAATTTTTAACAGTAAGGTGAGGATAAATAATAGTATTTTTTTTAGATTAGAAGTGATCCAATTTTAGGAAAAGATGACAAATACAATAGACACCAAAAACGTTTCATTGAAACAAATTTTTAGACATTTCTGCACCGAGCTTCATTTCTTATAATTAAATATTCTCTGTCACGCTGAAAATTGACTTGAAACTGCATCAAGATGTTTGTCAAAATGTGTAAAAGACAACCTGTTGTATCTTAGTCTAATATCTTAGTTCCTATTTAAGTTGTGCAAATTGTAATATTAAACAGAGCCAATAAAGATTTCGTTAGTGACAGACGTGTAGTTTCTATCATACAGTCCAAACTAAAAGCAACCTTATCACCGTAACATATGGTCGAATTTCGAACCGGATAGAGAAGACCTCAAGACGTAAACAAATCGAGCGAATATTTTTTGCGACAGTTTTTTGTGTGAACCTTCCGGGAATTTTGTTGCACCTGTGTATTGAACAAAAGGTGTTTACTTGTACTTTGAACTTGAACTGGAATTTGCCGTGATAACAAGTGATAATAGACGTTTGAATTAAATAACTTTTACGTGAATTGTGATATTATAAAATTGAAAAATGAGTGAAGAGTTATTAAATTTATTAGAAGAAAAGGTTACTTTATTACAAAAAACGCAACATAACTTGAAGAAATGCCCTAAACAGAGATTAACTAAGGGTTATATAGAAACGAGGTTACGTACTATAGAAGAGTATTGGAAGTCATTTCAAACGACACATGAGTTATTAGTAAAGAGTGTACCTAAAGTGAAAAGAGTTGATATACCATACCTTGTGAACGAAGAATACTTTCTTATAGAAGACTTATACTTTTGTATGGTGGCGGACTTAAAAGATATGTTGTCATCGTGTAAACCTGGAGTATCGGTATCGGAACCACAACAACCATTTGACTTAAAATTACCTACTATTAAATTACCTATTTTTACCGGAAATTATGAAGACTGGCCGACGTTTCACGATTTGTTTATTTCGCTTGTAAATAACAATAATTCCATGTCGAGAGTACAGAAACTACACTATTTAAAATCGAGTATAGCAGGAGAACCAGAGTCCTTAATAAAACACATAAATATAACAGAAAGTAACTATGATACAGCTTGGGAAACTTTGAAAAATAGATATGGAAACATAAGACTTATTGTTAATTCGATTCTCAGAAGATTTATAAATCAAAAGAAGATTTCAGTACCAAATGCAAATCAAATAAAACAATTATTAGATACTACTAGTGAGTGTTTGAATAGCCTGAAAAACTTAGATATTTGTACTGAAACATGGGATCCATTATTAATATTCCTTGTGGTTCAAAAACTGGATACTGAATCGCATAAGTCTTGGGAGGAAGAAGTCTTTAATACAGACAGCAGTAAATTACCAACCTGGCAGCAGATGAGAGATTTTTTAGAAGCAAAGTACAGAACACTGGAGTTAACCACATCTATGGCATCTGTCACTAGGGACACAAGAGCTATAAGAGAGAAAGCATTCCATATTTCCACGACACCTAGGACTCAACAAACATGTGTGATGTGTAGTGAATCACACACACTCTGTCACTGTAAAGAATTTACTAAGTTAGATCCGATGGAAAGAAGTGATTATGTGAGAAATAAAAATTTATGTTACAATTGTTTAACCCCGGGACACCCTGCTTACAAATGTAGACTAAGAGTTTCTTGTAGAATATGTCAGAAACGACATCATACATTATTGCATGAATTAAAGCAGGTTACTAAGGAAATAACTCACTATAGTCAATTACAGCCGGACTTAGAACAAATAGAGGAGACTGGGGAAAAATATACTATATCAAGTAACTTAGCAACACAAAGATCAACAGCTTTATTGGCAACCGCATTAATTACAGTCAGAGGCAGGAATGGCCAAACAACGATACTTCGCGCACTAATCGATCAGGGGTCACAAGCAAATTTTATTCAAGAAAGAGCAGCCCAACTGCTGAAACTTAAGAGAACACCTACGAAAGGGACAGTCAGCGGTGTTGGGTCTACACAAACAACGATTAGTCACGCAGTTGAGTTGGAACTATTTTCTAGTTATGAGAAAGATTTTACTCTTCCACTAAGAGCGTATGTTATGTCTTCAAGTTTGACCGCACAGCTTCCAACCTGGAAAATAAATAATACTTCATGTGGCTGGCAACAAATTCAAAATCTAAGACTAGCAGACCCGACCTTTTACCAACCTGGTCGTATAGACATGCTGCTTGGTGTTGAGGTGTATGCGCAGATATTAAGAGATGGTTTCTTCAGAGGTACGGAAGGTATACCATGCGCACAGCATACAAGCCTTGGCTGGATCCTGTTTGGAAACATAAGGGAAGAGAAAGATAAAGAAAGAATGATAGTTTTACATCACCATATTGAAATCGATAATTTATTAAGAAACTTATGGGAACTAGAGGATGATAATAAACGAAAACTTACAAGAGAAGAGGAAATGTGTGAGAAAATCTACAAGGAAAATTATTCAAGAAGTAAAGATGGGAGATACAAGGTGAAGTTACCATTCAAGCTGGAAAATCCAAGATGCGTAGAGGGAAATACATTAGAGATAGCTGCCAGACGCTTAGAACAATTAGAAAGAAGGTTTGAGAAAAATACATATTTAAAGAAAGAATATACTAAGGTCATAGAAGAGTACATTCAGCTAAATCACATAGAGGAAGTCCCTGAAAATGAAATACACAATCCAGCAGTTTATCTTCCACATCATGCAGTTATAAAACAATCCAGTGATACAACAAAGGTGAGAGTGGTGTTCAATGCATCCTCAAGAGCTGACAATAATATATCTCTGAACGATGAATTGCTAATTGGTCCTCAAATTCAAGAAGACATGAGATCGTTGGTTATGAGATGGAGATTGAAAAGAATAGGCTTTGTGGCCGACATTCAACAGATGTTCAGACAATTATTGGTGTCTGAAGAAGACACAGATTATCAAAGAATTCTATGGAGGAAGGAAAAACATGAAATTATGAAACATTACAGAATTCTACGAGTTACCTTTGGAACTGCTTCCGCACCATACTTAGCAGTACGAACATTACAACAGGTAGCTGAAGACGAAGGTGAGAAATTTCCGACAGCAGCACAAACAATAAAAGAAGATTTTTTCATGGACGATCTGCTGTCTGGAGAAGACACTGCAGAAGAAGCAATAAGAACAGCTCAGGAAATAGCTGTAATTCTCAAGGCTGGAGGTTTTAATCTACAGAAATGGTCGTCTAACAGCTTAGAATTCCTGAAAGAATTTAATATAAACCAGCTAAGTACTCACGTGAATCTTGATATCGACGTTGGTGGCACAGTGAGAACACTTGGCTTATTCTGGAACATTGGAGAAGATACTTTAAATTACATCATAGACTTACCTGTGTCACCTAATAAGATAACAAAGAGAAGCATACTTGCAGAAACTCAGCGCCTCTTCGATCCTTTGGGCTGGGTAGCTCCTGCGCTGTTACCTGCAAAGTTAATCATACAGAAGTTGTGGTTACAGAGAGTTTCCTGGGACGATGAAGTAGAACCTGAAACAGAAAATCAATGGTTAGAAGTGAAAGATAATATAAAAGCAATTTCAGAAGTAAAATTAAACAGGTGGCTTAATACTACAAATAATAATATGAATGAAGTTAGTATCCACGGTTACTGCGACGCCTCAACTATGGCTTACAGTGCAGTAGCTTACCTGCGAGTTAAGGACGATGATGGACAATACAAAACTGGTCTAATAGCTGCACGAACGCGAGTCGCTCCAGTCAAGCCCATCACACTCCCACGCTTAGAATTGTGTGGCGCAGTACTTTTATCAAAATTGCTGAAACAAATTAGCGAGGCGACTCGAATACCTGCTGACAGAATATTCGCATGGACCGATTCAACTATCGTACTGTCATGGTTGAGTGGAGATCCTGCTAGATGGCAGACCTTTGTCCGAAATCGCGTAGTCACTATTCTTGATAATATTGGTGCGAAATGGTTCCATGTGAAATCTGAAGAGAATCCTGCCGATGTTGCATCTCGTGGCATCCTGGCATCGGATTTACTTAATCATAAATTGTGGTGGCAAGGACCAGAATGGTTGAAGTATGAAGTTTTAGTAATGTCAAAACCTGAAAACATAGACACAGAATTAGAAAAAAGAGAGAAGATAGAAGTCAACACAAAAATAATAGAAGAAGAAACTTACATGTATAACCAATTCAGCGAGTTTGATACACTAAGTGAGTTGAAAAGGTGTATGGTTTTATGTAAGAGATTCCTAAACAGCAAAAGAAACAAACTCCAGATACATGCCTTAATCACTCCGACTGAGTTAGAAAATGCATTAGATGTTTGCGTAAGGATAGTGCAAGCTAGAGAATTCACGGAAGATATCAAATGTTTGAAGAAAGGAGAAGAAGTCGGTAAGGCAAGTAGAATCAAGAACCTTAATCCGATCCTTGACACAAATGGAGTCCTCAGGGTGGGCGGCCGTCTACGCCATGCTCAGATACACGAAGATGTCAAACATCCTATTATTTTAGAACATAGTAGCCCACTAGCAAGCTTGATCGTCGCTGAGGCTCATAAGAAGTCACTCCATGGTGGGGTACAACTTACGATGAATACTACTCGTTCGCGCTATTGGATACTAAGGCTGAAATCTCTCGTAACAACCATAATACACAGATGTATCATTTGCGCTAGACAACGGGCTGCATGTCGAACACAATTAATGGGTGACTTACCAAGAGTTCGAGTTACGCCGGCGCGTCCTTTCTTACATTCAGGAGTAGACTTTGCTGGGCCATTACAGATACTGATGTCTCGAGGAAGAGGAGCTAAATGTAACAAAGCATATATCTGTATATTCATTTGTATGGCTACAAAGGCCATACACCTTGAATTAGTAGGAGATCTGTCATCAAAGGCATTCATAAGCGCTTTTAAACGTTTTGTCGCCAGAAGAGGTCGTTGCAGTCACATTTGGAGTGATCAAGGGACCAACTTCGTTGGAGCCAACAAGGTGCTGGCAGAAATGTGGCGCCAAGCAGAGTTGAACATACCTGGTGACTTCGCAGACCTGCTCGCTGAAGATGGCACGCAATGGCATTTCAACCCACCGTACAGCCCTAACTTTGGCGGGTTGTGGGAAGCCGGTGTGAAATCGGTCAAATACCATCTAAAAAGAATATTAAGCACGAATCTTACATTTGAGGAGATGTCGACAACCCTATGTGAAATAGAAGCTTGCCTGAATTCCAGGCCATTGTGCCCTATAGATTCTTCAGATCCTGATAATCTAAACATACTTACCCCAGGGCACTTTCTCATCGGTGAAGCTCCAATTAACGTTCCTGAACCTGACATAAAGAATATTAACATCAAAAGATTATCCCATTGGCAGCATACTCAAAGACTGAAACAAGACTTCTGGCACAGATGGCATTCAGAATACCTTACTCGGTTGCAACAACGACCCAAATGGCTAAGTCAAAAGAAAGAGTTTCAGCTTGGAGATATTGTTCTAGTCAAGGAAGAAAATTTACCTCCTGGCAAGTGGATGTTGGGTAGAATTGTCATGAAACATCCAGGTGCAGACAACGTTTGTAGGGTTTACAGTGTTAAATATTGTGGTAAAATTATCAAAAGATCAATTTCTAAATTATGTTATCTTCCAATCAATGATTAAAATTTCATATACTTAAATTTCATATAAAATGTATGTAAATTTCCACTTACCATTTATATTAAATGTATAATTGAGTTAAGTAATCAAATTATGTAATTCTGTATAATAAATCAAATAATTAAAATTTCAGCTCAATTATAAGTATAAAATTGTATGTTCCATTTTTCCCAGCTTGCCTCTATAGTAGTAAAATATAGAATAGGTCAAGTAAATGTATGATTTAAGTTCAATAATTAAGGGTTAGGTTAAATGAATTTGATATTGTGTTCATTCTTGAATCAAACTATAATTAAGAATGTTTTTTATTAAAACACACTTGTTTTGAGTAAGATATTAGTAAGTATGTCCGTCTTGTTTAAGTTTAATCATTCACTTAAGAATATTAGTATGCAGAGTATTTTTGATGTTTAAGTTTAGTATTTTAGTATTCTAAAGTTGTGAAGCGTAAATTATTTATGAAAATTATAAAACTAAAGTTTTGGTGGGCGGCATGTTGTATCTTAGTCTAATATCTTAGTTCCTATTTAAGTTGTGCAAATTGTAATATTAAACAGAGCCAATAAAGATTTCGTTAGTGACAGACGTGTAGTTTCTATCATACAGTCCAAACTAAAAGCAACCTTATCACCGTAACACAACCATATCTTCATAATATGAGTATCTATATTATAGTTTTGATTAAAACATAGCAATTATTTGAAACCATTCATGAAACTATCCATCATCATTTGGTGAGGATTTTTCAGTTCTAAACAAAGATATTTTCGTATGTTACTTTCAAAATTCGAACTAAGCAGCCATTGTAGACCTGTAAAGTTTCGGGAAGAAATTGAATACCAAAACTCAGCTAAGCTAATGTTACTTAGGGCTAAACCTGTATTATCTATTATATTTTGAATAAATTATCATTGATTTGATTGTTTGTTTATAATATAACTACAATATAGTGAATGTTTTTGGAAGGCTTTCGTTTTCATCGAATTCATCAGGAGAGTTAAAAAAGCAGCTTCATCTATTGTTAACTAATAAGTAGATAAAAAAGCGATTCCTTTAATTTCTTCTCACACATTAATATTCTTCCTCAAGTCTTGTATTCAAACTACAATGTGTGTTACATTTCTTGTAATTCGAAACGATGTTTTTCTGCATTCCACATCTGTCATCGCTTATTGATCAACCCCCAACTATTACAATCTCCTTTTACACTTTCGTTCGATTGAACGAAAAAATTTGCATACGCTTTTGTAGGGTTAAACAGAATTTGCATATTAACTTTACAATTTAGAATTATCAACTCTATTCAGAAGAGATAGAGTTTAAAGTTTTAATTGGTGTATTAAAGACATGCATGCTGCAAACATTTGATGCTCTTTTCAATAACATTATCTTATTGTTGGGCATTGATTCTAAACTTTATTATAAAGGGATACGATTCAAAGTTATCGTATATTCGGGGCACAATACATGGGAACTACTTAACCCCCAAAAAGCTTATGATAATTTTTGGAAAGCGAATTATTTTTGCTATCATTTTTCAATAGCTCATTAGTTGCCACCAAAAGCGGATTCGAGCGTAAGTGCCGTAGGTTTTAAGCTCATATTGTGTTTGTTATTTCGGAATATATTTAAGGTATTGTGTCAAGACCGATTTTATGGCTGTCATTTGAATTTCGATGGCATTTGAAGGGCTTATTTGCATGATTGTGATTCATGGTGTAGATTTTTCTATGATCTTGTTTTGGGATTTATGGTTTTCGAATGATTATTGTTTGAGGGTACGTGTATCTAAAAGCAAGAGAAATGCACAATTTCAAACTGATATGAGACTCGCCTCACATTTAACATTTAGTAATCTTTTTGTTTTAATAACTTTACCAGGCTATTAATGTCTATGATGTAAGGAGCTTATAAGCAAGATCTCTTCAGGGCTCTATTCATTAGCAGATTTTGTAAATTACATACATACATACATAACTTCACGCCTGTGTCCCTTATGGGGTAGGCAGAACACCAGTGGTTATAAGACCATCTGATGTCACGTTTGACAAATGAGGTATTATAATGATGGAGAGAGGCTATTGCAGTGACAGGGGGTCAGCCTATCGCCCACAAAAATGCCAATAAAACCTCTGTCCCTTAACTGACTTTTACAGTATGCCCGGGAAGGGAAGCAGCTGGTAGGTACATTCTATGTTTTTCGTTCGCTCCCAGTCAAGCATGGAAATTAAATATTTAAAATAAAACAACCATTGAGATTACTAGCTTTTTGGTAATAACGAGACGTCCCTTGGCTTTCCCACCAAAGGGCTCTGCTGAATTCAAGAGAGATGTACTAGAGACACCACAGACTTCTCAATTAGGGTCTTAGGGCTGGCAATAGATCTAACTCTACGGAGATGGTATTTACTTGAAATTAGAATGCCATTATGATCCCTAAATCGTATTACAAAAACCGTAGTCTATTGCCTATTGTGTATAAATAAAATAAATAATGATTCCACAATTATGAAATGTTCTTCTTTCATGCTATATTATTCTATCACGATGTATTAAAATTATCTAAGGCCAAAGCTGTTACTAAGGGACCGTTTAGTCTGCAAACTGGACGATAGCAACAGCGAGAGCGACAGAAGCGCGGGCAACGACGACGCGCCGTTTTCGACACCTGCGGGCGCTCGAGCGATTTGTCGCGGTTTTATACAAACCTAATACTTTCTATCGTGTCGCGTAAATCGATGCCCGCGCTGCTTCCCGCTCTCGCTGTCGCTGCCGTTTGCAGTTTTAGATTTAAATACGTATGAGTAAAGTACAGGTATCGATTTTATTTAGTTGGTACCTATTTTTATCGATAATGCAAAGGTATATTTCAATTTCAATGACTTGTACTCGATAATACAAGACAGGTGGTAAAGTCGATTGAATTTAAGTTTATTTGATATTATTGGGTATGTCCTATATTAGGTACATAAGAAAGGTTAAAGTTCACGTTTGACAATTACTTGAGTTTAAAAAATAAGAGCTTCCGCACATAATTTTATAGTTTAATTTTTTAAGTAAGTTGATAAACAAAATTACATACTTTTTGTGTTTTGATTGCACCTCACACCATAGAGTTTATTATCTTGCTGCTGAAAAGACAATGCCCTACTTTTAATTAAGCAATTTCGTCTCCTAAAATTTTAATAGGGAAATAAAACCGAAGTTATAATGAGCACAGATAACACTAATAACGAATCGACTCTTGTCACCCCTATTCCTAACGCACTTAACCTCAAAGCTAAATAAATTGACCAAGATATCATTTATCAAGCCGCCTGCATTTTTAATTAGTAAAAAAACATATTCGGCCAGTGTGCAGTGGTGCGTGCCAATCGGCTTCCGATCTTTGTCCGAATGTGGCTTTACGCTTGCACTTAAGGGTCATACGCATCTTCTCTCTCACTCAGGCGATTGTGCTGTGACTATACAATCCACATTCGATATTCAAACTTCTCGATTTAAAATTATACTTTTTTTTAAACTGAATGTTGTGTTCTGTTTTTAAAGTGCAATTTAGACTGTAGTTCTTTTTATTGAAAACGTAAGTCGTCTTTACAAACACAAGTGTGGCTTTATAATTTAAATAATTAGTTTCTCATGTATTGCTTTTGTTTAGAGTGACATGTGGCATCTGTTCGTATAATTATTGTAGTCGGTTTTTTAACGATCCGATTTTATCGATCGTATGTATCGACATCCAGAATTATTTTACCGCATGTCTGCGATGTCTTTCTTTAACAGTTATTTTTACAGAATTTAAATTTTTAAGTTGTTGCTTTTATAACATCATTAAAAGAATTGTCTAAACTGAATTCACATTTTGGGAAGAATTATCTAGGTGCCTAATGATACAGTAACCTATAAGACATAGTTCTTCAAAGTTACTGAATTTTGTATATTACATTTCGATACGTTGATACAACGGTTTCCTTATTAAATAATATGATTTGAAATTTAATCGAATCTTTGAGTTAACAATATCGATTTATTAGTGCGGAAGAAAAGAGGAAGCAAATCTTGCAAAGGAAATGCTGGTAACAAAGTAAAAGCAAAAGTAATTCGAGATAAAAAAAGTAACACCGGAACTTCCTGTAGAATTTTTGAACGCCGAACACCCATCAATTAGAGTAACTCAATACGTTGTCATATTTAAATGACGAGTCACACTAATGGATTCTGAATTTGAATTACAAATACGTACGAATTTGAATGCTTCGAAAGGATCAGTACAAGATTCTGTATCAGTTGTTTATAAAACCAATATCTCGATTTTAGTTTATATTCAAAACGTCTGTATTACTAGATATAATGAAATTAAAAATAATTCAATTAGTTGCATTATTTTTAATATCATTATATCTTTTTAATATCTTAGAGAAGATAGCAATTCCTTTATATATTTTTTCAAAGCTGTCACTTGAACTTAAGATTGTATAGAATTGTCTATGTTTACTTTAATTTCTAGGTAAGTTATTGAGATGGCCGTTAGTTAAATTCTTTAAAAAGTGTTCTGTGAAATTATATTTCCTTTTTTAATGATATTTAGTCGAAAAACGTGGTCTTGTCAAATCATTATAAAAAAGTATGATGAAATGCGAACGCCGAATGTAAACACCAACAATAACATACTTGAACCTAAATAGAAAAGATCGTACTGCGGTGAATCAAAGCACATTCGCGAATAATTTGTTTTAATAATCGAATAAAATCGATAGTGATTTGCTTTGACCACGGAGCGTAACGGCTCGGCCAGCTATTTATTAATGAAGTTCTTTTCTTTTATTCGATTACTGGTTACACTCATTTCCTATTGTAATTGCATTTATTTAAGCGTATCGATTCGAGCACCCAGTGTGTAGTAATGGGTTATCTAACACTATCACGCATTCTAAATTTAAAATTGGAATATAATGGTTTCTGATTTAAATTTATTACAAGGCTAGCTAGTGTAGCGGTAACAAATTGCCTTTTATAATAGAGGTTTTGGATTCAAGTCCTGGCAGTCATGGATGTTTGTTTATTTATTTAAGTTTTTTTCTCAGATTTATCTATTTATTAAGCACCTATTTTTATATATTTCTTAAGATTTTTATTACAGACTGAGCCCGCATTTCAAAATAACACACGAAGTCCACGATGGCAAAAGGGCAATGGAAGTTACTGGTTCTTCATTAAATATTGTCGGAACACTTCACCATCTGAGCGATGACATTTGGCGGCTTTATCAGATAATGTAAGAAATATTTATTAAACAAAAGTCCAAAAAAATATATATTTCTAATGCCATCAACACATAAAAATAAAACAGTTTCTTTTTTAAACTGAGATAGCCAGTCACACGAACATGCAGATATTCGACACGCGTTTCTTTCATTTGTCAATCGGTAATGATACCGACGTGTCACCGCTACTTTTATAAATGGTCTTTGAATCTGTGAAAGGATTTTCTGATTGATCCTTATTGATATGGAGTATTAACTGTAAGCCCTTACTTGGCATAATGTATTAAATAAAATAAAAAACTTGAATCTTTAAGGGCAAATTTGACAATGACGAATTCAGACGCTAGTGGAATTTTTGCTATAAATGCTTTAATTATAAAATTCAATAGCACTTTGGCTACTAACCTAACCCTGTCTTTCCTAAACCTGTGTGCTTTCATCTTCGACCTCATCTTCACTTACCATCAGGTGATATTGAGGTCAAACTCGGGCTTATAATTCAAAACAAGTATACATTAACAATAAAAAAAACTAGGTATATTGATAATAAGACGGCACATTTCTTACGTGTACTGGATCATCATTGAACCATATTGATAATGACTCTACCTAGTTGCCAATGCACCATATTTCAAACCTTAAAGAATTGGCGCCAATAAAACTGACATTGCTGGCAGCAACTGTGAAATTTTAAAAAACGAACGCCAGGTAACGTCACTATTTAAGGGCGAGCACACACTACGCCCACAAGCTCACAAACCGATCTCATTACCAACAATGCACCATATATTACGTCGTTTCCGGTGAGAAATCACATATTTTTCGTCCCTTTTTAACTGTTTAACGACTATAGCCCTATCCTGCTCTACAATCATCTGGAGACGTCAAGATCATTAACAGACGATACAGTGATTTGTATTGTATTCTTGTTTTTTTTTATTAAGGAATCGGTTTGTGAATATTTTGATTGTAAAAGAAAGCTTACTTGAAAGGGTTTTGTTAGATAAACATTTAAAGTACACATTGACTTAAGGTTCACTGTTCCTATTCTTTCGGGGCCAGTATGAATAAAATCAAAATTATAGAGCATGTAGGTAAACCACTTTAGTAGGCACTTTTTAAGTAAACATTACTTTTTTGTAATTTTATGAAATAAATCACTTTCTACCGTTTGATAGTGGTTCTTGGGCAAACTATTTTCCGAAATATTACAAATCTAAATATTACATTTCTCTTTAAAAAAATATCTAAAGCTTATCTTAGCAACTTTAGAGCTATTATCGTCATACTTAATATACTTTAAAATTGTAACTCCATATTATCTTACTTTCATATTCGTTTTTTCTTGTGTTCGGTTATAGTATGTCAATAGAATACATTTCAAAATACCAAAACACGAACTAACACCCGCCATCCCGCAACCATACCGCACTCTTCACTAACAATATTTTTAAAATAACACCACAATAGCAAAATCCCTGTTCATATGCAAATAGGAACCTAAAATTTTTTGACAGAACCATAAAAGATGGATCACGTTTAGAAACGCTCACCATTGAGAATTTTTTAAACAAAGAACGTTCGATCTAAATACATTCGATTTTGAATTCAGCTAATAATGTTTTTTTTTTATTTCAATACAGGCAAAGAAAGAGCTATACGTCCGATCAAACAAGGCTCCAACCCTTTTAACAATTGCCTAAGTCATTAGAGAAATTTGAATAATAAAAAAAATATGTAACAAGAGGGGAGATATTGAATCCAGTGTTGCATAAGTAATTATAAATATTATTTTTTGATAGATAATAAATTATTTTTGACGGTGCATCTCGTGTCATTTATTTTTGCATGATTTTGCCGCGTGTTATTATTTTGCTGTGGCAAGGGTGAGAGACTCAAATATTTGTCATGGTAAGAATGTTTTTTTTTAATATTTTGTGATTGTTAGGTGATTTTGGACTATTTTGGTATAAGCTGAATGTGAATACGTCAACTAGCTTATCTCGACGATGGAAAAAATACATAGAATAGGTTATTTCGTGCCTATGCTTGTATGTAAAATAAAATGCCAGGGACATGGACCCTATTTATTGCGTTTATTAAAGAACTTGCATAAAGTCAAATCAGAAGCTAAAAATAAATTCGTCGATTCTCCAAATAAAAATTAAACGCCACTTCTGCAACAAACTTTCTATAAATCCGTTCTGTATTTATAACGTGAAAGATTAACAAACATATAAACTTTCTTACAAAATTTCACCTTAAAGCATACGTAGAAATTTATTAAAAAATGACACCCGATACACTCATAAGCAATGCACAAACTTTCAATTTCACCCTATAGAAAGTGACTAACGTACACACACACACATAAGCAAACACAAGGTGTACAATATTTTGATAAAACAGTACACAAAAGTATGGGTTAAAAAGTGAGAGCGTATTTGTCGAAATAAGTTTTAATGACCTTTATAGTACAACTTTTTATATTGATTACGGAGCCCGTGTTTGACCTCAAACTCACCTGATGGTAATTGAAGATGAGTTTTTTTTTTTTAATTAAAATCCCCAGAAAATTACATCAACTACATGGCCCCAAACTAAGCAAAGCTTGTGCTATGGAACACCATGTAACGAACTAGGTGGGAACCTAGAATATAAATACACATAGGTATAGATAAACACCCAGACACGGAACATGTTTTTTTTCTTGTTCCGTGCGAGAATCGAACCCGCTACCACTGGCATCTGAGGCAGATAGGTTTACCTCATCGCCATAGAGGTCGTCAATTCACTGGCTGTTTCTCCCCTTTAACCACACCTCCGCTTCCACGTATTTACTAGGTCACGTAGTTATAGGAAGGACTGTAGTACCGTCCCAGGCGTGTCCTTTCACATGACACTACTACCACTCTTTTGTTTCAGGGATTTTAGATGATATGATGTCTGATTGATCAGTATTTTCGAAGATGAAAGACGAGCTTGAATAATCTGGCCTTTTTCAAAATAGTGCCGGAACACAACTCTGCTAGAGCAATAGGTATTCAGCGGCAGATTTTTTACGTAGCTATGTCGCTAGCATGTGGATCCTGGAGGGTTCCTGTCACCCAGCGGAGGTCACTCGCCTTATACGACACGCTTACCTAAGGACGGCAGGGCTAATCTTAGAAGAGCCTACTCGGCTAAAAATAAAATAGTAAAATTAAAAAATAAAAGCTAAATACTATTTTCATAATTATTATTTAACCATGAAATAAGCGTCAGGTAACTTGAAAATATAAACTTAAATTTCTTTAATTTTTCTTGGAGTTTTTGTGGGCGACAAGCTGACCCCCTGTCACTAAAGTAGTCTTTCTCCATCATTATAATACCTGTAAAGTCAAACGAGACATCAGATGGTCTTATAACCTCTGGAGTTATGTATCAAAAACATAACTCCAGATACAAGATAACCGGATGCAAGATGATGGGATTCTCTAGCTGTAAACTGTAAATGTATATTTATAAAAGATGATTGCTGTGGAGTTTCTTACAACTTCTTCTCAACAGATATATTTCCGAAATGGTGTTATATTCAAAATAATTTGACCTATTTCAAGTGTATACATGCACCTACGAAATAAAAAAATTTTAGACGATGACTAACGAGCCCCGCGAACTGCTCTTCGGCGCTAAACAGATCAAAATCTGTTCTTGTAGTTATGAAGATTATCACGAACGTACGTACGTTTATAAATATAGATTATAGCGGCAAACGAGCAAGTAAGGTTGCAAACTGGACGGCAGCGACAGCGACAGCGGCGCGGGCAGTGGCACGGGCAGCGATTATGAAACCGCGACAAATCACTCGAGCGCCCGCTGGCGTCGAGAACGGCCCAGATTCTCCGCGTCGCTGCCCTTATCATCTTCTTCTAGGAAAATTAGTTGAAAATTCCTACTCAGTGATGCCAGTTTAGTGGTTTTACCTTCGGGTTCCGTCTGCCCGAAGGGACCACCCGTCATCTAGAATCTACCTCTAAATGGCCTCCGTGGTGCCTTGGTACAGTGTTCGGCTGCGGCGTGAAAAGTTCTTGGTTTGAGTTCCAGGGAGACTTGGATGAAATCTGCGCATCAATATTAGGAATATGAAAAAAAAGTAGTATACTGACTTTCAGAAAGGTTTAAGAACTCAAAAATGCTATCGTATGTTGTAACATTACTAAAATTTATTTAAGCTTAACTTACTTACTTACCTACTTAATTTAATCAACACTAATATTCAACCTAACTCAGCGTACAATACTACCCGAATTTGAATATTCGAAAAAAAAAAACTAATTCAAATATAGAATACATTCGTTGTTTGAATCAACTGACATCTGTCTTCGAATCGAATGAAAGGAAGTGACACAAAAAGCACAGATAATAAATATGGATGTCTATAAAAAGTATGAGGGAGGCAAAGAATCAGCTGTGATTAAAAAGATTAAAAAAGTAGATGACGTGACGTCACTTCAGTGTGAAAGTGTCAACAGATATGGAGGGTTTTATAGGGCATTGAAAAAAAAAATAGAATTGGTTGAGATTAAGGGTTTTACTAGACCAATCGATCGACGTCGATCGATTTTATCTGATCGGATTGGTCTAGTAAAAACTATCGATTGACCTCGACTAATCCATTCTACCATCAATCGACCACTTGACGACCACTATGGCGTTGGGGTAAACCTATCTGCCTCAGACGCCAGAGGTTGCGGGTTCGATCCCCGCACGGAACCAGAAAAAAAAATGTTCCGTGTTTTTCTATTTATGTATTTATATTCTAGGTTCCCCCCTAGTTCGCTATATGGTATCCCATAACACAAGCTATGCTTACATTGGGGCCATGTAGTTGGTGTGATTGTCTGGGGATTTTATTATTTTTATTATTTATTTTTTTTATTAAAAAAAATCGACGGCCTCGATCGACGATCGATCAATTGGCTGTGGATAATTAATAAGCGTTTTCTGTTTTATGATACGGGTTAAACTACTCCACCTATTCTTTCTCAACAACAAACTAATAAGTCGCCATTTTTAAATAACAATTTCAGCCCATTCTATTTTAAATCAAGACAAATAAAAAAGCAACCGAAATTTCTACAAGAGCCAAATTACATCTCAAAAGACACTTAAAACTAGATCAATAGTGCACCGAAAATGCAGCATGTGTAGGAAATCGAACCCGGTGCAACCAAGTGCAAGAAACAGTGGGCCCGCATCATTTTAGTTTTAATTGTGCCAATGGCGCCTCGGTTACATAGAGCTAGGAATATTTTAGAAGTATCTAACTTTAATTACAGATCTCAAATATTATTATAGAGAAGTTAAACCAACCCTTAAATATAATGCTACATAAAACATAAAATTTTAATTCATTGGCTATTGGTTATTTGGATAACATTTCTAATTTTTTATTCATTCTAGGTACCAACTTCTTTTTTTTACTATAGACTATGTCCGCGTTTGGCCTCTTTCTTACCTGATGGTGAGTGTAGATTAGGTTAAAAAAGTACTGGCTCTTCATAAAATAATGTGGGAACACGTCACTGCCGGAGCTGTAATATTTGGCAGCAGCTGTTATATGAAGTGTAGACGCCAGCTAGTCGGACCCAGATTGGATCCTACCACCAAAGGGAATCAATCGAATAAGTCGCCTTTTACGAAAAAACCCTACAAGGACAAAAGTCACTTAGGTACTTCTTATTATTATTTCACCAACTTTGCCAACAAGATTGCAAACTACTTAAGGGTCGCCTAAGCTTCTGAAAATTGACTAAGACCTGGAGGTTTGAAAAAGTACAAGTGAAACCTGATGTTAAGTGAACATGAAGATTAAGGTGGTACACGTCCATCCACGAGAAAACTATTCACTCGACGCTTAAAAGTACTAGGACTATACTGGTCAGGGAAAATAGACGCAGGCAGTTCTATAACATTCCAAACCTTGGCGACCCGTGTCAAAAAGGAACTGTCAAAGCTCTTAGTTCGACTTTTCGGAATATCTACCACATACGTTTGACGTTCAGTTTCACAGACTTTAAAAGTGGATTGTATCTATGTCTTAATTGTCCAAAATAATAATAATACAAATAATATGCATCAAAATATATCAACAATGTTATAATATGTTTGGTGGTGGTACTCTACTTTAAAATTCAAACAGAAAATATTTTACGGTACCTACCTCTCTAAGGTTTTGTAGGTCTATCCCAACTTCATTTTACATGGAAACATTAATACCAAGTTACGTTTAGAGTTCTTTGATGACAATTAAAACACGATAAAGCAATTATTGTTGAATAATAGCTTTCTACCCGCAGGTGCAGATACATGTTTCTATAATATCTTAGTAATATAGTGATCTTAGAAATTTGGTAAAATTAAGTTGATATGCACGAGAATGCATGTAAATTCAATCAACTTAATTATCATAGCCTCAGTTAAAATATATATAATAATACTTAATGCACAATTTTTTTTTTCTTTAATGCACTAAAAAATTTTATCTTTTTAACGTGAAAATAATGCAAGCCGCGAGGAAGAGCTAGTACCTACCTAATGTTTCAAACCCATATGTTTGTTGACAATAAGCTATACGAGCAGTGGAAGTAACCTTGAGTTTTTTTAAACAGGTTAGTAAATAAATTACACAGTAAAGTGTAAATGAATCATTAAAAAATATTAAAATGCATTATTAAAACGATGCTATTGCATATCAGGCTCATTAATAAATATTAATAAATTATAGGTCGTTTAAAATAACCAATTAAAAATACACTCGATACAAATTAAATCTAGTACGTATCTACATCACATAACGTTTATATTTCTCCTTTTTAGTATCTTATGCACTTATGTAAGTACCAACTTGGAAAAAAAAGTAAACAAACGGAACCCACAGACTAAATATCTTAAAATTCAAACTGAAAAAGCAATAATAACTAATATAGATTAATTAACTCCGTACGAGGGATATAAAACAATGAGTCAATGAACTGAATGCATTATCACGACGCCATTACATGCACTTTGTTACACGAACCATCAGGAAATTATATTTGACACATTTTGACTTTGACATTGACAGTAACATTTTTTTATAGTTATTTTGTGCCAAATAATTATTTTCAGAATAAAGCTAGAGCTTTATATTTTAATCGATGTAGAGGAAATAAAAAGATTTATTATCTAACGATGCTCACCTACCACCGACGACTGATCGATGTACTTTTTTAAAACCGTCATATGAAAATTACGTAATTACTAAAATAAAATGATTTCTGAAGAAATCCATGTCGATCAGTACAAATAAAGGCATATCAGGCTTGAGACATAAGTAGGTACTATGTAACGCGTAAAAGGGTTAGGTATAGAGGTCGTGTCGTCCCAGGAGGCTAATGTTACATTGATACGATTTTTTATCGGTGACCAACCAGGGACTGCATATCGGTATATTTTTTTTAAATAGTACCTACTAGTAAAATTTCAGTACCCTTATTAGTGTACTGCTTTATCAAACACAATACTTGTACAAGTTATTAAAATCTAACTTAATTATATCAGTACCCAAATAATGTATACCGGATTAATTTCTGTAGATGTTTTTAGTACACAAATATTTTAACCTATTTAATTTCTGTACCAAAATGTATAGGTCAGCATGTCCCTACGCTTCATAGGCTTCAACTAAACTGTCGAACATTCTACAGTTATTTAAAAATATTTTTTTTATATCAATATTAATATTAATACCGGAAAATTTCAGTTAACTGAAAAAAAATCAGTTATGCTACAATAATAAAAAAGGTACACGAATTATTTCAGGATGAATTCTTGTACTGTTATTTTTAAATACACCTTATTTAACGGTATGACGTCATAAAGAAAAAAAACGTACAGAAATTCATACCGGTATGCAGTTCTTGGACCAAACCCGCATTTTTCTCAAACTCACCTAATATTAAGTGAAGATGAGGTTTCAAACGGATTTAGAAAAGAGATGTCTCTTCATGAAATATTACCGGAACATAATCACCGCTAGAGCTGTGTTATTTGGCGGCAAATTTTACATGAAGGGTGGTCGCTAACTAGATGGGCCCTGAACGGGTCCTAGCACCTTTTACGACACGCTTATCCATGGGCAACATATATTGGTTCCGTATGACCCAAGTGGACTTACCTACTAAAGAAAAACACCTACCAATTTACTAAACGCATGGGAAACTGTTCATTCTTTCCAGATATATGTGATGATGGTCTTGGTAAATCAACCTCTACAAAGGATTCGTCTTTAAATTTAAATTTTTTTTTTTTTTTATTGACACCGAAATGTCGAATTTTTTTACGCAATTAAATCAACTTAAAAACATATTTTCATAAATAATTTAATGAATCATAAAACCTTTAAACTTTTTTTAGAATTGGTTTTTGTATTTTACGTAAATATTTTCAGTAATTTATAAAAAACACAATTGGCATCTTATACCTATTACAAGCACTTTCCTGCAAACCAATATAAAAACACATTATTTCTTACAAAAGCACAATTTCTTTAATGCCACAGTCGTTGTCGACATAAAATATCGAATGACAAGATTTACAGAACAAAAACTATACTTATTACAATGGAATAGGGTGCATAGGAACGAATTAAAATTCGGTATAAAACCGAAATATTCAACCCTTACAATAACCGCGATGTACATTTCGATAATAGATCGCAGAGTAGTGTAAATTTAGAGATTTTTTTGTTCTTTTTTAATGGTGTCAATCTTACTTAGCTGTGATGAAACGGTTGAGAATGATAATACACGGGCTTAGGAAGGAACTGGTTCATTACAATACGTGGGCGAAACACATCAACGCTTCAGTGCTGATATTTGACTTCAGACTTTTATAAGTGGTCACCTAGTAGTTTCACTTATTACAATGACCTGTAATAAGATTTATTCGTTTCAAATTTTTTAAATAGATTACTTACTCATTGTCTTAATGTACTATGTTTATTTTAATATAATCATAATGTTCAAGAAATTTCCAATATGCAAAACTCATCTTTTTACTTTTTCATATCTTTATTAATTACCGGTATAAATCATAGAATGTAGGTACACCTCTTTCAATAAAGATTAGTTCGTCAGAAGAACAAAAAAATATTAATATATTATTTAAGTTAAAACTCTAAATAACGCTACTCTGTAATCGCACCCATCAAAATACAAAAAGACGTTTCTTCCTTGGATTATTGAACAAGCAATATTATTTTCTTTCCGTAGAACATGCATAAACACGAAAACATCAAATTTTATTAAAGTAAATGAAAATTGCCAGTGACATTAATAATTTTTTTTTTGTATAGGTTGGTACCTATAAATTATGCAGTAGAAACAATGCAATTTTTATGCGGCTGTCCACTTTTATTTTACGATTCTTTAAGTTTTCGTAACTATGGAACTTTCTTTGAGATTATGTGCAGAAATTGCGGTGAACTATAAAACCATGCCTGTTTTCGATAACTTTCGATAGTTTATTTCCATTCATTGGATTTTTAAATCTATTTCAACCCATTAATTTAACAGACTTACTTTAACAGACAAACTTTTAAGCTTTAACCCTGAATAAATGTATTGTTAAAAGGACTAATATTCCGGTTCTTCACTAGTTAAAACTAGATTTAGCTGTACTTTCCCGTATATAAAATTTTGTTAATTCCTTATTAACTTTTTATATTATATCTTACAGATTACTGTAATGCAAAAGGTATATCCTCAGTCGGAATATTTTATCATCTTATTTTAGCTATTACATGAGTTCAGGTCCTATCCTGATTAGATATGTTATATTAGGATCGAATTTTCATATGCCTATTAACTAATATAACGCTTTATCAATAACATGGTGTCATACCTGATACTGGTTAGCAGTCAAATAACAGTGAGAGTGTCTGATCTAGTTCGTAAAAGGTACTATATTCATTCTATTACATTATAACATAATGATTATCGCGCGCTTTGGTTGGTAAGCATGGCAACGTCGCAATTTTCCAAAACGCGAGACGCGCGATGGCGGGACCATTCGTCATAAGTTATTGAATAACGTAATAAAGAAAAGTTCGTATTACCGAATAAGTATAACATTTCTGCCGTGTATCTGTTATGTATAACTAATGAATATATTAGTCACACCTGATAAACCATCATACTTTATAATAGTCACGGCACTTTCCAAACCTGCCAAAAAAGAAGAAAACTCTCCATATTGGAGATGCCTTTATCCATCACCTGGAAGTGAGTCCACTTACCTGGAGATAATATTATGATTGAAATACATGCTTCAAATGTAATTTAATTTCCATACATAACTAATCAAATAATAAAAATCTCCAATTAACATGACCTTTGTATGTAAATGTGACTAAATTATTCCTATTATGATAAGTTAATCATGTATGCGTCGCAGACGCTGCTTGATACAGAAGCAATAGATACTTATTTTAAATAATTATAAGGAGTTATTGTTTTTTTACGGTAACTTAATTCAGCTGACGGTAGGTAAGTAAAGATAAATTGTAATTTACACTCCAGCCATTTGGCCCCAAAGTAAGCTTATAAAAGCTTGTGTGTGTTATGGAGTCCACACAGCAGAACGAAGAGGTATCCTAGTATAGGTAAAGTTCTTTTCCTAAACTAGGCTGGGACTCGAACTCAGAACTCTCACAGAGCAGTCGAACATTCGACTACTGCGCCAAGGAGGCCGTCGATGATTATTTATGACATTATTTTTGTAAAATTAAGATATTATTATACACTAGCCACCGCGTGCGGTTTTACCCGCGTAACTTTTGATCCCGTGGGAATTTCGGGATAAAATATAGCCTATAACCTTCCTCAAGAGTTGGGCTATCAAATGCAAAAAGAATTTCAAATCCCACTTGTAGTTTCTGAGATTAGCGCGTTCAAACAAACAACAAACTCTTCAGCTTTATATATTAGTATAGAGTAAAGATTTCATGCTTTTTTCAAACATCATACTACACATGAAAGAGCTCATTTAAAACAGTAACAAAAAATGTCTAAGAGACAACGACTGCCTCTGTATAGCTACAGTCCGTTTTAAAAAATACCCCTTTCATCTCTTGAACGACTCGCGTTTATTTTTCCAATTAACTTTTATAGAATTTTTCATACCCCAAGAAAAATGAAACTTAATAAATCATTTGAAAATTAATAATTAATTGTAACACGACGCGACGAAGCACGAATCAAAAATAAATATTGGAAGGAAAAATTTACATAAGAAGGGATTTTTTCAACCCTTTAATTTTTTTCTTTTATTTTCAAATTCGCTTTTCCAATTTATAATGATGAAAGTTTTGTGTGGATATGTTTTGTGTTAGTATTTTTGTAGTTTTAGAAGTAAGTTCTTAAAAATGTTCAAATGCATATAGTACCTAAATGAGATAGAACAAATACACTTAGCACTTAGGATAGAACAAATATATTTGAAATAGTAATGATTTCGCTTGGTCAGTATGGATTTGTTTATTTGGGTAATGAGGAGATTTAGTTCGAATACCAACAAGCTGTGCTGCTCAGTGCTGGTTGATTAACGTCAGAAGTAATAAAGCGCTGAAACGACTATGAACAACCTTTAACCATGTATGTATAACCTCTTATCAGACAAATCATCCAGGATTGATTGCTTATCGTGCCTTACGAAGCACAGAAGTCATCAAGATCAACGTTGATCGGTGTTGATTCTACTTTAGACCAACTGCTATAAATGATTTGCGATGAATAATTTATTCATTTTGAAAAATATTTCATAGTCTATTAGACAAAATAAAACTTATTTATTTATTTTAGTGCAAATTAAGGTCTTTATTTTCTGATTTATTGAAAAACTATAGGTATTTAGAAAAAACATATCAGTAAATCAGTTCGACGTATCCACACTAATACAACTGAACCCTTTACTTGCCAAGGGTGTGGGCGAACACTTCCTAGCGATCGGTCTGCGGGACCCGAGACCAGATGTTTTTAATATCTAAGCGAAAAGAATCCCCAGTATTTAATGTTTCCATTTTAATGTACTTTTTCTATGGACAATGGAGGGTTACGGATACTTCGTTGGGTTAATGGTTAATCTATGATTTTTTGATGAAAATTTCTTTTGAAAAATGCGTTTGTATTGTTTTTAATATGTGTATATATTCATATTATATTTTCATCAACAACACTAAAGAAGTTTAATTTAGGAACTAATAAATAGTTATCTACATAGTTAACTAATAAACTTATCCAACTTAAGTTCATGAAAATAACTTCCGCTACAGAAACGAATTAAGTAATGTAAGGGACAGAGGTTTTAAAGGCGTTTTGTGGGCGATAGGCTGACCCCCTGTCACTACAGTAGTCTCTCTCTATCTTTATCATACCTCCAAATTTGTCAAACGTGACATCAGATGGCCTTGTAACCTCTGGTGTTCTGCCTACCCCATAAGGGATACAGGCGTGACGTTATGTATGTATGTATGTATAGGTAGGTACTTTACGAATACATAAAATACATTTTTAATACATCTGCAATAACAGAAAGATAATATAAATATCTCAAATATCGGTAAATACCCCATACGACCCTAGGAAACAAAATTTGAATTTTTGTGTGACTAGATTTGAAAATTATGTATAGCAGCGCCATCTATCTAAAGCAGAGTTAGTTACATGGATACTAGATTACTAGCAGAACACTTAAAAAATATGCTAGGCATATAAAAAATGTCATAATTGTAAAAATGTCATAATAATTGTTTCAATTATTTGTCATACAGTGGTGATCAAACCGGGAACGAGTTCTTTGCTCATTGTACCACGGACGGCTCCAAAGTAAAAACATGTCGCAGGTAGAGATAGTTCAACTGTTATTTTTGCGCGGCCCGATACTTTTGTAAAGAGTTGTGCTTATCATAATGTTCTATTTCATTTAATAAAAGGATAAATTATGTCGCCAACTTAAGCCAAAAATATTACCTAAGTATTATTAATTATTTCAGTAACTGATCGTTCCACTTAACCAGAACATACTAGATACTCTTACATATGAATTTTATGGCGGTTGAAAGAAGAAAAAAGTAGTGTTTGCGAAGATATAGGTACAGTCACGAGCATTAATATGTACACACTTCGCAACTTACTCGGTTGTGATAAGATACAAATTTCATTTAAAATGTATACATATTATTAGACGTGACTGTACATAGTCTTAGTGTTGTTGATGATTGAGAAACTATATGCCGCTACGTTCGACTTGGAAATATTAAAATTTCATCCATTTAATTTGCATGATAGGCGGGCTACTATATAACGCGAAGATTACAGGGGAAGCAGTACTGTATTAGCTACTTGTAGAGTCGGCTAAGAAATCGCCCCTAGATAGCTTATTACCTATAAAAAGGGACTAATCCAAGTACAGAACCCGCTCGTTGTAAGAACCCTTTTAAATTCACTTTTCTTAAAATCTGCCATCACCTTACATTTTTTGAAGAGTTGATGTGTTTTGAAAATATTTTTCCATTTCCGATCTCCATGTCAGTAAACATTAGATTTAAATGATGTCAAACTCACACATAAAAAATATAGTACAATCAACTTCCAAAAATACTTATCTTCTATTGTAGTTGTCTCTAGTTGTAGTGTATGTATTTTATTTATCATCGAGATAGCTTTCAAGAAGTCTACCAGACAGAGCCAATATGGAGGTTGCTGTAACAATCATAACGCACGCTACATAGATCAGACAATTGTAGTTAAAATCTAGTCCAATCTTGCACATAGGAATTTAATTGATTGATTGGTTCACCGCCCTCCCTCCCTCAAGCAAGAAATGCAATGCACACACTTGGAAAACTGATACCAACGCACGAAAATCCTGCATCAATAGTGCAAGTACAAGTCGCGGAATCAGCAAGGTAACTTTGTTAAAGTAGTTGACATAGGAATTTATTAAATCGGCACTCCAACTGTGTAGGTATGTAGCTCCAAAGAGTCCATACAGTCACGGTCCATACAGTCTCTAACCTGTCAAACTACTTTTTGTTAGGTAGATATGTGAATGTATAAAGATGATATTGTCATAGAAATGCTGCCTGTTTATATCTAAACTATTGGTGCAGACTTGATTTAATTTCTTAGAAACGATATCGGGATTTTCATTTCAAGTGGATGATACTAGTACCTAGTCTATTGAGTAACTTGAGAGGGTAAAATATTAAAATCCTTGCTGCGGTTTCTAATATAGAAAATGATTTGGAATTAACTGAACATGAGCTATTATTTGCACTATATGTTGTTTTGATACATTTCATGAGTTGTCAACAATCTGACAGGTCAGCTATGAACTCTTTAAGTTAAGAAAGGTTCTTTTTCAAAACTGGCCCGACCGGGACTCGAACTCAGGGCCTTTCACACCGCAAATAGGCAAAATGGCAATGGCCAATGCTATCATCAGATCGAAAAAAACCATAGCAAACTGTTGTTCAGCTTCTTAGACTTCAATTTGAACCTCATTTATGAATAAAAAAAGTATTAAAAACTGATTATGTCAAATGACATACAAAACACGCTAAGTTCATATTTTAAGAAAGCTCCTAATTTAATGAAAGACTACGTTTCATGCATTTTAATAAATACTTTTATTTAAACTACTATCATTTAATTATTTGAATATTAAAAATGCAAAAAAAATGATTTAGATAAATTAAAAATATTTAATCGCTATCCAAGTTTTTTTTTTATAACCAGTAAGTCGCCTCAAAAATAATAAGCCTATTAAACATATAATATTTTAATGGTTCGGACGAATCTCCATTAACACATCGGAAAATGTGGACAAAACGATTGTGATGTAAGTAAGTAGTAGATACCTATAGCTTATAGCACTATTTCCAATGACGGCTATCAAAAAAAAATCATACATTTTTATCATACATGATCGTAATGTTGAATAATTGTATTTGTTTCCGTGAAAACATTACGAAAACTGCAAAAATCGACACCCGTCGCCATCTATTGGTGAGAGGATGGTACTAACCATGTAGACTCCGACTTGTTCACAGTATTACTCGTCTCAGCCGTCTCAGTCAGTAGAGTTGAAGAAATATGTAGATAATGTTGAGAGTATTATTTTTATAATATATTATAGTAGTTAATGATGTTAGAAAGCTTTTGAATATTTTTAAATTATTTTCTTAGTAGGTAGTCGTGGTCCCAAGATGATTTAGAAATACAAATCATAAGTAAGTATTTTTCATTGTTTAGTTAGAGGTCTAACTAAAAAATGAAAATTATGTCTATGATGGATAAGACAAATTTATAGATCAAATCAAATATTTATATCAATAAATTCGATCAGATGCATGCCAATTCATCTTTTTCAAAAGGTAAATCAAAGTGTGTTCTAAGAAAGTTTGAACACAAGGTACACGTAAGTAAGATCTCGCGAAGCTGGGAACCTAGTAACCGAATTTTGGTTGTTGCGAACAAAAACTGACCTACATAAGAGTCAGCCACCCCCGTCGAGACAACCCTATGCGATCTGCCCTTTGCTTGTATCATGCACTTGCCAAGGTGAAGGGATGCAATCCTTCAAATAGTTTTATTCTTTTTTTTTTTCAAGACAATAAAACCTTTTTAAAAAGTTTCCGACTGGCAATTATCGTCTTTTTTTTCTTTTTAATTGCAGCCAATCATTTAGTTGCGTCAAAATAAATTTTAAACAAAGAATGCATTTGCTCAATTTATCGAATAAGTACGTTTAATTTAATAAAGAACTTCGAAAAAAGAATACTTTTAAGAAACAAATAAGTATGAACAGGAATAGCCAATGCCCAGTCGATCAAAAAAAAGCGCATCCTATTATCGACTACAACAAAAGGACTTGTGCAGTGATACCTAAGTACTCGATTCATCGTCTCGATCCGAACCGATGCTATTGGCGCGCCCCTCTGTAGGGAGCGAGCGGGACGGAGATAGTTTATTCGATAGAGAGGGAGAAAGAGGGAGACGGTGATCTTAGGTTTGTGTAGCGGCCCACTGGGCGGGGCCGGGCCAAGGAACGAGCCTCAGATGCGCGGCGACTAGTGGCTTCTAGCGAGAGATCGCACTGCAGTCGTCAGCCGCGCTCGCATCGCGCGCTCGCGTAACTAGCAATCGAATCGTAATCGATTGTTAATCGGTCACGAAATCGATTAAAACACAAACTTACACCTGTGAACTTTATTTGTGTTTTTTCAGTGTTTTGGTTTGTGAGGATTTTTATTGGGACTTGTGTTTTGAATTTCTATTTTTGTTTTACGGACACTGTGACAGTTTTATTTGAGACAGTTGATAAAACTTTTTGAGTTGTTGTGGTGTATTGACTTGAGAAGTTTTTGTGGACATGTATTACAAGTGTTGATGTGATGTTATCTTCAGATTGTGGCACAAGTAAGTCGAATATTTTTTATTTTGATTAGGTTTTGGGAAGTTTTTGAATTAAAATTTATGTTTCGCGGATTCAAAATATTTACTTTCTGTAAAATTTGAGCTGAGTTAAAGAAACAAATATTTTGTTACATATTATAAAACCAACTTTTAAATCTAATAGTCATAGTTATTTTCTTATTGGAATCTTAAATATGTTCCTAAAATTTCTAGTCAGGAAACATACCTACAAACTATTTTCAACACTTAAAAACAATTTCTAACACTCAAGAAATTAAAAACAAACTAAAATAAAAGTTTCATAATTTTAATATGTTAACCATTTTATTGAATTAAAAATTAACTTCTAAACTATGAATAAGATAAATGTTATCATTTTAAGATTTATTTGCAAAGCAAAATAATGCCCTAACGTTTCGCTCACTATTGTAAATAAAAATCTCGGATAATTTTATAATTTAAATATAAGAGCAATTTAAATCTAACAAAAACAAAAACTGCATTTGCATCAAAAAAATTCAATCCAACCTGAGAAAACCAATTAGCGCAATAAAAGTGTCATTCCGAGTGGTCGATTCGATTCAATACCCACAAGTCCAAGTATTCGATCGTAATTAATCGCTAACCAATTACTAGTAGCATTACCCTAATTCCGATGTAGAAAACTGTGATTTAAAAAATTACCTACGTTGTCGGTCACAAAGGATGCAGCCTGTTAGATACTCTATGCTCTTAGAGATTGCGTGGAAATGTGAATTTGAAAAAGGAATTAGTCACTTCGTTCAATCAGGATTGGCGCAATTTGATGATTGATTTGTAATTGCGGCGGGAAAGGATTTCGATGATTGTGAGAAAAATATGAGACAATTTTGTTGGGTCTTTCACAAATGAATCTGTAGTAAAGTTTAAATAAAAAAAAGATTTGTTGAAAAAGACAAGTTGTTAGTTCACTAATAATTCAAGATATTTTCATATGTTTTGAATATTTAAAATAGCAATAGAATCACGATTATCAATAAAATCTAAAAACTGAAAATATACCTAACTAAGTCTCGAGTAACTAAAAGTAAAATAGAGATAAATAAATATTTTATAATTTGACAAAAATACAATACCTTATTTATTTAACAAATAGGTTTCTTTTTCAAAAAAAATACAATCAATCAATATTTGATATTCTAGTTAGAATCAATGTCATAATTGATAGAAGAATTTTCATAAATGGCAAGTGATGATTTCTTGGTAGGATAGATAAAATTTACTTAATGTTAATAATTTGATAATGATTTTTTAAGTCAAAATCTTATGTTTAGATAGAAATCACGATTTTTATTTTAAAGACTTAACCTCTTTCGCTTTGTCTGATAATGTATCTTTATTTTGATTAAAATGGTGGTACGTTCCTATATGTTTTTTGAAACAAAAATAAAATTAGTAGATACAAACCAAATTTTCGAAAAAGTTTGTTAGACAATAACAATGTAAAATGATTCATAAAAATATTTCTTTTCAAGTTTTCTTCCAGTTAGAGGGACAAGTTTTTTTCTGCTAAGTATGGTTAAAATCTCAAGGAATTGTTACTTTGTGAATTGTAAAATAAGGGAACTGTTTAAAAAAGTACATGAAAAATAAAAATAAACGTCTCTATTCCGATAACTCAAGAATTTTGTAAAATAAATATTATAACGTTAAGTTCTATATATATAAGTTATCTTAATTTACTACACTTTTAGTCACTCTGTACCTATTATCTGTAAATTAGATGAAAGTTACTTAATTAAAAACGGAACGAAATATACTTACTGAAATGTAGCAAATACATTTACCGACGCGAACTTTAAATAGTTTTGCTAAGGTCTAACATTCAGACATTTTTTTTTTTCTTAAAATGTTACCTACTAGTGAATTTTTCTACAGATTTTTATATCACGCTAAAATTGATTATCGATTTTTGATGAAATGAGGCAATGGTTTAGATAAACTGAAACCAAAATTTTATGAAATTACAGCTATTAATAGGCAGTAAAGTATAAATAGTAAATGTTTTTGTTTTTTTTTTTTTTAAGTTTTTACTCAATTTACATAAGAATAATATGAAGATGTAATATTTGGTAGACACATAGTTTAAGGTTCGATACCTTTTCGTGTTGAACGACATTTGGCACGGCTGAATATATTTCGACAACTTTGGACACTGCATTATAAAGTTAGTAACAGATTCTTTGTGATTATGATATTTAAGAAATATGTTTAAGCGTTAACACAATTTATAATGAAATAATTGAAATGTTACACAATTTCATATCAACTAATTATATTAAAAAGCTCTATTACTATTATTACTCATTAAAGTCATAATCAATTTCAACTTTAAAAGCGTTCGTATAAAATTAAATATTGGACACTTAACTAAGTAATAAAGAAAATATCCAACTTTGTTCATAATCGTCAATTTTCTGCAATCGATAATAGACACTATTTCTACAATGGAAAATTAGTTTTTCTAACCAATAACAAGCGTTTAGAACTTAGCAGCACCGGGTGAAAGATAATTAGCGACCGTGCCATCCTTCCCACAGTTCTCCGATGGACTGGAATCTGCAATATGATCGATAGACATTAATAATTATTACATATAATTATAACAATCGTCCATAGTAACTGCGCTTCCTGTTTATACAAGCTTATCTTAAAGCTTCGAATGACTTTGAATCTAAAACCGCGTATCAATTGCTTTGTCAACTTAGGTGCTAACTTTAAACGACTTTGCGCTTAGTTAAGTTTGTATTAGAGCATAATTAGTTATAATGATAATAAATAGGCATTTCTAATATTCGCGCTATATTACCTAGCCTAAATAAAGTTTCTTAAAGAACATGTGTTATGGTATGGATAACAGGGATAAAAAACTTAAAAATAAATAATCGTAGGTATAAAAAATCAATGACAATATTCACCGCCACCGTGGTTTGAACGCAGAACCTTTGGAATAAGAAGGCAATGTGTAGATATTACCACTACACCACAGGTCGTCAAAGTTTGGATTAGAACTTAATTTTCTAGAACTATGATCACGTTATAACCAGTTTAGAAATAACGTGATTAAGGTGATGTGAATTTTTTGGCATTTGAATACATTAAACGTACTTAGTCGTAATACAAAATACCTAACTAATATGTATTTTATTATTATTAAAAATACACAGACGGATTTCTACTTTATATTAGTTTTAACATAGGTGCACTTTTGTTATTTTAAATTTAGAAGTACACCTGTTTATTTTTCTAAAACCCTCCAATTAGGTATATGCGCTAAGGTATAAGCAAAAAAATGTATGAAAAAAATTTGGGTGCATACCTACTGTGTTGCCGTTTTTTGGAACCTAAGAAAATCCTTAATTCAAATATGTTCTTACACAAAAATACTGATCTTATTAAGTTTGCTTTTATTAATAACCTTAATAATTACACTTTTTCCTGCGTCTTTCTTCAACATTTGTAACTGTAGATTGTATTTTAAATATAACTAGGTACTTGCTCTACAAATACCTATATTTTTTATAATTCATTTAATTCTTTTATTTTTAGTCATAGCACAGGTCATATACTGCATTATTGTTTAATTTCCTCCAAATATTTTGCTATCCGTTGGACATTCTATGCTTTAGAGTCTTCTTACTGAGTCACCTTTATTTATTTATTTATTTACACTTTATTGTATGCCATTAATAAGTACAAAAAAAAGGAAATACATGATAACAATTTTGAGATACAATTGGCGGTCTTATCGCTGGAAAGCGATATCTACCAGACAACCATGGATAGGTATATACCTATGGGCTGTCGCCAAATATCAATAGTTTGGCGATGTAGAGTCAGTACGTTTTTAGTCCCAATAGCATCACTATTGACCAACTCCTCACTTACAATGTGATGAAAGTAGGGCCAAAGGCGGGAAAAGATTTATTTAAAAAATATTTTTATGTTTTTCCTATAATTTTATTTAGGTACCTACCTACCATTTATGAATTCTAATTTTAAAAATTATTAGACCTCTTCTACTTTCGAAAATAAAGATATTAAGCGCCAAGTTTTGAATGAGAACGCAGTGGTCTAAAGATTAAGCCCCTATTTCGCTTCGACAGTGCCGCAGGTTCGATTCCCGTCCACATCTAACACCATTATTATTGCAAGTGTTTTCTTATCTAAGAAGTATGTCATGAATAATATAGTGTTTAAGATACGGCATTAACTTTTAATCTTGTAATAAAAATGTAAATAATGATATGTTAGTGTATAAAATAATTAATCCTTCGCTTCCTATGCGCAAGAGATTGTTTATATGCTGGCAATATTGTTTGATATTGAACACCTTGTGGGTTAAGATATGAGAGATGTGATTGATACCTATTGAAAACGGATTTTTCTATTATAGAATGCATATTTTTTTGTGATTTGATCATTATAGCAAAAAAAGGAAAAAGTTTGAATGGTCGATTATGTTTGCTCAAAGAAAGGCTAAGGTAATGCGCTTGTATTATAAAAATCACAGTAGAAACAGGGGATATCTCAGTTTACATTATGGACCTTATGTCTTATATATTAAGTCTGTTATGAACAAGTATATAACCTTAACTAGCACTACATGGAATCGAATTCAACACTTTCATACCTTAGACCATTTTTCCGCGGAGCTTTTGGGAGTCAAACTCTGCCACCCACAAAGAAGAGATTAATTAAGGTTATTAAAATGAGAATTCAATTTAAATTTCTATCTTCGTAAGATGTTCTAAAATCAAACACGTACAAGTCTGCATTGCTAGTTTAAAACACGAATAAGGTGTCTTTTTTCTTTTTGTAACTGGCCATGAACATTTAAAAAAGTATTGATTTAAACGCTTAAAGCTCATCCCTCAAACCGAACTGAACCAATCGAACACATTCTCTACTTAAAATCAAACCATACGTCATAGGCTTAAAGCTGAATTTCTCCTAACTGGACCGTGAGAAAATATGCGAATCAGTCTCAATTGACCACTGATAAGAAATAAATGACCATTGTAGGTAATATGAAACTCAGATTTTTTCTCTATGGTTTTTAATTTTTTCTTAGAAATCCGATGTTGTTTGTTTCAGGATGTGAAAATAATATCGATGATTAGACGTTTTTTTTATATGATCAATAAATCAAAACAGTATAAATGTTATTATTTCAAATCGACAACTAATAATTTACCATGTGTAATTTGACACAAAACCCAAATATAATAAGTCGTTGTGAATTGAACATTGCACAAACTTAAAACATAATGTTTACTAGGCGCAAGCACTTTTTTTTGCAATTCAAAAAGAAATCTTCCTAATGTAGAGATTATGATGCCTTCTATTCTAGGTGTCCCAGGTTCGAATTCTGCTTAGGGCCGATAATCATATGAGCACAATTTTTCCCTCAAGTTAACTTTGTTTTTCCTATATCTAATACCTACGTATCTTATGAAAAGTTGATTTGCGTTAGATTCCTAATGTGGTGTTAAAATGTTAGAATGCTTTCACATTTTATTAGATACCAAATTAATATTAATATGTATATAAATATGAAGCTAAGGAAAAAAAACCTTTTTCTTTAAATTTGAAGTAAGAATTTATCGAAAAAAAAGAATATGGCAAACAATACCCCGAATGTTCTATTTATTTATCATTCTCATGAACTTGACTAACCGATTTTATTGCCATCGAATCTCGAACATGTGGCAAAATCGGTGCCTTCGATGACTGAAAAAAAAAGAAAAACGTTGACCTCTCACTCTTTCGTAGAGCGTTGTCCCTTTTTTACCGCACATGTGCTTGCCGCCTGTGTTCATTGAAGTTTTTTTTTAAAGTAGTCAACGGGTTGCGGTGTTCAATGTTATAACTCGATTGGAATCGATTATGAGTTTATGATCGATTAAGATGCTGTTTTATATTATCGAAAACGTCTGTTGTGAAAATGCTTTTATGCAAATGTTTATGCTGACTAAATATTTTAAGTATTAAGTTTATTAAAATTGTATAGTTATTGAACTTATCTTGAGTTGAACGAAAACCCATACCGCAAAGTCTGTATCGAAAGCTTCCAAGGAATAGTGGTCGAGTCTTCGTCTTTAGTATGAGGGGTCTTCGGTTCGAGTCTGAAGCGGTCAAGTTTTGGAAACGTAGTGGGGTCTGAACGGGTCATCCTAATAGTTTATGTAAGATCTAGCCGTGCAGGGTCGGCTTAGAATAGCCCTACCGCCCCTGGATAAGCGTGCCGTAAAAGTCGACTATTCCGAGTGACCCCCGCTTGGTGGTAGGATCCCTTCTGGGTCCGCCTGGCTAGCGACCACCCTTTATATAAAGTCTGCCGCCAAATGTTACCGCTCCGGCGGTAATGTGTTCCGGCAATATTGTATAAAGAGCCAGTTCCTTCTTAAACCCGTGTGCTTTCATCTTCGACCTCATCGTCACTTACCATCAGGTGAGATTGAGGTCAAACGCGGGTTTAGTCACTTATAAAAAAAAAGATCTCATTTTAGGACTACATAGTACAGTCACTTGTAATAAGTACTATGTATACACTTAGCAACTTATTCGGTTGTAATAAGGTTCAATGTCCAATGAAAAAGTATAGATAGTGACTGTGACTGTACATAGTCTTAAGTAAGTAATGCATTGAGTCCAGCATTTTCTTACTCAGAAACAATACTAACGGTCATTACACGTTTAGCGTTGCGCTAGAGCAAAATGCTTGATAACTCCATAAATCAATTTTATCTAAACCTCCGAACACCTGGTAAACTTCTGTCACTTATTTTTAAAGTCACAAATGTCATAACCCGTCATACATCACAATAAAGTGTATGCGACGTTTGACATTTGACATTTGTTAGTTGGCATCTTGTCAAAATATCGAAGCGATTGGCAGCAAGTCCAGTCCAGTGGTTTATGTTGCATAATAATGCCATTTGTCTAAATAATTACTAGTTATTATTAATAATTTATCTGATCGTAAATGTTGTTAGAGGCATTGAACCATTTTAACTAAATCATGGATCTTAAATATTATCTTAAATTGTCTGAGTTAAATAAAAGACTTACTCAACGGATTTTATCATCTACTTATAATAATTATGTCTCTCTATGTCTAATTTTAACTCGAACTTTCGATGCCTCTTTCGAAATCAAAGTCACAAAGACTCAAAACTTATAACTATCTAAAAAATAAACTTTAAACTCTTACATGTAAACATCAAATAAAAATAACAACGTGAACAAAACACTAATATTCGTTTTTCAAAATTACTTAGGTAAATGAACTGTAAAAACGTTCTTATTATAAAGTTCTCATTTACACCTTCACGATCAAAAGCTAAAACTACTCATCTGTAATAGACAACAAATCGCGCGAGTGCAAATGCCGCGGCGTATGAAAACAGATTGATAGATGACGTTGACGTTGACGGCTACAACAGGTGATGAGATCGACGCCATATTGGTTGGAAAAATTGGCGGGATGTAAGCTTCGATGAGCTCTATGATTCATTCATACTGTGTCGTTTGAAATGAAAATAGTTGGAAGATATGAATTTTAAATTTCCAAATGTAGACTACGATGCGTTGATGGCTCTTCTCAAATCCTATTTGTGAAAACTTTTAATTGGCCGTTTTTAAACATAGTTTTTTTTTATATAAATTTTTAACTAGCTGTAAGTATGCCGAAAAAAATAAAATAAAATAAAATCACCTTAAGACATTGGTACTTACATCATAAGGCAAATATTATATGAAACTTTCAGAGATAACAAAATGTTATCTACAATTAATAATTACTGCTTTTTTAATTAGATTTCTTAGCATTCATAGTTTTTTTCATAAACTTAACCTCCAAACTGTACGAAGAGAAACCAAAAATTTTGCCGTATTAAGAACAATTTAGTATTTGATGGAATCATTGTAAGATTACAACATTTTTTTTTATAGCAATTCCACTATGGAATCCAAGAATTGACTTAAAGATCTCTGGATCTTGAGCCATGCCATTAAACCTTAATAAAAAAATATCCACGATATACTTAAATCTTGTTTACCCTCTCATCGCACGACTAGTAAGAGGGAGCATCACATTAGATTGTCATATTTTATGTCCCTGATGTCTTCCTGAGTTCCTTTGACATAATGAAATAACATGTTTAAAAATACAGACCATGTGTAGATAGTTATTCATCTTTCACTGTTCATTATCTTTAGTAATATGTATATCATCTCTCTACTAATAAATCTCAGGGGTGTAATGATACACATCCATTTAATACGGTTGTGCAACGTTATTTTAGTAAGTGCAAATAAATGACACTTTTATTTCTCAGTTGAGTAAAAAATAATTACTAGTTTAATTAATTCTTTACAACCAATATCTAATTATGCGTATTAATTATCTACACTTTAAAGTGCCGGCCTCATAAATAAGTATTAACACCACAAATGCATTAATATACATATATAAATGTTTAGTAGCAAGCGACAAACTCGATATTCAAGAAAAAATGCAACCTGTCACAAGACACACATGAAGTTGTCAAAAAAACAGTGAAACAGGGGCGACACGACCACACCTGGCTTTTAATAATACGCAGAAGACACGCGATATTTCGATTCAATTGTATCGATAATCGACCTTTACAAACGAATCGTGACACTTGATGGAACGACACTAAACCATCGAAAAAGTGATACCAAATTGAAATAGTCAATTTACCACGAATCCACTTTATTGCTCCGATAACCTTTAATTCTACTTTCAAGAGACCAACGTTTTGAAATTCAATTCGAAGCAATTGAATTTGAAAAGAGAATGCAAATGAATGAACGCAGAGCACTTAACACACGTTCACAAAACATGGACACTGCAAAGAACCACGAAAAACAACTGAAAAAATCCATCAATCAAAGAATTGCGATGAAATAATCGAATTGGCTGAGTCGAGTGCAGTTCAAAGGGAGACCACAACAGATATCAAATATGGAAACCTGACTAATGTCTGCCACAAGGTCCAATGTCGATATCATAAGATCAAACAAGAAACATAGATGTGATTGTCTAAAAGTTTTCCAAGAAAAGAATACACCGATTTTAATAATTTTACTAATAAATAATACACGCAGAGTACAAAGGTGTAATATTTATATTTATAAAAATGTAAATTAGAAGCATATATCAATAATATTGGCATGAAAAAGTATCATATCTACAAAATTTCTCTATTCTGCTGATATGATCTAACAAAAGGAGGAAGAAACGAACGAGGGGAAAGAATTACAAAAAAGGAACGCTTAACTGCCATTCGGATTCGCCGCGCAAATTCCAATTTTTGATTTTGGAATGTATTTCATAAACCAATGAATGCCAAAGATTTATTGCGCAGCTTATCACGAATCTGATGTTAAAGCATATAAAAAAAAACCTTTATTTTGCTTTTTTTAATAACTACAACACTGTGTAATTTAATTTCTAGTTTGACAGGTGAACCACATAAAAACTGACTGATTGGTTTATCGCATGAAAATCAATAATTATGATAGAATTATAGAGAACATAAAAAGATTGTCAAACTGAACTAAAAGGTATCTATTGAAAGCGAAATAGAAAACTTTTCCGTCACGAAACCTTCTTTTCGAAGCACGATAGATTTTAGTACCTTCCTTCGAATATTGACTTTTGTTTAACAACAGCGTTCTCTAGACAGTATGAAATTATAGCTAGAATGAAAATGAACTTTAACTGTCAGAACTTAGAGTCTACTAGTTTCATAATAGTTTTAACATAAATTTGTTGACAGTTATATCTCTAGCGATTTAAAACTTGGAACCGTGTGAGGATAATCTCGCAGCTTTGTTTTTTTTTTACGATGGCGATAAAATGTTTGCGGCCATGTTTGATTTTATTATGCCTTACACCTGCCGATAGCTCTTTTTATTATTATGATTTCATTACATATTAAGATTAATAACTGCTAATCAATTTCAGGTCAAATCAAAATTTAATTCGATTTAATTAAATGTATTAACATGTTAAAAAATATTTGCTTTAAATCAAATTCTATTAAACAACATTACGTAGTCAATAGTCATAGAACACGACACAGGCACCACTTAGCGACACGACAAATTTACAATTCTAATTTTCAGCTACTTAACATCGACCGATTTATATACTTTTATTACAAAAAAAGCTCCGGACATTTCTATGTTTGACGAAAAATGAAGTTGTTGAATGAATGTGGCCAGTCCTCACGCAAACACTTCCGCTCGATGGTATCAATTCTATAAGAAGGACTGCCAATAAAAAAAACACTTCTTACGATGATAACCAGCCAGCAAGAAGCTAGCTTAGCTTTTTAAAACTATGTTGCGAGTACAATATTTAAAAAGTGCTTTGAATTTCTTTTTTTGTAATTCGAATACGTATTGATAAACGATTTCCCACTTAAACCGTCTTCTACAGAACTTTATGTAAATATCGTAGCTATTTAGAATTACTTATGACTTCATTCGATCAGCAGCTGCATTTTAATCGATAGTTTAAATCGATCCTTCTGTATCGATGTGTTAATAAGCGTCTGGGCCCCTTACGTTTTCTTATCGGCGGCCTGATCTTTGGCGTCCCCTACCTAATGTATATTAAGTTAATATCGTACAATTTTGCAGCAAGGGTCTATTTTACCACCTACCGATAAGTAAGTGATATGGTATCAAAAAGTGACGTTTGTTGTCAAATTAATTTAAACTTTTCTTTTATTGGTTATACTATGAATTTATAATATAAAGTTAAAAAGCTAACGCACTTTTAGTGTCGTAAAATTTAATTGATTTCTTTGAGATTTAACAAAGCATTTTTATAAGAGCTTAGTTTTTTAGGCCTTATCGTCGGATTTTCCTTCGTACCTACTGCTTTCTATATTAACTGAAATACATCGAATTTGATCAAGCATTTTTCGTTCAAAACGCAACAGACCTTCTTACTTGACTCTACATCTTTTTAAATAAAGTAGGCATTATTTAGCCCTTGAATGTAACCGGCCATTAAGTGACGAAGTAAAAGTAGTTACCATTAATATTTGTCTGTAAGTATGACTCATTTTGTGTAGAAACAGATCAAAGATAGCAAGTTTATTTATTAGTATCGGCGAAATAAAGGAAGGGTAATGTTTTCATTTAAATAACGGTTCAGAATATAAAATCTATCACATTCAAAATTTGAATTTCATAATTAATAATGTTAATTTGAAAACTACATGAGTCACTCTATTATAGTTAAGGCAAAATTAAAGCTGTAGAATAAATTGTGAATTTGGATTAGGCGTGGAAAATAAATAATAGTTAAAAAGAAAAGAAATTATAATGAAGTCGGAAATCATATTCGGCAGGAAAAATGCCCTGTGTTTTAGCTATATTATTATAAAATACAGTCAAATAAGTTTGGTTATTACAGCTTGCAAATCTAGGTAACTAATAAAATAAAAACTTTCAACTTAGGAGTAGGTATCTACTCATTAGGTAATTTGAAACAGAGTATTCACTATTGGTATCTATTACATTGAGGTGTAACTGACTGCGACAAAAGCAAAAAGTCGTTATTTTATTTTAAATTATATTTCCGACAAAAAATTAAAAAAGTTATAATTTTAAAATCGATAAACTCTTCCTCTTGTGCTTTGTGCCAAAGCTCTGAATTTACAAGTCGCGGTTAAGGACCCTTTGTTTTGGGCGATGATAAGATTTACGCGCTTCTATCGCTACATTTCTATTTTATCGTTTGTTTACCGATGAAACCATACTTTTTTATTAAATTCTGAAAGCTAACGACCTCTTTGCTTTAGAAAAAAAAACTTTACAAATATATAGTTGTTCTCTAATGAAGGTATATCTTCGATGTAAAATAATGTTCGATGAAATAAACGAAGCTCGCTCACGTGAAACTGATTCTTTTCGCTGAAACACCGTATCGCACTGAGCATCAAACCCGTAACCAAATTAGTTTCGACACGAAACTGGCAAGTGGCCGATTGTCTACCGACTCACAATAGAATCGATACAAAAACTTCCCCTTTCAATACTTTTTTCTTTTACAGGGCGCACAACAATAAGAAACATCGAAAACTAAACAAAGGAACTTACAATCGTAGCACGCGATCAAATCGAATGAGCAATCGATTTGCAACTGGCAGAAAACATATTTGAGAAAGTTCAGAGTTTAACAAAAAATGTTGCGTTCGGAATTTGAAAGTGACATTTGCGGTGTCAGGGGATGATTTGATTAGTATGAGCCGAGGCTGAGGAGCGCTCGGACGTCCGGATGCACCCCACAGGCGCGGCCAGTCTGCCCGCCGCACCCGAGGCAGAGGTGCAAGCTATGCACTCGATGGACTGGCTCTTCAAGAAGGAGAGGATATATCTGCTTGCACAATTCTGGCAACAGGTAAGAACGGCTTACAAACCATAAATAGCCGTAGGCCTCTCCAAGAGCATGTTCCTAAACTTCTAATGAAACTCGAACCTATAGATTTTCAATCGAGTTCGTAATAGCGAAACAAAACGTATATACAGACAGTCAAACAAAATCAATTAAAATGTTTCGCATCAGAACCGCAATTAACCTGCAAGGAACCTGCCGGGTCGCCATTAAGCGTCGATCTACATAATCGAGAAATGACGATTATTTCCATTGTCTGTTCGAGTATTGTTACTATCGATTATATACGATAATAACTGTTGTGAGTTCTAATGGTAGTTATTGTTAGAGGTTAATATGCAAATTAAAGATACGTGTTTCTAGGTAGAGTTAGAACAGATTAGTTAGATTGAATTTTATTAAAAGCGTTACTATTGGCATGATTTTGTCTTTATAGCTGCAATACGCGACTGTACTTAACTTCATCCAAATCCACTAAGAAGTTAACAGCAATTCTTCTCGTGGTTTCCTCCTCATACCTATATCTCAATCCTAAAGGAATATTCGAATAAAAAAATTCCATGTAGGTATAACTCCAAAAATGACCTATTTGAATGTAAAACTTCAGCTCATTCTACAAAACCGTTTCAGCGAAAAGGAGCAATACACATTTTTTCAGGTTCAAGAACATTTATAATATTAGTAGTACTTAAAGAATTTAAGAAAACACTAGTCTCTGTATAAATACAATAACACATATTTTACAAAGTGTCTTTCCTATCTGCGCATATTTTATTCTTTGACTGGTATTTAAAACAATAATCGTATCTCTATTGTTTCATATGTAAATATCTGAAGGGATCTTAAGGGCAATAGACACTGTGTCTCCGTATTGTTTATACTTATCACCTAGGTACATTGTAACGTAAGTAAGTAATTATTATTGTATCGTACATTTTAAGACTAAGAAATTTATATTATTACACCAAAGCATAAAAAAGATACAAGAACACATATACATGGAGATAATACCTACTTAACATGTTTAAAAGTAAAAACAACGCAATGCAATGACAATTGAAAATGGAATGCTCGCACAGATTAGAAAACAATTTCAGCTCTGCCTGCCAGTAACTACAAGTTTATCACACTGGCAATAAACAAGCTTAATGATTAGTGATCTATGACACAGACGACATTGATTCCACCGCTACATTGTCACCAAACACAAAATCAATTATAGAACATGCCACGCTTAACGAACTTAAGTGTTAATATCGAATTATTATTTCGATTATGAGCGACAGCTTCCAAAAATCGATTAGTGTTACATAGCCTACCTATTCACATAATGCGACGGAATTAACATAATAATGCGAGAAATCAATTGCAATGTGACATTCTAAATTCAAAATATTTCTGTCGTGTAAATATGATTCTAAATATAAAATTTGAGATTAAATAAATAAACAATAGAGACTAACATTTATGCTAAAAGGGAAAATAAATATTCATTCGTACAAGGAACATAGAGTAAGTAAGATGCATTCGAATGATACACTACACATTTGAATGTTGGATCCGATAGTATTGTTCGGTATTAAACCTTTGCCTTTAAATGATTAAAAAACTTAAAATTTACATATGCCGTGCCTCGATTTGTACTTATCGATTAGCAAATGCTTACTCTTTGCTTTATTACAAAACTTCAAGTCAAGCATCTGTAATGATTGTTTATTTTGCAATATGTTATGAATAAATCGTGCCATACGTATACCAATGTTGTGTACTCGATCGGACTTTAATACACTTTTTATCTGATATTACGAGTTACAAAAGTGAATACTAATAACAATATTTCATATAAAATAACATCGCCTTTTAAAGATGTTTATCAAAAACTAATCTTAGCTCAGTTTAAATAATAATGTCTTTGATAGTTAAAGATATAAAATCGCTCGCTATCAAAACCAATAACAATAAATGCAGTATTAGCCACCCATCTTGAAAGGATTTACGTTTAAAACTATATTTAAATACGGCGAAAGACTCCTTTCAAAGGAGCCTCTTAATAAAACTAACAATTATCATCTATAAAATGCTGATGGACAGCGCAAAGTTTGAATCGCGTGCTTTTATTGGTCTTTTATGTAATACAGTATCCCAATGAGATTCGACGTTTAAAAATTGTCTCCAGCAATGTAAGGACAGGGTTCGAAATTCAAATAAACTCGGAGTTGGTAATTTAGGGTTGACCGAGGAACGTCACCACAAACATCTGAAATACGAATCCGTTAATTAATGGAGTCGATTCATCGGCGATTGTATCGGTTCTGATCGTAAAAAGGACGCATTTCCCTACGAGGGGCCAAGGAATGCAATCGGTTCCCACAACCTTGATGTCCTGGGAATGTGTCCGTTGAGGACAAAAAAATTAGCGAGCTTTCCCATGCCACCGTCAATCCTGGGTCGATGCATAGTGCCTCACCAACTAACATGCAAGACAGCTCGAAAAATATCTAAAATTACTCCATCTACTCTGAAAAAATTTGAAAATTATTTATTTTTATTAAAGTAATTATCTTATTAGCGAACAAAAAGGTTAAAACGCTTAACTTCTCCGTAAATTTGGAATTCTGCCTTACCTTACGCCGCGCAAAATGAGAACAAAAAATCCAAACTTGTATTTAAAAATCGATCGCAACCAAAAAATTGTCAATGACAAATGATACGAACGCCTTGCGGTTGAAATTACGAATTCAAATCTTCGAATTTCGAACAAAAACCGCCATTAACCGTTGGTTGTTACCTTTTTTCTGCTGTCGATGATTTCGGGGCTAATCTTGTTTTTTGCTGATCAAGGTTAATCGATGCATCACTGGTACACTAATTCGATTTGCGCCCCACCCCTTGAACTATAAGTGGGCGTTGCCTATTGATTCTCTAGCTAGATCATCAGTCTCATTTATTTATTATTACCTTTTTTGATTTACTTTTAATACTACGTGTGTAAATGACTTCAATAATTCTTTACGTATTGCATTTTAGTCTCCGTAGTAACGCAAATAAAAGTCACAGACCATAAAGGAGTGACGTCCACGGAGTTGTTGTTGATAATTTTACGGAAGAAAAAAAATAAAGAATCGATTGTAGCTGATGGCTCATCTCACGAATCATCTATGGAGCAGTCAAATCATCAGCGTTGATGGTTTTTTAATGATATTTTTCACAATTGGACCGATCATTGACGGTTATTAGCTATAGACGAGCGCCTCAAGACATTCGACGAAAACAGAATATTTGACTAAAATACGCGCATTATAAGTTAATGCCTTCTCTATCTACCTTTTGTTTAAGAAGTTTGTTCATTCGAATTGATAAGATAATGACAATTGATGTTATGGGAACTGGCTCATATGTAATATTACATAAAAATATTTTTTTATCAATAAAAAATAAATTTAACGTTTATTGCTTTTAAAAATATTATTAAGAACTTAAATGTGAACACGTCACTTTATTATGTAAGTACAATCATCGTATAAAGTCTTTATTTTTTTACTTTGTTAATCTGACTTTTTCATTATAGAGCATTGAGTTACATTGCACAGAATACATCCTTCATTACGATGTTAACTTTCCAAGGAAAAAAGTGCTTTAATTGACAATAACGGTTGTCTTCCGTACACACGTCCATAGCCCACTACAGTCACGTGGAGATCCAGCATGACACTAGGACTTTGGATCGCTCTTATTTAGTTTGAATAGGGAGCAAAATCGTGACACAAATGAGTGTTGATCTCCACTTGTCCGTAGAATCACAGCCACGTTCAAGAACATAACGCAGGAGGCGAGTTCACCTCATTAGCATAATCTTAACAACTCTAAACTGCTTCTAGCTAATTTTCTATTCGTCGCATGGCGTGTATTCGACGTTAATGCATCGACTTTTAGCTGCTGTTTGTAAAGACAAATACTGTCAATCGTATCATGCTCTATGAATATTTAATTGAGGACTCATAATAAGGATGGTTTCAAAAAGTTTAATGCGCGTAATTGTACTATCGTTTAGTATATTGCAGATCCAAGTAGCACAATGTAAAAAATGCTAACATACATGTTAGGAGCTATCACTAGCCCGCGGCAATTCTACATTTGGTATATCAATGTCACTCATGTCTACTTGATGTATTAGTTGCGTTATAATCTTGCTACTGGCATTGCAGAAATAATGCACGCACTCCGAACAAGGTGTGTTATAAACATTTTTGTCTCCAAATGTACAGTAGAGCCGTCACCAAGTTTTTATTTTATTTTTATTTTATGTTACACGCGATCACTCGATACAACCCTAATGATGATTGATCGTCACTATTTGATACCGAATACCATTATTTTGTTTAGTAGCAAGTAACAATTTCATAAATATATCTTATTACAACGAAATTATCGATTTTTCGCCTTTTGTAAGCGATATCTCGATTATTTTTAATGTTCAACGTCATTTATTGTTCGCTTGACGGGTTGTGTTAATGTGTCAAATGGCTACCTGCTAATCAATGTAGCTAACAATCTGACATAATAGTGATTCATGTCATTTATGTCAATGACATGCATGGAATTTTAGATCCTATACTGATAACGTTAAGCGTTTTTATTGCTATTCGTTTGATAGCCTTGATCTGATTTCTAGATCAAACAGTTTGCAATGTTTTTTTATATAATATTTTAAGATATAAAAATAATAGCAGTAAAAAAAATAATAACATAAATACCAACTATTACTTTTTGTTATGTAGCTAATTATGCAAAGTTTTTATAGACTGACGATAGATAAACAAAGCATAAAATCATTGGACATTTTTATATCTTTAATAAATTATCAATCGATGCTCGGATCGAAGATAAAATGGCCGACTGGGCTGAAGATTTACAGTCGCATTATTGTAAGAGACACTAAAAACCGATGTCGCATTAACTTAAAAGGTTAATTGGTAAAGTTATTTACATCAAAAATAACTAAACGTAAATTTTATTCATTCAACGCGAAGTAGTCTAAGTATTAATGGTCTTCCATAAGTTTTTGTTGAAAGAAATTTCTGTACTGTAGTATAATGTTGGCGCATCATAATGTCTATATTTTCATGTTTTTCAGGCTTGTATTTGTTCAAAAACACAAGAATATCGTAACGTAAGTTAGACAAACAAATCTCATTTGTCAGTTTCTCTAACCCAATTACAGACGCATCTAGCAAGTTTATTTATGTTAATCATACACGCAATAAATGTATTTACGAAATCCCATATCTACTCAACAAAATGATCATCAACCTAGGCATATAGTTATGGAACTAATAAACACACAGATTCAATTACTATCAGCAGATATAAAAACTTGTGAACTAAGCAAAAGGAACATTAATTGGAAGAAAAACACCATAGCTACACATGCTAATCCGTAATTTAACACTGCGTTGAAAGCGTTTAGAAAAAAAGTGTTTAACGCGGTTTTAAACGCTTTTTTGCAGACCGTACCGTGTGAGGCGTAGGAAAACGCGCCATTGTTCTTAGAAAGATACGCATCTCAGTTGAATTACCCCTTTGCTAGGAAAAGGTGTACAACTATGCAAACGACTTTATTTTTCTAAACAAACAGGCAAATGGAAAAAATAAGGTTGACATAAAATAAAATGATGTTGTTTCAACTTCGAAACAATGTTTATTATTTTAATTCGATAGACTATTTCATAACGTGGGCGGGCGATCTCAATAAAAATAATCCTCAAAGCAAAGAATACAGCGTGCTTTCCGACGCTAACATTTTTCATAAACGCCATTGACATGTCGCAGCAGCCGTTCGTTTGAATATCGAAAATATTTCACAAATATAGAACGCACATTCGAACTCTTTCAAAAGACGTTCTAGAATCGAAAACAGCGATTAGTTTTAAGTGTCGCCGTTCGAACTTTTAAAAATATGTCGTTCGTTCAGTTTTAAATATAAAACCGGGAGAATGTGTTCTATTTCGCCCCCACTTTACGATGTTTGTCAGTTAATGATTTTCAGTTACGAAATATGTGCGATCAGGAATTCGATAGAGCCACAACTCATCATTCGTTTATTTATAGAAAAAAAACGTTGAAAACTTTACAAATTAATGAATAGCTTTTCTTCTTTGAGTGATTATTTTCTAATCCGCTAGTGCTCCGGCTAGTAACTGAATGTCTCGTGGAGACTGACAATTTAATTCCTATGCGATAACCGACGTTGTGAGGCGAAGTGGATTTGTATCTTGTGACAGTTTCGTAATCGGCCGGACGTTATTATAAAGCCATTGGGAGCTTAACTGACCTGTTGCAATTTTGGGATATTTTTATAATAAATTGATACTATTGTTATTCAAATTTTATATTAATCCCTAGATACAAGTGAAATAGGAATAAATAATAATAATAATAATACCTACCTAAGTAGATGAAATTGTTACACGCTTTTGTTATTTGACTAATATTTTAATGTAGAGTGATTTTGTGTGTAAAAAAGCGGCCTATCATTTGTTTCAGTCATGTAAACCATTGTTTGTTTTACATTGACACTCACCCACTTGGCACGAAGCTCCAAATAATGAGAATAAAAATTCATTGACGTAATAGATAAATATTTTGTTTACAGTTTACACTACTCTGATTTAAAAAAATTCTTAAAATCGTTCTTCTAATTTTAAATTAAGAATAAATCGAACTTCTAATTATAAATCTGTAACTTATGTCCCCCTCGATGGCGTTCGATTTTCGAATCTCGGAAATAGCTAGCGACAGCTGAGAGTCGACGTCTTACAGTTTTTTATTACCTCCTCCGTGTTTATGAGCACTTTATAGATTTTATTTTATTTGCTTCTAAAGCTAATGAATGTCAACGCGTGTTCTATATCCGATTTTAAAATCATATACCTACCTACCTTAGTATATTGTTATTTACTATGTTAAATGCATCATAAAAACACAAATAACATTGTAGGTATCTCATCAACTGAGAATATTTTTACATAAGTCGAGCGACTTCTAAAATATCGGCGCAATATTTTTATTTCAAAGCTTATTTTACCGAACAGAAACTCAATTCAAGAAGAGCCATTTGATTAGATTATTGAATGTTTAATCAATAAAATAAGCAATATCCTTTTACTCGAAACGAGGTCACTTATCGAATAAATCTATAATCAAAATCCTATTCAATCGAGCTCGTATTACCGATTGAGTTCCGCACTTTAACGACATAAGAAAAAAAAAGATTTGAAAGCATTCAAATTTGAATTAAGAACGGAAATCAACCGTCGTTGTCATTTGTTCAAAGTGTGAATGGATCGATTCTAAATACAAAAGCGCATTTTTCTTAGTCCTTTTAAGAAAGAGTTCGTGTAATTTGAGAAGGATAGGTATTCAATTAAAATTAAAATAAAATAATATAAATGTGTCGACATCTTTAAATGGATTCTGGTAAATTGAAGTTTATTCAGAATTTTAAACAGACGCCTATAAACCATACTTTTATTGTTTTCCGAGCACTTAATGAAGTCAAATTAGGTATTTTCGGCTTCCCATTGGAGATCGTAAAAATAGCAATAAAAATCTTCGGTATTGATCACGGTCAAGTAAACTATTTTATGTTGTTTTTATTGTTATTTATAGAGGAATAAAATCGTTTTATTTAATGTCATTGGTTTACAAGAAGCACGTCTTTAGAAAATTATAGCTTATGGATTATAATCTGTAATTAACGATCTTAAAGATTAGTCTGAGGTAGGTCTCTCAAATTAGTTATACACAGATTAATGTACAAATATCCGATCGTTTATTATAAATTATATTGCTTTATTTAAAAGCCGGATAATAACGAGCATCTCTTGTATTCTAATTCAATTGAATTTTTATGAAGTTATAAAATGATTTAGCGACAGTAAACCATACTTATGTACTAAATATAATGGTATTTAGGACCAATTTTATAGCATAGCCCGCATGGTCTTAAAAGTTAATCCTTTTAATTTTTACTACAAAAGGAAATTATAATTGTAACTGCACACAATAAAATAGTAACATTCACAATTGATAACAAAATATGTGACAGCAAAGACAAAAAAAAAAAAAACAAAAAAAAATAGCAGAGACAATTTTTCAACTTTAGAACACCCCGGATGAATTTTGAATTTAGAACAAAACGAGATCGAACAAATGCCCCCAACTTTGGCGTGTGCTTGCCGCGTGAAAATTAATTATTAATTTGCTTCCTTTGCTCCTGGGATCCAGCAAACGTTCTCATTGCTTTTTCGCATTCGATAGAAAAGGACCGATATACGAATTTTGTATATTTTTATCCCGTATTTATTAACAACCGCATTGAATATGAATTGGTTCGGAAGGTCGCGAAACCCCCGCGTCTCTAGGGGAACCGTGCGTTGTCTATGCTTTATTTTTTTTATTTCCATTTATTTTTAACGCCTCAATGGTGGCAAAGGTAATTTGTATCAATTGCATTTTCTTTTATTTTTGAGGTGGACTTTTCCTTTCAATTATTTTCCTGTCCCTTGCAATACTTTAACGACATTTTGGTTTCGTCTTTTTACAAAAATGTATGGTATGGGAATATTTTTCAATTTCTAAAACTGATGAGAAAAATTTCACATAAAAGGCCTAAAATTCTCCAACCAAGTTTTGGAATTCGTGAGGAAAATGGGGTTAACGGATGTTTGGCAAACCGCATCTTTGACTGAACATCTTAACACCGATGTTTACAAGTTCAAAAGAAAACTCCCCTAAAATTTGGGGGACCTCCGAAGACACAGGTAATGTCCCGCTGCAACACTCACAAATAGGTTTTATTTTAAAAAATACCCTTTTTTCTATCGAATTATTTTATTCTTAACAAGATATTTTTATTGATTGAAATCTAAGTGGCAGGCGCTTGACCTATACTCTAAAATATAGATATTACCTTTATCTGGGATATTTATTTATACTATAAAAAATATACATCATTATTTTACCGTTTAGTATTATTGATAAAATCCAATATCTTGCTAGATATATTACTTTCAAGCTCAATATCATTAGTATTAGTAATATAATTAGATAAAAAAATAATTTTCAATACTGGCAATTACATTTGAACTTACATCGAGCCCTAGCATAACCGGAAACATTTAATATATTTTTTCTCAACCAGATCACGTTCGATCTTCAAGTGAGTCTTTGTTTCCGGCGCACCCCTCGCCTGCGATTTACGCGCGAAATACTTTTATTGGACGTGTTTTATTAATTCTTTAAACTTCAAAGGATACCTTTAAAAGGTGGTTTCCATGATTTATTTACAGCCTCATGCTTACTTTTCAATATTTTCTTTATAGATGATGCGATAGAATTCGTTTTTGTGCGTCAGTATTGCTTTACATGTTAAGTGATTTTTTTTCTGACTTAAGTAATAAATAAATAAAATCCCCAGACAATCATACCGACTACATGGCCTCAAAATAAGCATAGCTTGTGTTATGGGATACCATGTTGCGAACTAGGGGGGAACCTAAAATATTAATAAATGGATAAACACCCAGACACGTAACATTCTTTTCTTCTTGTTCCGTGCGAGACAAAGAGGTCGAAAATGGTAAAATCAGTAAAGTATCTAGATTATGGTTAATATTGAAAAGACACGTGACGTCGGCTTAGTGTTAGCCCTACCTATCACCCGTGGATAAGCTTGTTTTAAAAGGCGACAAATCCAAGCAACAATTAGGCCTCCTAGGACTCCTAGACTCGTAGGACTCCTTCAGAGTTCGGCTAGCGACCATCCTTCATAATATAAATTCTACCACACCGCCAAATATCTTCTCCGACGGTGATATGTTCCGGCAATGTTTTATTAAAAACAAATTCCTTCCTGAATCCATGTGCTGTCATGTTCAATATCATGTTCACTTACTATCAGGTGATCATCATGACAAAAGTAATCATCCTGACCACTACAGTCCTGGTACTTTTAAGCGTCGAGTGAATAGGTTTCTCGTAGATGGACGTTTACCACCATAGTCTTCATGCGCACTTTCCATCATGTGGCATGGAATACAAACTTCCTATCCTTACAATATAAAAAAAAAAACTGTAATTTTTGCCATTTTGACTTCATCATGGCATAGCTATATCTTGAATGTTGTAAAATATGAAATTTGTAGCAATTGTCATCTTGAAGATATTGCTATTTTATGCTTATCTGCATAAAATTACGTTCCCGCAATAGTAAACTTTTCTAAGTGCTATTTGTTCAGTTTACCCATTGAACAAACGCCTTTTTTCACAATTGCCAGAATGGTCAATAAACCAAAGTGGTATATTGAATACTTTACCTTCACTAAACATGTAGGAAGAGTTTCATTCTAAAAAGGTAGACTATCCTAATTTTTTTGATTGATTCATTTTCTAAATTAAGTACTTTAAAATAATAAAAAAGGCATATACTATAAGCAAATTAATAAAATAAACCCCAAAATTTAAAGAACATTTACGCCAATAAATTAATTTTTAAATTTATGTTTAAACTAAAGTATATTTCACCAATGTCAGTTGATCACTCTGCCACTTTGGCTATTTTTTTGTAATATACAAATGTTTTTCCCAAGTTTATTCCTACGATGGCAAATATGCCAATCTGATCTAATTCCCAAAAAACTATAAATAATATTATTCTTACATAATCCAAAAAAAAAAACATAGTTTTTCACTATGTTTTCAAATTTGAGGCGTTAACTATAAAACCTGTTTTACAGTCATATTTTCATTTTGCTCTCCTGAAAAGATTGGCATTTGCAGATTGGTTAATTTACTATTTCATCGACGCATTACAAGGTTAAAAGCGGTCTTAGTAACCATTATTATTTTTAATTTAAAAAAAATATTAAAAAACAAAACCAGAAAGCACGTCAGTACCATGGAATAGCACTGGCTTCTTTATCGTGAAATCACGAGTTCGAACCACGTGAATGGTCTGGCTTTGGAAAACTGTTCGTAAAAATGGCTGAACTAAATTATTGTTTGAACGAAAACGGTTCCTTAAAGTTCGTCAAACCATATTAAGCATGGAAGGTGGACAAATATTTATTCTTGTATACTTCCAAATATTATTTGACAACCATTTTCAGAATTGTTTGTAAATAAAACTCTTTTAAATAACATTCTGCATATGTTAGCCATTTATTTTGAACCAAATCTCTCGTAGGTAGCTCTCAGCACAATGTACTCGCTCAATTGTCCCCCTATTATCAGATAATGCCGATCAATCTGTTTTGATTGAATAATCAATCGTTAGTCAATTGACTCGATTGAGGGTTTCGTCCTATTTGCTCAATCACTGTTATGTTCACATGTTGCTTAGTACGAATCTGACCTAAATGTGAGTATTGGGGTTAATTCTGACTTACGCATACTTTGTTTGTATAGTTTTGTTATTCGATATATCGAAAATATTTCTAAGATAATTAAATCTTTTTTTAGGGTAAAAATGCTACTTAAGAATTGTTTCTTTAATGACATGCGCCGTAGATGTTTTAATGAAGAAGCTATAAAAGAAGAAATTTGCTCAACGCCTTATAAATAACACCCACAATTCTTAGATACAAATCTTTTAATTAGAATATTTTTAATGTCGTAAATTGTACCTAAGTCGGATGCGAGGTATTTAAAATCGATAGTTTTACAAAATAGAGTCGCCTAAGCTATGTCCGTTGTGGTCTTAAAATTTTACGAGCTATAAAACTGTGACTTATACCCGACCGTCGCCATTCGATACTATTGAACTTTAAATTTAATATTTAAAATTCGATATTACGACCGATACAGTTCTAATTTTATTACACTGTTTCAAAATGTTATTTTTTTTTCTTAAACCATGAAAACGAAGTCGTAAAAATTTACTGTGCGTATGGGCATCGTTTAGATCGAAATTAAAAATTAAAAGCAACATAAACATGGATGCGTAATAAGCTGCACAAATCAAACCGGTTTTCGGCGGGAAGAAGAAAAGCGTTATTTGACATTCCTGTCAAGGACACGCGGGCTGCGATGCGCAGCGTTTTAATTGTTAAAATTGTCAAAATTGCGCGTGCGCTGCTTTGAAGAAGCCGCCGCGCGCGGGAACATGTCGTTTGAATTCCGAAGCTCGAGTTCGATTTTCAATCGAACTGCCAAGTACGGACGCCAGCAATTTTACAGCCTCTTAACAAAGTAATCAATGCTTCGATTAAAGTAAATCGTTGTCCTGTATACCTCATTTGCGCCTTTAACACACACCGACGAGTAAATTTGAAAATTGCCCGCGTTTCATTTAGTTTTTTCACGACATCATTACATCGGGGTAAAGCTGTAGTCATTATTACATCAGCATTATTACAAGCCCTTAACGAACTATTGCAGGAGTTAAAGAGAAATTATTCTTTTTATACTACGCAAAACGCTCAATAAACATCTTCTAATAAAAGTTAACGTTTACTATTACATGTAGGTAATTGAAGTGTGATATTTTTATTGCTTAGTTTTCTGCATTTAGATGCATTTCAAATATTTGCCGCGTAGAGTCCTACTTTCCCGAATAAAAGTGTAATAAAAGGCGGCTAATCCATTTACCACCAGATGAGTTTGAGGTCAAACGCAAGTTGAGTCTCGGACAAAAAAACAATTGCCAAAACGTTTTTTCTATGACGTCATACGCGATACAGATGCAAGGGGCTTGCGCACGCGGCCCTGACCTCGGTGCGCGTGCGCGCGGAAGTGGGGCTGTCTTGATCAATAGCTGTCTCGGCCCAGGCGCATAATGGCGGATACTGTTCCACTTCTCGCCAATGATCGACAACAGGACTTTCAAAAACTCTTATTTGATTTTATAGGTATGTCCATTTGATAAAGGTTTAAATTAATAATCCGTTTAAAAAATTGTTAACTCGTAGTAGTAAAAATAAGCATTTTCCTGCTTTATTTATAACAACTCAAAAAGGACATAAAGATCGCCCTTAAACCAGAAAACTTAGTACGAGCCGAAATACAATTATAAATCTGCACGTAATCACTCGCAAATCAGTTGTAATTTGAGGCTTTTTGCTCGAGAATACGGCTTAAAATTAAATGTCAATCAGTTTAGACATCGGCAATTACAAAGGAGCAAATCTCGAGACGCGGGCGATCGGCGCGCTGGGCAGTTTTTGTGCGAATGCCGATTATTCTACGTGATGTTCCCACAGTCAGACAATCACTCGAATAGGCCCCCACGCTGGAATTATGACGGATTCCATTCTCAAATTAGCGAATCACCTGTCCTTTTAATTATACATTCTATTTTTAAACGCTTAAACCAATCGTGAATACCAAGCTTATTGGAATATAAGAAAAAAGTACGAATATTTACATAACAAAAGTGAAGTGTTTGCGGTGAATTGACAATCTGACAAATTTACAACCGATCGCGAGAAAAATACACAAAAGTGCCCTTTCGCATGCAAATTTGTCTGCGGAGGGATTCTTTTCGCGGGTTTTTTTCTTCGGAATACTTCCGCCGATTTTCCCGCTCAACGCACTTCCGGTGGGGGCGCAGCATCCGCTATCGGTGCCGTTCGGAAATCGGCCGAGTTTCTCGACGAAGATACATCTATTTCTAACCCTCGCCCCATTGATTCCTTCGTAAAGTGGTCATATTTTGCCGTTTTATATTTTTATTGAGTTCTAACAATGCTATTGTGTTGTATTTTATTGTAAAAGTCTAACACGAAAATCTTCTTCCTTTTTTACTGCAATGTTTACTGCTTTTTGGCGGCTTCCGTGGGGCAATGGTTAATAGCGGAAAAGTGTATGCGGGTTTGAATCTCGGTGAATCACAATTGTTTCTATAATCTTCAGATACCTAATATGCTTGGGATTTAAAAAAAAAGCATAAATATAAAAAATAAGCATAGATTTTAGTCCCTTTTCTGATGTCCATGTAAATATGTTTTGATATTAAGAGTAGGTAACATAAATATAATACATACCTACGTGAAAACGTATACTTAAATCTCATTTGAAAGAATTTCCACATAGAAAATATGAATTTAACTCCAAAAAGGTTATGAGTATCGGTGTTTTGAGTTTGGAACTCCTTTTGTCACTTTAAAGATTTGCCTTCCATGCTGGACTGGAAGCGAAATAAAAACATAGAGTATACCAGCTGCGTCCCTTCCCGGGCATACTGTAAAAGTCAGTTGAGGGACAGAGGTTTTATTGACGTTTTTGTGGGTGACAGGCTGACCCCCTGTCACTGCAATAGTCACTCTCTATCATTTTAATTCCTCTAAACGTGTCAAACGTGACATCAGATGGCTTTATAGCCTCTGGTATTCTGCCTACCCCATGAGGGACACAGGCGTAAAGTTATGTATGTATGTAAAGTTAGGGATTAAAATATCCTGCATCACTAACTTTTCTATATAAACTTTACAGTAAATTTGAAAAAAATCTACTAACCCAATCTTACACGACAGCCGTTTCATTAACCCAAAACGTCTAGACAAAATTGGTTCCAAGAAACATACCAACTACAAACAAACTCAATTAGTTTACTTTAACCAATCAAACCCTAAGTTAAACAACGAAGACACTTCAACCCCTTCAGGCCCTCTTCAAGTGTGATTGAAACCGCAGCATCCGTGATCGTATTGACTGTCCATTACGACCACAACCGATCAACGGTTGACGGGGTGGTAACGATGGGTTAACACTAATGTGTGCGATGGGTTGAGATTTGAACTAATGAAGTTCTTTCGTGGTGACATTTTTTGAATTTAAAATTCAAATTGGGAATTCCTAAGCCTCTAAAGCTAGCTATATTCGAATGCAGATTTTAAAAATCGAATCTTAACTTTTTTTTTATCTTTTTTTTCACCTTTATATCTGGCGGTTGTCTCATAATGTCTCATTCTTACCGAATTGTCTCTCTAGTGTCTTTCAACTAGTCTGTCAAAGCAATCAAAAAATATGGTGGGCCATCAAGCATCTGGCTATTTAGCAGAACTTTAAGATTCTGAACAAAAGTTTTTTTTAAGTTAATATACAAAACCAAAGCTAGTGGTGTACTAAAGGATCTTGAATTTATGCAAGATACGTAGGTAAGTGTGAGTGAAATGTATTTCACAATTTCACAGGTAGATAAATTAAAACAAACATAAGCAATATTCTTGATTCATCTAAACCTCTTAACTAATACTAATTGATTTTTGAACTACATTACGAGTCTTAAATTAATGAAGATATCTAATTTCAAAGCAATAATATACTTAGCCAAGCTAAAACGAACAGCGCCAGACATAAAACTTTTCTTCTAAAAGAAAAGATATAAATAATATTCGAACTAATTCTAAAAACAAAAAAGCTCATCTCCATTCAAACGTCTAAATTAAACATCAAACATTTCCAATACGTCGCGGTAACTTTCAACATATGGATCCTGTACGTGTCACGGGTTTGACTCCCGACACCTGTTGTTTTGAAACTCTTCGATTACCAACCATTAGTGCTAAGTTACTCGATATTTAATACTCTTGCTCATTGAAAGCATTACCTACTCTTTTTTTAAATCCATCTGACCTACTTTTTCTAGATATTACACCTCCTTGCTGAAACTCGGACAGATGACATTCTATTTGAATCAATCAGGACAAGAATAAAACTATAGATCATTACAAAAAAGTTTTAACTACTCTTATTTTAAAATCTCAAAAATATAATAAAGAAATAATAATAAAACAACAAAAGAGTGCTTGCCTAATTTAAGATACAGAACAAATTGTCTCTGAATTTTCAAAAACGAACGTTACTCCCTTATATTAAGAACTAAATTCTAAAGACTTGCTAACCGAAGTAGGTGCGATGGCAAAATGATGTAAGTTAACAATAAAATATTTTTGGTCAACCGCAACTCAATAAATACTTCATTGCATCGGTAAGGGCCTGACCGGATGTCCGCCCTCTGATCTCTCACCCTTAGGGAGAACCTTCCAAGGGAACAAGGGTTCGGACTACAAATAAACTAATTAAATTGTTATACTAAGATCAATGGGTATTGTTTTGAAATACTTATTCCATCCTTACTAACATGTTATTAAATTTTGTTATTCAAAAAAATTAATGTTTTCGATTTTTTTGTATAATGAATAGTAAGATTTTTAAATATATTTTTCATAATAGCAAGATCAAAATTATTTTATGCATACATGTATTTTTCCAGATGTTTTCCACTAAATATAGCACATTAAATATTGCACACCATTTAGATGCAGTGAGCTTAAAGCATATTTTTACCGAGGAAGCTTTCATTTAACTAAAATTACTTCAAAATGGCTATTGTCAATAAAGTAAATTTAAAACTAATTCTAAACAGATTACCAACTACAGCAGATCATCCAGTAGTTACACCGGATGATCTGTGATTATCACACCCGCTCTGACATGGGTCACTACGTTCATTACTTCGGGAGCATACTAAAACTTTCAGGGAAATGTTAATTTATTGGCAAAACTGTGTGTACTATCGATGTTTGGTTGGATCGCTAGCAGGCTAAATTCGGAAAAAAACAATAGGTTCAATTTTTCTTGAGAATTTTTTATAATTTTTTGGTTTCTTTTTAGTTTTTGACAAAATTTTATTCAAATTAAAATATTTATAAATCTTTATGAATATTTAAATTAATCTTGAAAAAGTTAGAAATTAAAAAAGTATGTTTCCAATGTACGAAAAAGTTGGGAATGTTCTAATTTGAATTTATAATATGGAATTAGAGTAACAACATAAACATAGACAAAACAAAACAACAGTGTGTATTAATTGACCATTGTGATAATAGAAATACATCAGTTTGACTTACAAAGGTTACACGTGGGCATAATGTAGGTATGTTGATCAATAAAAAACTTGAAACATGGTCCTAAAAAGAGTAATTAAAGGATTTTCAAATTCAGAACATAAAAACAAACAACACCGTATCATGAATCAACTATACTATAAACAAAGACTGTATTCGGCTTCAACTAATATTTTATGACAGCCAACAAAAAATTATAACGACTGTATTCAACAGATTTTGTCCTTATACAAACACAGATCCGAACATATTAATTCCAACTAACAAATCACAGACGCCTGAAAACAGAATCATTTATTTATAATGAAAACATAAATAAATCTCCGAAGTTAAATCAAACTAATATTAAACGATTGAATACACACATGCATCATATTTATGTTTAGAAAAGTTATTTTCAGACGAATCGAAACACATAAAGTCATCTTAAATTATGAATTCGAAAAATAATTAAATGAATAAGTCTCCGGTTTTGTTTTTTCTTGACTTACGACTTTATTTCGCTGTGTCTTTTGATATATTCTGTATTTGAAAAAATAACAATACCTACATAAACAAACCGAGCATGTTTTATAAAACTAAACATATTCACTTATGATTAAACAACTGGTCTCAATCTTTAAGAAATATTAATATCGCATATGTAGCGCCATCTATGTTCTGCGAATTGAAAGTATTTTATTACATCCTCCTTATCATTACAATTACTTTAATCGATTCACATAATTGAAAAAGACCTGTTTAACCATAAAAACCTATCTTCCACATTGTTTCATAAGAGATAAGAATAAATACGTAGAATTCAGAATAACAAAGAACACGCCGGTCTTCATCTCACTGCGACTGGTCGACAAAGATGCGTATAGAAGAAATCCAAACGGTAGAGCGAGACGTAAGCATCTCCTATAACACGTCAATACATTCCTTCTTTCCGACACACGCGAAAACCGATCCTATCTTAAGATAAAAGAGTCGCCTTTCAAACGAAAATGCTAATGGAAAACCGATACCACATCAATATGTTTTACGACGTAGTTTTTCTAGTGATTTTGGGTTCTAAGCGCTGGGTATAGAGCTTATAGTCTCGTTCGCAAGGATTTCAAGAAGGCGTTTTCGATATCTTGTAAGATAGTGAGGGCGTTCGGAACCGATCGAAGCCCGATAAAGATATTGGAAAAACACCTCTATTCGATTGAACGAAGGACGCTCCGAGGCGTGCCCCTTGAAGACACGCCCAAGAAAGCAAAGGAAAAATAAGGAGTCACTTTTTACAGTCATTTCCTTAGATAGAGCCCGAAATGGAACTGCGATAACAGCTTATTATCGGTATGTTTTTTATCTGTGTTTATCGATCGCATTTAGACGTCGTCGTAGCCTTGTGTTGGTTCGAAAGGCTCTACTATTGTGTTTTCCTAAAGTAATATACTTTTCTTTTTATTTTCAGGTACGTTCGCAGTGAAGCGAAGATGTTGTGCTTATTTGAGGTAAAATATTTTAATTTTATAAGCAAATAACTGACGAGTGACAGCTTGCAATTCATAAACTGTTCTTACTAAGGGGGTACATTTCAAGTTTGATTCCGTTAATTCGTATTGAATTACTCACATTTATTTCCTAACACGGTCCGTATTCAAATAGGTTCGCGAAACAATTAAACGGATTTACAATAATCAAGTTGAGCTCAATGCAATTCTAGTTGGATCAGAACTACAATACGCGAGTTTGATTATTTAAAAATGATTGCTCGAAAATCAAATGAAGTGAAAGGACTCGGCTTTGAAAAACGAACGCGTTCATTATTCGAATTTAAAAACAATGCGGCATTCAGCCATTTGACGTGGCGGACAGATCCACAACAGAAGCGTTCACGCTTTTAACAGTTTATTTCGGTGCGTTCAATTCAGCAGGTTACGAACCTACATCATGGATTCGTCAGTTTTATTACATTTTTAAAACGGATCGAAGCGGATCGTGGGAAACAGCGAAGTGTCTGTCAATCTGACATCTCGGTCGACATTTTATTTTATAAATCAAATGCGTTACAAACAAAAAAGGTTAGATATCAAAAAGGGGCTTCGCTGTTGTATCGGCTCATTTGTCGGGCTCGCCTACGATCCGATAGGCCGGTCCCGCCACAAAGAGCAATTTAGGCTGAACAGTGATTGATTCAACCGATACATCACTAAAGGCGTTTTTCTATGAAAAATTGCTATAATCGACTTAAAAACTCATTAGGCCGAAGACAAAGAAATCGTCCGACCGCCATTTGTCTAATTTGAGTTTCTCGATCGAGACGAATTTGAGTCGTGATTATAGCTACATTTTTTTAAGCTATTAAAGAATTTTAATTCCGGTTTCCGTACCTAATAATGGCGTTTGATGTTTGAGGGACAATATTTTTAATATCTTCGTTGGTGGTAGAGTGATGACAATAAGAGTATGACTGAATGGTAGCGGGTGGTAGCTATGCAATTCCGCGCAAGCCCCACGTCAACGCGTCATCAGCGACAATTCATATGTGTTGACATGCGGAAGTGTCCATTAAAGGAATAAATTGTTCGTGCAATGAAACGTTATGAAATATATGTAGTTCGCTTATATTTCAATCAGTTGATATTGAAGTCTAAATATTGATAAAAAAGTTTGGTAGTAAAAATCAAACCAAGATCCAACCTTATTAACCGGTATCATCTTTATAATGAAGTCTTCAGAACTCCTTGGATCCTTTGATTGGAACTCAAGAAAAACTTAAGAGTTCATAGCCTTTTTTACGAGTTAGAAATCAACTTTAACTTAGTAACTAGAAATTATTCGTTTTAGATTTCAAACACCTACATTTTCTTTCTAAAAATTACTCTGAAGTGTAACAAAACAATGCATCCGACGAAATCAAAAGCAGAGCGCGTAAAAGACATTCAAATCAAACGGCGCGATATTTTTTGAATATGGATCGTTGTATATTTGAATAAGTGTTACATTAATATTCTTTTGTGATAATTTGTAATTCCTCGCCCACGCCGACCATTGTCTCGAGAGTTATTGGCTCATTAGGCAACATGTCGCTTTGTCTCCCGCCATTTCAATTTTTGATTTTCGAATCGAACGCAATTGATTTCATAAACGAACAACAAAGCCATAGAGTTGCACTAAACATAAAAAATTAACACTTTGCCAGCCAGTCTTAAAAATAAAAATAATCTTCTCTTCCATCACCAACAGGATACAAAGAAGACGCTATCAATAGAATTAAAACATTTGTCATCGTTTAAAAAACTTAAAACGATCATTATTGTCACGATTTCGTTGACAAAAATATCTAAAAACACAATCTCGAAACGCCAAATCGACAGCTACAACTTCCGTATTACACAGAACATGTTATCAGGAATCTGAATGCGATTCAACTGTATACAAAAACTGTATACAAAGAAGTGAGATGATATATTTGAACAATAAGAAAGCGAGAGTCGCCCACGTGTGCCTTCCATGACACAGATGTGCCCAGAAATTATGTATGCTAATGTATCTTGTAATCCTTCCGTTGAGACCACCTTGCTACGGTACAAGAAACATAATCGATTGATTATAAATTCGAACATCGGGAAATGCAGTTGAGTCGCAACACTAACTTTACCCTTGCTTAAAGTCAATTTAAAAAAAACACGTTTGTCAGATATAACGTTTTACTGTCTGGCTAAGAACACCTTCTTGTTTGGATGCACTTGTAAAGATAAGTGGAAATTAAGCTCATGTGTTAATTAAACCTACGGACTAAACTATTCAAAAATGCGATAAATTCTTGTACAAAATTTTTCTTCTCACTAATTTATCACATTAAGTCGTAATAGTCTGCACAGGTATTGTGAGTTAAACAAAGTAGGTAGCGTCTCAATTAAAAAAAAAACCTTAGGTACTTATTCAAACATAGGTTACAGAATCATTTACAACGCTTTAACTTTATAAATAAAATAAAAACATAGAAAAGTAGTAAGCAACAATCGACAATGGCTTATGTATATTTAGAACGTGTTCTTAATTTCATCAAATATCGAACGGAAGCGGAAACTGTACTGATTCTAAATTCAAACGAAATATCGCAATGTTCTATTGATAAAATTTGTACAAAACGCTTTTTATTTCTACTATTAAACGGAAATTGGTGATAAATATTTAGAATAATAGGACAAACTTTTGTTGTAAATAAATTAGGTACATGGTAGTAATTGAGTGCTGTCTTGACAACTTCGAAAACAAAAATAAGTAGTAAAATAAGTATAGATACAGATAAGGGTTTTCAACGCAGGGACTATTTTGTTTTCTTCAGTACTGGAAGAAGTGGGTTTAGTCTCAGCAAGCAACCAATTTCCAAGGCAAAGTCAAAGTCTTGTTATTACTTTGGATCTAGGTTTTGAAGAAAATTCCAAATTATCAAAACCAACAAAGCAATTTTTCAAGTACCTATCTACTTAACTATTGCACCTTTTTTAAAATGTTAAATTATAGGTGTATAATACTCGTATGATATTCATATTGATGAAAATGATTTTTATCTTCAATTAAGTAAGTAACTACTGATTATGTTAATGCAGTTATACTTATTTTAAAAATGATATTCAAATTAAAAACCTACTCGTATCCTAAAGCAATATTCTAAATTAGAACATGGCAGCATTTGAAATTGGAATGACAATAAAATGAAACGTTCCATTTATTACAATTCACATAATATGAATGCCAATAAATGTACAAAATATTCGCAATTTAACTTTTTACAGCGATACGTGTCAACCGATGGGGGTGGCCTTATTGTACTTCTATTTCGGCGGGAAAAACTCATAAAACATGATTACCGGTAATGTCGCGCGAATTTGTTCATTTTTGACGTTCTGTAGACGAAATATCACACACAACCAAAGTCCGTTGATTCGCGTTGTCATTGCTTTAGCTTACGACTTTATTAACAATAGTAAAATTTTATTGCGTCATGTTCTGAATTTCAAATGTGAATTCGAAAAAAATTACAGTTTAAATTTAGAATTATATTTTCTTTTTAAGTCCGATCGCACCTGAACCGCGGTGAATATTTTGTGTTTTTTCGCAAGGAAGATAGCAAGGGAAGAAGTAATAACCATTAAAAGCAAAGGGCCGTTCAAAACTTTTCTTTTCAATAACGCTTCTGATATTCAAATTTTGAGCAACTAAGGCGGAAAATTCTCGCCCATATATCATCGAAGCTAATCAGATTTTTCCTTGCTCCTAAATACATTACGTTAATGTTTCTGGATTAAATATAGGGAGATAATTTAGTAGTTTTGTATCAGAACTAGCTCAAAATTATTTGATTTATATTAAAAACAAAACAATTCAATAAGAAATGTTGAAAGAATGTTTTGAAACTAAGTTTAAAAAAAACAACTTGTTGAAAGCAATTTTATTATAATAATTAAATGCATATATTTGTTTTGTTAATAAGTCATTTAAAATATTTGGTATATTTAATCTATACATGCATATAAGAGTAATCTGACTGCAATATTATAAGACGCCTGAAAGCATGCAACCAACTTCCATTTATTTTACAAAAAAGAACATTACAGAAGCAATAAAAACACTTCGATCGTGCTATCGAACTCATTCTAAATTCAAAAACCCATTCTTGGCGCATTCAATCATTTCTTCCCAAGTTTGCTTCGTTCGAAATTCGAACGCAACATTATCTTGGCGGGGTTTTAATCCCAGCAGAACTTGGCGTACTCTCAATACACTTGAGCGCCATAAAAAATAATTTAAATTACTCTTACAGTGTCCCGATATCGTTGCGAACATTTGCATGCTAAAATAATGCAAAAATCTATGCGCGGAACGCAGTGAGGGTGCGGCTCCATTATTTAAACTTTTATTTTTGTAAGCAAATCTCTATAAGTAAAGTTTTTATGGATCGAGGATGTATCCTTTTAGCTTCTTTCCTGTGAAAAAAGGAGTTTTTGGTGCTATGTTTTTTAGCTCTATTTTTCTGACGAATACAACGCATATGTGAAAAAACTGACTAATTTTTTATAAAATAATAGATAAACATATAATTGATGAACAATATCTGATCAAAAAACTGAAACAGAACAATCAAACGATAAACAATAAAAAAAGTCAATTACTTTCGAGATGTCTCAATCTAGAAACTTCCGCGGTACAATGGAAACGAACCTCGCATTAGACGCATGGGGCAAAGAAATTTTATGTCTTATTTTTTTTCATGTTTTGAAATATGCGCGCCGTTACAATATTTATAGCCACCATAGAGGTTACATTTCGGGAAGTAATGAGGTTTCGTTCGGAAAAAGGCAATTTGAATGTGCGTAGATTGAGTCGGGGTGCCTTTTGGTTACACGGTGCTTTAGCTCGGTTTAACCATTAGAGGGAATTTCCTTGGTTCGATCGGGCGTGTTCTTTAAATTATCTATCTACAGATTTCTTTTGCCGTTTCTTCATATTTTCAACAAAATTGGTAATATTTTTATGAATGGTCTTATTAGCCCGTGTTATGAGAATTTTCTTAAGAATTGATTATGAGTCACGGATAGATTCTTAGAAAATTTTCCATCATCATTTTTTTAACTCAAGTAGATTTCAGATCTATGATTTTATGTCTAGATTTCTGTTTTCAAATAAACCAAAATAGAAATAACAAATCGATACAAGTAAGAAGTAAGAAAACAAAAAATTAAAAACTTTGTAACACAATCACACCCTAGGGGTTGGGGAGGAAATGTCAGATAAGCTGCATTTTTTACAAAATATAAATACGTTTACTTTTAATCGCTTTTTTGAAAAAAGGTAAAATACTGGCCACTTATAAACAAATACAATTTATTAACTTACTGAAGTAATATACAGTTTAAAAAAAGAACATTTTAATTAAAAATAATAATGGAATGTAACCTTAATACGCATAGTTATATGAACGACATTTTAAATTTCGAACTTCAATGTTATAAAGCTAACAACATAAAATCCAGTAATGGATCACTCGAGCGAACAAGCCAGTGTTGCTAGATTAAAAATTTTGATAATGAGTGGTTATAAAAAACATAATTATTCATTTATAAACCTTATTTTTTTTTTATTAATTAAACGTGGTGAGAAGTGTACCGTGACAAGTTCAATGTACGGTTTTGGTCATACGTAAACGTTATTAATACCAAATGTGGGCGCTTTTCAGATTATGTCTTAAATCTTCCAACGATGGTTCAGTACAAAAACAAGTTAATTGTTTGACTTAAATATTTTCCTCACTTTGTAAAGCAAGATTCGAAGTATTTTATCTTTTTTTATTTGGTTTGTAACTAATACATATTTTTCTGGACAGATTAACCAAATTCCTTGAAAATTTTAATGAGACCCTTATTTTGTTGAATCTATCACGACCAATAGTTAACGTTCGTAGTAGGTATGTCTGTGATTTTTACTTACGGAACCTTAATTTCTTTCTTAAAATTCGAATGCTTAAATTTTAATTATTGTTTATGATACCTTGTTCTTAATTCAAATTGCATTAATCTGTACAATGATCGTCCGGCTCATTCATTGGCCAAAACCATTCTTTCTCATATTTGAAAAACTGAACTACATTGAGATATAAAAAATGAACCTTACAGCTATTGTTATAGAATTAATATTCATTAAATCGTAACACATGATTATAACTGTGGTAATAATTAATTAAAAATTACAATTTAGGTTTCCAAATTCTTCCGGAGTCAACGATTCGTATTCAATGTGTGAGATTATAATTTTAAGCTATTGTTTTATTTCGGTTATTGCTTATTTATTGAGATTATCTATGTAACTGTTTTAAAAGTAGATCAATTATTTTTTTAATTATTTGCCCTTTCTAAAAACTAGTTATAAATGGTAATCTTGAAAGAAAAACTCATTGTAGGTCGGTACTATTAAAAACATTGACAAAGTTAACAGTGTCAAAAAAATACCGGAAATCACCAACTATACGTTTCCTGTGAACAAAATATTTTTACTTTATTGTAATTGATTTTAATTACTGTTGTACTTGGTAAAATGAGTTTGAATGTTAAAAATTTAATGTTTGCAAACCAACTGTTCATAATGGTAATGGATTAAAATTACATTAATAAACTAAGACGACATATTGTGGACATTCGCTTGCACATCTTTAGAAGTTATTATTATTTAAAACTTCCTTACGCCAACTGATTAAATACATTTGCATATCTTCTTTTACAAACTTTTTAATTTAAATTTATTCAATAAAAGGAAACAAGTTTGGAACCAATTTCATGAATCGATTGAGCGTAAAGATAATAAATCAGTAACAACCTTCCTTCGAACTTTCTCACAGATCATACTTAACATATGCAAATAATTAAAATCGTTATAAAAATCTATCAAAGGTGCATGATCGGCGACCTTTGCCTCAAATGTGGGTCAATAAATTTAAAAAAACCAGTTCGCGCCATCGAACTTAACCCCCCAATTGTTCTATGATTTATATCTCGTATCTGCATATGGTAATAATGTATTATTAATTCCGTTCTATGTATATACTTTTAATAATTATTACCAAAGCCAGTTCCGTAGCTACTTAATATGCGAATAATAATTACCGTTTCCCTATTTTCTTGAGGGCGATTCGAATTCTCACGAAAGGGGTTGATTGATCGAACGTTCCAGTTTAATTAGGTACACGTTTCGAATTCGGAATTCCGTTTTCGAAATTAACGTTATTGTCTTTGGGGTTTTCAAGAAAATTTCTTTCAATTTAGATAAATTGCTGTTTTGAAAATTTAACTGCAATCGATAATAGCCTATATTCCACGTAATAACCTAATTCCTTTGAATTCTTTCGAAATGCCTCTTCACATTCCGATTACGTCAAGCGTACAAAAAGAAATGAAAGATTCAATGACAACTTTTGTAAATTTCGTACACACAACACAAGACACGGCTTAATAAAAAAGCTATTTCCGAATTTAGAAATATTAACAATGGCTTAAATATCAATAAGACGAATGCAACATTGACATTCTTGCGAAGGGTTAAGATCTTTTAACCCTAATCTTTTATAAAGACGGTCACAAAGACGCATCTCATATATTAAACCTGTTTACGAATTGATAGGTCGATATGTCGTACAATAGGGTCAGGATCGGCGCATACGCGATCGATTTGCATAAGTTTTCTTAGGATGCAAATGAGGTATAGATTTTTGTGTATCGTTTGTCGATAGTATGGGAACTAGAGATGTCAGCGGCGGCTGTATGCTAATATGCAGATAAGGAGAGTAGTGGTAGTCGAGTATTATCTGTGCTAGTCAGTTGCCCGCGCGCTTTTGATGTGTCAACGTCATACCCGACTTGAAATTTTCGTAATTTTAAATTTGGAAGCTCGTTGACTTTCGAATTGCGCGCGGATTCTATTACATAGAGCTTTTTTCGTAAAACTATATTATAACAGAAATATTTAATATTTTTGAAATTAATGAGAAACTTTTTAAATAAAAAGTTTTTCATTAATTTCAAAATATTATTTTGCAGGTATAAACTGTTTTGAGTTCCAGTGTTAAATTTAACAGTGCTACAAATCAAGTGTTACTAAACAGTGTTTGTTTAAATTATGAAAATCTGTTATTTCTTTGAGGTAAGCTTTTTTACATTCACAAATTTAATAACTAATAGTTTACAATGCTCTACCTTTGTACATTTACCATAAACTTAACGTCCTTGTCAAGTATTTGTTTAAAGGATTTAATTTTAAATAGAACAGTTACCGTTTGCAGTAATTAAGACCGACGCGACGTGGATTTGCTACACCAACATGTATGTTTTTCTTTAACGCGTTCATGCGGGTTAGAGGTTTTTTGAAAAACGCAACCGTTTTTAAATTAAATTAAAACGATGCTTCACGAAGGTTTTTATACCAATTGTGATATTTTTAAAGTTTTTTTTTTATTTTTGAATATCATAGAATTTCATATCCGTTTCTATAAGAATTCCACAATTAAAATAACGTAGAGTCGGCTTCATTTTTTTTAAATCAAAGAATGTCTTGGGTGTGTTTCGAGTTCTTTTCTATATTTTAAAAATACATAGAGCTAAACGTTTTAGGTTTTTTATGTCTTGTCTAATACTACAGTCGATATCAAGACTTTTTTCTAAATATCGCAACATCACTCACTACATAATTATACAAAATTGATCATCTAACACATGAGTATAATAGCAACCCTACCGCGGTCACTTCGGCAGAGGACGCCAACCTTTTCACTTAGCCCCCTGTCCCTTAATTTTCTTTCCCCCTCCCAAATTTCAACCCACTTTTTACATCAATGTTTTTCTATAGCGGGGGAGATATCAAAACATCGTATCGAGGACCCAAGTTTTTAGGATAAAGGATTAGCTAATAAATGACGGTAGTCTTAAAATGTGGTCGTGTATGATGAAATTGAACGATGACATTCTGCTTGGTTGAGAGGGGACTATGTTTATGATCGTCATACAATTTCATTAATAATTATTCAAGACACTAATATGAAATCTTATATTTATTATCTTGTAATGTAAGATCACACACCGTGTACTAAAGAAGTAACCTTGTAAACGGCCATCCTGGTGAATATGTTTGATAGTGCTTAGTAAATAATTTACTTCTGCCAAATTTCGTTGATTATCAATCGTAATTCGTCTGATAACAGCTACTTTAAACTTATAAGAACGAAGAAAATATCATCTTAGTTAGTATATTTTTTAAATCATATTTGAAATGGCATAAATAAAAAAAAATATATTTTATAATAGATATAAAAGATTACCCGAAAATAAACATCTATAAATAGGAACCTATATAACTGCTCAAAATTAACCCTTTTCCTTCAAATGTCCGTTAAGGGTATTTACAATTTTTCCTACCCACATTAATCCATTCATATTGATGTAGGTAACATCTCGCCTTCAGCGGGGGTGACAAAGGGAGGTAGGGGGGAGATAGCATGGGAGACATAAAACGTAGTAGATCGCTAATTCATCATAAGTTAAAGGGGTTTTTATATACATCCTTCAACGTTCACATATTAACATCACAACATCCATAAGCAAAAAGGGACTTTACGCCTTAAAATCAAAGTCCAATTTAAAATATTTTATAAATGAAACGTGTACGGTCATTCGCCGCTCTTTGTAAGGTCACAAAAAATGTTGCCGATCTCTGAAGCGATACTATTCAGTAGGGTTTGAGAAAAAATACTCTCAAAGGTTATTAATTAACTTTGAAGGAAACGTTAATTTCAGATTTTCAGATTAATGTGGAGTTTTCCAGATACTAGATTATTATTCTTAACCCTTTTTAGCGAGAAAGCCTTTGACTTTGCAAACGATTTTTATTATTTTTTTCATACTATGAGAAAGCTTTTAATAACTTTTATGAAACGAAATTACTTTTAAATTATTTGTTATTTAGTAGATATTTTAAGTAAAAATTCGTTGAATCTCTAAAGACGAATAGGTTACCGCTAGGCACTGGTAAAGAAAAAGACGGCCAATAAAAAAATAAATTTTTAAATCGAAAATAACTTTGAGTGGCTTAAGAAACTTACGTTACATACCATTGAGAACATTGATGAAGTCCTGTCAGGTATAGTATAATGCTAATAAGCCGTTACCAACCGTTACAATACAAAAAGTTTTTGCTACCATCAGATATAAGAAACACAAAAAAGCGTTCAAGAACTTACGTTCCAAAATCAAAAGGATTTTCTTTTTCAAGGAACAGATAGTTTTCAAACAATCAAACAGTATTTTAAATAAAGAACAATACTAAATCAACCAATTAATTATGAAGCAATGACGTCATCAGAACTTTCGTCCCCTCGTCCCATCGGGTTTTAAAATGGGACCAAATTTTATTTAACTTTTCGACGTTCCGATAACTTTTAACTCTGATTATCATGTGAACCAATTAGCATTTTGGTGGAAATTGGTAAAATTCTATTTTGTGCTTAAGCACACAAAAGAAATACATAATAGAAAAGTTTTGACGGTTCTTCATGCGAATTTTTTTTTTCTAAATAAAAATTGAAGAAGGTCCTATAGGATAAAGTTTTTATGCGACGTAATACTTTTTAGTAATGAATGATTATAAAAAACTAATACTTTCCACGGCATCCTTTGAAAAGATCAAAACATAGAAGCTTATTCAACTCGAATAAGTAGAACATTGTATCACACTCACACTTCACTGAATTCCATTATCTGTTTACAAAGTGTGTTGCCAAACTTTTAAACCATTTACAAGTTACGTTGGGAAGACCCGCAGAGTATTGACGCATATCTTTTAACGTCATTTATATCAATTCACAATTAATTTCGTTAAAATCCCTAAACTTCACTTTTAATCCGATCGATTCCGCATTAATTCGACGAACCCTTTCGCCCTTTTGGCGTAAACAAAATAATAATTCTATTAAAGTATATTGATCTTGTTAAGACAGGGATTGCGTTTTAAAACAATTAATAATTAATAAGAAGTAATTTATTTATTATTTTTAAGATATATAAACCGCACAATAAAAAAACTTAGCGAATTGATGATCAAATTAATCAAATTGAGAATGCAACATTGTACTTAGACGAAAAAAATACAAAACATGCGCAACCATTTGTTCTCGCTCACGACTCACTGCATTTATGCGACACAAGACTCTCCTTCGAGAATTCGATTCTAATTAAAATCGAATCTCAAATTAAATGAGGTGCAAATCGATGACATCCTTTGAACTCGTAGTGATGTTACTAATTATCCGATGTAACAAGTGATGTGGCTTTTAAACAAACATGTTAGTTTAGGTACCTTTTGATCTCAATGTTAATTTCATTCAATTTCCTGATGCTTTCAAAAAAATATAAAGGAACGATTCCTAAAATAACACGTTCTATTGTTATTTAAGTAAAAAATGAAGAAATCTTCGGCTTAGACACTGAATTGTAAGCAACAACAATGTTTCAATGTTCAGATGAAAGATAGTATGCACAAGATTTCCCGAGCCATCTCATTCGTGTTTTATTTGCGTTAACCGTGCAACCATCAGACTGTATTTATAGATAGAGATAATAACCAATTACACTTAATTATAAATTAACGTAACGAGAACTAAAAGTCGAGGATTGCAAATATTTCCGAAGTGGAGAGACAAGTTACCAACTTGAAGAAACTTCTCCAAACTTCGACAAAACTCGATGAGCTACAAATAGGCATCGGAATTAAGTTTCTGTCGGTTTTCTGTTCGCCTTTTAATTATTTCTTCGGTACTTCAGGTGGGGACTTTTGATCGGCCCCTTTCAGTTGCCTACTTCAGAGTTTATTTGAATTTTGATTTATAGACCCTTTGACGACGCCATTGGCAATTACGAGATACTCGTACCGTTTCGTAACTCCGAATCCGAGTCATAAACAAAACTAAATAATCCTGTTGTTTTGACGTTTATAAAAAAAGGAATGCTAACGTCAACAAGAATAGCTATTATAAAGTTCGATCACGGAGTTTGTCACGTAAATTTGAAATTCGAAACAAAATATGGCAGCTTTCCAAGTCTGGATGCGAGAAAGCGTTCGCGAGGAAATCAATGGGTCTTATGTTTGCTCATTCAGGTTTGGACAGCGAGCCGTCAGTTGATTCGGATCATTTGACTGGATCACTCAGTGATGTTGACGTTTGATCCGATGCGTCACTCGTGTTTCAACAATCGTAGAATCATTTATGCTCGCATGCGGAAACCGCGGTAACGCTTCGTAAATACAGGCTGCTCGTAAAATAGACAGCCAACTTCGACTTATTGCAGCTATCCCCGTTCATGTCAAAGGATATCCTCACGGTTATCAAGTTTTATTCGAAATATGTAATAAATGTCTAAATGTCAAGTTCTGTCGGTCCGCACTTGACATGCCGAGATAAAAGCATCAGTAGTTGGCAATAAGCGTCCCTTCTTGTAAATGTCATAGATTAATTACTTCATACTCCGCTGTAGACAATCAATGAAACGGAAAAATGGAATGATTTAAAATTTCGAATACTTTTTATCTGATTCATTCACTGTTTGAGTATAAACTATGCTAAAGCTTTTGATCGTAAAATTTATATTCCACACCACTCGTGTGTCAAATTATAGTCAAGTTTTAATTCTAGCATCTAATATGACGGCCCGTTAGAGCTCATAGCATGATAATAGCCGTCTAATAATACGTCAATAAACGTTTTATTAAGACAAAGCGAGTAGAAATTTGTCGACGATAATCAAAATATGTCTCCTTTAATATCCTACTTTCGATACGTAATATTAAAGTGATAACCATTCGATTAGAGTCTCTATTTCGTGCGGCATAAGGTTTAAAGGGTTAGCGTGATTTGCAAGGCTTCGTTTAAGAGTTTTTGATGTGCTTTTATGAGTTCCAGGGTGGCACTCGAACGTGAAAATAGGTGTTCGATATTATTGAGTTGAAATTTTCACTTTGACTAACTTCACTCGTAATAGGGAGCGGTTGCAGGAGAGAAACTTCGTTAAAAGCTTTAAGTGACATTATTTTATGGCTCTTCAAGTGTAGTGTTAATTTTGGGCACATCGTTATTGCTATATACATTATATATGGCTTTCTTGACTGTGGTTAAGGGTTCTATTTTGGATAGGTAGGTATTTAGGTAGTACTTGCATTATTAGCTAGAAAAAACCGAATGCACAAGTCAATTTCAGGATTTAATTAATTAATTAGCGACACCTCCGACAATAAATTTGAACAAAAGCCGCGTTATAAACATTAGTTTAATATGACTCACAAATAATTTTCAAATTAAGTTAAATTCTATTTTAAACTCCCAATTTAAATAACCCAACCTAAACACCCTTTAGATAAAATTCGGAAAAATTTCAAAAAAACGAAACATTAATATTTATCGAAAAATTCCCACCCAACTTTAAAGTTCCCGCGTATTTAACACACATTAAGCTCACCTATTCGAAAGCTTACATCCGACGATATTTAAATCAACTCATTAAGATCGGTATCGAGATCGCAAGCATTGTAGAAACAACGGCAAACAAACCAGTGTGAAACGAATAAAATATGAAAACTTCATTATTTCTACAATAAAATGTTAAATACACATTGTGATTGACGCACGTTTATTGTTTTTGATTACGACCTTTTTGATCTGTTGCTTTAAAAAAAAAGTAGTCGAACGAAGCATCAAAGACTAGAAAAAGATATGGAGACTTCGTTGACGTAAAAGATTAAAGCATTCGCTCGTGGTACTTGAAATCCCAGTTTAGGATATGTTTTACTCTATCTTAGTACGGGTCCGGGTATTACCTAAAAAAAAAACATAATATTGTTTCCATAACTAAAACTTATTAAAAATTACTTTGGTGCTATAGTGATTTATGCAGTGATGTAGGAAATTATGATTATTTGCTCTGTAAATATCTATGTAGTCTGTGTTGATTCTTTAACTCTAACGCTAAAGGGTATATCAATTAATTTAAGCTTTTTAAAATAAACATTTGTTAACTATAAAGTTATTAACTTTATCTATCTATATTTCAAAGTATCGTTAGTCTATGAAAGCAGGTGCGATCGCTCTATTGACTCGCGCTAACTCAATATTTGTGTATTAATGCACCTCGTATGGCCAAAGTTGTTCCAAACTAATTTAAGCGTAGTTTTCGCAAGCGGAGCCAAATGATTTCAAATTTCGAACGAGATGTTCGAACTTTGAATTCGTGTTTTCATTTTTAGTGTTAACAAAAACAAATTATTTAAATGAAACATGGAGATTTTTTATCTAACATTATTTTTTAGATATGATGGCAATTTAAAATTGATTTTTTTGAAATCATTGTAGAACTTTTTTTTATTTATGAAAACTTTAACAAAAGCTTCTCAAAAAAGATCAATTTAGTATATATACTTAGGCCATGAAGGCATGTTTAAAATTTTCAGGCTACGTTTCGAAAGCTAATTAAAACAAAACGGTATACTTTATAAAATATTTGTAAATTTTCCAATAACTCGTTCAGCCTAATTGACCGAAAACGAACTTTTCCATTATTCAAACATTGGTTCTCCTTATAATTCGTATTATACAAACCAATTTTACAAATTGAACGTCACTACAAAGTCAAACCGCACACGAGAATTAACGAAAACATACGAAAATTCAAATGTAGAACGCCTGAATCACCAATCGGATTATCGTTCTACATGTATAAAAGACGAAAATTCGCGCGAGTTCTTACCCCTTTCGCCCCATACCCCCTCGAAGGGAAGGGGAGGCTAATGGCAGCAGCACTCGGATTCATTAGTAAATTAGAAAGCGGATGAGTCCAAAGTTACGAAAATTCAATATCTAATAATGATTAGCTACGGTCTCCTAATACCTATTGCCAATAGACACAACTCCACAATTCGGAACGCGTCCTATTTGAATTTGTCAATTCGAATTTGAGTTCGTTCGAAAGTTATACCGAATTGAATTATTTAGTTTTCGATTGGATTGTTTGGCTTCTCGTTTGGTTTCGTACCTGGTTCTACAAATTTATTTGAAGTTCTTCCATTTCATATAACACAGAAAAAGTTTTAAACTAATTTTAAAACTGGCTACTTATTAAAAAGTAAACGTAAGAACTTCAGTTTTTGTTTCAATGTCAAATAAAGTTACGATGACAGTACCAACATTCAAATTTCAAAATCATGGCGTGCTCCAATCAAAATGTCTGACTCACAAGACATTCGATTTGTTTCATATTTTAGCACAAGATTAAATTTTAGGCTGTCGAAATGTGTTTCCTTTGCGTTTTTCTACGCAACGAACTTCAAAAATAAAACTCTTGGAAGGTAATTCGATGCCAGCAGCAAATTAAAACTGACATTGAGAGATTAAGAGAGACCGCCTGAGTGTGTATTATTGACTGAAGAAAACCGGGATATTTACTGAAAATTTCATTACGTTTTTGCTATTTTAAATTGAATTTAAAAGTTGTGTTGACAAGCGTCAAATTAGCGTCCACGTATATTTTCTTAATAAAAGTAAACATGAAAGCTTTTCAAATAAGAGGGTACACGTAAATGTTCTCTCACAGATACATCAATACGCAAATAAATTCAACAATCGAACCCTTCCGTCGGCGGAACCAAAACAAAAAACCCTCCCTCCTTAGGTCTGTCCCTTATCATATTTATTTTATTTCAATTCCATACGAATTTAATCCTTTTCCATTAATTAGTGACCGCTCCTCGAATAATGCGGGGTCTGGACCCTTGTGTTAATTTTTCTTCGGAGGGCTGTGGTCACTCGGGCCCTAACGAAAATTTTTTCAGCCGTATAAAATTTCAACGCTTTTTTGTTTTGATTTCGGGTATTCAATTGTGACTAACGTTTTGCTAACCTGTAACTACTTATTATCAGAAGTAAGAATTTTATGATGAGATTTTTCATTACAAAAAAACTATGATTTGTTTCAAATAACTAAAGCATCTACCTAAAACCTAATAAAATAAAACATACTCAAAATGTATGTTATTCTCACATATTTTTTTATGAATTAGGCAATAAAAAAATCGTGTGAATAGTTTAAGCATACCTAAATTAAACTTACTTTAACCACGCCTGTACTCTAACGGTAGACTACATTAATAAACGACTCATAACAGTACCAACACTACAAAAAAAGGTAACAACCGAAATAAGAATTAACATTTAATTAAGAACAATGTGAAATGCCCAATTAATATCGCATATGAACGTGAGATCTGATAGCGATGGAAACCGTGAATTTGAACGCGACCACGTTTCTAAATCATAATAAAAAGCTACAACAATAATGTTGGAAATCACATAAATTTTCGGTGAGAGTGTGTGCGTACAATTCGGAACGCTGTTGCACACGAAGATAATCTTTGACCAGCCACGCGTTACCAAATAATTGTTAGCTCAACATCTACAAACATGCTTAAACTTAATATATTCAAATTCATTATACATCTATAAAAACTTACCAATCATTATTTTTTTATTTTGTTGGTAGCACAGCATAAATCTACGCTACAACCAGCCACGGTATCGTCATCGTTAAGAACACTTAGTCCACTCTTTCGGAATAAGTTTGAAAACTCCTAGAATCAGTATCAAAGAAAGCACAAACAAACCGTATTCGATTAGTCAAAAACAATAGCAAATATTCAAAACAATACCGTCTACGAAACCCCCGATCGCAAATCTTCAATATTAATTTTGTCCTTTCATTGACATTTTATTTCTTAATTTGTTACTTTCAAAATCATGACTTCATTTAAAAATCCTCTTTGGTTCGAATAAAGAAGGCTGCCAGTGTCATAAACAAAAGAAAACTTTTGGGCGAAGAATTTAAAAATCGAATTTACATTTAGCTTCAACAACTTGATTTAGAGTGATCTTTCATTAGCGGGTAGAATCAGTGATTCGGCGATTGTTCAACTCGCTATACTTTAATTATAGCCTCCGTGAGAGCAACTAGCATTTTACTTACAAAGTTAAACTATTGCCCAAACAAACCACAGTTTTAGATCCGATGGCTTCGATAGATAATGATTCTTTGTTCTCCAAAGTTAATGAATGATTCGGTTAATGATTGTAATAGAAGCCGTCTAACTGACACTCTAAGGAGCACCTGTATTCTCTTTTTGAATCTATTACGACTAGATTTTGCTCTATCGGCACTCTACTTGAATCTAGAATAACAATTTAAGTCCCTATCTATATCACTATATCAGTTTTTTTTATGTTTTATTTCATAGGAATAAATCTTATAGTCTTTGAAACTATGAAGTGTGATAATACAACTCTATGTAGGTAATGGTTTTTTTTAAATATAATGTTTGGACTTCAGTTTATTTGCCTTCGCTTACAACTTTAAGTAGCAGTTAATTTACCAAACGGTGCTTAGTGACACTATTATTGGACTTTCCCACAAATAAACTGATAATTACGCACATAAACTACCATTATTATTATAATTTATAATTACATTCATACTTTAGACAGCTTAATGATTCGATACAATATTTTAATGGTTTATAACTTAAAAAAATATTTGTCTTTCGAGTTACAGTTCACACGAGCTAATTTTACTTAAATGCTTTATTTTTCGTTGATCTGACGTTAATTTTAATTGTGACTTTCACAATGTATAATGCGCCAGAGTTTAGATTTGGTCAACTTTCTAGTAATAATATTCAGTTATTAACTATACATTTATGTAATATAGTACAATTACGGTGGTTATGATTCGAGGAAAAGATTTTATCTTAATTATTTTTTTATTGTTGTTTAGATCTTGAATTTTTGTTCAGAATTAGGTATGTTATCTTTATTTTACACGATTTATGTGCTAGTTCTACGTTGTTAGAATCAAAATATACTCGTACATGTTCCAGATATGTTAACGTATATTTAGTGATTGATGCAGTACAGTCACTAGATAATATTTTTGTATAGGTAATATAATCAGCTACGGTGAAGAAGCTAAAATTTCATCGTGTTACTATTGATAGTTTGTATAAATGTAGGTACAATCTTTGAGCCAAGTAAGATGTCAATTTTTTTTATTGACTAACTCTTATTTTTTTTCTGTTTTTTTGCAATAGACGTTAATTTTTGAATTTACCCACAATGTTCTTTTCGTACTCAAACTGCCATAACATCGTAATTTTTGTTTAGCTTAAATTATTCATTGTTTCTTGCAAAACTATAAGCTCGTAAGGTTCCCAGTGTAAATCTGGTCAGTACCCACTTAAAAATAAATAAAAAAATTAACTAGAGCTTTCAACATTACATCAATACCTACTGTAAAAGTACAGTCAATAAATACTTCAAACATCCGTTTTAGATGACAAAGATATCGTCCATGAACAAATCGCAATGAACCAAACAGGAAGTCACTACAATGCTTTTTTTAATGAATGAATGAATGAAACTATGGGAACTGATAATTAGATTAGAAACGTTAATGAAATATTGTGTTTAGGTGTCTATGTTTCCGTTTTTGTAATGCGAATTACATTTTATCAAGTACTTTTATAAAAATAAAAACATTTAACGAATTCGTCATAGTTTTGAAATTGAAATTTTCACTCTAAACGTCGAGTTACAAACAGTGCTGATTAAAAAGTTTACTAACCTCAACCTCTTTTGTTACAGAGAGCCACACTGGCTGAAAAAGAAGTGACCACATTAAAAGAACAACTAGCTACGACTAGTCCAACACCCGCACAGGCTGCGGTTCCAAAGACCAATGGCTCTCACCTAGACCAAGACACTCACTTAGACTTTGATATCAAAGAAGAAAAACGAAGGACGCCTGACATTGATGACGAAGTAGAAACAAAAATGGAAATGGCCGCCACAGCGAGAAGTAATAGCAACTCTTCGAGAAGCAGTCCCATTGTACAGGGTGGCAATTTGGAGAACGAATTAGCTACTAAAGAAAAAGAGGTAAGAACCACCATCTTTTATAACACTGGTCACTTATTGAAGATAAATATAAAATACCCGTAGCTTTAACCCTTTTGAAGGGTATTAAAAAGCGATCAATCGTTTTGACCTTACAATTAAAGGAGTTGTGTAGTAAATCTGTCATGGAATAAATCAAAGTCAATTGGAACGTATTTTAAATCAAAACTTAAAAACACTCGAATTTACTTTTCTTTACTTTTGCGGTAACAATGAAAAAGATATAAATTAGTATGAACCAAGTTTTATCTCCAGTCTTTTATACCAGACTGAATGTCATCTAAAAACAACTTAAGCAAAATACTTAAGATTTTATTTGTATAAATCACTAATTACTTACCCTAAGAATTTTACAAGTTCCGACGAATGACTAACATCTATTAATAACTCCAAGATCCATAACCAGTAAAGAGTTAGGAGCCATAGAGTATCGAATGTAACGGATGATCAATAAATCAATTAGGCGCGCGGGGGCAACTGAATTGGGTTTGACAGTTGGCTAGATCTAGTGACGTAAGAATTTTATCGATATATTCACTTACAAAATAACGTCATTGTAAATAACCATGTAATTTTTTTATAACAACTGTCAATTAGCGAGAACTACTAATTTAAAATACGCCTGAAGTATATCTAAATAGGTCAAAACTTAATAGAAAAACGAATTGACTAAATACTAATATTTAAATACAGAGACATTGACAGTTTCAATAACAAGTACACGAAAATTCGATAAAAATCAAACATCGATAGCTACAAAGATCATCGATATAAAATCGGAAGATACGTCCCTAGTAGAAAGGAAACAGGATACATTCAATGAGATGATTGATCACCGAACGCCTGGTTATCCTTGCACTAAATAAATACAGCAGTTTAAGAGCTATACGGCACAGACGAACATTGATTGCTGATGATTATGGCCATTTGAGACTAATCGCCCTTTTGACCTTAAAAGGGTTAAAATCTATTTAGTCGAGTTGTATAAGATTAGATACTGTGTTCTGAATAGTTTATCTATTGATACTTACTAATAGGTAAGTAAATCTTGCGCGTCTTAATTTTAAATGCTTCTTTTGAAAAGAATTTCTACTTTTTAAGTTACAGTTGGAGTTCTCAAGTATCACGGTAATGTTCTTAGCTGAAATCTTCTCACTAATATTACAAATGTGAAAGTTTGGATGTATGTCTGTTCCTCAATCACGGGAGAACGGCTCAACGGATTTGTATGAAATTTGGCACTAGTGATAGTGTACAGTCTGGAATAGCACATAGGTTTTTTATCCCGAAATTCCCGCGGGATTCTAAATTGCGCGGTTCTAGTCTTTGAATAAAATAGCGTGTGACCTCAATCTCTCCTGATGGTAAGTGAAGATGAGGTCGAAGATGACACACATGCTTCGGAAGGAACTGGCTCTTCATAAAATATTGTCGACTGGAGCGGAGATATTTGGCTGCAGATTTCTCATGAAGGGGGACTCGGAGGGGGTCATACGGAAGACTCAGATTATTCGCCTTTTACGACAAACTTATCCAAGGTAGTACGGCTTCTCTAAGCCGACTGCTAAACTTTCGGAAACCACTTATAACAACCTATTATATTATTACCCACAGCCCACCCCTAATAAATAACCTACTAACTCAACATAGCTACAATTTAACGCCAATCGATCAATCAATATTATCGACACAAACAATTAAGAAGTCGATTACCAAATCGAATCGAATTGGACTCCGGTCATGACATTGCATTAAATTCAATCAGTTTTATTCAACGAGTTAGAATCGCCCACTCGAATATCCTGCATCATTCGGTATAAATAAATCGAGATTTCTACTTGCGTAAGATAATGGTAGATTGATTGGAGAAAATTGACAATGTAGTTTAGTTGTTGTCATTTTGAGTTGCTAGAAAATTTATTTATCCGCTCGTGTTAAGAGTGTTTTCGAATTAAAGCCTGAATTTAACCTTTTTTTTTAATTATTGAGGGAACCAATACGGGTATAGTAACTATTCGACTGAAGCCTCATTTGAATCTACTCCAATTACTCGTTCTTCAAATATCGCGAATACGCATAACGAATACAAAATATTCAACCACTTCAATCTCAAAAAGCTTTAGAACTCCCAAAAGGAATTCTAATAAACAAGCTCTGTAAGAACACAAAAAGCTCACAAATGCACACCTATTCAGGAAAAGCCTATTTAGTATGGCATTGAATCGCCAAAAAGCAAGGTACAGTGAAAAGTGAAGATTTTTTTCACTTCTTTTTCGGGAACACAGACTCAATAGGATGCATCTAACGCAGTTTGCAGTGCTTTCAAGGAAGTTTTGGCATACTGCGGGAAAATGGACTGTTTTGGCAATAAGTATCAGAATGCATTATTTGATTAGGTAATACTTCTCGAACTTTATTTTTTTTATTCCAAAAACCAATTGTGTGAATGAATAGATCAATACAAAACAGTTCATTTTTTGACTTCTCATTGTCAATATTCATAAGTTTGTTGAATAGCAAAAAAAGTTTTACAAAACTCCTTTACAATTTTTCTCTTTATTTTTTGCTGGCTTTTAATTAAGTTAGCAGAAAGGGTTACAACTTGGCAAAATGTTATTTCTTTTTGATGACATTCGATAAACGATTTGGTTTTTGGAACTTTTTTGATTATGGTTTCCCCGATTCGGTTTCTTTCGTTCCAGTCAACCCCATCTAACTTTTTTCTCATTTCGAAGTAGTTTAGACTCCTTTCAGAAGAAAAATATAATTTGGATTTCTAATTAACTTATTTGTTTAAAGTTCAATTAATGTTCAAGGTTTTATGTTTTCCAATTTAAGTAGAAAATATTAAAAAATAAAAAGTAGTTACCTGCATCTAGCATTACGATATTTTTACAATTATAACTCAACGTCTGTGTAGAACTGAAAATGGAAGCATACTATTTCAAATTAAAAAAGATGTAACGAAACAACATAAATCATAAAACACCTTTTATTTTAAGCCATAAAAGTACTTTAATCTCATACTAGATGGCGCTGTTCTAATCGCAGCAGTAAATACCTCTTTTATGTCACTCTGGATGTACAGATGAAAGTATGACGATGCTATTTTTGTAAACCAAAAGGAAAATACTCGAAATTAGTTTATGACGTCTGTCTGTCGTTCGATTTATTTTAATTCTGTTATTTTTGGTTAAGACACAACTCTCTTATTAACTGTCGGACGTCGTAAAGTGAGACTGTTCGACAGTGAATTATCTTTGAACGCGGTTGACTAATGATCTCAAAGGGAGATCGAGACTTATTTTAGTATTATATTGACATTTATCGATGGTAAATACTGTTATAAGACATAACGTTCTGGGTGACTAATTTAATGTATTATGATTCACTTAAAACAGACTATGCAAATAAAGTTGCGCTTATCAGAATTTCAGTCAGTCTAAGCAAGACATCAAACAAGCTGTAGACACAAACTTTAATATTTTGATTTGTAAACGCAGTCAATCAAAGAGAAAGCACCAAATAGAACCCGACAAGAGAAGCAATCAGATCCCCCATCAAATATAACCTATCATCTTGTCAGAAATCGGCACGAACGATAATTTCATAACAAAAAATCTACTAGAGATTCCTACTAGAAAGAATATGACCTCTAAAATGTGCTCTAAGTAGAGGGCAGTAAGAACATACAAATTGGCATCCAGTGACGCCCGTAATTACAATCGAAACACGCAAGGCATCACATGAAAGCAAATGTCAAACTCACATATTTATTTCCAAGTATTGGATGCTGGGGCCCGTTTCTCAGAAGATTCGACGTAAACATCATCTTGTCGATGATGAAAGCGATCTGCTTCTTTGTACTCAATGCTGATTAGTCTAATTTTAGACACAAAAAAGTAATCTACCCGTACCGTGACAACGCTCTAGCGTGACTCCATGATGTAATACATCCAATAATGACCGGAAAGAGTAAGATCGAGATCTTATCTATGTTAGTCACTCAGCAATGCTTCTTTAATAACCTCATAATTAAGTAAAACGGAGCCGGGAGTCGATTCGTGTCGGTTTATTTATACTCGTCAATATTCGTCGCGATAGATTCATAGCAGTCGACATCAAAGACGAGGCATTAATCATAACTCACATCAATCGCCGGAGGAATAGTCCTGTTTTTATTGTAAATCAGTATTAAAAAGCGACAGTGTAAGCTTATGAATCAAACGTGCGCCTCGAGAAGTGGACGTATGCGATAAATTCGAGAAATGTAAATAAAAAAGAGTAGTGCGATAAGGCCGCTGCGGTACACCTGTTGCGTCTATTACGGGACGCCCTGCCGTAGACGCTAGACTCCGGATATCAGATAAAATCGAAATGCGTATGCGGTTTTTTAAGAAACACAAATGTCATTCGTCAATGTATGCCATGCGAGACGAGAAATTAGTGTGATCAGCCCAGTCGAACGCTTCTGTAGGTGCCCGCCGCCCAAATTGCTTTTCTTGCTAATCGAGCGGAGAGTTTCTTTTTAATTTGCCCGAGTATGAGTTACTAATAAATGCTACGTTTCCTACGAAGTGATATTTGTGTTCTGCGTCTGGCTTCTATCTTTTATGATCGTCAACAGTTACAATATTTAATGTTCGATGTTTATCAACATTTCTTTCTTATGCAGGTTTAGTGGGGTAATAAATTAGTTATCTTCAAAGACTGCTTATTTTCGAACTTTTGTTTCTGTTTTAATTCCTGGTTTTATATCTGAAGTCATCAACATTATTAAGTAAACTGTGCATTTATCATAGGATTTGAATAAATAAAAACTCATTATTTCGATGTTGAAATGTTGGAATTTCAACAGAGGCAAGATTGAATATTTTTGTGATATCACTATGTAAACTTGAGTCACATAGTATCTGAGTAATGTTTGCTTCAAACGTTGATTCAGTGAGCACTGAAATAATGACACACTGAACAATCTTATTTTCAGTTTCCTCGTGAACTTATGTTTCTAATTGAACAGATGTTGGTTATATAAATGTCAGTGTTTCAAACTACCATTAATTATTTTAAATCATCACGTGATTGCCACTCATTCAAACTAAGAATATCCTATTTCACGGCTTACGTTCAGATGAAAAAAACGTTTGATTATCGTCATCATAACGTACTTATCATATTTTGAATGCTACAAGTAAACACATCAAATAAAACTTAAAAGCTGAAGATAACCAATAATCAGAAACGATAAAATTCGATAATGTAAAACAATAAACAGCCCAAAAATTTATCGAACAGACGTTATTGTGTTCGTAATTCATCAATTACTTAGAAATTCTCATCCCGTAGTGACAACAATACGTCCTTAATGGCTACGCATAGAAACAGATATTCCTTTATTCCTGTAATATGTCACAAATCATCTTCTCTACATACAAACTTTATAATTGACGTATTCCATACACGTGCTCAAAGAGAACACATGAGCGTTACGCGTTCGCTCCGATCTGTCGAACTGAAAACCGTATTCCGAACTCAGTAAGTTTGTTTTCATTTACACTTACACCGACATTGATGTTATTGGATATTAATTCCTATTGGCTTGTAAATATGGTTGTTTAGATAAACGTTCCGTCCTGAAACGTTGATAGTAGAAGGTGTAATAATCTGCAATATGTTTATTGCTATTAGTGTCACTAATATATTCAATAGAGGGTTTGATTGTATCAGGCTTATTGGAATTCTAAAACGTTCCGTGCTTTAATTATATTATACATCTTATTATGTTTTAGAATCTCATAATACTACAAAAATTACTTCCAAAAATAATCAAACAGTAACATTTGGTATATTTTAGATCAGTCCCCAACGATGCCCCCATAAAACACCCTATGAATAGTAAATGAGTTAATTAACAGCACCCATTGTTATAAAACATTGTTTTTTTTTATGCTAAAGAATATTAATAACCATTTTTCTATTGTTTTGTGGGACGAGGGTGGCAAGAAAAATTGCGTCCATTTGCAGACGAAGCCGGGGAAGAATTGATTGATTCTTGCATTAATTTCAATAAAGACAATGCATTAAACAGAGAATGTTTTAGACGTTTTCTGATTAGATTTTGAGATATATTTGAAACTTTAAAATAAATCCAATTTGTTATCGCCTTTAGTTTTTTATTGAATTTTGTTACATAATTAAATTTATAAATTCATCGCAACTAATACGCAGATGCCAACAAATCACTCTTTTTACAAATTACGACATAGTTAATAAAATACAGGACAAAACCAACCAATATTTTTTATAAATTAAATGACAAAAACTAGTGACCACGTGTCTAGGGTCCAAACCGGTTTTAACCGGTTTTTAATAATTCCATTCAATCGAATGTAGTACAATCATTCACATAATATTTCGATATAGCTATAAAAATAGATTCAAATTTCGACTCTATGCAGTGTAGATAGAGTTCATTTTGGTATAAAAAATCCTATTAAATGGCATTCTTTTGAAAAGTCGATATAAATCAGTCAATACAATGTCCAGCTGCCTTTAGCTAATCGATCATAATACATAAATACAGAGATTAAAGCTCTTTAATCGCAAATCCAAAAGGTTTTTCAAAGAAATCCAAATCTATAAATAACGTTAAAAACTAAAAACCGTCGCAAATTCCGAACGCCGCGCTTTATAAAAAAAACTCAAACAAATTCAAAAAAGGAACTAATAAAAAAACCAAAACATTTCGAATAAATTAATACTTTTTTATGACACTTCATTGTTCAAGATATCGTTAATATTTATATTTTGACACTGAAACAAACGGATCTGTTTAATATTCGCAAAACTTCATACCTTTGTTATTGTAATGCTTTATTTTTTTTCTGCATAGAATACAGCCTTTGCCTTGTCTCAAATGGGAGGAGTAAAATAATTTTGGCATCATTTTGAGTTTGTTACCGAACTGAGAATAATCTTGAGTTTTAAAAGTGATAGTGTCGACGAAATCGCTTCTTTAAAAATTATGTTTTGATTAAAACTTTTTGATGTTACCTACTCTATGCATAGTAGTTATTATCTTAAGTCGTATCTAGTAGGTTTTACTCGCTCAATTTTCGATACCGTATGATCTTAAAAGCATACCTATCGTATAACCTTCCTCAAGAGATAGGCTATCAAATGCAAAAATACCTTTTCAAAATACCTATTTTTCGAGTATTCCTTATTTCGGACTTCTGATTACACCTCAACTTATAACTAGATTTTTTTTGTGTTTTTATACTTATTTCAATATATCAATATCAATAGCAATTTGATTAGGTTTTCAAAATTTTACAAAAACATATTATTGTTATAATATTTTTTGTGATATAGGACTGTTTCTTTGTACTTATCTTTAATTTTAAGACCTTCGTATTGACAATCTTTAGAAAATTTATATTTTTAAATTATGGAACTTCAGATCATATTGTTATATAAATCTCATATGTAATACTAGAATTAGGCTCGTTTGTATCCTGAATAAAGTAAAATAAAAAATAAATAAAAAACTAATAACTAGATGAAAATAACTCCCGACTGTTGTTATAGTTGCAGCAAATACGTACGCAAAAGCTTGCAACTTTTTAAATCGGTATTACTACCAATATAGAGTTCCTTATTTAAATCCGTGTCAAAGATTATAAAAAAATTAAAACATGCCAGACCTTTGATATATAAAACATGATGAAACATAAATAAATAACAGCACGTGTTGTCTCATATAATACACATTTCGTTACGAAATTATCGATATTCAAATTATTTTAATTATTTCAAGTCAATGGCCATCTCTTATCAATCACGGGTCACGATTTATTATACTTTTTACGAATAATTTTGTCAATCAATATTCTAAGGAAATGGTTGTCAAAGTTTTTTTTCATAGTTGTTTTAAGACGAAATTATTATTTTTTTATTTTTGTGTTTCGAAGTACACGTATTTCAGTTTCTTATCAATCATTCGTCAACTGGTTAGACAAATTATTTTTAATAAGTAGTACAAATTGTAGAGATCATAGTACAATGAAAAACAAAAGTGTTTGTTGTTATAACCTTAGCTTGAAGTTAGGTGACTATGAATTTATTTATTCGTAAAATAGGTACAAATATCGAAATATTTGAGAACCACTAGAAATAAATCGATTGGTACCTATCTCTTACATAAATTAGCTACGATAACATTTACACATTGCGTTTAGTTTTTATAAGAGTTTTTCATTAATTCCGTACACAAACGAACGTTCGCAGTGATAACGACTTACTTTTGTGAATATTGGGATCTGAATTCTAAATTTGAAATCAATAGAAAGTATCTATTTAAGGTAAGATTTTTTTTATTTCACCATAATGACCTTTAATAAGCACTATAGTTTTGAGAAAATCGAGTTTAAAGATAAAAACGGTCTAATGATTTTAAACTAGATTACAATGATTTTAGTGTGCTATCAAATTCTACAATTTGTTTGACAAACTTCCACTAATCTGGGAATATATTTCGTCTCTTGATATTATTTCTCTACCATGTATTTCGCATTTTTTAATATAGTTACTAAATATACCTTGAGTCTAAGTACCTACTCCACGATGTCAACTGGTACATGTGTTGAGCATGGTAATTAAAGTCTCCATCCATCAGAGCCTCACTAAATGTCCGCCATTGTACTGGTCCATCAATCAATAACTAGAATTGTAACAGCCACTCGCTTTGTATTTCCAATTCAACTAATTCCGAATGTCATAAATCCTGGCATTACTTTAATGACAAAGCATTAGATATCTCTTCCCTAAGGAACTATTCTGATAGATTTCGTGACGCCATCTTGAAACTAAAACGAAACTTCATCAATTTATCAACACTCTGAAATGTACTTTAGAGCTGGAAGGTAAAATTCGTTTTCGATTGATTGAAATAGGTAGTTGTTACTCTTTGGTTCGCGTCTGTGTATACTCAAGGACGATTAGAGACGTCAAATGAATGTCGATCTTATTAATTGATAGATAAGTTTTGAATTGGTGGTTGATAAGAAATGGGGGTATTTAGGCAAATTACTTTACATCTTCTGTGATCATTGCCTTTGTTTTGTTTAGAAACAAGCCTTGTAGGTATCGTTTAGTCTAAACCTATACTTAAGTAAGTATATAAATAACATAAGTATATAAATAACATAAATCAAAATAAAAAAAATAAAAAAAAATAAGATTTTTTCATAAGTTGGGGTGGGGGTCGCCTTTGAGGTTAGAAATTGATGTGTGAATGTTATGTTCAACAGTTGACTATCATACTAACCATGACTATCCGAAAGCACGGCCAGCTTAAGTACAAAGAGGTCCATACAGTCTCTGACCTGTCAAACTACTTTTTGTTAGGTAGATATGTGAATGTATAAAGATGATATTGTCATTGAAATGCTGCCTGTTTATATCTAAACTATTGGTGCAGACTTTATTTAATTTCTAAGAAACGATATCGGGATTTTCATTTCAAGTGGATGATACTAATAGTCTATTGAGTAACTTGAGAGGGTAAAATATTAAAATCCTTGATGCGGTTTCTAATATAAATAAATGATTTGGAGTTAACCGAACATAAGCTATTATTTGCACTCTATGTTGTTTTAATAAATTTCATGAGTTGTCAAAAATCTGACAGGTCAGCTATGAAACTTACTCTTTAAATGTCGTTGATTTCATGCAAGAGCATTATGCATAACAATCTGTCGCATATGCCTACACATCGTTAAAATAACCACATTATTGGAGTAAAATTGTTTCCTTCGGAATCGAACCTATTATTTACGGTAGAATATTGTGTATGGCAGTAGTTCGATCACTGAGCCATGACGACATGTCCACGATTACTGTTCATTGACAAGAATCATGTATGTTCACTATTTTACTTTTGGATAGTATAAAATCGACATCTGTTTTAATACAAGTTGTGTAAACGGTAAAAGTCTGATAAGGCATACATATTATTTGTATCATTATCAATTCTTACTTTACATCTTACCGCCATCAGTCTTATAGACTAATGCTACCTTACTACAGAAAACTAAGTTAAAATATATTTCGACGATATTTATATTTATTTATTTACTCTTCATTGTACAAACACAAAATAGAAAATAAAGGACAATAAAAAAAAGAAAACACAATCGGCGGCCTTATCGCTAGAAAGCGATCTCTACCAGGCAACCAAAATTACTAATAATGTATTTTACATTACATTACATTAAAAACACCGACTTCACGTCACAACTTTGGCCGACTTATAATCTCATCCACATAAACATTCTCCAAAATCATACATATTGTTCCAAAACTTTGAAATTTTCCATGAAGTACTTAACCGATTTCGATGAAATTTATATGGGACCAACTACAAAGTATCCTCTATCATATGAAACAAGAATTTTCAAAATCGATTCATAATTGTCGGAAATATTGTGTAACAAGGACACAAAAAAAACATACAGATGAATTGAGAACCTCCTCCTTTTTTGGAAGTCGGTTGAAAACCTCTAAAATTACTTATTGAAATTCATCAAATTCTATTATTTAGAATCAAAGAGCTTTCTAAGCCTCTTAATTCTAAATTCAAAACGATCCATTTAACTAAATTATAAGTTGTCAACTCCGTCGATCACCAATCAATTATTCTAAGACTAAAATAAATAAACAAATAAACAGAAAGGACAAACCACAATGAATGCCTACGGAGCGTCCCTCGATAATTGAGAGGGGATTGTAGCTAATAACTTACAATTATTTATTTAAGACTTTTGCCACCTGAGGCCTTGATAAAGAAAAAAATAAAAGAATCTCTTTTTATTAAGCTGTTTGATGTAATGGCGGATATTATTTTTCACACGACGCCCTCTAGCCCTATAATATTGTAGACAACTTATTTTGGAATACTTTGTTTTAAGTCTAGTAACATATTTAATATTAAGCATTACCCTTCATATAATAAGGAAGGCTCTTGAGAATTTTCTTACATCTAAAGGTACATATTTATACCTTTGTTTATATTGAAGAGGCAGTCTGGGCAAACCGATACACAATTAAAGAGAAAACAAGGCGCTTGTAAGTACTAATGCTAAGACGAATGTTGCGGAAAATCGAAGCCACCCCACGCCCCACAGTGGGGAACCGGGGTAGCCTGATTTACGATAACTGGTTTCGTGTAATTTTAACTTCTGTTGTGGTTTTTTTAAAGATACAACAAAGGTTGCGTTATTTTTGGCATACTTTAGTTTTTTTAGGAAATCTTTTTTTAATGGATTATCTCAGTTGGATGTACCAGCCGTTTAGACGTCTTCATTAATATCACAAATAATTAAATACTCTTGTATATGACACAAATTCTGTCAATGTCGTAAGGTTAATCAATTCAATCAATCAATAACACTTCATTACCATAAAAATAGTATGAAATACATTATATTATAAACAAACTAAGCAATTTGGGCGGGCATTTTATCATTCATAGATTTTTTTAAAATTTAATCCATAAGTCCCCTTGCCGAACGCGCTCAATTAGAGGTTTTCTTCATATCTAATTTATAATTGTTTCTATCCCTCATCGACGCGGGTTCTGCACAAACAATACAATTGATGCTAATATGCTTGGGTTTATTGGCCGTAAGAACTCTATCCCGTATAAAGAATTGTAAATAATCAATAAAATGAAAGCTTTTATATTTTATGACGCACTTATCTTGTTTTTGTCTGGGTGCAATCATCATCTCACATAGATATAGAGCTGAAGTAATTTTTTCATTCAATATGTTGCTATTGAACAATATTTTGCTATTGAACAAAAAATATTTTGATAAACGATGAAATCTCATAAGAAAATTCCTACAGGATCTTCGAGTGTGCTTGTGAACATATAATTTTTTTAACTTTGAAGCATAGTTTAATAGTACATACATACATAAATTCACGCCTGTAGGTATCCCTTATGGGGTAGGTAGAACACCAGAGGTTATGACCATCTGATGTCACGTTTGGCTTTGGAGGTATTATAATGCAGGTGGATAGAGACAATTGTAGTGACAGGGGGTCAGCCTATCGCCCACAAAACACGCCAATAAAACCTCTGTCCCTTAACTGACTTTTACATTATACCCGCCGAAGAGAAGCAGCTGGTACATTCTATGATTTTTTTCGCTCCCAAGCATGGAAGTAATGCGTGGAAGTTTAATAGTAGGTATACAGTATATATATTCACGTCGTCGTGTGTCAAATTAATCTGCTTAAACTAGAGTCGAGTTAACTAACATTGTTCTTGCCTCCCTATATCAGAACCGGATATCGACAATTAAAAAGATCGCGTTTGGCGGGTAGCGAAAATAAGAGAACTGCCAACTTTATAACAAGAAAAAAAATTAATCTGTTACCTATAATGTTCTATCTTTGATTGTACGTCTGTCAATTATCAATTGTAAGTACTTCACTGTTGTAATTCTAAAATCTATGTTTTAAGAAAGCATGTATTCAATATGTCAATGTTGAACTTAACCGAAATAAATCATAACAATTTCCGAATAAATAAATCCTGATAAGTATATTTTTTTAAGACATTAGATTAATAAATTAAGCCGCCATATTTAAATGTTTCAACTTAAATCTAACAAGGAACCGTTGGAGAGCAAACCATCTGGAAAGTCGAGACGGGGGGAGAGCCCTGCATACAATTTACAAATTCGAAGAACAACATTATAAATACTGTGATACTTCACTCCCTTTCAATCAAAAATGCTTGTTTTTATGTGCTTTGTACGTTATTGCTACTATTGTAAACAAATACTGAAGGAAGATTGAAATGTTTTTTTTATTTACAGGTAAGTGCCAACATAACAACAACCAATATGAAAAATAACAAAAGATAAGTAAGAAGCTTTTATTCAATCAATTCGACGAAGTAAGTGTTTCATATTTTGATACTGTCAAAGACAAACGATCACAGAACTCGTAATCGTCATGTTTAATGACACAAATTTGTCAATACTCTCAAATTGTTTTTAAATACCGAACATTAATTCGTTTTCATAATCTGTAAACGTCAGCGCTTAACCGCCAATCACGTGGCGATTAAAAGCTTCCATTTTTAAAAAGCAATCGTTTATCGACTGTCGCTTGTTCTCAGATAACAGTATTCGTTTTTTTTCAATTCGCTTTGTAACATTTGACGTTGTTCTACTGTTCGATAATCGAAATGAGTTGAGTTTGAAAGCTCGTTAATTTTTTTTGATAAAATTCTAAAGAGGTTGATAAAGAAAACAAGGGACAAGCTGAATGATCGAATCGCCTATTTCTTCGTAATTTTCAGTTTCCAAACCATAAACTGTCGATAAAAAAAACGTAAAGCGACTGGCATCTGCATATTTCCGTCGTTAAAAACAAAGCAAAAAAGAAATAATAACAGTTATTTAGATTAACGGATTTAATAACCCGTTGTTAGTATATTTTTATGCGCTTTTTGTTTCGCTAAGATTATTGATTTTCCATTATTTTGGCGGCTGTCATTAATAATTTTAATTAATTACTGAATGTGTGGGGGTGTGTTTATAGAGTCGGCCATTGTTGTTTCATTGGAGATGATTTATGTATGTCCTTAGAAAATATATCTACCGTCATCATGCTTAGATAGAATACGTTGATGAGCTTTGAAATTAGTGATTGATTCAAATTTTTGAATGATCGCGTTTAACGTATGAAATAAACTGTATTTAATACAAAAGTCGAGCTTGCAATCAAATGTTTTTTATATCACACTCTGTTAATATGTTTTTTAACAATATGGATTATTTTATAGGTTATTAAGGACCTACTTTCTGCTTCTAGTAATCTGTAATCGAGAAACTGAATCACTACTAATAGTTAACTTTATTATAACTTTATTCAGATAATTTTATATGTGGCCCCCTGAAACCATTATTTTTAATATACATACCTAAAACAGAATATAAATGCACAATTTTGACAAATCGCATACATTTATTACTTAGTATATTTTCACCCTGATTCAACTCGTAATATAGGGTTGAAGAAAGGGTTGTCATGTCTGTATGTGTGAGATATTAATATTTATTTAGCATGCGTAAATGATAAGGCATCATTCTCTGCCTTTGATTGAAATTCAAATTAGGAATAAAGTGTGAAGACTGCCTTACATTTCGTATTCAGTAAAGCTATAATATGTTATGATGATGATTTGAAGAAGATTTTTGTTATGATGTTGTGAATAAGATGAAAAACTTTAACAATAATCTGGAACCCAGCATATCCGTTCAAAGATAACAGTAAGATGGTAGTGCCACCTTCGCATATACATGATTCACAAAACATATACTTATTCTGGCAGCATATAGCACTTGTAGAAGTCTGTAGCATACTCAGTTTTAAAAACTACCTTACAGATGATAAATTTGAAGAAATTATAATGCAGCTTAAAGCCACAGGAATAGTTTTGTCACGAAATCGAATAAAACACAGCTATATTACTATGCATACGTATAACGTTGTCGTTTCATGCAACTTCCCTTAAAAGATAACAGTGCTGCGATAATACCAAAATGTTCCGAATATCAGTGCGATTTGGTTCGCCCAAACTCATGCACTAAAAATAGTTTAAATTTTCGATAACTACACGAAACTTTATTTACAAAACACAACGATTGTACGACCACAGCCAAAATAAAAAGATAACTAATCTTTTAGAGTGAATATAGAAGCTTTTAATTACTGCGAAGAAAAAGTAGGTTATCCAATATTTGGAACAATAACTTGGATTAATGAAAACAATTATTCAATTTAATAAAAAGCATTCACTGAAAATGTGTCTTAAATTTTTGAATCAATAATCGTTGTTGTTGTTCACTATACAAAAACTAAGTACGTAAAGATAACAATCATTAATTGCGCGCCGAAAACGAAGTTAAATTCGAATATTTGAGTGTGAACCACAGACACTATCGCCTCAGAACAACGCTCCACAGTCACGCGATTCTAACTAGATAGATACTTACTTATGCTGATAATTTAGGCTTTGAGGCATTTTTTCACTTTGAGAAATGAAAAAATGGCGGGTTTTTCTAACCTATAATCTATACCGTTAAAAGGCTTAAAAGGCCGCTTTTTGGTGTTTTTCTTAACTGCAAAACACATTTCTTGTTTTTAACTCATAATATGAATAATTAGAGTGTTAAAAATCATAGAGAAAATATTAAAAATCTAATTTCTTTTACATCTTATTTTAATTTTTGAGTCCACGTTTGTCCTCAGTCACACATTTTATATAACATTAGATGCTATCATGTCTCACCCTTGCAATATTTTAAATCTACCCCTTTTCTGCAATCACCCCTTTTAACCGTGACTTGCGATCAATCGATTGGGTGGACACCCTACTCTGTCTTATGTACACTTATTAATGTATCAATACAGATTTGTTCGATAACACAGTTATTTTAAACTTTATATTCCACTGAAATTATTTTAAAAACTTCTGGATACAACTGTCTTTATAATTATCTTAGTGCGAACCAATATAGTATTTAAAATAGCTTTCTATGTCACATATTTTTTAATATTAACTTCACTCAATGATGTACATAAATTTCAGTTACCTATTTGGCAACGACGATGTATCAACGAAATTCCTGCAGAGTGCCATCAAAATTTGTAATCCCAAACTCATAAACAGGACAAAACACCTAACAAAACATTTTAAATCTTCAAATGCATTGCATTACTGAAGGCAAAAAACACTAGAAACATTATTACCAAATTGCAAAACAAATACTACAGCATGCAACAAACACCCTCCTTTTGAGCAATCACTTACCAAAATTCTTTCAAATTGCTCTTAAAAATCATTTTTAGCTGAATAGGTACATAAACTTAATACCATGTACTATCAACTTATAAAACAGTAATCATTCGTGATGTCACCCTCACACACACATACAAACAGTAATACAAAATATCAATACATACAGAGGGGTCGATCGCGATCAATCGGCTCTGATTTTTGGCCTCTCCCTATTCCTGAGCTGGTCCCTGGAGATGCAACCCTAATTCTAAAATTTCTAAATAGTATATACAACACGATACATGCATTTAAAACTGATTATAATTTATTCATGCCAACCGGCTTTTGTTTTCATCTTCGACAGTTAATATTTATTTCTAAAGTTGGCAATGCTTAAAAATTTGTACCAACATACTAAAACTACTTAAACTTAAAAAAAAAAACAAATAAATAGATTGATTAAACGAGGTCAGCATAGTCGAAAAAAGGCAACGTTTGAAAAACGCGTTATCGACGCTCATAAGTAAACAAAATAGCTAATAAGAAATACTAAACTCTCGTTTAATCAAAACGCAATGCTACCACAACAAGAATATGAACAAAAAATTTTTAATATCCGAAAACAAACGACAGACTAAATATCCCTCTTAACCCGAAAATAAAAAAAAACATTAGGTTTGTACCGAGCGATGGCTCAAACGAATCGAATGTATATGTATGATCTGTCCATCGTTTCGCTACCCTTTTATACTGAATTTACCCTTTCGATGAAGTAAGGTGAACAACCCGGGTGAAAAACTCTTGTCATATTTTTAAGCGATAAGAGATAGCGACTAGCGTCGTTGCTTGTTCAGAACTAAAAATCTTACTAATTAGATAGAGTCTTCGTATTTATCGGAGCTCTAAGAAAAATATTAAGTATATAGAAATAAGTAATAAGAAGCAAATTTCATCAATACTTTTGCTACAAAATTGAAATCTGGAAAACTTCCAAAACTTTGTCCGCGCTGCTAGAAGTTTTATTAGTTTTGACACCGCAGACTTTTAATTAAAAATGTTATTTATCAAATCCAAGCGAATATTTTTTCAAATAGCTTTCCGTATACGAGTACCTACAAATAATTATCATCAATATGAATTACCGTGTTTTATCATAATCATTATTTTAAATCTTAAAAACATAGCATAAGGTATAATGTGTCTTAATTTTCGTATTTAATAGAGCACCCTTACTTCTGGATCAGCTAAAATCATAGTAACTCAGTTAGTCATCTGTCAAGACGCCAGATTTCACCGTTTTGGCGCGCTTTTGAAATGACACTTGACATTGACAACCTATTAATGATGGTCGACATTTGTGCTAGGGTATACCGTCTAATTTAATTTAGCTTTAGTATGTTACATAACACGATTTTTAAATAATATTCACAGCTTTGCCAAGTTTGTGTCGTCAGTAATTTGGAAATAATAATAAATGCGATACAAGGAATTATCAAACAAAACAAAATCTCATATTTCATTAAATATAAATTCGTTCCAACAATTTTACATAATGACGTAAAATCATTAAATATGTCTGCGTACGATAGCTGAACATTACCGAAATTAAATTAATTCACGAGATTTCACAAAAAAATTATAAATGGTTCGTCTGGAAAACAATAAGGCTTTGAATTTTGTGAATAGAAGCCTTACATGCCGAAGAATATAACTCATTAATTTATTTCATCATTTGCTTTGCAATCTACAAAACTTGGATATCAATTTCATTTCCAAAACAACGTGAAAGAAAAAAAAACAGAACACATTCTAAATTCAAATCAGACGTATAAACTTTATCACCTCAGTAGGTACACACACAGAGGAAATAATTTTGAGATTCGAATTGCAGAGAATTTAACGAAACTCATGCATATTTATATTATTGTGTATATTATTTAATATTTGTTCGGGTGTGGGGCAGGGTGGGCCTTAATAACAGATATTCAATCAAATTCAACCCCTTCTACTCTGTCCGATATCTTTTGCCGGTATGTCTCTCCCTTTAAGCACGCCCTTCTGAGCTTCACTAGATTTCACATTAATTAAAACATAGACAAAATGTTTAAAATTATGTTTGTTACCAATTCCTATATCAATTAGTATAACGGTGACTTAAATAACAAAAAAAGTCTACCTTTTCTTCACACTACTAAACTGAAGTAAAAATTATACCTTTTAAGTACAATTATACTCTATAGTACATTAACATATCAAAGGGGTCGAGAAATTACTTAGTAGTTTCGTACTATAAAAGATTTTATACTGTCCCCAGTATTAAGCAAATCTATTGAAAATAATGTTAGTTAACTCTACATTTCAAAAGTTTCAAAGTAGGTCAAAGTTTAACTATGTATTAAAGAGTTACCTACTTATCACATACACTGTTTACTAGCAAGTAAATACATTTCTAATAGTATAGATTGAAAACATTTTCTTTGTCCAATTCAATATTAATAACCGCAAAAACAAAAGGGCTGCCAGACTTAAAAAAGAAACAAATTTATATAACGCATCAATGAATTGTGGCCAAAACAGTATCTCGCATACATTTGGAGTGTGTATAAATCTTGGTGGAGGGGGTTAGTCTGGACCCAACTCCCAAATATGTTTATGTATAAGTAGTATTTAAAATATTCCCTTTGATTCGGATGATAATTTCGTTCGCAAATGGATAGAAAGGCACCGTTTGCAAAAACTGATCTACGATTAAATTATTTAAAAAGTTTAGATGATATGTTTTGATCGAATTTCGAATTCTCGTTTTCTAAATTCAAAGGCATTTAGAGTACTCAAATTCAAATGCGGAATTTGTAACGAGTTCGAAAAAATTAATAATCGTTGACATGAGATATTGACTCGACAAGCAATATATGACAACAAAACAGTATAAAGTGTTGGCGGGAAACTTTTTCCGAGGGAGCAACGAGTTCAGGAGTTGTCCCGAGTCGCTCGTAGCTTTGTTTTCTGCAATCACTCGCCATTTTGTAAGGATGCACAGCTCTCATCCTTTGCCAACGCTACTCTGATTTCCGAATCGCTTTGATTCAAACTTTTAAGCATCTAATATTTTGACGTCTGATATTGCATTTCCGTGTATGTTTTATTTAATATTTGTTGTGTTGAAATTAGTTAACTTTATGGTGGTATGAATGCTTGTTATTCTGGGAATTTATTAATTTAGAATATCAAAGCGTGTTTCCCGTGTTGCTTCGGAAGTATAAAAATGTATCAAATAGCGGTGCGATCAGTCTAATAACACTCAGATCCTAGTTATTCCTATTGTGTGCAATCTCACCCTACATTATTTGCCCCTCGGAAAAAATAATAAATTATTTTAGTTAGTATGCAAATAAGAACGGTCCGATATTTTAAGCACACCCCATTGGTGTCATGGAGTTTTTTTTAAATATCTGTTCTTTATGGTTTGGAAGAATTGTCCCTGTTTTTGAACGATAATATTTGTAACGAAAATTGATATGCAAATCGATGGAATCTTTTTCTTTTTGAAGTAACTTTAAAAATGTTTCAGTAGTGCCATTGCTTAGTCAATTTGTTTAAATATGCACGTCGATTCGTGTATTTTGAATGTTTTAAAGTACGGTTCTATGCGTTTTGTGTTTGCATACGTACGAAAAAGATTATCCTTGTGTGGGTCGGGGCAATGATATTTAATTCGAAGGGTAAAATTTCTCATCGATTTTAATTTTATGCGCACATCCCGTCTCGGCGTGCATTATTTGTTTTTTATGTAAATATTCCCGATCTCTTATTCAGTCGAGTGGCGTCCATTTTGCGGCTTTATTCCTTTTTTGACATTTAGACGTTCGGAAATTTAATAATGAGTTAAAATGGGTTTTGCATACGTTTCTATAAATACGAATACGGTAGTTGGCAGTTGTCTATTGAATTTGAAATTTTGTCGACGTCGTCGTTAAAATGATTTATGATTCTAAATTTCTGGGTTTGCATTTGAAATTTTTTTAATGTCATAAATGATATGAAATCTTTTAAAAGCAACTGCGTAAATATATCAATATACTTACTTATCTTCACACGCATTTTTTTAAATCAAGCTTTGACACGTGTTTAGTTATAATTTTAAATCATTGTGTAAATAGGGAGAAGGTAAAAATTAATGACGCTTATACGTTAGAAAGTTTGTATTCAAATTTCGCTCAGTCCGTCGGTCCGGCACCTCTAAGGATCAATTTGCATAATTTCACAAGTTCATATTTTATTCTGGATGTATGCATTACTTGAGTCCTGACTCCATGCGAATTTCAAAATAACACTTAGATAAAAAGTCATTTATTTTCTCAATAGCCTTTTAAAACTAATTTTTTTGAAAGATTTTGCTTCGTAACAACAGAAACCATCAGATCGATCCATCAACTTTGTTCTAATAAGAACATTTTCAAATTAAACCATGTATGCTCAAATAATGAAAATTCCAATTAATTTAATGGAAAACGACAAACTAAATAATGAACACGATTCGTATTCGTAACAAAGCATTGCTTTTACACAATATACTTATATGAACACATTTATCTGAAACCCGAGTCGTACAAGCCGCAAATTAAATCCGAAGAACTGGCACATCAAAAATAAATTGACATTAAGAAAATCTTTTGTTTCGTTGTAATAATTTCACAGCTGTGTTTTGTTTTTGTTAATGACATGAAAGCAATTATTTCAAAAATGGAACGTAGTTTAATTTTCTATACAGAACATAAATCTGTTTCGAATAGAATAATAATAACACGAAATCCCTAAACCGCAAAACACAATCACACGGAAACTGAAAACTAAAACAATACCAAAAATCGATTCACAGACGCACGCAGACATTAATATTACAAAATTTGATTATCCCATAAAAGATCCAGCCCATAAAACTCCTATAGTTTCTATATTGCGAGTACGAATTAGAACCCTTTTGATCGACCCCCCCCCACCCTAACCACCGTTCATTTTCATAATAAAATCGTAACAGAACAGGTAACAAAATATGGAGAGAGATCGAGAATTTATGCGATGGCAACACTATGATTTATATGGTAAGTTGAGACTAAGGATGCTGCCAACAGCATCCATAGTTTTGATTATGGAATTCGGAAACTAAATCTTGATTAACGTCGTTTAGCAATTGTTAGAGTTGGAACCTTTTGCGTAGTTCAGTTTGTTAAAAATAAATATTAATTTAAAAGACCAGAGAATCAATAAATTCCAACTTCAAATTTGAATTATGAACGTTTTAACGATCCGTGAACCAAGATCTGTTTCGCGCCAAAACCGAGAAGCCGCTTTTGTATTAATAAATTTAACGACAAATTCCGATAAGAATCAGCACAGACGCACGCAATTCTCATAGATATAGCTCAATTAACAATTGGTTTCAATCGCGAAGACGTTTTGGATATAATAAAGTGCCCCCCTATTTAAGGGGAGGCTCGAGGCAATCTTATTTCTGTTTGTTATATTGCGGTGTCAATTTCGCATATTAAAGTGAGGCTGCCATAGACTCATTGTTTGTATGAGTGACGTTATGCCCACGTTCACAATTGCTATCTGTCTGTAAATATCCCTTGAGTTTTCTCTTAGGTATTTCATATGTTGCCTACATATCATTCAATTACCCCAAACACAATTTAAAACAATAAAGTCAATAAATGAACCCCAAACAAATAAACCAACAACTCAAAATCGACCGCTCAAAAATGTAAATAAAAAAATCCAATAACCCAAAACAGAGCAAACAAAGTAACAATGTAAAAAAATCAATCGGCCATTGTGCGTAAAAGAATTACACTAAACCGATTGTGGTCTCGTCAACGAGGCGCATATTGAAAAAACCGTCACCCCATAATCATAATACGCATTAATATCAATCTATCAATAATCCTCAATGGCGAGGCGTGATCAATTGATCAATAACCGATAATAAAAAAAACCCTGTTTTTTCACCCCTCACGTTTCCTATCGACTATTCCCGATCGGTTACGCTACTCTATGTTTTGATTAGAACACTTTTTAAGTGAATATAGTTGTCTATTCAATAGTGCGTTTATGATGAAATGTTTGCTTTTTCAATAAATAAATTTGAAAATATCGCATTCGAAGTTCTCTCTGTAACATTTTCATGTCAACATCCATCTGTTTGTATTTCGAACTTTCAAAATGCGCGGCAAAATTTTGTAAATGGAACGCATCACCCCGTTTCTTATCACGCACGGAAGTTTTGTTGAATCCACATGTACTTAATTACTGTCGGCAAATAACAATGGCGATGCGACATCAATATCTGTATAAATAGGTACTTGTAAAGACGGGGGAGGTCCTGGGGAGATAGAAATCGTATGTTTTCGGATTAATTCGTTCGTAAAATCGTCTCCTCCCGATAAGAATGGTAACTGCTGTGTACTAATTGAATCTACAATTGCGTCGGATGTCTGATTTCATTAGAATTTATGTGTGTGTGCGGGGGAAGTCAGTCAAGTACCGATGAATTGCTTCTCAAAACTCGAACAAGATAAACATGTAAAATCTTTAAGGAATTCCCAACGAAACTGAAATATCGTAACTCAGTTCAAACCAAAATAGTTGTAGAGCAACTAACATCGAAAAGATTGTACAAAAGCTTTTAGAATATTCATGAAGATTTTGAAGTTTCTTCGGCATAACGGAGAGGGGGGTGGAAATGTGAATTGTTACAGAATAATGGTATTTATATGCTACATTGGTTTCAAGGGAAATCACTCTCAGTTGCGTCCATAACGTTTGTATCAGGCAGGTTGTGCTGGGAGCGAAATGTCGTATCTGCGTGGATCTTACAAGAGTTTTACAACGTTGCAAGTTGAGACGCGTCACTCGCGATTTCTGAATTCGATATTACTTAAGCTCGTATTGAAATTTGTGGGGAGGGGAGGCGTCGAAGATTTGGTAGAATATTAAACATTCACGTTTATTAGTTTGTCCTCGGTGAGCGTATTTGGAAGTCTAAACGGGGTAGTTTTCCATGGTAAGTTCGAAAGTGTGTTAACGAGTTCATTTTAAGGGAGTCTCTGATAATGGATGTTAATTAGAAACGTGAATTTCTTTGAAAATTGCGTGACGATGAGTTTAATAAGACGTTGATTTTCTTTGTTTTCGTAAACTTAGCAATAGTAACACATGAACATTTTTTTTAACACAGAAGTAGAACCATAATAGGATAATAAAACATCAATTATTTCTGAATGATATAAATATTAAAATTAAATAAAGAAACATGTCTTAATTTAAACAAATTGACTAAATAAAGACAAACCAATATTCCTTTGTAAAAATCACACGCTTATACGACTTCACGCAAAAAATGGCTTACAAGAAAACTGGTATCGTGTGATCTTTTACTTCATATGCGGAGATATCTGAAGGGACGCTCCACAAAGGCAGATATCGGAAGGAAAACGAAAGGGTAATGCGGGCATAAGATGCGCATCGTCACACACGGCCTAATCACGACATGTCCCCTCCCCCACCTCCCCAACTTTTGCATATTGGCCAAATTGCCCGCTCTTCCCCACTAAGGGTACATTTTTGCTAGCGGGATAATTCTTTACCTCATTTGCGGCTATGAGCGAGTCTGAAGTTTGATTTTAGGTTTTGTTATCTGTAGCATAAGGACGCGGTGATATCGCACGACTGATACTCAGTTGTTTATAGTGCAAGGGTGGTATGACGTTTGAGGGATGCTTCGGCTCGTCTTAATTGTGACTACTGTGTTTTATTATCGATTTTTAATACATGTCTCCACAATAAGTTTCGCGGGTCGCTTCGGTTTTCAAACGCGTTCGCTTTTTGAATTGTTCAACTGTCATTTAAGTTTTTTCAAGAAAAGCGCGTGCGGCGCGCGGCTCGTTATAATGTTACTAAGTAAACTATTTTTGCTTTTTACGTTAAGCTATTAAATCGCGAACGTAGTTAATTAGGCGGCAAATAGTCTAAAGACGCCGCTGCCATAAGAAACCTGTCTATAATTCCTCAGGTTTAATCTCTATCTTGTTGAATTATTATAATTGCATCAACATTTTAATAACAACGTTTCATTACTCGTATTTACCTTTTCTCGTAGTAAACGGAATTATTTCTAGAAATTGCTAACCCACTTTAAAAATATGATGCGTAATTAATGTCAATCTCATAAAGCACTAATGCTGCGACGGTATCTGGTCAAGAACACGAATGAACTTATATGGCGACGAGTTGCATGAGGAATAATTATTTCATATTTATTATTATACTACTGTGGCATAAAGGCTATCTAGAATTATCTGTGCCAACCAAACACCTATAAAAACGTAGAAAAAAAAACACTTACGTTCCACATTCAAAATTACCAACAACCCTGAAAAAAAACACAGTCACTTGCCTAATTTTACCACCAAAAACAACTACCAACATTACAAAGATCAACTTTCGTACAATACCATGTTGAACGAATGTAATATCGTTTCCTATTCACTTTGTCTTGTCATATTGTTTGCCTTCGAATCTTGCATACGGGTTGAGCTTAAATTCTAAAATAACTAGAAGTGACTTGGCATTATATTGATATTAAAAAATAGGCTTTTTCCTATAAATGCTAGCTTAAAAGTGCTTTCCTATAACTTATTCTATTTTTAAAAACACACTTTCTATTAGACTTTTTTTATTTTTCTGATATTACTTCCAGCACATTTAAATCACAAAGCGCCACCCCTTCCTTCTTCTCTTTGCACAACTCCTTAATGCTTTATTTAGTCTGTATGCTTAGTCTAATTAGAAAACTCCGGATCGGCTAATTGCTAATATGGAATTTTGTCGTTCCGTTGTCTATCTGTTTGTATTGCCCTCGTTACTGATAATGAGCTAATGAACCCCTTTCTGAAATCATTTTATTTTCCTAATAACGAACTTTCTCGTCTTCGTTTCGACGTTTCTCTTGACTGTATGTTACAAGAAAACCAATATCAGAGTTAGCTTATTTAAATTCAGAACGTGCAACCTTTACTTTCCCATAAGCAGTTGTAATATCGCCAATCTCCGGTTGACGAGATTCAGAATGGCAGTTCTGAATATTCGGGACATGCTCCGACACATTGCTCTCCAGCTTTCAACATCGGAAGTCATCGAGAACGCGCCACTAGTCAAAATGCAAAACCTTCCATCATTTGTTTTTGTGTATTTTGTTTCGAAAAGTTCAAAAATCTTCAATGGGTTGGGGCTCGATGCAATGCAATGCAGTCGATTTTTAAACTTTTAAAAAACAAAATTTGATCGCTCTACTCAATTGAAGCCCCAACGATGAGAGCTTAGTCAAATTGAATTTGAATATAGAATGTTTTAATTCTTGATCTTGCTTTACAATGGTGCAGCAATAAAATTGATATGATCTAAAATTGGCTGTTAATAAATTCGATGGCAACAATCCGATAAGCCGTGGAGGAAACTAAATTAAAATAATTATCTAGATTGCAATTTTCGGGTGAATGCAACACAAGGCCGAAACGTGCTAAACAAAGCTATACTTGCCACGATTGTGTGATAACCTGGTAAGAAGAAACACATAGCGTTGCATTTTCCCATAAAATATTAGCAATATTTATATTATAAGGAACAAGAAATTTAGTTTAAATTTAGTAGTTATATTGTTCAAGACAATGCCTTTATACATTTGCACCTAGTTTGCATGTCTAGCCTCAATACCGAAGCCATGGTTAAACGTTATTACCAACTAAACAGCGACGTCTTTTAATTGCACCAAAAACAATATTTTATTGTCTAACAGCTGCACTTTTTTTCGTCTGCAATACGAGGTCGTTACTCAAAATTATCTAGCAACGATATCTTTGCGAAAACACCCTCGCTCTCATGATCTATGGCCACTAACAACTGTAAATGTATTCTTTTTCGCGCCAATTTTTCTTTAAATTTCGAATGACGTTTGTGTATATCTAATTGTAGGTTATTATGTTGTGGCGTGCAGTTGGCAGTGTTGTTATGAGTGTTCAAAAATTTCCACAAATGGTGAGAAAAGTGCAATGCGGATAATTTAAGTGAATTAACAAGGTAATTTTTGAAATTTCGAGATATCGTTTAACAAAACAAAAATAAATCATTCTCAACAATAGGCATAAAACTTTTCTATCACCCGAATCAAATTGGACACCCACCGAGTTGCCAAACAATATCGAATAAGCCACGCATCTATAATGTAAAGTTATAACCACAACAAGCAAAACTTAGTTTTCCATTTGGTTTTATAACACTGCAAACGATAGACAGGCAATAAATGAGGTTCCAGAACTTATAATTGCTTCATTTCGTTGTTGGTAGAACTAAAATCTAACCTGATAGCATTCGCGATGTCTGTCTGAAATTGATAATTGGAAAAATCAACGAAAATGTGATTTGTGAAACAGCCCCGTCTCGTCCGTGTGAAGTTGCTTCGAAATTTTAACTTATTATTAGAAAACATTCTATATTTGAACGTAGAAATGAGATTTTGCTTTTAATGAGATTATCATATTTTTAAAAACTATTTTGTTTCTAATTTCAAAACGATTCGAACAAAACAGTTAAAGTATTCACTTAATAATTCCAAATAGTTCTCGTAAATAACTTTACATGGTATCTTTTAGCATAAATATAAATATTTTTGGAATGATACACGCTAGATGGATATTTATCAAATTCATTGTCAATCAATTCATTATTATATGAAAGCGTCATCGCAAATGTAGTGAATATGTATGAATGTATACCCATTACAAATACCCACACTCGTTGAAACGGCCTCTGAATTTTATCATTTTAAATACCAATAGAACGCGTTGTCAGTTCAAAAGCTCGTCATAATGTCTCAAATGAAAACGTAAAATGGATAGGTAGTATTCGAAATCTCTTTTCGAAACTGCACTGAACTCATATCCAGCTGCTCAATCATTCACGTCATTTATCATTTTTCCCTAAAATGAAACTGGCCACGTCAAACTAGACAGTGACTGCGATAGATACGTAAAAAAGAAAACTTTAACTTCCAGCAGCGTAGAAGCTTTACGAACGTCTTTTTGTTCGGTGCAGTTGGTATTTGCGGGGCAGATTTTCGCCGTTTGAATTTAGCTACTGTCTGTTGTGAGTTTTCTCGCTCGTCTATGGCCGTTCGAAATTTGCTGGCTAATAACGGTTTCCCGCCAATTCGCGCATGTTTGACCAGTTTGACAGATCGTCGACATAGACTTCGCTTTCTGACAGCGTATTATGTCTTTTTTATTCGTTCACTTGTCTTTCATCACTTCTTTTGTGATTGAACCCTGTCCTGTACGAATTCATAACGATGCATTGTCACAGAGAGAATTGGTTCCGTTTTGTTACTTTATTAGTATTGAGTTTTCATTTATGGACATTGAGTTGTTTCTCTGTTTTCTTTTTGATACCTGATACCTTGTTTTGATGTTCTTGGTCTTACTTTGATATTTTAAGTTGAAATAGTTTTAAAAAGATAACAAGTTTTTTAAATGCTGGTCTTTGCATTTTAGAGAGTCATTTGTGAGCAGACAACACTTTTCTTATGCTATGACCTAAAGTGCAACAACATTTTCCTAATATTAATTTTTACCCCTTATCAAAATAATTTTGTAGCAATGACTCTAAATTATCGGATTAGGAATCTTTCCTTGTCCGACTTAAACAGCCCTAGAACACCGTACAAAATGGACATAAATCGGCTAAAAAATATGAGAAAAAAGAAAAGTTCACGTGTACGAGCAAGTTATTGCGGCGAAGCCGGGTTTAATCTCTGCCTGTGAAGATCGGAAGATGAGCAATGAATACTCATCTACCCTGCGTGATAGGTAGCCTCATCTATGTTTTCGTATGCATTTCCACCGTTTTGCGATAGGATTCTTTGACTGACACGTACAAAAACAGACACGTACGTAGGTATGACTCTTTCATGAAGATTGAAAGTAAACGATAAGGTGCATGTAAATTACATAGACACTGACAATTTAAAAAAATTTAACTGCTTTAGCCAAATTCTATTTCTAAAACACGAATTTTTATATAATTCTAAAAACAAATAAAACTGCCTATCTGCATAGTCAATTTATGTGATAAAACTATAGGCTGCATAATCTACTTGTCATTAAAACATAAAGTATACTTAGTATAAAGAAAACGTATGATAACATCAATAACTGCATTTTATTTTACTTTTATAAACCCACTTGACTTTCAAAGTCGATGTAAACGGTTCACGCAGGCACAAAATGCAAATAGTTTACAAAGTGTACTCCATAAATCCGACCTCTATGTCTCCGGCCTTTTATCAAGCTGTTCGATTTACATTAGCCACTGCGAGTGTTAAGTCTATCACGTAAGCTAAGTTTGTTATGTTGGTAGTAGTTTGTCATGCTTGTCGTACTGATTTTTTTGCTACCTATGTTTTCAATTCGGCATTCAAATAGTTGTTATTACTCTACGCATACTATTGAATATGCATTTTCTTTATTAAATTTCTTTATTTTTTTCTACGTTTGTTACTAAAACTTAGATGTATTTTCCGCAATTAACAAACTTAAAGTTTACTTACTTATTAGTATATTCTAACCAGAATAGTGCCAGTAGGGTGAAACCCTAGTTAAGGCCGTAGCCTTTAGTTGCTATTTATTTACATATTAAACTTTTAGCCTATGTAAAACTAAAAGGACGCTCTTAAATCGACATCGTCACACACGGTTACTTAGTCCCATAGACCCAAACGCCAAAAAGGTAGCAATCGGCGGTCCGTCGGACACCGATTGTAACAAAAAGGTTGTAATTAAAGTAAAAATGCTCTCCGACGTCGATAAAAACGTGTAACAGTGACGGTTAGTGGTCGAAAACATAATTGTCCATTGTAATGATTGTAGGTAATTGTGGGGGTTGCCTTTTAACCCTTCACCAAAGGAGCTGCCCTTTACCTTGGCGCAATTTGGTGGCAACAAGCGGAAGCTATTTGGTACCGCAATAAGTTATTTTTTTTATTTATTCTAACTTAGAATGTATACTCATTGTATAAGATCTACAATACTCAAATCAAAGCATGTCTTTTTAATTACATCATGGCAAGAAATAAGATTTAGTTTGATACGGTATCATTTTTATTCCCGCTTCCGCCGTTGGCTAACACCGTAGCGCTAATAGCGGTCGGCGGCAGGATTAAGACAATAATTACTAGACACTGTCCAGAACATTTCGTTACACCTCATACTCTTAACGTCCCGTTTGTACACATGTCCAAATAATGTACCAACCCAAATGCTTGTTTTAAATTCTCTTTGAAATAGTTGACTTTAAGATCGAAACAAATGGATTGTTCGATGTAAGAAAGTACTTACGCATATTTTTCAGTTATTATGGTATCAGCACTAAAAAGGTATACGTTTTTATGACATGAATCAAAAATCAAGACTATTTTAAAAACAACGTTTACTTTAGAGTTATTCAACGTGTTGTCACGATAATGTACATCAAAAGATATCGATGTCAAGGCACGACTAAAAATTTTCAAAATTAGTCTCTATTTCTCACCGATTAGATTCTTAAATAACTTTACACAATTATGGTAGTATTAAATAATTTTACGTGAGCCTTAAATATACAAGGTGTCAAAAATCAAAGATCAAACAATGATATTATCTTAATTGCTTTCTTGAAAAAAACATTGTCATAAAAGCATTACCTACCTAATTGTTTTTTTTTTAGGTTGAGTCAACCTAGATTAGGATTGTTTTTTATTTCAAAAGAAGATCATTTCAAAATAACTTTAAATTCACACAGAAATCTTTAAGAAAATCAATATATCTAAGCCGGCGAAAGTTTCAGATTATACAGCCGCTATTCAAAACCTAGAACAAGGTTGTATATGCGTAAAACATCTACCTTTTCAACTTGACCGTCATTGAAGGAAAACCGCCATATTTTCCAAATCACTGCCCACTCGTACGTGACCCACAATACAATAACAGCCATATTGAAGGTTTCCATGGCCTCTGAAACATGTTATTTGCCGACCATAGGAAGATATCAATTGTTCTGTACAGTGGACAACCTAAGCCGTATTCTTCTTACAATTGGAATATTTCACGAGAGGACTATTGCTGTTTGTTGTATTACAGTCATGAACAGTTATCGATATGATTGTCTCAGATGTTTTGTATTAGAGAAGTTGTGCTTTTTGCTGTACGCTGTATATGCTACCTCACAGTTGCTCAGGCGTTAAGATTCATATCTTCCAAGATAGATAGGACGGAAATCACTAGGTGTTATCAGCAGAGAACAGGCAATGAGTTATTGAACATTGTACGTTGTAAATAGCGATGCATGCAATTATATTGCTACTACGCATTACTTGATATCGTCAATTTAATGAGCACTCGAGAACATCCTATTGTTTTACAAACATCACATGTAAACAATTACTGAAGAATGAACAGTCGTTGAAAATTTTTTTTTCAATTTAGGTACCTATATAAAAATTTTACCTGTTAAGTAATTTTAACAAAACGAACTAAATGCAATGTAGTTTTAAAGGCTAAAAAATCACTTTTAGGCTCCAATCCTGAAAAGCTTCTCAAGGATTTTTGTTAGTTCAATGCTTAAGTAATTTCTTAAATTACGTAACAAATTATTACAAAACTTTAAAACCAAAGAAAACGCGACAAAAATAGACGGAACAAGTTGCTTAATTTAAAAAAATATCGTAACAACTTAAGAAAGAACTGAGGTTTTCCTGCTTTTATTTATATATTTCTAATTATAGTTACATCTACTAACAAAAAATAAGTGTTACTTTGATACGAACTGAATCTTTGCCTTCAAAGTGTTTACGATATAAGAAATATTTTATCATCGTTATCACGTAATAGACGTATTTTATCTTTATCATAAATCCGTCGAGAGAATTATTAAGGTTTTTAATTATGCCAGGAAAGTATGACTCTACCTACGTACAATATTTTATCTAGCGTTTCTATGTAGGTATACGTATATCGATTATTTATCTTATTATCTACGCCTACCTCACTAACAAAAAACTTCGAACTAGATCAAAACTGGCCACTTAGAAAAAAAATAAACATGGATCTAACTTTTTTTCTTTCGTTGCAGATAGCACAACTAGTAGAAGACGTCAGAAGACTTCAAGCATCATTATCAGCGCTTCAAGAAGCACATGCCCAACAGTTACAGAGGCTCGAAGAGCGGCTAGACGAAAAGAAACAGCATATAGCAAGACTCGAAGCGAGGTTAGACACGCAGCGGGACTATGAAGAAATCAAGCGTGAAATTAGGTATGTGTCTATCATTTATAGCATTTAAACTACGACGTTGAAAAAAAATTAAAGCTGTATGAAATATTTCTTTGCCATCTTTGAAATTAGAAATTAACATTGATCGAAAACTGTCACTACTGTCAAAAAGTTCCTAGGTAGGTACTTGTAATTAAGTGCAGTGTTAATAAACTTGATAAGGTAGCGGTTATTCACCCGGCAGCAGGTGTGTGTGAGATTATAAGTGTTTGTCTAAAAGTTGAGCAACAGTGATGCATGAGCCTTGAGATGGTCGTAGATCTAGAAACCTTGGGTCTGTGTGTATGCAGCTTATGCATATATGCGTTTTATTTCTAAAATCAAATGTTTGTTAAGTCGAGCTTTGTTTTGATTTCTTATTTACCTTATAACTTAGCTTAAGTTTCGTTATTGCAATGAGCTTCATTTTGAATAATTGTACTTATTTTCAATTGCCATTGTTTGCGTTAATAGCTTCTTCAGTATTCGATTAACCCAGAAGTATTTTTCAATATTATTATAATATATACTTACATTTATTCATAAGCGATACTTATTTGTATTAACAGCAATTTTTATTGGTATGCTGTTAATTATAAAATAGTTTTAATAGGTTCCGAAATCAAAACAAAAGTAACCCTCATGCATCATTCTCAAGATTCAAGGTACTTATGTACATATCTTAATGTTTACTAACCCTACCTTTGACTGATAACGTGGCGCCGAGGTGCAGCCTGTTTTATCATTAACATTTAATATTTACAAAGACTAATAATTTAAGTTTAAGTTGGCACTGATTTAATCCAAATTACTTCCTCATCTATTACTCAAACACTATGAAAAATCTTTTAGTTAAATACGGATTACCTAAACAAACATATTATTTTGTTGCCCATAAGATTTAAATACAAAGGAAAAGCCGACAAATAACCTTATAAAACACCGTCTTAACGTCTCAATTTGAAGTCTATAAACAATTACTAAGAACATTAAAAAGGTTTAAGGAAGTGGTCTCCAAACAAAACTCAGTGAGTAATTAAGTATTTCCTGAAACAAGCTGTGAAAACATTATTAGAAGTCACCGATGATGACTCTTTCAACCAAGGTTTTCAAATAAAGAACTAGACTTCATCGTCTTAAAAAAAACATTTGTTATGTTGGTAGTCATGTTTCCTTCAAAGGTTATGTAAGTATTTCCAATTTATTCCGAGCGGTCTATTAGCTCTCGAAGGAGGTCCTATATCCTTGAAGTTTTTGTTATAAATCGGTACCACTTATGTCACAATCCCACAGGTTTCTCGCGTCTACACGCTAAACGGTTTCTAGATATGGAATTTAGCAGCCACCCCCGTGTTTATTTAAATTATTGATACAGAAATCGCTCCCTGAGAAAGGAACGCTTTAGTTTTTTTTTATTTCCTGCCAGGACTATCAGTGGGAATTATAAATAGTATTATCAAAACTCCGTTAATTCCGATGGTGTAAATTGGTTTATGATAATATGCTCTATTGAACAAACCTTTGGCTTTTTTTTTTAATTATCGAACTTTTAGTGAGATGTAAGTATTCTTTTCAGAGCTTTTTATCCCACGTATTGGCAGCGGAAGAGATCAGTCAACATCCTTGATGATAAGATGTTAGACAATATTATATCTGTGTAATCGATTATGACAGAATAAAAAGTGCCTTCATAGAAATTTTGATGTCAAAAGTATGAATATTTAAATGTAGATATTCCATCAATTAGCCTGAAAATATTTTGACAATGCCAAGACTTTTGTTTATGCCACACGGCTCGCCCTTCACCCGAATGTTTTCCATAGTTAATGTGTTATTTTTACCAATATGGCGACCTGTGGCGGCGGCTTTGATCCATCAAAGGGTTAGTCACATCAAAGCCGCCGACCCGACACGACATAAAATCACGCTTGTGAAAACATAATAAACACCAATTCGAAGACATCATTTTATTATAGCTACCGATCGATTTTAGAAGTTTCTTTCTCACTGATGTGTTGAACGTAAACATTCTTTATCCGAAAGTCGTGTTTAACGCGACATTTTTCTGATAGAAAAATAAACGAATTGTAATAGAAAAGGAGCCTATTTCGATTATTGTTGTAGACACGCGACCAAGACGCACAGTTGACGATTTTCCCATGATCGCTCCCGACCCATGCTCACAAGTATCTCTTAGAAAGATTCGCAAACAATAAGACATAGGGGGTGGCCACTCAAGTAATCCCATAAGATGTTATAATACCAAACATAAACAGTTAGCAGCACCTGTAGCGGTTTATTGCTTATTTATTCCGGTTCTCAAACCCGGATTAAGTTATAGCCAACGCCCGAAGATTAAAGCTTAATAGGGAGAGGAATAGATTGATTTCTAGACAACGCCGAAACCTCGACTTAACTCAGAGCCGAATGTTTGCTTTATGATTAAAATCTGAATTCCAAATTCTGAATTCAAAATTTAAACAATCAAGAGTATCCTAGTATAGCAGTAAATTTGAGCTACACTGTTTACAGTGTCAGTTATTTTCGAAAATCAAATATAGAATCAAATGCCTTATCTGTTGTTTAATTAAAAAGTTGAAAGCTTAAACATGATTAACATATTTCTTGGAACAAACATGTAGCCAGCGTATATTATATGGCACACAGAACTATGTTTACACCCTATATATCAATAAAGGGCCTATCGCGGACACCTGTCTCCATTTGCTTAGGAGCTATTTAACTTACATTTAACGAAAGTTAGCCTTACACTGTCACACACAAATTATCAACTAATTTACTCTTCCCGATGTTTTTTTTGGTGTCATAAACTTGAGCTGAGTCGCTCCTAAGCTTTTTACACATTGTTGAGTTTTCTAAAGTTTGGGTAGGTAAGACAAAAATTTAAATAAGCTTGAAAAGTTCGGTTGAGTCAATAGTTGTCTTTGCTCAAAGGAAATAAGTGAATTGCGTTCGAGCCAATGGCGTCGTAGTTTCGAGATTTGGAAATGGAATGTTTAAGTTGATAAACGAAGCATGGAATAGTTGAATAGTTTGGAAGGCGTCGATGCATCGACTATCGATCGGCTGTGATTGGTCAGTCGTTCCGGACTGGGCGGAGTCTCGATATCGGCCGCCGATATTTAACCGATATTATCAATAGATATGTTTGAACATTGTTCAGAATGAAACTATATGTTTCTATTCTATTAAACAGTATTCAGAATAAAATGTAGCTAGTCTTATCAAAAGTGATCTTGTTATCACACATCAAAATTAACAACTCAAATTAAGTTTCAAAATTAATGAACGAATCTCGTGAAATGCTATTTATCTCAAGCAGCAGATATCAAAGACATATTTCTAATCAAGACAGGGGCTTACGAAAAGGGTGTTCCGATATTGATTAATAAATTACGAATTCCTTTTGCTGTAATCTCCTTTCGCTGGAGCAGATTTATCGGAATTAATGTCGTAATCCTATTCCGAAGTATTAATCCAGTAATAAAAACAGTGTTTGTGACTTTTGAAAGGAAGGCTAAAAGTCAAGTGAAGTCAACATTAAAAAAGACACCGTGAATAAACTACAGGCTCTGAAAGTCTTCGAGTACCCTCACATTCCTCTTTTACAAGGTAATTAATTCAAAAACTTGTTAGGGGACGCACATCGGTTACAGAGTTTGGTTCATCAAATATTCAGTGTGTTACAAAACCTTAAATGAAGGCTTTTGGCCGAAGACAAAGATGCTTTTAAGCTTCCCTTGAGAACATAGAAAGACATTGCGTCGCTTTTGTTTTTAAAACATTACAACAATTTGATTTTAATACAGCTTAGGCTCAGTAATTTATCATTAATGACAATTTTTGAATGTTATATTTTTTATATTCAATCATTTAAAGTTTTGTATATGAGTTTTAAAAATATTATGCAAAAATAAATACTTTTCGCTTTTATCTTGATGTTCATGTTACCATATAATGTGCTGAAAACTTTTTAGCTAGCCAACAAACCCCCAACAGTTGACCACTCCACGGCCATATTATTCCATCACACGCTATTAAAACTCTAAGCTATCATGGCGCTTCACCTACTTCCCAGTTTGCGCGTAAAATATAACTATGTCACTGAGTTTCCCTCCTTAGCACACTTAGAATATTTATAGCATCACCAGCGTAGCCAACTTTACAAAATAATTTTCAAACGAATCCATGAACATTGTAAAAGTCTTGGTCACAATATTGAGTTAAGGTTTCCACTGACTGTTATCGACCTTTAACATTTAAAAGAAAAAAAGGAATACTTACTTATTCACTTAATCAAACGATTAACTTAAGCATTTATAATAATAACCTATCCAAAAATTATGTTAGCTCAAAGTTCAAATAGTTTTATAAAGTTTGTACTACTAAGTTTTCGCAACACGAACACAATTCGGAGTGTTTAAATACTTAACGAGTACAGACCGATATTAGACAATATACATTCACAGTTTCACACCTGTTAACAATCAACTGGGGATTTAACTCATACAATTCGGAGGCAACTAATAATGTACCTCATTGCTCTCAAATTCGGATACACGACCAATTTGAAATGTCTCCGCCCGCCCCGTACTCCGTGACTACAAAAGGCTCCTAAATTTAGTAACGTTGTGTCCCGATCGAGGATTTAATTGGCGATATATTAAATTGTAATTAAGGTTCCCTTAACAAAGGAGGTGTGAAAATTTTGTGCTTCTGGCGAATCGATACAGTGTATCCGAACTAGTTGAGCAACTCATTGAAAATTCTAACTCGGATTTGGGAATATTCTGGTACTGATTGGTGGATTTGAATTCGGAATCTTAACAATAGCGTTATTAGAATGATTGCAGGCCCAATACCGTTGTAAGATAAAATTTATTCCTTTGTTTTGAGTACGTAAGGAAAGTAAATATGGCAAATTACGTTGTAATTAAAAATAAGTTCACGTCTAAGTCTAATAGGAATCTGTTTATTTATTTGAAATCGAAAATTATCTTCGTAAAATGCTTCAAAATTATATTATAACATTATCTTTCATAAACTGTACTGGTAGGAAACCACCTTATCTCCTAATAGCCCAGCAAGGACCCCTCAAAGGGTTCAATCTCAATAAATTTATGAAAGGAATATTGCCAATGGAGGTACCGGTATATCCTATTAATTAAAATACTTAATTAATTCACCTGAAATGGTTTTAATCAATTCACTTTCGCCCAATTTATTAAGATACCTATATCAGAAGGTGACCCAAGTCCGTTAAGCTAATATTCTTTTGAGAATTCGAAATATGAATTAGCTTAAGTTGTTAACAATTTTCTATTAATATTTGTAACGTTGTATCTTCTTTTGTTTGTTTCAGTATACTCCGGTCAGTGGACCTGACTTCACGTGACCGGTCCTTAGAGCGAAAATCTGAGCCGCTGCGATCTCCATCAGTCGCCCCGCGCGACGAACGCTCGTCAACCGAGCGTGAGCGGAGCGCAGAACGGTCCCACACAGGTTCGTACGCTTCTCAAATATCGTAGTCAGCTTCTTATCACACTCAACGTATTCGTCTTCTTATTACAATTTGACTTTTGACACAAACATCCTACAAAACACTCCAATTCTAACGCTAAAAGTCATCTTGCAATAAATCCCCCTACCTTAGTACGTTCCAACTGTGTATGTCCGTAGCTAGTACGTGTTCGCTTTCTTTTCGCCTCTGTCCGGTAACCGAGGACACAACGGGTACAACTCCAGTTCCCACCATATCCATCATTCCACTCACGGACGCGCGTAATCGTCATTGCATAGGGCGATGAATCTGCGCAAAGATCATAGCCGCCGCGCTTATTAGATATTCAGTCGGCGATGGTTACGTGTGTCGCGTCCCCTCCCCGTCCCACCTAGGATCCCGTGTAATGGTGCGCTGTGTGCAGGTGGGGACGACTGGCCGCCCACGCCGCCGCCGCCGCTGAACAACAACACGACGCATCACAACAACAACGGGCCGGTGCCGCCGCCGCTGCCGCCGCCGAGTCCGTTCCGCTTCGAGGACCACCGCCCTTACCGCTTTGCCGAGGATATGGGCCCCATGCCGCCGGGTGCGCTTGTCGGCCGCCTGGGCGACTCCCTCATCCCGAAAGGCGACCCGATGGAGGCTCGTCTCCAAGAGATGCTCCGCTACAACATGGACAAATACGCCAACAGCAACCTTGACACGCTCCACATCAGCCGGCGTGTGCGCGAACTGCTCTCCGTCCACAATATCGGACAGCGCTTGTTCGCTAAGTACGTGCTGGGGCTCTCGCAGGGCACCGTCTCCGAACTCCTATCCAAGCCGAAGCCGTGGGACAAGCTGACGGAGAAGGGCCGGGATTCCTACCGAAAGATGCACGCCTGGGCCTACGATGAAGCCGCCGTCATGTTGCTCAAGTCCCTCATACCCAAGAAAGGTACCACTCTCATTACTAAACTTGTAATTGTAGCCACATACACACATTATACTCTTAAAATAAGCACTCACGCCGACTAGACGTATGCGGATTGAATGCGAAAATCTTCTTTGGTTATGTGAGTAGTTTTTTGTTTGAATCGATTACATTTAGAATTATTGCCTATTCAAAGTTTTATTTGTGCCGCTGATATCGATTCTGCTTTGAATCATGATGAACTTTGGAATAATAACTTTTGAGTTTGATTAGGAGGTCGTTGATTTATCTGGGGTAGGGTTCCGTGGAAGTCCCAGGATTGCTCAATCTTCCGGGCGGGTGATCGCGATCACCTGACAATGGCGCTCATCAATCACGCCGCAACGCAGCGATATCTATTAGCGTTCACTACGCGCCATTACACCGCTTAGACAAAAGGTGCTTTAAGGTTACGCTCTTTACCGATTGCAACTCATTCACAAGAATTACTTACTGGAAAATGTCACTTTTAAAACTTATTTTTTCTAAACCTTTCTTTCGTTACGTTAGTAGATAAGTATGATTTAGAACAGTTTTCCGTCATTGTACAAACACTGTATTTTTATAATTTACTTGCTTTGTGTTTTTAGTTTTTTTTTTTTTTCCTCCTGGTCCTATTCCAGAATCCTTTTTATTCCCCGTCGCCTGTAGAAACTAGGAAATATCTGAAACGTACCCCACCCTTGGAACGTAAAGGTGGGGGTCGATAGTTGGGGGTGGCGGGAGCAAAGTAGAGGGGATATGGTCAAGTGAACGCTCCTCCCGGATTCTGCGACTTCAATTTATCGTTATAATACGTGTTGCTTTTGTTAATAATGTCCACAGTAGTTTTTATACGAGACAGTCTTTGTTTTTCTTGCTTTTATTTCGCAAACTTCATTGCGTTGGAAAATGAAAATTTTTGTTCACAGACGTAATTGACAAACGTGTAAAAAATCTAATATGAATACAGAATTCTCAAAAGCTAATTTTCATGAGTTTCACGAAAAATAGGACGTAAATACGAAAGAGAATGAATCTCCTTTCACCAGCAAAAGGCATCAATAATTCGCAAATTGCGAAATTTCAACGCAAACCCGAGTAGAAACAATTGTTCAGAAACAACGGACTCTTCTTTTCTTCACTTTGTATCATTTGTAATATCATTCGCGTATATTGAGCTCTGAACAAAAGTGCAAATGTCCGTGCCCGGCCGGACAAATGTGGAAAAAAGACAAAAATGGCAGGAAAAGTAAGCGGACACGAAGCTAGCGCCGGCCATGACGATCCGTGATAGATTTTAATACCTTTACGTTTAACCTATTTAGTTAATAACTTTAAAAATAAATAAATTAGCTAACTCATAATCTAATTATTATATTTTAGTTTACCTACTAACAGCTATTAGTCCCAATTTCTTCCCAATAAGCTTTATTTTCCTTTTTTAGTCCCAATAGCATTTTTTTTTAAACTTTTTGTAGGTAAAACAAAAACTTATAACCACGGTAAGCAACTCACTGGCCCAACTCCCCCATACCTAATACAGGCGAAACGGAAAATTAAGAAAATTAAAAAGAACTCCCTATAAAGCAGTGTTTACATTAACAGCTACACAGGACAACGCATAAATCTAACGAAGACAATAGACTGTAGGCATTAAGCCTTTGCCCCCATCGACGGGGAAGAGTTCAAATAGATTGAATTTCAGATAATTCCAAAGGGTTTGGTTTTTCTTATTTTCCACGAGCGGTTTGTTTACGAGTTACTCAATAATTTCAAGATAATTAAATAAAGTAGTTTTGATCCAAAGTATAGCAATAAAAAATATCATACAATTTCTCCGTCTAACACACAATAATGCACAAAAGACTACCCGTTAGGACGTAACGCAATCTAGTACAGGTTGGTATACAATTCAGTAATGACACTGTCATTCAGTTGGCTAACCACCAATCAGCAGTATATCGTGGGAATGTTGGCTATTCTATCTTTGAGTCCACACAGTTGGTAGCAAAAATATGGTAAACTTAACGAATTATCATGTTGCAATCCTGCTAGCATTACGAGATAATGCGGGAAATTAGATAGCGAAATAATTTGATTCACCGAGCTTTCTTAATTTGAAATTTATAATTGTTTTAACATTATATTTAGTTGTTCTTTTTTTTCTTGTTTTTTATTGGCAACCAATGCTATTTTGGAACTTTTGCTGATAATAACTGACGAGAACAAAACTAATGAAGATATACCTACTCAATAAGAAGTTGCTGCTGAAGTATTTTTAATTCTTTTGCTAAGTTTAAATAAAGCCATTTTAATACAATAAGGCGTAGATTACACGCATGCTTTCTACAATTATCGTGTTAGTAAACAAATGAAGGAAAATATATCAGTTTTCCCATTGCAAGTAGGTCTAACAACCGTTTATTGTCCAACCTGTCATTTGCCGTCCGTGCGGCATGGCGAGCATTTCCATCATTTACTGCTTACTAGTTCCCACGGTACACATAGACAAACAAACATAATGCATCCAATGGTCCTGTTGTTACGAAACTATTGTTTTCTTGTAGACCAGTGTTCACACGTGGTGTTATGCCTGTGTCAGAAATTTGCAAATGCTGCATTTAGTTTTTTTTCTAATGCTATGGACGGCCAGTATTTTGCATATCAATCGAATGCATTTCATACAGCTTTGTGAGCCGTGTGTTTTGAACTATTATTTCAAAATCATTCTAAATTCAAATTCTTTTGAAAAAATGTAAAGGTTGCTAAAACTGTAAATTTTAACGTCAATATCTTAATGATTGTATAAGCTTATAGTCGATAAATAGTAGAACATGAAAACCCTTTCATATATCATTCATTATTACCCATAATCTATTCAGGTGTAATTTATAAGTACTTGCTATCTATTACGAACAATAAAATCAATTACTACTCGTGACCGCCCTTTCAATTTGTTATCGTAGATCTTATAGTAAAAAATTGCAAAAAAGCATCTATTAATTACCGCAGAAGGCGGGATTTGCCATGCGCTATCAGTATTATTAACCTTTTTTCTAACAAACACGTCTGAACCTACTCACATGGTATAATCGAACAGTCTGTTAACTTGAAAATCAACTATCCATGGCAATTTAATTAAAAATGTTAATAAGTATCACTTACTAATACTGCGTAGCGTGGTAACCAATTAAAGAAGCTTTCCTTCAATATTTAAAAAGTTACACGTCAAAATACACCTTGAATAAAACCTTTTTGAAATTCGACCTCAACAAAAAAGTTAAAATTTAAAAACCGAATGTCAATGCCGTGACTGTAATCGATTTGAGTGAAACCGGTGTATGAAATAAATCGGCGGCGCATCAACGTCCATCACAGCTAGAAGACAGATAATAAAATATATTTTTTACATCGTCCGGATTCAGTTGGCAATTTATATTTATGCACATTATCTTTATTTCCAATTATACGAGCTTGTGTGGCGGTTGCAATTATTGCTACTATTACTCGTTTAACGGTTCAGTGAAGACGCTTTAGAAAAAATATTATATTGAGTGCTTTCTATTATTCTATTAATAAAGCTTTAATCGACCAACCGTAGAAAAAACAAACTTAATTTTAAATTGGTTCAATAGTTAATAAAACTACAAAACTCAGCAGGAATAACCTAAACGCAAACCTGAAAATGACTTAACTTTTTAAACACATTCAAAGGACTTACCCAAATAAAAGGGGTGAACCGAAAATGTGTACGGAATTTCCTGCTAATATTTAGACAAAGTTCGGCTCTCAAAAGCGGTCGAACGTAGCGTGAAAATCTATTTTCAATGGCCACTATCGGCCGTTGCAGGACACTTGCCGCAGGCTTTATGCCCGAAGTTAAACGTTCTCGATGCTCCTTTACTCCAAACCACCCTTTTAGAGCTCTTAGTTAAACGCTAAGCAAATTTTAATATTCAATTGAGATTTGCGCTATCCATACAGCTTCATTGTTCCCGAAATAGTTTAAGAGCAATGCATCGAAAACGTTTCATCATGCTTTCAATGAGTTGTCAACAACCATTATAATCAAATTGATTATTTGGACCGATGCCTGTCCTAGTATCCTGAAACAAAGACTATTTTGAATGCAGAATTGGCAAAAATTGTCATTTCTGTTCCCGTTCCAAAAACGAATGACAGAATTTAAATAGGAACGTATCAATAAGCTCGCTCTGTCACATTGGGAAACTCCTCGCGGGCAGCTGTCAAAAGCGTTTTAAATGTAGCAAAGTTCGCAAGTTGGCAAGTGTATTAACCGTGAACTAATAGGGACGAGAGACGTGGACTTCGAACGCAAATGGCCTGACCATTCCGCCCGTCTTCAGTCACAAGTTTCAAACTTTGCCGGAAAGCTTTCGGTCCGACAATCAAAGGATTGATTCGATTTGAATTTTGAATGCGTGTATTTAACAAGAAGTTTTTATTCAAACTAACCTTTTTTTAATGCGTCATCTGTATTTTACGATATTCTAAATTCAAGAGAACCTAATCGAACCCTCGTTTAAAACAAAGTAGGCGCAGTCCAACGCCGTAACCTCAAAAAGGGTCTTTCAACATGTCAAAAGCTGTGAACAAACTGGTCAATCTCTCATAAATCATAAAGTTTAAAACAAACACAACATGGGAAAATCGGAAGAACGGGTATAATCACTTAATAATTACCCATACGTCCTGTATGGGAATATTTCTGATACCGAGCTAATAATTACCTTTTTATCAAAGCCTTTTATTTAACTAAAGAAATAATATTATTTTATTTATAAATGAAAGACATAGTCAAGTAGACTTTGCTAAAAGAAACGTAGTCTGAATATGCCAGCGCCATCTCTCGTTAAGTTTTTCAAACATTATTCTTGCTGCAAACATCTAGTTCTAAGACGATTTGAACCGATTTAATTGAACGTGTCTCGTATACCATCATTATGAAATTACGTAGACAGGTATTCTGCGCACGTTGGTAATCATCACGAGTATTATTACAAAGGACATTTTCTCGAGAAAAAATATACCCAACAACAACCACTTAGAAAGCTCGTTTGAAAAACTAAATAGCCGTTGAGACAGCTATTACACTGGAATAACTTCACAAAAAACTTAGAAAAAGTGAAGCATGCATACTACAGTGTACATGTAACGCCATCTCTCGGCGAGTAGCGGCAAAGTGATGTAGGGTCAAGAATAATTTTGCGAAGAATGCCTGCTGTCCCGCGGTCCCTTTGATAATTTCCGACGAAGCAATCAGACCTCTTTACGGGCATATTTATGATTACAATACTGTCTTATTATGCACTTTATGATTTTAAGGCTGAGGACTTTGATATCAAGGAACAATTATTCTTACTTTTTAAAATGTTTATGCGATTAAACATGCTGTGTCAAAGCATTTCTTTGTTATCGTGCGTGATTGTATTTGTTTTGAGATTTTCGTATTCTTTATTTAACTTGACTCAATTAGAGCTATAAATATTTTGACGTAAGTATGTCGGTCGCGCGCGAATCATATTTAATCACTGTTTTATTAACAGGATTTTAAGATAACTCAAAATGTGTTATAGAAACTGCCGCATAAACAGATGATTCTTAAGACAAGGTACTGCCAACCTAACGAAAATATAAATCGGTTAGTTCAAGGCGAAAGCCACAGACTGCAGCGGCAATTAAAAAAGCAGCACCCGACTTCCTACAAACAAAGATAATCAACTATAAAGCCAATAAAACATAAAATATCGCCGCATCGTTCCATTTTCTTGGAAAACATAGACAATAGAAATGTCGCACTGAAAATAAACTGCAGTACTGTCTGTCAGAGTAAACTGCGTTTAGTTATTGCGACCAAAAATAAAACAATTATTTAATTAGCCTAGCGAACCGAGGATCGTGGATTTGCATGAGTTTTACTGGAAATACTCAGCACATGTATCCGTTATGACGGTGATGAAGTGATGTTTGTGAACGAAAATTTACTTGTCGCCTGTTTTACAGATATTTCGTTTTGTTCACTTAAATAAAACCTAGTTGAAACGCTTTCATTTACTATTAATAAAAATAACTTGTTTATCAGTTCACATTTTAAAAACTTTTAATTCGAAATTGTTAATAAAACGGTCTATTATGAAAAAAATAAAACCTTAAGTTACTAAGTTAATAATAACGGCTTGCCTAAGCCTCACACGCAATTTCAAACAAGCTCTAAACACTCCAAGGGCAGAGGAATGTAAGCAATTATTAACTTCAAGTTATTTCAGTTAAAAATAAAATAGCAAACAAGCTTTTCCTCGCCTTTCTTTCTTCAGCGATTATTAAATAAAATTGCAAAACCTTCAAAAGTCAAACGCAAATCTAAATTCAAAATTCAGAACAATAATGAGGTTGACGAAAAAACAATAAAGATGGGCATTCTCATTATACGTCAACGAGTGGCCAGTGCGGGTAATTATTTTAATAAAGCCGCGGTCACACGGCGCGCTCGTAAACACGTCAGCAAAACTCTCCGCGTGTCAACGCCCACGCGCCCTTCGTTTCGAATATTCGATTTTGGTCTGATTTTCTACTACAGTTGCAAAGCATCGATATAAACAATGGTTAAACTTAGTTTAGAAGCGTCACTTGGAGATGAAATGGGAGAAATATATGTTTTTACATTTTGGGAACTGTAAAGCTTGTGCAGCATTCAAGATGTACCCCTAAATATAAGCATATTTACACTAACACTGTATGTCATTATCGCACAATATCTGAAAAATCCTTGGACGTAAACTGTTTCTATAAGACGATAACTTTCTTGGCACTTCCTATCGACATCTAAACTTACTGCAGTGGGGGTAAATTCTTTTCGATTTATAACTACTGTGTCTTAATTCTAAACATACATTTTACCAATAGGTAGATAAATAAAGATGGATTTGTACATGATTTTGGACTTGAATTATGCCGTAAACCAAAGTTGACTCGGTGTCATCTGTCCAATTTTCCCGCCGAAATTACCTCGCGGTGAACGTCATCTTGTTTGTCTAAACAGTTTAATAGGAAATTAAGTGCATCCTGACATATTATTCCCTTTAATTAATCGCGCATACGTTTCCTTAGTGAAAACGGGGAATATATCACGGATCTGTCTCACAAGATGGGTTGTTTAGCCTGTCAGTTTGGACGCGATTTGTGACCGTCCATTTTACATCTTTACTCCCCGTCTTGCATAATTAGTAAGGATTAATGTGATGCTATGAACGACTCGTTGTTGAACAGTGAATTAAGGTTAATTCAGTAAGCACGCAAATGAGGTCGAAACATTTTGTTAAAGCACTAAAATTATAATTTACTCGATGATTAGACGGTCACTCATTTGAATTTAAAGATGTTTTTCAACGTCAGTGACTATAGAGCGATATTATTGAATGTTTGTTTATCGAGCGATATAAGTACCAGCGCTAATCGCGTGCTTAACTGCAATCAATCGCCGTGATAATCAATAAAGCAACCATGCACAAATCAATGCATTAATAGCCGTTGTCGAGCTACTGGCGAAAATTGATTAGCTTTTGTGTAAAAATTGTTTTTTATTTTCCGACCAACGATGAAGTACATAGTAAACTAACTACTAAGTTTTTAACATAACAAAATAGTACCTATAACAAGTACAATCAAAGTTCTGAATTTGAAAACAAAAATCGCAGACCTCAAAGTCTAATAATTTAGTTTCCATGTAGCACCTGAGCTTCATCTGATAACTTTCTGAATTTTCACATCTCCGACGTACGGAATAGAGTGTATAGTACCTAAGCCTTCTTTTTGACAGACGATCAGGTGGCACTAACTATGTTACAGATAGCTGGAGCATTTACTGGGAATTTGGTTATTTCGTTAAAAAACTTTGCGATGCTATCGTTAAAAGTTACGTGGGTAAGCTCCCGTGGGCGACAGTAGTGCTGCAGTAGGCTTTTACGACCAGGGGAAGCATAGTTAGGAAGTGCACGCGTAGAGAAAAATATACCAGAATGTTAAGCTTTTTTTTATTTTTATTATACGTAGCTCTTTTTAATTGTGTTATCTCAAGGTAGACTCATATTATGTCTTAAAATATTTAGATAAGCCGAAAATCTAAAAAGCGTTATCTATGTACTCGATATAAGAAGAGAAAACTTAGTGCTATCAATTATGATGCTGTAAAATTAGGGATTGTATTTTAATATCCTTAATATCGTGATATCTTACAGATCTTGTTTCTTAGACAAAGAAAAAAGCATTAGTAACTTTTGAATATGAGCAGACTTGTCGATTCTATAGTCCAACCAAACTAAGAACCTCTTTCGGCCGAACTAGCTACTTTTGCGTGAAGAATAATCGACAACCCACAAGACAGTTGAACCTACCGCGTAAAATAAAACATAAAAAGTCCATATTTCATTTCCAAATAGCAGTAGAGAAATGTCAGAAACTGGTGCGTGAGTCGTAAGCCATAACTTTTCTTTCACACACTGTTCGCTCGTCATTCATCGAAGCGTTCGGCATCTGTGCGGCGAGGAATCAATTGTGGTCGGTGCCCCCGCGCCGGCAGATTGCCATCTAGCACGCGATCCCAATCGGTGGACCCTATGCACGCAACCGATCCGACTACTACATTGATGTTGCCACCTAAAAAAACCAATTGCTCGGGCGTGAAATAGCTGTCCCAATAATTTAGACAACCAGAGAAAAAACCAAAGGATGGCGCAAGTTATGCCGCAGCTATTACATCTAATTTGTAAATTTCATTGTTTCTCTACTTGAGCACCTAATTTCGACTCCGGTGGCAGTTCATGCAAGTATTTCTTTAGCATTTTATTAACAATTCAAATGCGGGTAGTTTTTTCATCGTGCTCTGCAACACTTTCGAGGAACACTGACGTCCGCTGCCGAGGACGGCTGGCATGCAAATGAGCATCGATCTGCACTGTGACGTATAGTGCGCGCAATTCTCGCCTTTTCTTTGGCTACTACCCGACACCTTGATTTACAATCCCGGACATACAAACCCTATGTAAGTCAAATTCGATACAACTACCTAACTATGCTCACTAAACACGGGGGAATAAATAACCAACTAGCGACTTGTGTATTTTATATGGTGTGTCACAGTGACACATTAATATAGGGCACCGCCTCTTTACTTTCCGAAGAACTGAATATTCATAAGGCAATGGCAATCAATAACAGTTATAAAGAAATAGTTTTCGCGTGCCTGCACGCGATATAATGTAGCATAAACAAATAATTTCTTGAATTTTTGTTTTATTCAGTCCCTGAACTAATGTCGTTTCAAATTTACTATTTGCTCCCCTGTCCCCGCTGGTCAGCGACAATCAAACTCCTTCCGATAAATTTAACGCTGTCGTGACCGGACGGCATTAATTGAGAACTCCTTTTTTACTTAAAATATCCATCAAAATGCACATCGTAATTGCCGCAATAAAAAAAGCGATCATATCGCTTTCATACTTTATAGTCTTAGGTCGACCGAGATAAGAAACATAAACTTAACTAGATCAATAAAAAGTATTTGAATGATGTCGCGGCGGCCATCTTGACGTGTACCTATAAGTGACGTACAAGATGGCGCAAGTTATACCTACTGACAAGTGGAATTATCCGTATATACTTTTGTTTGACAATCTTTTTCGAGTCACGTACCGGTAATTGTCGGTGTGTTGTTTACGGAATACCAATATGTTTGTAAGAAGATCAAAGGCTTTTTTGGCGTGTTTTTAAATTTATCGAACAGTTTTGTATCGAAGAACGCATTTAAAATTTAAAACCAATTGATAATCACTAAGTGCCGAATTTATCCGCAGAGTTCGTGCGCGGCTGTCACTCTATGTGACTGACATAATAATGAATATTTACCTTCATTTGTTTCGTCACTGTTTATTTTTCAAATATGAGCATCCGCCTCAAAATAGAGCTGAATATGTGCACTGGTTAATCGTAGATTATAATAAAAACGCGTGAGTAACCAATTACTGTTAGTAGGTATAAACAATTCTACCAACCTAAGAAAAGTTAACAGGTGTGCCAAGAAAAAAGTGATAGACGAGTTACTTAGGTAACAGCATAACGTCGATTATTTCTGACGAAAACTAATAAAATGCCGAATTAAGCGCGCTATAAAAAATAAACAGAGCAATTATGGAACCGAATCACGTATTCATATAGTTATTGTCTAACATTTATGAGTTGAAATTTTAAAAACTTAATGGTCATGTTAAGATAGCATCTAAAGCCGGCCATTTTGAGAATTTATTAAGATCACGTTCGCTTAGTCATAAGGCGTTCCGCGTCTGTGAACACCGATTTCACAAAATATAACATAATAAGTCTATATAAAGAAGGGTATGGTAATTGTCCGTGCTTGCGTATGCTCCTACTACTTTGTAATGCAACGTGAGAAAATGGAAACGTTTAATAACACCGCATTTAGAGAAAGTTGCACAAGTTATTTTAATATTACCAAGACATACAAGAACATTTAAATCATTTTACCGAAATGAACAAACACCATCTCGAAAAAGGCTTTTCTAGAAACCTCATAAACGCTCTCATCCTTGCCTCAATTAATCTAGTGAAGGTAAAATTTTTGATATTAATATTCTATATATTTTTGCTCACCGCTTGTCAATTTGTCTACAACAAACTTTCGAGAAATCACAGAAAACTCTAACTCTTAACTCGTAGACCTAAAGCCGATACCCCAAACTAAAAAATAAATGAAACACTTAACGTAGGTACTTTAATTTCCCCGATAAATTAAATCCATTTTACGCCTCAATAAAAGCTACGCGAATTTCCAAGGAAAACAAGAGTTAATACTGCATCGCAGTATGCTTTTATCACCAATTAATCAAGATTTAACTCCGTTTGATTCGCCACCAAATTAAAAATAGCCGCGTGATCACGCAAACTTTCGAAGCGAAAATCAAACCGAAACAATTTTAAACAAATGTTCAGGCAACAATTTCAGTTATTCCTCACCCTACAGAACATATTGCCAGCATGAAAATAAAAGTTTATTTTGTAATTAAAAAGCCAAATAATCCTAAGAAATTAATGACTTCATGTGATGTACGATATCCTTCATCCAAGACATATATTGAACCACAACATAAATACCATTTGGATTTCATGAACTCGATTCAAATTATTGCCTGCTGTTGTTTTTAATGTTGTCATTCCCGATCGCTTTCTTGATATGGTACATGAAACTGTACGTGTTAGTTTATGTTAATATTGTTAGCCTTTAAACAAAGTACGTTATAAATATTTAAAAATCTTTTAATACATTCACTTAAATGACATATTTAAACATACTTTAACGTTTAATAGTTTAACTTTGGACCAAAATAATTGTTAATACCGACATTAATTCTAAGCACATTTCAGCAAATGCCTAAGCTAATTATGTGTCTTAATTAAACTAATGCCAAGCGTATATCACAATCTAAATAGTGTCGTTTCATTGTGCGACCAAAGACAATATGTTGACAGGATGAATGACCACAAGATGGCGTGTACTTTTCATGCGTAACTTCTCTTGTTTATGGCAACACTCCACCATTTTAGGCTCACGGCTTAGGCGATGAGTGCCCGCTCCCATTCAACGATTATCTTTTAACCACTATTCATTGCACAGTAGCATTTAATGACTCGCCTAATTTCAATTGTGCCAAATATAACTCGCATATTTATTACTTGGCAAGAGTTTAATCTACTCAGATGAAATGCATCTCACTAACTATGTATGAATGCGTATATGTGGTTACAATTTAGAGGCAATTAAAATTGCTCTTGTGCCAGATATTGAACACTTTAATAAAGATATGTCAGCATTTAAAAAAAAAAAAGTATTTTTAACATAACTTGAATCAAATTGTAGGATTTTTTGACTTGAATATAATTATTGTAAATATTTTTATTGATAAGACATTTGGAATAAATGTAAGTACATGTTTAATTTCAGTTGGAACAAAGGATGGCATGGGTACTGCTTTCGGAAGGTCAGACGGCGATAGCGATGACCGTTTGGCGCATATACTTAATGACGCCTCCCACTTGATGAAGACTCCAACGGGCCAGCCACACAATGATGACTCTAGGAGCAACGATGACTCTAGCTCACCTAGAACACAGTGTCCATCGCCCTATTCAAAGGTAGGTATTTTAGGAACAGTGTAACCTAAGTTGGTATATAAAAAATACTTGGGATTTCGCCGGATATAACCTTTATGGCAATAAGCATATTAAAATTTGACATTTATTTTAGGATTCAAGTCAAAACAGGAGGCTGAAAAAGTATGAAAACGATGACATTCCACAAGAAAAAGTAGCTCGCATATACCAAGAGGAACTAACAAAAATAATGACTAGACGAATCGAAGACATGCGACATAATCGAGAGGGCTTCCCTGGGTATGTATACTGTCTTTTACCGGTAAAAAGAAACTAAATCTTGTACATCCAAATTGTTATATTTTATATGAGAACAGCCAATCTAAATTAACATGTAGCATGTTTCCTCCTTTTTTCAGTGGTGGAATGGCTCCACACATGGAACGGCCACCTGAAGACATCCGCATGGCCCTTGAAGCATACCATAGAGAACTCGCCAAAATCCAGCCGGGTGGCAATATTCCCAATCTGCACAACTTGCCAGGAATGCCTCCATTCCCCAACCTCCTTGCCCTACAGCAGCAAGCGCTGCAACAAGCTCAAAACCAACAAATGAATGGATCAGGTGCAATCCAAGATCTCTCCCTCCCTAAAGATAAGAATGCCAAATTGAATGGAATGACTGATAGTGATAAGGATAGACAAATGGACGCAGAGGAGGCATTGAAACATGCAGGAAGTGCGTTCTCATTAGTGAGACCAAAATTGGAGCCTGGTCAACAATCAACTGGATCTTCAGCGTCGAGCCCGTTAGGAAATGCAATTCTTCCGCCAGCGATAACCCCAAACGATGATTTTAACAGTTCAACAGCCGCAAGTCCTTTACAACGAATGGCATCAATAACGAATAGTTTGATTTCTCAGCCATCAAATCCTCCACATCATCCTCCACAACAGCGATCGATGAAAGCTGTGCTTCCACCTATCACTCAACAACAGTTCGACCTATTTAATAGTTTAAATACGGAAGACATCGTAAAACGAGTGAAAGAAGCTCTGAGCCAGTACTCCATAAGCCAAAGACTTTTCGGAGAATCCGTGCTCGGCCTATCGCAAGGATCTGTCAGTGACCTGCTTGCGAGGCCAAAGCCCTGGCATATGCTCACGCAGAAGGGCAGAGAACCCTTCATTCGGATGAAAATGTTCCTGGAAGACGATAATGCAGTACATAAGCTTGTAGCATCACAATATAAAATAGCGCCAGAAAAACTGATGAGGACAGGAAACTACAGCGGAGCACCCAGTGAGTATATTTGTCACATAATTATCTTTTCGTTTTTTTGTATATCTGAGCTAGTCCTCTTCTGCTGAAACGGTTATGTCCCAATCATATCATCTACATATTACGTATGCCTAAAGTTTGACCTTTCATCTTCTAAAATATTTTCATCTCAAATTTCTGCAAGCCTGCTTTTATATTGATGGTATAATTACGTATTAAAGAAAACATGTTTCAATATCTCCCATACCTTAGTAATTACTTTCATTATCCTAAAGTTTTTAAAATATAAATTAACCAAATTACTTTCCATCTTTACAGCATGTCCGCCAAACATGAGCAAGCAGATGGCTCCCTCTCAGAAGATGCTGTCCGACGCCTCATCCTTGCTGAGCAAGATGCAGCAGGAGCAGTTACTCAGCGGTCACCTGCCGCACCTGGCAGGCTTGCAAGCTGGACATCTGCCGACCGGCCCGCTGCTGCTCACCCCGCCTGGCTTCCCCCCTCATCATGCCGTCTCGCTTCCTTCCCTGGACAATAACAACAAGGAACGCAAGCCACAATCGACCCAGCCCCATCCACCCCACCCACCCCCACCCCGCATGCACCACCACATGGCCCCCAGCGTTTACGAAATGGCCGCCCTCACCCAAGACCTCGACACGCAAACTATCACCACCAAAATCAAAGAAGTCCTCCTCGCAAACAACATTGGCCAGAAAATCTTCGGAGAGGCCGTCCTCGGGCTATCCCAGGGATCCGTCAGCGAACTCCTCTCCAAACCTAAACCATGGCATATGCTCAGTATTAAAGGCAGAGAGCCGTTCATCAGGATGCAGCTCTGGCTAAGTGACGTGCACAATATCGATCGTCTTCAAGCGCTCAAGAACGAGAGGCGGGAGGCGAGCAAGCGGCGGCGGTCAAGCGGGCCCGGCCAGGACAACTCGTCAGACACCTCCTCGAACGACACGTCCGAATTCTACCACTCGAGCTCCCCCGGCCCGACCACAGGCGCGCCGTCAGCCAAGAAACAGAGAGTGCTATTCTCAGAGGAGCAAAAAGAAGCGCTTCGTCTCGCATTCGCGCTCGATCCGTACCCGAACATGCCGACGATCGAGTTCCTGGCGACGGAGTTGGGGCTGTCGACGCGGACTATCACGAACTGGTTCCACAACCACCGCATGCGGCTGAAGCAGCAGCCGGGACACGGCGCGGCGTCGCCGGCCGCGCGCGATGCGCAGGCGCCTTTTGACCCCGTGCACTTCCGCCTGCTGCTCAACCAGCGCCTGCTCGACCTGCAGAAGGAGCGCATGGGGCTCGCTGGCGTCCCCCTTCCCTACCCGCCCTACTTCGCCGCCAACTCCAACTTCGCTGCCCTAATCGGCCGCGGCCTCCTCCCCCCCGAAGCCGTCAAGGCCCAGAGTGGCGGCCTCGACCTCTCCATGCCTCTCAAAAGAGAACCCGACGGAGACGACTTCGAAGACGAGGACGTCGAGAGCAACCTCGGCTCCGAAGAATCCCTCGATGATGGAGACTCGAAGAATGAACCCAAGACGGTGATGACGCCGGCGCGGTCGAGCCGCCGCAAGCCGGCCGCGCCACAGTGGGTCAACCCGGACTGGCAGGACGACAAGCCGCGCAACCCGGATGAGGTCATCATCAATGGCGTCTGCGTGATGCGAACTGATGACTTCCGCCGCGACAGTGAGGCGACCGTGCGGGTGGAGCCATCCCCCGCGCCCCCCGCCGCGTCCCCCGCGGTGCCCGCCTCGGCCTCCCCCGCCGCCGCGCCGCCCTCACCCCCTTCCCCCGCGCCCGGAGTCAAGACCGAGGCTGACGACGACCGCTGGGAGTACTGAACTACCTAAGCATGTGGTTTGAGTATCGCCTCTGCGAGTAGTGTTCATGGACACTTATTCGGAACTGTGCTCCCCCGCCGCGCAATGGGGACTCTAGTGCAAAATACGAGTTAATGTGAGGATCGTGTACTGTTAACTTCGAGTGTAAGGCCAAAGACTCTGTACATAGTAACGTAGCCCAGTGTAAGTTCGTTCTCGTGATATGTCCCGCTTCCGCGGACAACAGCAACTAGAGATACAAAATAATGCATTTTGCTTTAATTTTATGATTAGTAGATATTGTAATAGTACCCTGACTAGGTACAAAAATATGACTTTCAGTTGACGGCTTAATTTTGTTTATTAGGTAAATGTAAATAAATATACCAAATATGTATGTTATTGCGTGCGCGCACGCCTTGTACATAGATAGGCTAGCGTTCGGTATTTTGTGTAAGATATTCGTTGCCGATATATTAGGGGTAGGGATGTTCATTAATTGTTAATGAAAATTTTAAAGTGCAATCAGATGTAAATTTAAGCTATGATATACTGAATCCCAGTTAAAAAGTATTATTATGTTTATATTGACCGGTAAGGTTTAAAATATTATAAATTGGGTTATATAAGTTTTAAATTATGAATGTTTATTTTATACTATTGTATGTTTTCTATTACATTATATTATATTTGTATCCTACGCAGGACCGCTCAATGTGTGATTTTACTAGTAAATATTTCACGGAGTCCTTTCGACTGTAACTCTCAGATTATTTGTTCAAAATTATAATGTTATTATCCTTTTTATATTTTTTTAGAAAACGTACAAATTTAGTAAGAAAGTCATTTTACAATGAAACAAAATATTGTATTGCTTGTGGTTATAATTTTATTTTAGCAATAAACTTGCTTTTATTCTAATTTATTTTCAGTTGTTTTATTTTTATTTTTTCCTTTATGTTTATTTATTTACTTATTTTATAAATGTCTATAATTAAAAGGGAACCATACTCCTTGCATGATGATGTATATACTAATGAACAATTAAATGTAAATATTTATAAAAAATAGATAAATAATAAAACTAGAATAGTAGAAGAATAGAAAACCCAAAGGTAAATTTCAATTAAAAGGGTAAAAGTTCATGGTTAATCAAAATTTAATCTCATTCTAAAATATATCAGACAACTTATATAGCATTGTCTCCAATATTCGTATAGATTTAGGCCTCCATTTTCGATAAACTTGAAACAGTTTGGATTTTGAGAACTTTTTAATAAATACTTGGAAATGAATTTTATTGGTACCTAACGGTGAAAATTAGTAATACCGAACTCCATACATATCGATGTTAAATATACCAGTAAGATTATAGTTAAGTTATATTTAAAATAGTTCGTAATAGTCAATTTCATTTGAAGATGTGTAGGCTGTCTAACAGTTTTTCGAGTTTCATTTCATATCTAAAAAAACCTTTTAAATATTTCTCAACTCCGTTTTGTTTTTAATATTTCAAAACATTTGCTCTTTTCTTTAAAATTATGTTGACATCGTTAATAAGTTTCTATTGTTATTCAATTCTTATCAAGAATATATTTTAAAAACTAACATATTTGGCCAGTAATTAAAGCGGCCTATCATTAAAAATGTAGGTTTATTTACTTTATTCAAAAATAAAATTATTAGATGTAAAAAATAACATGTCAATATAGCCCGTCTGAATACAAGATGTACGCATTTTTAACATATTAAGCAAAATACAGGGCAAGAACGCGATCTTAGTACATTCTTCAGTTGTTATTTTGTTGTAATGTTGGTATATAAGAAGTACCCACAAATGGTGTAAATAAAATCGAGTAGAGAATAGACTTATTATTGTACGTTATATCTCCATTATGTCTAACTGTCGGTAAGTATTAAAAGTATAGTGGTAATTATTATTATTGTTCATATCATAATATTACGACGCTGATACCATTGTCTTCTTTCTGAACAATTTCTAAAGTTATTAAATTAAAAATAAAGAAATTGCTAATCAAGGATTGTTTTATTCTGATATACCTAAGTTATAATTATATAAGTTAAGTATAACCTTCTAACTAGATCTCTTTTGTATATGTATAAAAGTTGAATGAATAGCATTACTGCTTTTCAAACTCAACTAAAACAATCAATCCGCCTGGTGTAGCGGTTAAAACAAAGCCTTCAGTCAGTGCCAGAAGTCCTGGGTTCAAATCCCAGCGTGGGCGGACAACACAGACGTTAGCCGTCAGATCAACATCATGATTGGACGGCTGAAGTCTGTGTCGCATTTCAATAATTATACATTGAATATGTCCTTATGTTTCTATTTTTTTAAGTGTATTTATCCATATGTACAACAAAGGAAATTTGAGTAGATAACGTATACACATTTAAGAAACGAAGTACTAATTCTCATCATCATCACAACTCTTTGTAATGAGCCCACTGCAGGGCATGAGTCTCTCCCCTGGGAGCAGAGGAGGTATAGGCCATAATCCACCAAGCTGGCCCAGTGCTGGGTGGTGGATGCCAGAATTTTTAGGGCGCCTAGATGGCTTCTGACAAATCCTAACGACTACTGTGTACAAGTATACAGCACCCGGGACCGACTGCTTAACGTGCCCTCCGAAGCACGAAAGTCGTCGTGAGATATGAATGGTCGGCGGCCGCGCTGAACGTTGCTTAACCTGTGATATCGTATGATACACACAGTAACCACGGCGCCACGACGACTTCCCTTATTCAATCCAATTCGTACGTACTAATTCTACCATTATTCAATGCAATTCAATTCATTTTATTAGAACGAATATAGGTAAGTAGTACAAGGGTTGAGTTCAAGCCATATTCTGCCATAGTGGCATGTAAGTACATGAAAAAATAATATATAATGTCATATTTCTTCAGATTTGAGATTTTATATAAACATTCATTTAATATACAAGGTCATTAGTTACATTAATTTAACAATATGGTCACAATTTATTGGCAGCGGTCGTAAGTTTACGTCATTATCGTTAAAGTAGTCACATAATGTGTAATAGCACTTATCAAGTAAAAAACATTTCAATTTGTTCTTAAAAGTATTAAAATTATTTACATTTTGAATGGCTTTAGGCAATTTGTAATAAATTTTGGGAGCCATCCCGAAGAAACTTTCTGATAAAAATCCGGTATCTTCATCGGTAGGTATCCATCTTTCTAATAAGGTGGATCCAGTACTCATTTGGATGTCATATAAAAGTAAATTTGAATGATAAAATATCTCGTAAAGTAACAGTCGCATTTGAAAAACATTTTTTACATCTTAACCAACGTCTAATAAAACACATAGATAACCTACCAACGCCTACTAAATAAGTAACAGCAAAGTAAGGCAGCGCGGGATTCGAAATTATTTTGTACTAGTCAACACCGGGATAAAAAGAGTCTACGTAATATTAGAAGTAGCCATATTACTTATAAAGTATGAAAAGAAAATATCGTGGAGACTAAAACCTTTAATGAAAAAGAAATAATGAAATCTACTGATAAAGTCATCGTGGCGGAAAGTCGTCGCGGCGCCATGGTCAAGAAAGTCGTCTTAGCGCCATGGTTAATGTGTGTATCATACGATATCACATGTTAAGCAGCGTTCGGCGCGGTCGGTACTTGGATGAGTGACCGCCCACCATTCATTTCTCACCACGACTTCCTTGCTTCGGAGGGCACGTTAAGCAGTCGGTCCCGGGTGCTGTATACTTGTATAGGTACAGTGGACGTTAGGGTTTGACAGAAGCCATTTCGGCGCCCTGAAAATTGTAGCATCCACTATCCAGCACTGTTCCAGCTTGGTGGATTATGGCCTGTACCTCCTCGTCACCCAGGGGAGAGACTCATGCCCTTACAAAGGGTTGTGATGATGATGATGACTAATATAGGTAGTCCCAAAAAGGTGATTCTGATATTTAACTACAACCACCGGTTGATGAAGGCGACGAAATCGTCGTGCTCGATAACTTATACTTGATGAAACTATGAAGTTGCTTTCATGATCATCCTCCTTTGAAATCCCTTAGGTGGCGGCAAATTAAAAAAAACAGAATATTTTTTATTTTAATTATTATCTTACCAATTCACAGTTTATGATTCTAAATTCAGGTATGACGAAGTTCTAAAGAATTTATCATCCTCAGTGCAACCCTTTCCAGGATAGCATTGCAAAGTCCACTCTTAGCGGACGTCCTCTACTCATAATTGACCAGCATGCCAAGTGCACCTTCGTACATCAAGTACTTTTTAAATACAAGAGATTTCCTGATTTATTATTTCATTATTTGTCCGTGTAGGGGCGATAGGGCTTAGAATAACCTATCGCCCCGTAGACATCAACAGCGTGTAGACCTCCACATGACAGCTGGACATAGGCTTGACCCAAGGGCCATCTGTTCTTCGAGTTATGTGCCCTGCCTGCCCATTACCACTTTAGCTTTGCAATTCTTCTTTACGCTTCGATGTATCGATAGTCAATTTGGCACCGCTGCAAAGACTGGAGTACAGCCCAGGTCTCGATCGAATGGAAGGCTTTCTCATAGTATAACTTGCCGCAGCGTATGGATGTAATTTATGGTGCTAAAACCTTTTTGGAAACCGGCTTGTTCGCGAGGCTGGAAGTCGTTAAACCTGCGCGCGAGGTGGTTCGTAATGATTCTTGAAAACAGCTTATATACATTGCTCAACAAAGTAATGGGTCTGTGATTCCAGCATCACACGGCGCCTTGTTGTTTTTAAGCTGTTTAATGGCCATACTAATCTCGGACAGTCTGGTATAGTTATATCTTCGGTATAGTTTCAGGTTAATTTGGCTCGTGGATTTGGCTTTTGCCATCTCATTAATAGGTGCCCGTAATAACTACCCGTAGAACTTCTCGACTTCTCTCAAAAGCTCGAGGTTAGCCGAAACAACCTTGCTATCGTTGAAGCTTTCAACTTCATCAGTTGGACAGACAAATCGTAGCCGTTTCAATATGTACAACTACTTATATTATTATTATATTACTTATATTATAGTCCAATATTTATTAAATAAAAAAAAACACAAAATATGGTTCAAAATACATTTCACTACATATGCGCTCAATGACTACGCTTTACTTAATGTAAAAACGTCAGCAGATATTATATTTGTAAATTAATTCGAAAATAACAAGAAAGTAAACAAAAAATGTGCAAAATCTGGACACAGGTCACGTGCCACGATTGACTCAGTCGTAAGTAAAGTAAATAGTATCAAAAATGTATTCACTTGTAGGCATATTAGTGAAAAAGTGAATGAAAAGTACCTACCTACTTTTATTATATGTAAAATAAAATAAAATAAAACAAATTACATAATTACCTGTGAACAAAATCAAGTACAGAGTGCTTTTATTCAGTATCTAAAATTTGTCACCAGTCACCCTGTATGGAGTATGGATATGGAAGTATGGATTAATTAAGAAGCAAAGTCGTTTTCATAAAAGATGTCCCATGCATTGCTCTTATGTCAAACACATAGGGTGTATTATCGCTCAAATCGCGGGAATTCTTTCATGAAAACGAGTATTTAAACACGATTCACGCTCTATCTGTCAAATAATGTACAGACAAAAAAGTACCTCTAAATCACCGTTTAAAATGTAAGAAATAGCCGGTTTAAAAAATTGATAAACATAAAGTAAGATTTGGTAGGTACTCCTTTAGATGTCAATATATTAACAAAATTTTGTAAGTAAAAGTTTGATATTCTAGTACCTTTTTTTTTTTTTTTTTTTTTCTTTTTTTTTGTCTGGAGGAAAACATGCTCTCATGTCCCCGACCGCCCAAGGGGGAACGGTGGGGTATGTGGGGATGATCCGGCGGAAGGCCGAACCGACTCACTAAAAACCTCCAGGTGTACCTCCCCCGCCATAATTGGAGCCCACGGTATCGCCAGTAGCATTGCTCTCATGTCCCCGACCGCCCAAGGGGGAACGGTGGGGTATGTGGGGATGATCCGGCGGAAGGCCGAACCGACCCACTAAAAACCTCCAGGTGTACCTCCCCCACCATAATTGGAGCCCACGGTATCGCCAGTAGCATTGCCCGCAAGCCCCGGCGGATTGCGCTCAGCCTGAGCCGTGCGCACCCCCACGTAGGCAATGGCCCAGTACACGCGGCCATTTCCCCACTCATAGCCTGTATAGCCGCAGTCGGTCCCCTCACCCACCACGGCTGGCTATCGGGAGGGAGAAAGCGTCTCCTTCTCCGTCCCACCCTCCGCCCAGCCTAAACTAACCTATCCTAAAACCTAACTTAAAACCTTATCTAAAATCTAACCTAGAACCTTACCTAAAACCTATCCTAAACGACGTAACTTAACCTAAAATCTAACCTATCCTGAAACCTAACCTAACCTAATACGACGGCCTGGACGCCGAAGCAATCCGAGACCGCCGACCCCAGAGCATCCGGTGCACGACCAGAGCTCGCCGCCTCTGTATCCACATCGGTCCACTCTGCTATCAGAATGGTACCGAGAGGACCCACCCCGGGAAACCGCAGCTGCCGCCTAATGCGGACAGACGCAGCGCGCCACCGCCGTAAGAGTGATTTCGCTTCACCCGACCGCTGGATTGCGACGGGCTACTGCGCCCCCGCCACGACAAGGCACACTCTACTTGGGGGGGCGATATTCTAGTACCTAGATATTCTCCAATAACGATAAGTTCTTTCATGTTATTTTTTTATGATTGAGTGATGTTGTCAATATATTTTCGAACCATAAACTAAGAAAATCTATTAATAAATCATTAAATTAATAAAATCCCCAGACAATCACACCAACTAAATGGCCCCAAAACTATGCAGAGCTATGCAGATGGGATACCTGCCATGTTGCGAACTAGAGGTGAATCTAGAATCGCCCCCGCCACGACAAGGCACACTCTACTTGGGGGGGCGATATTCTAATACCTAGATATTCTCCAATAACGATAAGTTCTTTCATGTTATTTTTTTATGATTGAGTGATGTTTTCAATATATTTTCGAACCATAAACTAAGAAAATCTATTAATAAATCATTAAATTAATAAAATCCCCAGACAATCACACCAACTACATGGCCCCAAAACTATGCAGAGCTATGCAGATGGGATACCTGCCATGTTGCGAACTAGAGGTGAATCTAGAATCTACTAATATATAAAGCTGAAGAGTTTGTTTTTTTGTTTGTTTGTTTGTTTGAACGCGCTAATCTCAGAAACTACAAGTGGGATTTGAAAAAATATTTTTGCATTTGATAGCCCAACTCTTGAGGAAGGTTATAGGCTATATTGTATCCCGAAATTCCCACGGGATCAAAAGTTACGAGGGTAAAACCACACGCGGTGGCTAGTATAAAATATATAGATACACGTCCAGACCCGGATTTCGATTTTTTGCAAGCAAGCAAGAAACAGAGCGCAAATGTTTTTTCGAGTCTGATATTTCAAAAAGAATGAATATTTATTTGTAGATAGTGTTTTTTTATGTAGGTATAAGAATGTTTATCCTAAAATGCAAAATTAGACAGGCCCCGGCCGGCCGGATTTAGTAAAAATTATTATAAAATAAAATGATTTATTTCAGGCAACTTAAGAATAGTACAGAGTGTTAGGCCCATAGAAAATATATATCTAAATATAACCCTATAACCTAATATACATATATACATACAATATACTTAAAACTACACTTCACTAATTCCCACGTATGGGCTGCGACGGGGGACGCGATATCTTTGTGTCAAGTAAGTCCTCGGAAACGACGGAATAGGACACCCTGCGGCCAGAACTCTTCCTTCATGTAGGTCGACAGATGTTCGGTCGGCATTCTCACCACAAATGAGTTGAAACTCACTATGTGGCGGGACTCCAACCGCTCGACCCCCCTGTCTTCGCGAGAAGATACCCCACTATATCCTTAGCCATGAAGGCATGATGCACGCGAGACACGTAGAATAGCTGCGTGGTTGGCACCTCTGCACGCAGCAGAAGGTTATCTTTATTCTGTGCTTTATTCGGTACCGCACTTGTTCTGACTGGAGTGTGTAGTGGGTTCAGTTTAAATAATAAAGTAATAAATAAAGTCCCCAGACAATCACACCAACTACATGGCCCCAAAGTAAGCATAGCTTGTGTTATGGGATACCATTTAGCGAACTAGGGGGGAACCTAGAATATAAATACATAAATAGATATAGTCTGGGTGACACGGAACATTTTTTTGCTGGTTCCGTGCGGGGATCAAACCCGCAACCATTGGCGTCTGAGGCAGATAGGTTTACCCCTACGCCAAAGTGGTCGTCGTGAGTTTGTCTTTTTCTGTTTGTTATGTTTTTTTTATTCATAATCGACTGCTCGCAAGGGTTAGCCAGTCGTCATCGAGCTGTTGGCGAGTATTCGCGTATTTGCGTTACGCATATTCTATACTCGGCAGTTAATCATAAATTCTTTGTTTTATTATTACCAAATCCATACATTATAGGTAGGGTCTACCACAGAATAAGTAATAGTACCGTTGGTACAGAAGAATTACTCCGCAAGAAGATCTAAATAAATTCGAGTCTTGCTACGACGCGATACGGTGGAATTCAGCTCGTACAGCATTACGCTCCTGCAAATTTATATACCTAGAAGTTTTGTCTCTTTCTATCGCATGCCTCTTATCTTTTCTTACGCTGTTAGGGTTGCTGCCTGGTGAAGAATAATTAATCTCCTTATTTGTAATTAAATATCTACCGATGTAGGTATTACTGTTATTCTACCTTTGTAAAAAATATTATTTCAACTTACCTAAAGTACAAAATGAAAAAAAAGTTACGACGAATAATTAGTAATACTACCTATGTTTTGTTTACTAAATTGAACATAATCAAATCTAAACATAATCTAATTGAATATTTGTTTCTTTTTATGTCCATTTTTAAATACTATTTGCGACCTCGATCATATAATTACTGTGAGTGCTATTAGGTAGGTATCTAGGTATCTACAACGCGCGCGCGTGACACTCGACTGATTCGAAATCCGCCGGCGGAGCGCTTCGCTGTAGGTAAATAGTGGATGTGCCGCGCGGAGTGAGCCAGGCCTGGTACTACTAAGTTCGCGTTTGACCTCAATCTCACCAGATGGAAAGTATAGACATACGGCAGCAGATTTTGAAGGGGTCCCACCATCCAGGGGGGTCACTCGGTTTGGTCGCTTTTTACGACACGAAAGAGGGGTAGGGCTTTTTTAAACCACGATAATTCATTAGACGCTGGCTAACGAAAGTAGACAATGGGGGTTTTTGCAAACTTTTTATATGGCAACTTATTCTGGTGTCACTGTTGTCAATCCAACGGTTGTTGGTGTTTTGAAAATTGACATTTTCGTTTCATATTTGAAAATTAAAACTTAATAGTTTCATAACCAATGTAGGAAACAGCGATACTAGTGACTCTGGCGATTCATTCCCTATAGAATGCTGGATTCACAATGAATAACAATAATTATTGTATTTCATTGTTTTATTTTTAAGCCTGATTAATAGGTACTAGTTGCAATCAAAAAGTACGAAAGTAGGTACCAATATTGATATTTTTTACGATAATTTTATTAAAAAAAATAATCAAGTACTTATCATGTTTTTTTAATCCATTTTCCATCCAGATTTTTTCATTCTCTACTTTCATTAGCCAGACTATAACTTAAATTGTTATAGACAATGAGGTGTGAATGAAGGACATATTATTCATATTTATTTATTTATTTAACTCGGCTTAAAAATATTGCAGCCATAAAAAAAGTAAATAAAGCATGACAATTGACAGCTGTCTTTATGCTTTAGCTGTCAACGTCAAGCAGAAATAACTGATTGATCGATTCGATTCGTTGCATTTCAATAATTTGCGTTTACAAAAATTGTTAAAACCAAATTAAATATGGTATTCATTATTTAACAATTTCAAGTGACTTTTGAGATAAATCATTTATACAATACGCTTACAAGACTTCCATTATCCACATTCTCTAACGTAAGTTTCCTAGTGTATTCATATAGCAGCAGAACCTGATTACGTCGAGTCCTCGATAGCTGATTTTATGAAATATTAATTATAGCGGACTGATTATATTTGACTGTTTTTCAAGCTATTGGAATAGGCCCTTGCAGTGAGTATAATTTTACAGGCAATCATTCAAGACCAGAAACATTAATTTCAAGTCGCGTCAAGAAGAAAGCAACGTTACAATATTTTCCTGCAAGTTTTGTCTTAGTACACCACCTGTGTCTATTATCAGATTGGTGTATCTTTGGCATTCTTGTAAAGTCGTCCAATAGTAATAACAATAAATATTTGGGGTGATGAATGATTACGAAAGTCTACAGTGAGTGATGGTAAAAATCCAACTGTGTTCATGCATTGGATTTTTATTGCCATCACTATTTGTGGATGATCCTTCTGCTTCTAATTTCTGATTTAAATTTGTACTGCTATGGTATTACTGTCATAAACTTTGTTATACTTGCTGCTTTGTATTTTATGTAAGTACTTTTGAAGATGTATGTATTTACATAATTCTTTAGTTACTATATTATTCCATACCCTTCTTCATAAGTTACTTAATTAATTCTAAGTCTGTCTTTAGGCACAACACAATGAGTGATGAATGTACAGAAACTCCTCCTCTTAAGAAACCAAAAGTGGAATTAAAGGAAGAGTTCTTTGCTGATGATGTCTCTGAGTTAAATGATAGAGATTTTGTTGATCAAAATGAATTTGTCATAAATCCACCCGAGAATGAAGGAGAAAAGTTGCATGAGTTTAAAGTTCTAGATGAAGTGAGATCAAATGACGAGGACAGTAATGATGGAGATTCAGATTCTTCAGATGGTAATCAATTGCATGTATTCTCAATTTTTTTTTATAAATCTTTTAATATACACAATTAACTATTCTATGATTAATTATTAATATTTTCTGATAAAAAGGATTTTAAATCTGAATATATTTCAACTTTGGTAGAAAAGTCTGAAGGTGTACCTGAAGAGGAGATTGAAAAGATGCTTGATGAAGATCTACCGGATAATTTTAAGGGAGTCCCCAAGCTTAAAGAAAAACCGTACATAACTCGCCAAAAAATTGTACTTGAAGGTATGTTATTTACTCTAAAACTTTATATATCTGGGGAAAAAAGTATTGTTGCATAACATTGTAAAGGAAGGAAATAAGACAGTTTCAGTACTTTTCATAAGGTTTATCAATTACTAAAAAGTACTATTATTGATTTAGCTTAGAAATGACAATGATCATAAAGCTATTAACATCCCAAAATATTTTTGCTTTAAGTGAGAGACAATATTAAGTGAATTATATATCTTTGAAAAGCCAATTGATTTTCATCCTGGTTTTAGTGTTATAGACGAGTTTATTAAAAATCGTGACAGACTATTGTAAATGCACAGGGGAATGTTTTTATGAATAAAAGCATCTATTTTAGTATAAAACTACTAGTATTTTATAATAAAAATAACTTATCACAATAACGAAACAAATGTGGCTGTTTTACCCTGGTTACCAGCAGCAGATGCAGCAGTAGTACTAACATAATGGCGGTTGCCTGCTGAACAATTCACCTGAACAAACTTACCTCTGATTGCTTTCTGTTTCACGATTTTAAAGTTTCGTGCCATTACAAAATTTGCTTTAATGCAGAATTCAAATTTTATCAGGGGACTGTGAAGGACAGGGGAATGATTACATTTTTAACATATAGATTTTTCGGTTTAATATTTACAATAAAAATATAACTATGATTTGTAATTTATACTTTTTTTTAATATTTTTTTATCCAGTTTTCACTGGAAAAAATGCAATATTGCTCACAAGGCTTGTAATTTGGGAAGTGGGACATACCAGGGAACTGTTTTTGAGTTGTTTGATGTTGATTTAATCAAACATTAACTTTTTAAATCACTAAATAAGCTGTGGTGGGTCTAGAACACCTAATACTATATGATTATTCATACAAAAAACTGAGAATTATTGCAATTTATTGAATGAAATTTGCTTGGGACAGTGATTTTCCATTTAGTAGAGAAATACCCATATATTTTAATAACCACAGTTTCATTTTAAATCCTTTATGTTTTGTTTTTTAAGTTGTGATAAAATATAAAAACCTGTGCTTTTTATTACTATAAAAAATGTCAGAAATGTTCTAGAAATATTGATTCTGACTTTTTATTACCATGATTCTAGATAAAAGTGCTTATTCACCCATTTGGCTGCAACATAATGTTGAAGTTTATAATATACATTATTTAAAAAGTAATACACAACATATAATTTTTAAGCTTATATGCAAATAAGTTAAAATGAAATATAAATAAACATTTCAGCCAAAAAAAAAAACAATCACTTATTTATGACTAGCAACTGTATATTTCTTATTATTTCTCTTAGATTCTGTATTCTTACTATGTTATATTATCTTTTATGTATTTACAGAAAAAGGAACTAATCCGTGTGAGGTATTGCCACTAGATTGGACAATGGTTCGACACCACAGTGGAATGCCTATATACATTCACCGACCTACCAGAGTCTGTACTGTTGCAAAACCTTACTTTTTGGGAAAAGGAAATACATGGGTATGTATGTAATAAAATTTTATGTTAAACAAATCACTGGTTATTAAATGAGAGCACATCGTACAGAAATCACCTCTCTCTAACAGCATTTATTATTTGCATCTGCTTTCCTAATCTTTTCCATTCCATAACTATCAAATTTTTCATCATCATTTTTTTACATGCTTTAATCTTTTGTAAATTTTTAAGTAATTAGTATGAGCTTAGAATTAGTAGGTAATTGTGATTTATAAAATACATAATTATCATAAACATTTAATAATCTTCTATTATTAAACCTACTTTCTTTGTATAATACAAATAAACTTATTTTATACATTACAGAGACATGACATACCAATAAGTGCGATACCTTGCTTGGCATATCAAACTGCATTAAAAGAAGAAGCAAAACAAAAAGAAATTGATGATCAAATAGAGGAACAAATTCGTAACGGTTCTTGGAAAAATTATATTACACCTACCATAGCAGCGAGTGTAAAGCAAAGTAGTGTCCAAAATTTTCAATTCCCATCAAGTCGACCCAGCGCTGATCACTTTGTAAGATTAGCTGACAATCCTAAACCTGTTGATCATAATCAACCTGAACAAAGTGCCAACAATGAAAGTAAGTCATCGCAATCAAGTGCTGCTTCTAAACCAAAATGTCCTTTTAGTAATACAAGTGAACCTGAGAAAAATACAGCACAACCATCTCAGAGTGTTCCTGGAACATCACAAAGAAATGATGATGAAATTCCCAGTACATCGACATCTGCAACAGATCAAGGACAGCCTGCATCACAGGTGGCATTTGAAGACATTCCCATTGAAAGACGTCCCATTGTGCTTCCTGGTGGTATTGTGATGCCTCCGCCTCGAATAGAAACTGTTGGCACTAGCTGGAAGAATCAACAGTTGACTCCGGAACAAATCAATGATTACTGCAAAAAACTTTTTAAATTCAAAACCGTTAATATCATGCATTTCAAGTAAGTTTCATACTCAGTTAAAAACAGCCAGACTTGTAAGTAATATGGTCTTAGCTTGCCAAGTGCATATAGACTTTGATTAATTCAGGCTCTAAAGTTATTTTGACTGAAACATATGGTATTTGCACCATTTGGTTACAGATAACAAAGAAAAGCTTTGTATTGTTTTATAAAAACAATTCTTAATACTAAGAAAGTCTTTTCTAAAGCCCATATAAAAAAAACTACTAACCCAACTCTAAGAGTGAGTGCAAGTGTAACTAAGAAAGAATATGAACCATTAATTAATAATGTCTTTAAAGAGATCAATTTATTTAGGCGCTGGGCAGACCGAAGGAAATACAAAAAAGCAAGAAAAACCTTACAGCACCCAACACTACCAGAGGGCACGAAAGTGATCACTATTCCTGCCATCAAAAATGGACAAGATAATGGTATGTGACTGATCTCATAGCTTGTAACTGTGTATATTCCCATTATTTAACACTTCATTGTACACAGTGAATGGAAAATATCTTATAATACACTTGTATAATAAAAAGTGAGTAGGTATTACAGTTGTCTTATTTAATTTTAGTTCACTTTTGGGCCCATTTTAATTTTCAAACTTTAACTGCTTCATAGGCTTTAAATCAACATATTCTTAGAGCAGTTACGCACTACATCCGATTCCAATCTGAGAAATGAAGGTCCGACTGTGCTGTAGAACTATGCAGGTAGCTTACGCACTATAAATAATAATAATAAATTCATTTATCTCAAGTAACAAGGACTCATTTATATTAGTAACAATTTTACTTACACTATGTTAGTTACTTATATACGAGGACAATAGACAAACAAATTTATGTTAGCAACAATATTACTTAAAGCTACGTTATTATTATACAGTAAATGCGTTATCTCTGCACTATACCGGCAGAGGTAGTGCAGCAGTGGCGCATGTACTGGCAGTCCAGCCTGCTCGCTAGCATTTTCAGAAAGGTTTTTGGGCTCGCCCGCACTCTGCGCACTACATCCGGCATCCATTTTTCCAGATTCTTATTTTTTGGGATAAAGAATCGAACTTAGTGCGTAACCGGTCTTAGACACATAATATTCAACTTCAAGTTAGTAGTCATTGAGGATGCTGTAGTAGGTATTATCGAACCAATTGAATCAAGACCCATTTCGCTGATAATTCATTTGAAACTGTCAATCTCGGTCTATATCGTATAATGCACTTAGGACATTTTACATACTGTACGAATTCTGTAGGTACTTAGTAAATGATAACAAGTTCGTCACCAAGGAAACCTATCTTTAGGCGAATTTCGACCTACTAACATTAAGACGGTTTGCCAAAATGAGCTTATGGTGGGTCATGATTCAGTTGGTTCAATAATATATAGATAGAAGCTTTATTGATACCACATAATCACAAACATATCACACTATGTAATATAATGTAAGTATTTAAAGTGTAATTTGCAACAGGTGGCAAGAACAACAAACGGGACTGGTTGATGAACGTCGATGGTCGTAGCTACCTATCAGTATTCCACGAATATGTGTGCCGTGTACTGCAGAAACAACCGGTCTACGAATTCAAGCAACTTGGTGAGATTTTCAGAACCAAAAGTTACTTCTAATGTAACCGTGTTAAACCACTTCGTATGTTAGCTAATTAATTATTTTCATTTGAGCTGATGGTCACAGGTTATTTAATAAAATTAAATAATTGTGTATCTAAGCATTTCAGCTGTGACATGACATTAGCATCACAGTGCGATCACAGAACTTTATCGAATCGTTTGTTAACGAATTTTCGTATAGTATGGAGACGGGTTTTTAAGAAAAAAATTAAATCTATCCATTGCCGCACGGCCAGCTTAAATAAATGTGTGCCTTGTTAATTTTGAATGTTTGTAAACATGTTGTACTCATAAATATCTGTAAAATAAAAAATTACAACGTTAATATACGATTCGATAAAGTTCTGTGCTCGCACTGCTGAATAGCTTTCTTATGTTGTTTTTTTTCATGTTCTAGTCGAGTTATGTCTGCAAATTTTTATAATAAACACTTTTTCCAAGAGTGTAAGTATAAATATTACCTACAATAATCAATATTATGTCAATCACTATAACCAGCTTACATTGTGTCTTTTTGAAAGCTAAATTCAGAAACTACAGCGACTTTTATCGTACACTCAGGCGAATCATGGTATGCAAAAATACTGAATCAATTCATTTCTTTTTACATTTTTTGTATGTAACCCTATATTCCAAAGTCAAAATGCTTACTAGAGATAAGGCCTGCAACTGTATCTTGATTTTTATTATATTTATAAAAAATATGAATATATGATATAATACATTATATAAATGATATAATAGCAGTGCGAGCAGAAAACTTTGTCGATTCGTATGTCTACGAATGTTCGTATAGTATGGAGTCGGTTGCAAGTTTTTAGCGACATTGCATTCTTTTTATTTTACAGTTATTTAAGAGTAAAATATGTTTACAAACATTCGAAATGAACAAGGCCCACATTTATTTAAGCTGGCCGTGCGGCAATGGATAGATTTCTCTCTTATTCTTGCATGCTTTACATCCGTAAGCATACGAGTCGATAAAGTTCTGTGCTCGTCGATAAATGTTTGTACACTGGACTCTGTTGCATGACCAAATGTGAAAATAATGTTTGCGAGATGCAAATATTATAATTCTAACATTTGAATAAAGTAGGTGCTTGTCCATTCATATGCTGTAGCTATTATTAAATTAGTTTTGATTTTGAATAATTTTCAAATTTGCCTGTTTGAATGAAAATTTAAATTATCTAATCTTGTCTTAAGTTTTCGCGATTCGTACTATTAAATAAAACATTTTTTAACCGGATTTGTAGGTGATGATGATGTTTAACTTTTTCCACCTATCAATCTGACGCCACCTCAGTCGTTCGTGACCTCAGAGTCTGCAAAGACAGTTAAAATTTAAAATGTAGTTCAACGCGATAAATTCTTTTAAAAAGTGTTTTATTTAATTTATCTGTAAATTATTAGAAAAGCTTTGCATGCTTGTTTTAATGAACTTGCAGGTTTTCGGCTAAACAAGAAAGTAAAGACGATATTTTCAAGTTGACATATTTACATTACTAATTTAAAAAATTGTAGAAGATGATGGGTTATGGGGTTAATTAAACTAACTATTAGATTATAAAAGATAAAATATATTGTTCGCAAGCGACACGGCAGATAAAGAAGCAAGTACAGAGAGCGGACGGAAGTTACACCTTGACACATCAACTTCAACGTTGACAACTGACAAATGACATAATGGATTATGTTTATAAATATATTTCCAACAGAAGAATCCGATATATGTTCGTAATCATCGCTTTTTGCATAAAAAATATAGTCTTAGGGCTTAAATCGAATATTTTCTTTTTTTTTAATTATTGTTATTACAAACTAACTTCAGAAAACGCGTCTACCCCGTACCAAGCGACGGTATTTATCGGCGGTATGTCGTACGGCTGCGGACGCGGGGCTTCCAAAAGACAGGCGAAAGTGGCCGCGGCCCGCGCTAGTCTTAGCGTGCTGTTACCGGGACTAACGGACTCGGAGCCGCAGCAACCGGACCATAAGGTATTTAGAACATTTATCTACTTATTTATACAAGGTGTTCCAGTTGATTTCCCATAACTTTGAGGTTTTGTTCCTTACTAAAAACAATACTTTTTACCAAAGAATATGTGGTTCAAAAGTCCATAATTTCCAAGATATCATAAATCTTAATATAATGAGTTTATAAATGATCACCCTTGTAAAGTCTCTCTCACATTAGTTCAATAGACGCGTGTCACTGAAGCCATACCATAAACGACAAAAACATTTTAAACGTTGAGGAACGTTGCAAACAATGTACTATCGAACCAACTGAACACAACAAGCTCATTTTGGCAAATCGTCTAAATGCTATTAGGCCGAAACTTGCTTGAAGATAGGTTCCTTGGAGACGAACTTACCATTTCATTCGTTACTGACATTTAATGAGCATAGAATTCGTACAGTATCTAAAAAGTCATAAGTGCATTGAACGCGATGATAGACCTTTTAAGTTTTACAGTTTCAAACGACTTTTCAGCAAAATCGGGTCATGATTCAATTGGTTTAATGGTACAACGCAAAGCGTTGCGAACTGTACCTGTACAAGCGATAAAAAAGGGATTGAAAATGCCACGTTGTCATACTTTGCATAAAGGTATTTTTACATAAGATGTTTTGAGTTATTTGAATTATTTTGTATGAAAAATACTAACAAAAAAAAATATTAAAATTGAAAAATTATTCACATGTTAATTGACTCTCTTACATGGTCCCATTGATACCCTAGAGTTATGGGGAATCAACAGGAACACCTTTTATACATACGTACCTACATAACTTCACGCCTTTATCCCTTTTTATCAAGTGACAGGTGATCAGCCTATCTCGCCCACAAAAACCTCCAATAAAACCTCTGTCCCTTAACGGAAGAGAAGCAGCTGACACATTCTATGTTTTTCCTTTGCTCCCAGTCCAGCATGGAAGAACTGGAATATTTATATCCCCATTAATACCTGTTTTGATGGGCACTACCTACCTTTATAATTAAATCGCATAGAGACCTGCAATACCAGGAGAACTATCGGTTCGTTGCCAACCTTACGACATGAGTTGATTCCCGATGCAAGTAAATAATGTCAGTAATAAAAACTGGAAAATGAAAATAAAACTACTTTATAACCGGATTAATCGCGTATAATTTATATTTTGCAGACCCCGTGGTCACGAGCGACTGAAATGTAAAATATAAATTATATGCGATTATTCCGTTAAAAAAGTAGTTTTATTTAAATTACGAATCGTGAAAACTTAAGACAATATTATGGAAAATGAAAACTCAATTTATGTGATGGTAAGTGGCACCGATGACTATGGCTACATCTCTAAATATTGGTGATAGAATTAATTAGTAATTACTAATTCTCCATTCATACGGGACACAAGTACGCTTGTGTGTGTGTAGTTCTAGTTTTATTTATAGAGTTTTATAACGTACGTAATTTACGACATATTAACATACGACTCGTAAAGATAAGCAAAAGTGGCCTCGCTCTTAGTTACTAGGACTTACTGGCCAACTGGCCTATAATGTATCACAACTTACTGCTGTACTGAGTAAACAAAACTGTAAATATGAAATCCTACTGATATTATAATCGTGAAAGTGAGGACGAATAAACGTAGTCTACAAAATAAGTACATTTATAACTCTTCTTGCGCGATTTAATCGCCGTCCAGCGACATCTATCGAATAAAAGCAAACTAAAATTTTGTATATTATAAATGTGAAAGTTGGGATGGAGGATGTATGCATGTCTGGATGTTTGTTACTGTATCATAGTTTAATGGATTGGGATGAAATTTGGCATAGTGATAGTTTACAGTCTGGAATAGCACATAGGCTTTTTATCCCGAAATCCCGCAGGATTCGAAATTGCGCGGGTAAAACCGCGCGCAACAGCTATTAAAAATAAATACTAATTATTAACTGAGTAAACTGTACACTATGACTATGTCAAATTTCATGCAAAACCGTTAAGCCGGTCTCCCGTGATTGAAAAACAAACATCCAAACTTTCACATTTATAATATAAGTAAGATTTTATTTTTTCTCTTCGTGTGGGAGCTCAAACTATCACGTCCTATCAAACTATCAAGTGACACACCAGTTACCATGTATATCGATATATGTTTATTTGATTTAATATTATGTCCATTACAGTTCTTCGACGGAATGAACATCGAAGACCCTCGTATAGCGGAACTTTGCGCCGTTGCGTGCGAGCCCTCGCCGCACGCCATACTGCGGACTTGCTTGCTCAGGAACTTTGGAGCGGGCGACACGCATATTAATACTGAGGTAGGATTTTCATAATATTTTTCGATACAAGGCTATATTTTTGGGTCTTCTAGAAGCCAGACTAAGGGCGAACGGTATGTTACCAGTGGGTGACAACACTACCACGGGGACAACACTGTTATATGAAAGCGTGACCCGCGCCCTCATAACTTAGCGCTAGCCCAAAGTTAAATATTCTCGTTAAACCTTAATACATATATTCCAAGGAAACTGTAACCATATTTTTACAATATTATATTTTGAATTATTTGCAATGATGATACTAGCTTTAGATAGATTATCTTAGATAGTTCCGAATTTGCTCAATTTAGGTTTTAGATAGTTTCAGTTTTCATCATAAATCACCAAGTTATCTGGAGATGGTTGATCCATAAACATCTCGAAAGTAATTGCTTCAATGATTCAATGGATGGTTCAAACAGAAAGTTACATTTTGATAAGTTCCTAATTGTCTTAATAGTATGCAATCTATAATTATACAGTAGGAAACACTTAAAAACGTACAGGGTGACTGGTGGCAAATTTTATATATTGAAGGAGAGCACTCTGTTGTAGAGTGTGACCATTATTATAATCAATGTATGTGCCTACCTATTTACCGAGTGCATATAATCATTGTAATATCTTAATTAAATAAAGACAGTATTCTTTCTACATTCGATGTTTTAATACCTCTCTAATCTCCCGCCTTACACTGTACTCAATTCTGATCATAATTATGTTATAAAAGTAGGTACTTAATTTTTCTGCAGAATTCCCTATAAATAAATAAAGAGTTTTACTAGGTCGATGACCGTTCGTGAAGCCATCTATGCCTACCTACCTATGCTGTGTTGATAGCGCCGAGCGTACGTCCGTGCCAGTGTAACCATGCGTTGCGTAATGAATTCTTTCACTTTCGGTGAAGTTTACTGAGTAGGTATATAATTAATATTTTATTTTATTTTTTCTGTTCATGTATGATCTCAAACTATCACGCTTCCTCGAATTTCGAATGTGTCCCACCAGTCACCCTGTTTATCAAGCCTCTACATTAGAAATCAAGTGTAATATTCCTCAAATTGTGTAAATTGGCAAAAATTTGCTATAATTTGACCTTATCCCTATCTGTATATCTTCAACCCTATCTGAATATCATAACTGTCTTTCTCTTCAGATGAAAAAGCTGGAATATGAAAAAATGGAATTGACAATGCGCGTTGGCAAGCACACGGCCAAGGTAGTTTGTAAGAATAAGAAGGCAGCTAAACAACGCGCCAGCCAGGCGATATTACAGGTACTTGAACTAACTCATACAATATTCGTTTTTCTATGGCTAGCTAGCTTCTAACACCCACCCACTAGATTCGCTTATAGCGAAAAACTGATGGTGTTCTGATAATTTATATAACTTTCAGCAAAGATTTAAATCCATAGATTTGCCCATACGTGTCTTAAGGTTGTCATTTTTACTCACACAAGCACGGCGCGTCCACGTCAACAAACGTCATAGAATAAGATCAGATGTAACTTACGCTGAAAATACGCCTTAAAGGATCACAGAGTAATAAAAATAAAGATAAATATTTATAAATCGTTTATTTATTTAAAAAAAATACCTAAAGGATTGTTAACTTAACCTGCAAAAAGCACCAACTTCTTAATTTGTTGGCGTTCTGTTGTTTGTGTTTTTTTTTATATAAATAATAAAGTCTTACAGGAATACTGGTTAAGTCGACCTAGATCCTTTAAGGGCGTATAGTACCCGTATTTTCTAACTTATTTCTAACCTAGCTTGTTTGTACTGGGCATGGTAGGGTACTAAAGATTATAAGTAAGGAGGGATGTGAGCGCAGTCACTTACTTATTCAAAGTACTTCGTGGTAAAATTCACAATCCAACGATTTTGCGGCAGATTCGGTTCAGCGTTCCGGATGACGCAGTGATGAGGAGGCGGCGGCCACCGCTACTATCGATCCCGCGCGCGCGCATTAACTTACTACAAAATGCGCCGCTGACGCGTGCTCTACGGGTACAAAACACAATATCTGAGCATATTGATATATTTGAATGTGCAATGAGTGAGTTCACCAAAACAGCTTATTGCCAAATTAGTTTATAAACTGTAAAATAATTTGTTTAGTTTTTAGAATTATGTTTAATTTTGATTATGTTAGAATTGTGATTGAAATATATTGTATAATTATTGCTTTAGGGAAACCTGTAAAAATAATTATACCCTACCCCAAACCTAACCGTTTTCGAGAAAAACGACTTTTATTTTTTTTTATAAAAATTGCCGAATTTTGCCATTAAATGTCGTATTTTAATATTGGTGCACTTTAATATTATTATTATTTGATTCTCAAATGCAGATTAAGATGTTCTGAGTAACCAAAATTCTTCGCAAGATTACTAAATACATAGTTCTGAGCGATTGAAAGTTGAAATAATCAAAAATTTTTAATAGGTTTACTTTTCTTTTAAGAATACCCAAAAAAATTTGTATGGAAGATGTTCAGCGAAAGTGCTTAAAAACATCTACGTTTTGTCAGCTACTCAACAAGGTATAACAATCTAGGCTTTTATTTAAATTCATAGAAAAAATCTTAGTTTCATAGTCGATACTGGACGTAAAAATAATTAGGCTGATTGAGCTAAATTAATTTTTTAGCCCTGGAAAGTAAAATATAAGAAAAGGTAAGATTATAAAAAAAAAAAATACTATCGTTGCACATTAGAATTCACGTTCAACGAGTCCGCCTTTGTTTTGGATACATTTTCGCATTATTCAGTGAAGCGTAGTTTTTACTGAAGCAGTGGTCAAATTTCTTCGCATTTCATTTGCCGCGTTGATTATCCTGTTTCTATTCATCAGCAGACGCCATTGGATGTGGCATACCGTATACGAGGCTTTTATGTGCCTCGACACATAAAAACCATGGAGGTTAGGTCCGGACTTCTGGCGGGCCAAGGTGAAGATCCTCCTCGTCCTATCTCGTTCCCTCACACTCCTTCGAAAATTTGCAGGGCAGCCATCATATTGGAACCATATGTCCATAATAAGGTTCAGAGACAAATCTTCCACGAAGGATTTTCTCCTTTTAGGAAGTTTTCATAGTGCTCCATACAAATTATCAGTAACAAAATAGGGTCTAATCAAAGGTTTGGAAATGATGTCCATTCACACGTTTACACTATATCTTCTTTGGGCCTTCGTTTATTTTACTTTCCTGGGCTAAAGAATGGCTTAGGCTCAGTAAGCTAAATTATTTTTACATCCACTATCGCCGATGAAACTAATATTTTGTCTACGAATTTAAATAAAAGACTAGAGTGTTATACCTTGTTGGGTTGCTGACAAAACGAAGAAGTTTTTAATTAAAAAATATTAATTAAAACCGTTATGATTTAAAATATGTTAATATAGGGTCTTCTTTATGAAGATCAATATATTTTAAGAGAAGGTTAAGAATGATGTATGGATTCAATTTATAAAAGAATTTTTTTTTTGTTACAATTAACAAAAAAAATCTTTCATAAATATTTTATAATTCTCATAAGTTAACAACATTTTAGTTTAATCTGTTATTTACGACTAAAGCAAGAAATAAAAGTGTTTCTATTTAACTTTTTATATTAAGAAATACGTTATACATAACCAAACAATAACTTATACTACGCGAAACTCACTCACACACACAGAGAAAAATCGCACTAGGCATAGGTATGTAGGTATTCTCTGACGGCACTATCGACACCGAAAGTCAAGCGAGCCGCCCGCGCCGACAACACTCTGTTTTGGCTTGTCGGCGCGGCGCGGCGGCGGCGACTTTGTTTGAGCCAAACGCGCGCGACCCGCTCACCGCTCGGCGAGCGCTCGCCAGTCTGTAAAAGTCTGTCTAATGATACGCGCGCGTAAATTAATAATTATCAAAATGCCTAATTTCGCGTACACGAACCAAGAATATCTTCAAATGGCTTTGTGCTAGTGCTGCGAGTGAGAACCTGTCACGATCTCGTGACACGTACGAGCAGAGACATGAAAGGCGTCCCGCCCTCCGAACAATTCTAGGAGCTGTGCAGCGCCATCGAGATTATGGAACATTTACTCCACGTGCCCCAATGTTGTGTGCTACCAATGTTATTAAACGAACAAGACTTTGTGTATCGCAAATAGGTAGTCATGTGCAGCAGTTACTATAAAGTCCTTGTGTATGTGTATTCGTGTGCTGTGTACCTAACATCATTGACAGGAAGCAATATGTAAGTTATTTTTGTACATAAACTGTAAATAATAATAGTTGATAATAAGGTGATTCCATTTAAACATTCAATTGATTGTAAAATACATTTATTCGTTAAGACAAACAGCTCAAGCACGAAAGCTTTTTTTAAATTTATTTCTAATTTAAACATTATCAAAGAAGTCAACATTACTAAAACGGTATTTACAATTAGTTGAACGTTAAATTGACAGTTGAAGTGTGATGGGAAATTAGAATCAACTTTTATACGAAATAAGTATGATATTACAACAGCTGATTGTTACGTCATACATCAAGCTAAGTAGGTCACGCATCGCCGCCCGGGCGCGCGAGGCATCGACCTTTGCTCGCGTGGATAGGTAGGTACTAACCGCGTATGATCTTTATTTTAGTGAAGTTATTTTCTTAAAATAAATAGATAGGTTTTTTTTATTTCTTGCAAGGTTGTCGTAAATAACAGATTAAACTTAAATTCGGTCACTTAAAAGATTTGAAAATTTCAATAAAAAAAATATAGTTATATGTATATTTTTATTTTTTTCATAAATTGAACCCATACATCATTCTTAACCTTCTCTTAAAATATATTGATCTTCATAAAGAAGACCCTGTATAATGAACCAATATATTTTTCTACTTACATTAAATAGTCAAAAAATACGACGGCTTTGTAAAGTAAAATAAAAACTTCAAAGGTTTTCTATTATGATTTTAAAAGGTTAAATAATGTATTGAGTTGATCTTTTATTTACTATCCGATTTTTTGCTCTTTGGCGGCCGGCCGTTTCCTTGCCCGACAAAATCGAGAAATGCATTAAATAATGTTTAATATAAAATAATTGTTTGTATTGCGAATTGTATTTTTATACCCCCGAAATGAACAAGACAGCATAATTAAGTCTTTATGTAAATATTTTAAGCAAAATAATCTATGTGAACGTGCACGACAAGCGCTCGTTAGAAACTGTCACAAGACTTGTGCATGCACCTATTTCAGTAATGACAATATTTCGTCAGTTCTTTGTACTGAAAGGGCGCATCTATGGATTTAAATCTTTGACTTTCAGTCTAACGATTTTATATCTGCTAATGATCATTTTTATAAAATTTTACGCAACATTTTATTAGCTGACGATTAAGATATCATCAACTGCTGGTCCCACGCGATATTTATGTGCGGTCGAACTCAAAAGTGGAGGCATACTTGAAACTATGCAACAAAGGTTATAATTTTCTGAACGACCAACGACTGACTCACTAATTTTAGATTTAATGAGTACCTTTGTCAGTTTAATGAGTACTTAATCAACAACCTAACAAACGTTTCAAATTCGGTAAATCATTATTTCATAGCGATCTCCTATCTAAGAACTTTGTTTCTAACTTAGCGTAAACTATGCCAACAACCTTGCTCGTCTACAATGTTTTGTACTCTTTGCACACTCGGCCATAAATCACCAGAGTGGGATAGCGATATCTTATTGCTTTGTCGCACTCATGCGCATAATATAAATCTATTTTATTTGCATAACACACACCTACAGTTGATAAACAACTTCAAATAAATTTTTATGATAATTCGCGCCTGGTTATGATTTTTTTTTGTTTAAGGCTCTCCATTGCAGCACTGTCGAATTTTGAATTATGAATGATGAAAAGCTGTAACGGATTAAATATTTGTATTGCGTTATTGCAATTCGATATCGAGACGCCCATCACTTGGCTTCTTACCAACTCTGATGATTCATGAACATTGAACGTGCACGTGTGTGAACAGTGAACGTGGGACGCAGTCTTTTTTTTTTACTACAATCATAATGTTGTGAGAGTGTTGTCTATAACATAATAGAACATAAACCTTCCAGGCTCTACACCCTCACGTCCAATGCTGGGGCTCTCTCCTCCGTCTCTATGGCTCCAGATCTGTTAAAAGCTGCAAAGAGAAGAAACTAGAAGAGCAGCAGATCACTCTCTTACAGGACAAAGCCAGACACAACGAACCCAACTTCGCAGTCCTCGAAAAACTACGTTCAGAGATGAGGAAATTGAAAGAAAGAGATGAGGCAGTTGTTCCTATAGGAACACTGTTACTACCGGAACATACTTTACCGGAACACTCCGGATCGAATCTTAACAACGTTGAAATTTGACACCTAAATGTGATTAGTGTGGTTTAAAATTAAATAATAGTATTTTTTTAATTGTTAAAATGTTTATATAGATATATTTTTTACCTATCCATTTAAGTTTTGATTTAGTTGGATAGGTAAAACGAAGATTGAGAGTAAGGGCCAATTAAAGTGATAACGAGATACCCTGACATTCAAGGCTAGATAAATAAGTAGTTTATAATGAATTGGTTTTCTAAGTTAATTGTAAGAAAATTGTACAATCGCGCTTATGTGTATGGGGTCGCCCTAATAGAACTTGACTTTTCGATTATCGCGCGAGTGATGCGACCATCGGTCGTGTGACTATAAGATGATGATGTAATCGCGTTCTATTAGCTTAGTCGACAGAGTTTTATATACCATTGACAGCTACTCTATCGTTAACGAGTGCTTATGCTACCTGCATTGTTATAATTGAAAACGTAAGTCCACGAATAAGACCATCATTAGATACTATGTAATTAGGTTTAAGTACCTATTATAAATAAGTAGGTAATGTTACAAAAGTTATAACATTAATTTCTGACATTTCCGGCTTTTTCTCATGTGAAAAAAAAACGAAAACCACAAATTAACATAGCGCCATCTAGGTTTTTGTTCTAAAAGCAGCAAAATACCTTTTAAAGGTTTCTGTAGTTCAATACGTACTTAATAGCCTTTGCAGTGTATTTTTTTTCTTAAATGGTCTAAAAAAATTATCTAAATATATTTACGTGAAAGTAAGACAAAAAATTGAGGATGTGCATTAAAAATATTAAAAGGCATAAAAAAAGCGTTAATGTGTGCAGGAATGAAATATTTACTTCAATATATCTATTAATAGAATAAAAAATTATCTATGAAATGTAATTTTTGAATGGTTGTAATTTTTGAAACATTATGTTTGTTACCTAGGATTACTGGATAAGTCGACCTAGATCCGTTAAGGGCGTGTCTTTTCTAACTTATTTCACGATTAAACACCCTACCCCAAACCTAACCGTTTTCGAGATAATCGTTTTTTTTTTATAAATATTGCCGATTTTTTGACATTAAATATCATATTTTGAAATCGGTGCATTTTTTTTTATTTTTTACCTTTTCAATGCAGATTAACATGTTCTATGGTTTCAGTAACAAACATCTTACCTAAGATTACTAAATACGTAGTTCTGAGATCGAACGTTAAAAAAATCTGTAATACTTTTTACAGTTTATTTTTCTTTTAAAAATATCTCAAAAAAAATTAATGCAGACGTTTGGCAGATATGCTTAAAAACATCTACGTTTTGTCAGCTACCCAAGAAGGTATAACAATTGAATAAGATGTAGGCTTTTATTAAAAATCATAGAAAAAATCTCAATTTCATTGGCGATAGTGGACGTGTAACTAATTACGCTTATTGAGCTTAATTAAATTTTTTGCATTGAAAAGTAAAATAAAACAAAAATTAAGTTTGTGAAAAATCAAAATTTATTATCATTGCACATTTCAATTTACCTTCAAAACATGTCCGTTTCTGTATTGGATACATTTATTTATTTATTTTAATTTTCGAATTATTGAGCGAAGCCCTGTTCTAAACGCATGTGCCCAAATGAGGCTCTTCACGTGCCCCACTCATAAAAATCCATGCGGGTTAGGTCTGGACTTCAGCCGGCAAGGGTGAAAGTTCTCCTCGTTCTATGCATTTAGCATCCAGCCATTCTCTCACACTCCTTCAAAAATGTGCAGGGCAGCTATCATGCTGGAACCACATGAGGATCATCATAAGGATCAGTGGGAAATCTTCCATTAAATCGTCGAGGTCTCTTTTTGGGAAGTTTTCATAGTGCTCCCCATTCAAAATATCGGCTAGATGGTGCAAATCCACACTTTCACACTAAATCCTCGTTGGGGCATTCTTTTTTTTTACTTTCCGGGGTCAAAGAATGGATAAGGCTCAATAAGCGTAATTATTTTTACGTCCACTATCACCTATGAAACCAAGATTTTTCTATGAATTTAAATAAAAGCCTAGATTGTTATACCTTGTTGAGTAGCTGACAAAACGTAGATGTTTTTAAGCACATCTGCCGAATGTCTGTCATAATTTTTTTTGAGACATTCTTAAGAGAAAAGTAAGCTGTAAAAAATATTACAGGTTTATTTGAACGTTCAATCTCTCAGAACTACCTATTTAGTAACCTTAGGTATAATTTTTGTTACTGAGGTCATAGAACATCTTAATCTGATTTGAAAAAGTAAACAATAATAATAAAAAAGCGCAATTATATCATAATTAATGTCAAAAAATCGTCAATTTTATAAAAAAAGTCGATTATCTCGAAAACGGTTAGGTTTGGGGTAGGTAGGGTGTTGTTGGGGGTTAATCCAACATATAGAATTAAAACTACGTAAACTTAAACTAGGATGTCAAATGTAAAAGAAAGACAAGTAAACTGTTGTAAAGTTGAACATGTAATAATGATCTTATTCTATCTTAAATAAGGAAAGTAAAGCTAGGAAGTAAAATGTAAGTAAAGGTGCGTACGACCTTCACATAATACGCTATCGATTGCTATATCAGCGAATCTATCGATGCGATGTCACGATTGCTGTGTGAGCACATCAATTTACCTTAAAACCATGTACTTTGTACATACTGCCACACCTAAGTTACACAAAACAACTAAAACCAAAATAAACAGAAATAATGTAAACAAACTTAAGAATAAAACTTATTACATTATCTAAAATTCAATTAATGGAATATGCAGAGTAGATCGAAACTATTTTGGGATATAAGTAAATTTTAAAATAATGAAAGGAATGCACTAATGTGAGAATATTAAAATAGCTAAACTAACAAAATTAAACATTTAAGTAACCGTTACTAAACACGTAGGTATTAGAAATTAGTGTCAATTATCACTCTTTAGTTGCACTTGTTAACTGTCTAGTGTCAAATTTCACTGATGGACCCGGTAGCTTTGCACTCTCTATATTAAACACGATAGGTCCCGGCGTTCTCTGTAGGTTTCTCTGCAATTCCGTGCTTTGTCTTCTATCGCTTCTGCTGTCTGATCTCTGAGACGTGATATCTCTTCGACGTGTCTTTATTAACCAGCAAGTAATAAATATTATGCTCAGTAATACACTTCCGACCAAGGTGTAAATTATTATATAATGGTGCGTGTCGTGGTTTGATATAAAAGTAAGACTGGATTGTTCCTTTAAAATGTCAATATCCTTCTGTAAATTTTGAAATATCTGATTGTGCGACTCAGTTTGAATCTTCGAATATGCTAGGGAGGTATTCATAAGCTCATTTAACGGCGATAATATAGGCATTATAACTTTATCATTCACGTATAACTGACTTGTGTATTCCTTATTTGCATACAACATAAACCTATCTGTTTTTACAACGCATCCCTGACCTAGGGTAATACGTCCTTTCCCATGTAAGCGCTCTGTCGCCAGTCCGTCTGGACATAATATGCGTACTAAGCATTCTTCGCAGCACGCGTACAACCATGTGTTTTTATTGTTCAGCTTGACCCACTTATCAACACACTGCAATGTCTCAGTTTTGCAAAATGTATAATATTCAATAGCTTCAATTCTAGTTTTAATTCTAGTAGTTTTAATTCTATATGTTGGAATAACCCCCAACATGATGCCTTACCCAAGAGTTTTTCTCGTTTTTATTCATTTTTATTTTCTGTCTTTTTCATGTGTCAACTAACATTAGTTTGTAAGAAATTGTTTCTACTAACAAATGGAACCTGTTTTCTGAGAAATAAATGATTATTATTATTATTATTAAAAAAAAAAAAAAAAAAAAAAAAAAAAAAAAAAAAAAAAAAACACAATGTTGGGGGTTAATCCAACATATAGAATTAAAACTACGTAAACTTAAACTAGGATGTCAAATGTAAAAGAAAGACAAGTAAACTGTTGTAAAGTTGAACATGTAATAATGATCTTATTCTATCTTAAATAAGGAAAGTAAAGCTAGGAAGTAAAATGTAAGTAAAGGTGCGTACGACCTTCACATAATACGCTATCGATTGCTATATCAGCGAATCTATCGATGCGATGTCACGATTGCTGTGTGAGCACATCAATTTACCTTAAAACCATGTACTTTGTACAGTGTTTTATGGTGAAGTAAGTTAAAAAAGACGGGTACTACACGTCTTTAACGGATCTAGGTCGACTTATCAAGTAACCCTTTATATGTGACTAAGTTCATTGATAATGAAAAATATGAAAACGCAAATGAGTTGTAAAAGTAGGTTAAGGTTATAAGTAGGGATTGCAATCCGGATACTTCGAAAGAACTGAAAAAACCGGATTTTTTAAACCTAAAATTCGGATTTCAGTATCAAAATTCGCTTTTTTCAAATATTTCCGAATTTTTCGTTTGAAGTAGTTATGTGTTATCATCACAATTGATGCTCCTTGTTAAGAACCATCTTTAAATGGTTATTATTAATTATTGACTATTTTCAAGATTACTGCGGCACATTTAATTAATCAAAGATTCGTAAAAGAAAAACATATCAACTATACTCTTGATTGGGCATATCATGTTGCGAATATTTAATTACGGATTAAACTTAAAGTAATTTTAAGTTTTTGTGTGTTGTGAGTAAAAAAACTGAACATTTAACTCTAGCTTGTGTAGTCATAGTTTAAGTTCAGTTCTTATTTAATGAGGCCTTATTTTAAATAATTATATTAGTGCGAGCTTTATCCCGCAACTTCGTACACGCCTAAACATCAAAGTCTTATTTTTCCCGGCCCCGTTGAAATTTTGGGAATTTCTTCCATAATAAAAGACATACATTGTAGAACCTTTATACCAAGTATCACATCCGTGCACTCCAGGAATAAGATTTTTTCATACAAACTAAAACATCGTATATATCCCATTCCCGTGGGAATTCAGGGAATTCCTTTCATAACACAACTTGTCACTTATTGAAGAACATTTATGCTAAATATCGTATCCGTGCACTCAAGGAATAAGATTTTTCATTCAAACTAAAAAGTTCAATAATTCCCGTTTCCGTGGGAATTACGGGAATTCCTTTCTTAGTGCTCCCCCCCAACTTCTATGGATTATATGTTCCAAATTTCAGCTCTCAACGGCCAGTACTGTTGGCTGTGCGTTGTCTGTCAGTCACTCAGTCAGTAACGGAAGAGTTTTATATATTAAAATAATGGATACTTATTATGAACTTTCTAATTTGAATATGTACTATTTTTCATATATATTCAATGTATTATTCTCAATTAAGCAGAAGTCATAAGCTCTATTCGCGGTTCTTTTTCAAACATTGCTTTTGAGAATAAGCTACGATGAATAATATTGTAAAGTTTTTGCATTTAAAATGCTTAATAATTACTCTTAAATAAGTGAAAAAATGGTCTTAGCTGCAAAGCTATACCAATAGATGGAGCTACGTTAACAATATAACTTAAAAACAAAAATGCGGTAAGTAATTTCGAGGCTTACCGCCAGGCCCAGGTAGCTCAGTGGAAGAGCACTCGTCCGGCAAACGAGAGGTCCCAGGTTCGAGTCCTGGTCGCGTGATTTTTATTTTTATTTAACACATTTTTTTCACTTATTTAAAAGCTACGATGAAATTCATCCTAGGTCGGAACAGTTTTATTTAAGTAGACCATTCACGTTACGGTACACCGCACAGGTTTGCCTGCATAGGTCAAGTACCGTATGTGGGGACGTTCTGGTGTACCGGAGCGGTCTTCAGTACCTATTTGGATGTCATCAAGTGAGGACAAAGAAGCAATAGCATTGCTAGGCCTTGAAAAACGATACAAGGACAGTGAAAAGGAAGCGAAGAAAGTTTTGTAAGCATTGGTTACTCAAAATAATTATGATAGTCTTTGTTTCTATTTCCCACTGATGACTTCTATACATTTCAATGAATTCTGCAAGCACCCTCTTATTTTTAGTAGAGCCTGATGTAGCTACGACGACGACCGTCTTCGGCCACGAGACAGCAAACAACTGACGGATGACCTGCAGGCACGCACACACGCACAGGTTCACCGTACGGTGCGACCGGAAATTCAATTTTATCGTAAATGTTAGTGAATTGTGAAGTTTAAGAAAGAACTGATACGCTTTAAAGTTTATTAAATTTATTACATTAAATATGAAATAATTAATTAAATATGACTGATTATGTGTGTGAAAATTATGATTAGTTCTATGTATATTCATTAAAGCTTTATTATAAAGATTTTCTTTTATTTTCAAGATTAGCAAGTAATAAAATAAATGTAACATAAAAAATGTAAAATTTCGAAATATCCGGATAACCCGAAATCCTTAAGATCAAAGAAAACCTTAAAATCCGGTTTTGAAAATAATCCGGATTTTGCAATACCTAGTTATAAGACTTTTTTTGTTGGTTTGTGTTCTTTTAGCTAATTATAAAATAAACAGGGTCTTGCAAAAATAGTGTTAAAAATTTTAAGATCAGGTTAAGAATGTCTTAAGTTTTTTTTGTAATTAAATATTAAAAAATTCTAAATTTTATTTATATTGAACAAAATTGTTTAACTGTGATTAACGAATACATAGCAAGATATAAAATCGTTTTTATATATTTCTATTCAGAAAGAAGTTAAAAAGAAACAATAATCTTGCCCGGTGCCTGGTCCATTGCGGGACTTACTTAACAGCTGTTATTACGTCATACTTACTCTGAATAAAAGAAAATTCTAATTAACCATCAAACTTATTGGATTTGGACTGTAAATTTAACGTTAAACTAATTTTTTAATTCCGGTTTACAAGACTTTACTGTTTACGAGAAACATTAAAAATAATTCCTACTTTATTTACATAAATGGAATGTACACGATGTTCCTAATTCTCCCTTAAAATATTTTACTCTAATTTTGCAAGACATACCTACAACCAAAGATTTAAATCCATAGATTTGCCCGTACGTGTCATAAGGTTGTCATTTTTACTCACACAAGCACGGCGCGTCCACGTCAACAAACGTCATAGAATAAGATCAGATGTAACTTACGCTAGAAACACGCCTAAACAGTTATAAAGGATTACAGAGTAATAAAAATAAAGATAAATATTTATAAATCGTTTATTTATTAAAAACATACCTACAGGATTGTTAACTTAAGTACCAGCAAAAAGCACCTACTTTTTATTTTTTTGCGTTCTGTTGTTTGTGTTTGTTTATGTAAATAATGAAGTCTTACATTTATATAATTATCAATTATTACTTTCATTATTTAAACTCTATGACTAAAAGTCGCGGGCTGTTCTTGGGAATGTGTGTGTAATGTTTCGAATATATTACTGTGTAAAAAAAGACTCTTACATTATGTAATTTCATACAATTTTGTTTGTTTTCACTATGAAAGTAGGGAGTTGATTTTTATTTTATATGGGATCGAATGAATTTTTCGGATTTTAGACAAACATCTAACAAATCGCAAGCAGGAAAGACTAACCCACCCATATTTTTTATACAGATTAATTTATGAAATTCTAGCCTTTGGTTAGAAATGAGTGCGACCATACGTACTTAACGCATTTTAGTTTTTTTATTGTCTTGCTCCCCACCTGATATAAAAAATAATAAAAAACAAATATTAATTATTTACTAAGTAAACTTAACCGAAAATTAAAGAATTTATTAAGCAACGCATGGTAAAGCTAGCATTTGCAGCGATCCGCGTGCCAGGTCACGTGCGGCGATTGACTCAGACGTAAGTTAAGTACATAGTAACAAAACTCTATTCATTTATAGGCAATGTTAGTGAAAAATTAAGTGCCCAGTATACAGGGTGACTGGTGACATATTTTAGAAATTGAATTAGAGCACTCTGTACTCGATTCTGATCATAATAATTATAAATAAATTAAATACCTACTACTTAATTTTTCAGCAGAATTCCCTATAAATAAATAAAAAGTTTTACTAGATCGAGGACCGTTCGTGAAGCCGTCTATACCTATACTGTGTTGATAACACCGTGCGTACGTCCGTACCAGTGTAACATGCGTTGCGTAATGAATTCTTTAACTTTCGGTTAAGTTTACTCATTAAATAATTAAAATTTATTTATTTCTCTTTAAGTATGACCTCAAACTATCGCGTCCTCGAATTCCGAAAGTGTACCCACCAGTCACCCTGTGTATCCTACAAATTGTTTGGAAATTTCCGTGTATTATATCTAAAATATTCGATATAATTTTGCAGTTATTTACCCAATATGATGGATTGCTACTTTCATTGATATTTTTTAATGGGCTACAACAATTAAGAATAAGAAAATTATTACTTAAAACCTGTTATGATAAAAAATATGTGAATAAAATAAACCAATATATTTTTCTATTTCCATAAAATAGCCAGAAAAGACGACGGCTTCGTAAAGTAAAATAAAAACTTCAAAGATTTTCTAATATGATTATTGAGTTGATCTTTTATTTACTATCTGATTACTTATTCCTTGGTGGCCGGGCGCTTCCATGCCCGACTAAATCGAGAAATGCATTAAATTATATAATAATTACCTACTAACGCATGAAAAGTAACACCTTTATCCTTGTTTGTATTTCGACTTGTGTTTTTACACCCCCGAAAAGAACAAGACAGCATAATTAAGTCTTTATGTAAATATTTTAAACAAAATAGTCTATGTGAACATGCACGACAAGCGCTCATTAGAGACTGTCACAAGACTTGTGCATGCACCTCTTTCATTAATGACAATATTTCGTTAGTTCTTTGTACTGAAAGGGCATATCTATGGATTTAAATCTTTGCCTACAACGTTATTTTTTGCTTGTACGAAATCTGAAAACAGGTTTTTTCAGAACCGGTAATAGAATCTATTGCAATATTTTTTGTATCATATTATATTTTAACTCAATAATCTCTATAGAACCTTAAATAATGGACACAATCACTCGCTGCGCGCGTATGCATTAGCTCGTCACGAGGCACAAAGTGCTATTCGCGAGCCCAGTATTCCAGAAGGTTCTAAGTTGCATGAAGGCGTAGCGCGCGAGCGAGCTAACGTGTGTTAACCACACTCGCTTGAAACTATGTTCAGTTTAAATGATAATGTTATAATTTTTAATGACGTTTCTATGAACGAAAATATTTGACCCGTGTATAAGGTTTCTCATAAACAAAAAAATAACGTTGTATCTCAATCTGCAATACTTTAACTACATACAGTGTAACCACAAAATAAGCAATATATATATTTTGTCATTATGTTGGAGTCTTAAGTATTATAATAACGAATCTAGGGTTTACTAGAAGTGAGAAAATGAAAAGATATATATTTTTTTAATGGTAAGTCTATATAGGATTAAGAATCAATGAAGTCAGTGGAGCATTTATAGGTATAATAATCTGATTATCGATTTAATTGAATAAATAGTACTTAAATAATGTTGCATTTTTTTTTCAATACATCCTACCGCCAGTCGTTGTGAAGTATTAAGAATTCTCCTTTTGTTCATGTTTCCTGACAAACGTAATTGCTTCGCATTTTCACTATTTCGTATCAAACATCAAAATTTAAGTATAATATCGTTTTGTCTTTATAAAAATTAAGTTTTTCTTGAATCAGAATAATAATTTAAAGTTATTTTGAAATTATGCCTCTTTAAAAATCCATATTTCAGTACTTACCAATTTTCGCGCAACTTTCAGCGGATATTACTAATGTAAACAATGGCTGAAAACTTTTGTTAACTTGTCAAAGACGTAGTTTATTTATTAATATGTTGAAATAATTTTACTGTATGTATCTTAACAATGTGCTAATTCTTATGGGACAGTTCTAAAAGCTTTTTATTGCATTTTGCTAGCACGATTTTACGAAAAATATATCACCAAACATGTTGGTGCGGGGGTGTAGGGGTGCATTGAGTTACTATGTACAGTCTGCAACAGAAATATGTATCATGTATCACACATACAATATGCTTGCATTTACTAGACTACTAGTACTAGAGAAGACATCGACTATCTTTGCTTTGCCACATCAAATTGCGGTGACAAAGCCGCACTTCACACAGACACGTTTGATATCAATGTAGGTATATGATAGGCCACACATTGTTTTTTTGTAAATAAAGATAGAAAAACGAAAAAAATGCCTCGCTGTGTATTAAGATAATGCAATAATATCTCCAATAACATTTCCAAGCGCAATAAAATAACTTTTCATCAAATAAGAAATAAGTAAGATTTTATAATTTTAAAATCAAAAATGAATAATAATGTTATTGTTGCCATGGTCAATTATTCATAAATAGTATATTATGTAACAAGTGAGCTAAGTTGCTAATTACAGTTGAGGCCGAGAGTCGAGACTGTAATTAGCAACGCTCACGAGTTACATACGACGTTTTTCAACACACTTGTGAGTAAAGACAGACATACGTGGTCATAAAATAACAAACACATTTGATAACAAAGCTGTGAATTGTGATTGAAAAATGGCGCCGAACCTCGCGCATGCGCGTAGGTTTTTTTTTTCTGCCAAATGTGTCAATGTCTGTATAGCATTTACAGCCTATTTTAAGGGTAAATGTTTAATTTGGAGTGGTAAATGCAAATAATTTAATATTTTATAACAAATTATTGTAAATTGTGAATAACTTGTTTGATATACAAATTTGTTTTACTAATATAAGGCGCAAACATTTAAAAATGTATATGGATTTGAAGTGGTATAAAATCTCTTTGTTGTTTCTGAAAATATTTAATGTATAACCCGGACCAATAAAATATGCTCTGTTTACTGGCATGTAATTTGCACAAAGGTACAATTCAACTTTGTAGGATTCATTATATTATGCACTAGGGTATAATATATTATGCACACGTGACTTATAGTCTAGTTTATAGTTCTAAATTTAATAGAATAACGCTCACTTTACGAGCAAGTAATATTCTCTACGCTTAGAAAAAAACTTTTCGTAATTTGTATGACTATTTTACTCTTAATGTCTTTTTTATATCCAGGGTGTTTATTCAAAGGGCACCCAAGTTTTTTGAATTAGATTTTACGTGTAAAAACGTTATTATAATTTTTTCATTATATTTTTTTCATATGTCAAATACTTAAAAATAACTCGAAATTAGTAAATAGCATACATTTTAAAATACATTGTATTACGAATTAAGGATAAGGATAAAGACACTTCAGCAGATTTCAACCTTTCTTGAAATGCATGAAAGTCTATGATTGGTTAGTTTTTACCCGACAACGGCGAAGCAAAAAGGAGGGTTATGATTTTTACCTGTATGTACCTATGTAAGTATACAGGGTTATTTTTTTGAAGATGAAAACATTTTAAAAGAAGATTAAGAATAATGTGTGGATTCAATTTATGACAAAAATAAAATTATATACCCAATTTTTTTTTTATTTAAATTTTACAATCTTTTAAGTTACCAAATTTTAGTTTAATCTGTTATGTACGGCTACATAGCAAGAAATAGAAAAATCCATCTATTTATTTCAAGACAATCACTTCAACAAAACATAAATCTTACGCGGTTAGTAACGCCAGTGGTTGCGGGTTCGATTCCCGCACAGAACAAGAAAAATAAAATGCGCCGTAGGTATCTGGTCGTTTTTCTATACATATATGTATTTTATATTCCAGGTTCCCCCCTAGTTCGCTACATGGTATCACATAACACAAGGTTTGCTTATTTTAGTTGGTGTGATTGTCTGGGTTTTTTTTATTATCCACGCGAGCAAAGGTCGATGCATCGCGCGCCCGGGTGTTGCGTAGGTACCTACTTAGCTTGATGTATGACGTAACAATCAGCTGTTGTAATTTCACACTTATAAATATATATAAAACTGTTCCGTTACTGACTGAGTGACTGAGGTACTGAGTGACTGACAGACAACGTACAGTCGTAACTACTGGGCGTAGAGAGCTGAAATTTGGAACATACATTCTTTAGTGGATGTAGGGGTGCATTAAGGAAGGAATTCCCGAAATTCCCACGGGAACGGGAAATATAGGACTTTTTAGTTTGTATGAAAAATCTTATTCCTTAGGTGCACCGATGTGAAACTTGGTGTAAAGGTTTTTCAATGTGTGTCTGGTTGTGTTATATAAGGAATTCCCGAAATTCCCACGGGAACGGGAAATATATGATGTTTTAGTTTGGATGAAAAAATCCCACCCCTTGAGTGCACGGATGTGATACTTGATATAAAGATTCCTCAATAAGTGCCTGTTTGTATTATGGAAGGAATTCCCGAAATTCCCACGGGAAGGGGTTGGACTTTTTAGTTTGTATGAAAAATCTTATTCTTTGACTGTACGGATGTGATACTTGGCATGAAGGTTCTACAAAGCGTGACTGGTTGTGCTACGAAAAAAAAACCCAAAAATTCCCACGGGCACGGGAAATATATGATTTTTAGTTTGTAGGAAAAGAACTTATTCCTTGAGTGCATGGGTGTGATACTTGGATAAAGGTTCTTTCAGTGGGTGTCTGGTTGTATAGTTTCTGAAATTTCCACGAGAAGGGTAGTTAAGCGCATACGAAGTTGCGGGATAAAGCTAGTTTAGTATAAAAGGTGACTCTAATGTCCCATCCATCACACTTCAATTGGACTGTCAATTTAACGTTTAACTAATTGTAAATACTGTTTTAGTAATGTTGACTTCTTTGATAATGTTTGAATTAGAAATAAATTTAAAAAAAGCTTTCGTGCTTGAGCTGCTTGTCTTAACGAATAATTTTTTTTTACAATCAATTGAATGTTTAAATGGAATCAACTTATTATCAACTATTATTATTGACAGTTTATGTACAAAAATAACTTAGATATTGCTTCCTGCCAATGATGTTAAGTACACAGCACACGTATACACAAGCAATTTATAATAACTGCTGCACATGACTTAATGTCCTTTTCTTTGATAGTAGCGAAGGCGTCAGATATCCTGATTTTAAGTTAGCCCGCACTCTGAATTGTATGACTGTCGTGACCATACACCAAGTCTTTAACCCGACCTCACCGAAAAAAGTCTAGAGTTGTATGTAAGTTCAGGTGACTTGGGCGGCCAGTTCACCAGCCCTCCGCGTCCTATCCATCGCTGACCGTATTCTGTGTGTGCGTGTGTGAGTGAGTTTCGCGTAGTCTTAGTTATTGTTTGGTTATTTGTATTGAAGGCTTGATTTTTCAACCGTCGTCGGATAAAAGTTATCAGACGCATAAAGTATTACTCGGCGGAATAGTTTTGTTTTACGATTTCTTATAATTGTATGATAATTACATAGAATGACAATAAAGTTGAGACGAACTTGAAGCTGTCGAGTAATATTTTTTCACTAAATAGGTAGGTAACTTTTGTCTGGTATACAAAAATCTTAATAGAAATAATGGGAAACGCTTTTATTTCTTGCTATTTCGTCGTAAATAACAGATTAAAAGAAAGCGTTGTTAACTTATGAGAATTACAAAATATCAATTTACCTAAAAAAAAATTTTTTTTTTTATAAATTTAATGAAACATCCTTCTTAACCTTCTCCTAAAATATTTTGTTCTTCATAAAAAGACCCCTTATATGTAGGTATGTGGGTATGGATGTTAATTTTTTTACTAAATCTCGACGATTTCGTGTGGGGTATCAAATGTAAGAGCTTTTTTAGCACAGTACAAATATGTAAACACTATTACTTCAAAATATGTAAAATAATAATGAAACTAAAAAATAAAAACATTTTTCTTGACTGTTTCGTGTGGGGTATCAAATGAAAGAGCTGCTAGCACAGTTTAAATATGGAAACACTATTACTCCAAAACAAGTTATAACAATAAAGTTTAAAAACTAAAACCTGACTACTGAAACACCCTCTAAAAAGTAGGAAACAAGTAATAGTCTCCACTGAATTTTATATGTATTTTTGTACATCATACCTACTGATAGATAGAGACATGTTTACTAACATATTAAAATATTGTAGGTATAAAGAAGAAAAACTGGATTCAAGACAATTTAGGTGGCCTTATCACTCGTTAGCGATCTCTTCCAAGCAACCTTTATTTACAAAAAAAAAGAACATACTAAAAATAATAATACCTACTTATTACTACTTATTACTTGTTTCCTACTTTTTAGAGCGTGTTCCATTAGTCGGGTTTTAGTTTTTAAACTTTTTTTTTTTATGTTTGTAATTATGAATGACTGTACTATCATATTATTTTTAATATTCAATTTCCTGTCATGTGCAGATTGTGTACTGTGATTTAGGGAGTAATATGGTCAAATTTTAAAAAGAAAAACACGATTTTTATTACTGTAGTCCTGTTTTATTACTGTAAAAATTTAGGCTCACCAAATAAAATGAAAAAAAAAATTGCTATACGCCATCTGTTTCCTTGCACAAACTTTTTTACAAGATAAGATTACACAACATGACCAAACTGCAACATAACTATGGTGTAGGTGATGATGATGTTCAACACGACGACCGGCAGCGACCACCCCAGTGGCACCACCTTCATGACGCAATACTTGAAAGGACGCAGTTTTGTGTACATTATGAACGCTTCTATGTCAGTCTTGCAATTTTCACCTAAAAAAAAATTTTATGGGTTGTGTCAGAGGATCGTCTATGGGTGTGAAAAATAAAATATAAATAAATAAATATTTCTGACACTCACACAACATTATCTAGCCCAAATTAAGTTTCTTAAAGAACTTGTGTTATGGATACTAGATAACTGATATACTTAAGAAATATATCAACATACATATTGAATAAATACATATTTTTTTATTAGAATAAACTTAAATAAACATATAAACATCCATGACTTGACGACTAATATCTGTGTTCATCACACAAATATCCGCCGCCGCCGGGATTCGAACCCAGAACCTCTGGCATAGAAGGCAATTTATGTTACCGCTACACCAGCCGGTCGTCGGCTATTTTCCACGTTTGCCAAATATTAGGTACCTATGTATTCTAGGTCTTGATGAAACAATGGATAACAACCGCTATGGTGTAATTATGGTGGATGTTGGAAATTTGATTACTGTAAATACCTATGCCCTTAAATTTAAGTTTCGTACTTTAAAGCTTAGTAAACAAGCTGCAAAAAAGGGCTTGAAAAATCGGAATCAGATATGGTTAATACTTAAGAACTTATTTTTTTAAAAACTATGCCTGCATATGTTAGCTTTATCTCTTTATCTCTCTGATGGTAAGTGAGGAAGGAACCCACTTAGGAATGAATACATTTTCGTAAGCTATTCGTCAGACCCTTGACGAATATCTTGAAGACATATTATATTCTATTATTGACTCTTTAAGTATTCGGACGACTATTTTATTTATACCTTATTGCACACATTTACAAAAAGAAAACTTATAAAATATAAAAAATCTATAACACATCAATAGGTACGAACAAAGCACAAGTTTACATTTTAACAATAAACGTACTAAATATAAATAAAATAAATAAATAAAATTCATTTATTTCAGGCAATATTTACAATGAGATCTTAACAATTGAAAACAGAGGCCCATAGAATAAATACCTTACAGTCTAACATACATATAAGATAAACAGATACATACCTTAAACTAGAATATATAAAAATACTTAAAAACTACACTTGAGGCTGTCGTAAAGTCGGCGACGTGTGTCGTGAGTCATAAGACAGTCGTCCTCGAAATTTCCGGAAGACGACGCCCTGCGGCCAGAAATCCTCCTTCATGAAGGTTGGCAGATGTTGGGTCGGCACTCTCACCACAAAAGAGCTGAAACTCACTTTATGGCGAGGTTCCAAACGCTCAACCCTCAGAGTAAAGGAGGTTTTCTTTCGTACGTAATCTACGACCTCCTCGACCTTCGTAGACCAGTGTACTCTGGATACGTACAGCTGCGTCGACGGTACTTCACCGCGCATCAGCTGACCTAACACGGGCGGTGCGGTGCCGCGATGGTTGCGGACGGTAGGCTTCTTCTTCCTCCTCTCAACTTTGATGAAGCCTTCCTCATCGCACTTCTTGTCCTGCGTAGGACGCGGAGGTTCAATATTGCGAGCGGACCCGCTACAACCCTTCCTCTTCTCCGTTATCGCCCGCTGTGATGTAATGGCAGCGGCGGCGGTAGCATACGCGCGGGAAGTCGGTGCGCGTTGAGTCATCGGCTCCGTCATTGCGAGGGAGCGAGCGGCGGGGCGCGGGGCGCTGCACGCGGGGGAGCCGGCGGGGCGCGGGGTGTCGCACGCAGCGACCTGCGTCATCGGCAACGCCGACGCCGCCGGACTGCTGACGGATGCAACTTGCGCTCCGCGACGCCTCGTGTTGACATTAGAATCGTCGAACTCCGGTGACCTACATATGAAGTTATTACTTTTCAATTGTAATAATTCTGTACGAAGTTCACCGATTGTAGAATCTGACGCTTCCAGCTTCCTCTGAACATCAGCTAGGCTTGACTTCAGGAACGTAATGTCCTTCAGTAACCTGCTTACGTCGACGTGGTCGAATCCAATGCTTGGTAGCTTATTCAGATCCTTCGCTACGAATGCGGGCACCTCGTCTGGGTCTGTCTCCTTCAGTAGGGTGATGATATCTTGGAGACTTCGTTCACCCCCATCCCTCCTGCGGGAAGGCATCTGCGCGGTCTTGCCGAGCGTCTGGTACAGCAGCGCCTTACCGCTACTGATCTCGTCCTGAGTGAAGCCAGACTTGCAGATTTGCAAGATACTGACTTCATCCATCGTGTCGATGGCGTGTTGGATGAACGCCAACAACTCATTGGCTATGAGTTTTTCGGAACTCATAGCCATAGTGACGCGAATTGAATTGAATTCAGACTGCAATTTAGCGAGACACGTCCGTTTCCGAGCGCGACTCGACTCGTAGGTATATGATATTTATATTTAGTACGTTACATAAGGTAACGTACTAAATATAAATATCATATACCTACTTAATATATAAGCTTATATAGGTATATATGCACATACAGATAACATACTTATATACATAAATAAATACCTCTGCTTCAATATAAGTCTTAATTATACATACCTAACTATAATAATAATACATAAATACCTACAACTATGAGAATACTTCTTCTAATGTTCGAGCAAAGACAGATAATGTTTTTTAATTTTTTATTTAAACGAATTTAGTGAGGGGGCAGATTAAGTATACTTCGTATGGTAGTTTATTCCACAAGGACAAAAGATTGATGAAAACAGTGCGAGTGCTAAGCATGAATTCTGTGGAGACAATACGCCTCTTGTGAGTTTCATATCGGAAACAAAATTGTTCTCCGAGATAGCTCGGAACCACAGGACTAAACGCGGCACAGTAAAGAAAGAATATGACTACTTACTAATGTGAAGCTGCTCAGACACAAGTCTATTTATGTAAAGCTAGATTTATCTTCTCCGCTTGAGACGTGATCATTCCGGCGGCAAAAGCAGGAGCGAAGGTGTGTATTGCATCTATAGATATGAATGCTGCAATTTGTAGCAAAAATTGCGTGTTCTGGAACATTATTGTAATAATATGTTATTCTTTATAAAGTAATCTTAATAGGAAGTAGTGTTAATACTAGATCTACAAGCTGTACGTAGTAGGTACCTACCAGCCTGCGCTGGAGGAAAGTTGGCAGGTCCATATTGAAGCGAATGCACTTAAGAAGTAAATAAACAACACCATTATTAAGCCACTACTTAGCAGCTGATCTCATTTTTTTGATAAAATTTAGGCTGAGGCAGAAATAATTTAACAAATCTGCCAGCTTCCGTACTGCTTATTAATTTAATAAGGTTTTTTATAAGGCGTTTGTGAGCTTATCCTTTTGGTGCAACTTCAAAATAGGCTAAGTTTTTTTGATTTTGAACTCATACGTACCAAATTCTTTAGTGTCGTGGACGTTGTTAAATATATTGTTACCAACATATTTGGAACGAAAAACAAAAGCACTCCAGCATACTGTAACATAAAAAATATATATAAGTAGGACTTACTGTATACTGTTGAACCTACATGAATTAAGGTAAACTCAATACACGACATTAAATGGGGGAAAAAGTCTTTTTGTTTTTTTTTTTCTAGTATCTAAGAAGTTGGTTGTTTTGAAATTTCATTGATCCTAAAACCATCAATAACTCGATAAGTAAATACATGATCACCATTTGATGTCCCGGAAAATACGAAACCGAAAATGGAACGGGCTTTGAAATTATCTTCTAAACGTTCTCTTATGGTTTAACATAGATCATGCTGATGGTACTGTAAAATATTTAACTTACCAACAAGTGCATCGTTTTATTCAACGATTCAACTGTATCTCCAATGTTCTTATAAATCCACTGCAAATAGTTTATAACCACATTGTCTTCATTGATTATCTTAAACTCAATATGCTTTAACCGTATAACCACATTGTAGAACGCAAAATACATAACAATTGGTATAGAAGTACCAATAATATGTAAGAAATAGAAAATGAAATTTAAATAATTTGTATCAAACAATTGATAGTAACAAACGAAATAAAAAGTTAATGTAATAAAATTAACTATGAAAGTTAACACTAGCATTGATTCTAATCTGGTCAAATATCCAATATGCTGATCTAATTTATACAGCTTGATGAGAAATTTGTAAAATGTCATCCTGTCCCGATAACAAAACAATATTACAGCAGTGTATACATATTTAGTTACCAACATATAACCAAATGTTGAAAGCATCAAACCATCCGATATTACAATGAAATATATACATACAACACTAACAAGACAGGCCTGAATTAGAGGCAACAGACGGAGATAGAAACTTATTTTAACATTTACACATTTCAAAAACCCGTAATCATAAGCTGTTACAATATGAAAAAAAGTAAATAAATACACTAATTTCTTAGAAATAGTAACATCTTCGGACAAAACTGCATTTTTTTCTTTAACTTGAATCAAAATATTGTCATTTTTCGTTTCACTGTTTCGTACTTTAAACATTTTAGGTGATTTAACTATGCATTTATCGGAAAATATTGAACAGTTTTCCGTTCTGTCTACCCAAGGAGCTGGTTATTGACTAGACGCCATTAAGATATTACTTATAACACATATCGCTAGTAAGTAAGGAGGTTATAATTAGGTCAATAACTTACGTATTTTTCCATAATTATGTAGATGGATGTTATTGTAATAAATCAACCTATTACGAATTTTATTTGGACTAGCAGTTAAAAAGTCAAATTGAAAAAGGAAAATTATGACTTGACTTACAAATATGTGTCGTTTAGGTATATTTTTACACGGCCTCTGTGGTGTATTGGTTGAGTTTCGCTTGCGGCTTAACAGGTCTGTAATTCAAGTGCCAGCTGAGTCAACCGGTTTACATTGACTGAATATCTACCTTACTTAATTATGTAATTAGTACATAGAATAATATAAAGTTTAATTGAAAACAAATTTTCACTTTCATAATTTCTACCTTATTTGGTAGTAAATAAATAGTGGGAAACGCTTTTATTTCTTGCTATTTCGATAACAGATTAAAAGAAAATGTTGTTAACTTATGAGAATTATAAAATATCAATTTACCTAACAAAAAAAAATTTTTTTCGTACATTGAATCCACACATCCTTCTTAACCTTCTCCTAAAATATTTTGATCTTCATAAAAAAGACCCTATATACATAGTAAATAGATAATAGTAAATAATTACCTACATAATTATTAGAACAAAGACCTTATGTAAAGTTTATTTAGTTACATGTTAGGTACTACATACTTTTGCCTATTTTGTCAATGCGCTACTTGGCTTATTTTCTAAAGATATACGATTAAATAACTGATAAACATATTAAAACCTGCACTAAACCCGTTACACACTTGAAAACGCACTTTAATTCATCTTCTCATCACATCACTCTTTTTTTCACTTCCACCAGCTCAGCACCGCTCCGGATCTTCAGAACGATCCAGACTCGTCCAGCTCCCAGCGCCCGGATGTCTGGCACTGCTCCATTATCACCCTTATCACCATAATTTGATCATCTCTGATAATTTTCTATCGAATAATTATTTTAAAATAGTTCAAGGTGGGCTACATTTAATCGTTTTGCTCGTTAAAATAGGTTCTGGGATGCCAAAAAACTAAGACAGATTATATGCCAAATTAAAGCAAGAAACTATTTAACGACCGGGTTGACCGTCTGCCTCAGACGCCAGTGGTTGGACGTTCGATTCCACACGAAACAAGAAAAAAAAGTTCCGTGTCTGGGTGTTTATTTATTTATGTATTTATATTCAAGGTTACCCCCTAGTTCGCTACATGGTATCCCATAACACAAGCTATGCTTACGTTGTGGTCAAGTAGTTGGTGTGATTGTCCGGGGGTTTTATTTTTATAATTTATTTATTTATTAACACCGACTTCACGATTTAAAAATGATATTAATCGGGTCAAATTACTTAAAAGACAATATTAATAAGACCAGGTAATCAAGGCTGGTAGCAATTCAGACAATAACATTAACTTAATGTTCAAAAGGAAAGTTATTGCAATTTTTATGGATCTAGCGAAGGTTTTTGGCACTGTCCTATTTATTTATTTATTTTCAGTACAAAACAATTTTTTCACAACGATCTTATACTTAATTATATGATGCTATACAATGCAAGTTATTTAGCAGTAACTCTGGACCCCACCCTAGGATTCCCTGTGATGTGGAGACCAGTGTCTTCCCATATTAGTTCATTTTTCTTGTTGAGCCATACAATGAGTTTCATATTATGCGATTGTCTGTATCTATAATGTGTGTGTGTGTGTATGTGTGTGTGTGTATGTGTGTGTGGTTAGTAATTAATATAATTTTCAAATTTAGTCTGTTTTAATTTTACTATAGATAACTATTATACTAGAGAAATAATAGAAATAATAAATGTTATGTTTAGAAATTCATTTTTAAAATATCCTCAGTTTCACTGTAATTTTTATTTTGCAACCATTCTTGAACAATTTGCCTACATTTTACTCTGGTTTCTTTTTGTATACCATTATTAACTTTGTACACCTGTTTGTATAGATAAGGTCCCATGTAATGACTTGATCTTCTTGCGTATGAGGTCTTAAATATGGGACAGTCCCATTTGAGTGATCTATGTGAACAACGAGCCTGTTGTTTAGCTACTTTGTGAAAGTGAAGGACTGTTGCCGATATATATAGTTGGCGAACCGTGAGAAGCTGGCATTCGCAGTAAAGTTTATGGGTTGGATATCTTCTAGGGTGAAGGTGCGCTACTTTTAGGATTGCCCGCTGGGTTTTTTCAAGTTTGAGTAGATGGTTCTTGTATGTTGCACCCCATACAATCAGACAGTAGTTTATAACCGATTGGCATAAACAGAGATAGACGGATTTTATAAGTACTGGGTCAGCCACGTATCTTAGTTTTCGAAAAATATGCGTAAGTTTTTTAAGACGTTTTGAAACAGCTTCTACCTGTGCTGACCATATGAAGTTTTGGTCTAAGATAACACCGAGGTATTTTATTTTTTCAACCTGTCCGAGATGTAAGCACTGGCAATCGATAAGATCTTTATTTTGGCAACAGTGGAGTCTAAGCTTAGGGGTTTCTGTGGGTAAAGATCTATTTGTAGTAGTAAAAGAAATAAATTTGGTTTTACTGGCATTTGCATTTAGTAGGTTCTTTTGGAGCCAGCCACTAACATCATTTAATCCCTCCTGAGCTACATCAATAACCCGGGTCCATGAGCTCTCATGAAAGATAATTGCAGTGTCATCTGCGAAGGTAAATATTTTTGCATTTTTTAATTTCATGGAACACAGGTCATTGATGTATATCAAGAAGAGTGTGGGGCCTAAAACACTGCCTTGTGGCACGCCAAAATTGATATCTGTGTAGTCACTGAAGTAACTTCCAATCGATACTCTCTGTTTGCGATCAGAAAGATATGATCGAAACCAATCCAATGTGATACCTCTTATACCAAGCAGTTCTAGTTTTTTTAGCAATATGGGTCGCGAAACAGTGTCAAAAGCTTTAGCAAAGTCCAAAAAGACACCGATACACTTCTGTTTATTATAAGTTTTTTGGATGGTGAAGTTTACAAGATCATTTACAGCGTCCTCTGTGGATTTGCTAGATCTGAAGCCATATTGGTTTCCTGCCAGTAAGCCTTTGGACTCAAGATATTTTAGTATCCTGATATTTACCACTTTTTCAATTATTTTTGAGAGTGTGCTAAGTAAAGAGATTGGCCTGTAGTTCACTGGGTCTTCAGGTTGACCCGCTTTGAGAATAGGAATTACATTAGCAATTTTGAATTTGGAGGGCACAGTACCAGTAGACATGCTCAAATTGCATATGTAAGCTATGGGCCCTGCTATAGAGTGTTTAATCCTTTTTAAAATATCATTGCTTAAAAGGTCATTTCCTAAAGCTGAACTTGTTTTGAGTGAGCCTATCAACTTTATAATTTCCATTTCATCCGTCGGGTGAAGAAAGAACGAGTCAGCGGTTGCTTTATATTGGCAAAAACGATATTGGTTTGCAAGGCTAGATTCAGTTTGGTTAGTTTTTTCAAGAATAGATTTAGCAAGTTTCTCACCCAATGAGCTAAAGTAATTGTTTACTGTGTTAATTGATTCTTGGGGATACGACGAAATATTAAGTAATTTATCATTGGAGGTTTTTGTGGGTGCAATGTTACATATATTTTTTACCGTTGTCCATGTTTTTTTAATATCATTCTTACTATCAATTAACATTTTTTTATAATAGTTGTGTTTTACTTCTTTCAGTATGTTTCCGCAGTAGTTTCTATATAATTTGTATTCTTTTTGAATATTTAGGTCTAGAGGATTGTTTTTTGCTTTAATGTGTAAGGTATCTTTTCGTTTAATACATTTTATTAGTCCTGGAGTTATCCAGTTTTTACGGATAACGTCACACCTTCGAATCCTGTGTTCAGTCTTATATTGGTCAATAGTGGTATGCAACATATCTAGAAAATAGTTTGTGGCTTCTGTAGTATCTTGAATTTGATATAAGCGATTCCAGTCTGTTTCCTTTAATTTCTTATTCAGCATGTCAAAATCGATTTTAGTTTTTTGTGTACTCACGTTTTTCTTAGGTATATTTATTCCTAGGCTGCACAGTATTGAGCTATGATCAGTGATATCAGAGTGACACACTATTGTAGTAGAAATGAGACTTGATTTTACCATACAATGATCCAGGTTGCAAGAACCTCTAGTTGGGAAGTTATGACTAGGTAAGAATCCATAATGTGCCAAAATATTTAAATACTCATCTGTAGCATCATCCAATACCTCTTTAATTAGATTAATGTTGAGGTCACCTACGAGTATGGAATGAGTTTTAGTATAGGACTCCAACACCGGCTCAAGTGATAGCAGAAAGTTTTTTATATTTGTGAAAGACGGGGAGCGATAAATGGCTATTATCGAGTAAACTTGTTCTATTTGTAATACTAAACAGTTAGCATCTTGGAAAGGAGGTTCGGTTATAGTAATATTTAAGTTTTGTTTAAAATAAATGACTATACCATCGTTTTGGTTCAAGTAGGATTTTGAATGGTAACATATATAATCATCTAGAGGCAGTTCAGTTGAGAATTCATTAATCCAGCATTCTGTGAGTACTATAATATCAGGCTTGAATTTTAAGCGATTTAAAAATATGGTAAAGTTATCAAAATTTTTATTTATACTACGTATATTTTGCGATAGAATAGAAAATTTATTTTTATTTGTACCAAATAAGTGTGTTTTACATTTCTCTGGGTCATAAATCTCATAGCTTGTCAAGAGGCTTGTATTGTCAATATCATTTAAAGTATTTATCCTATTATTCATAATTGGGTAAAAGATAGACTATTAGTATAAAAACATAATTCATAGAAGTATAAAAATATAAAGAGGCAGTAGGAATTTATTGAGAATTTCATTGTAGTAATACTATGATAATACGAATTTATTTCAGTTACACAGTAACTCATATTCAAAATATACAGCATTCGTATTTGTGTAAAACAATGCAAAATAAAGTAGTATTGTAGTTGATGACTATACTTACTAAGATATGTCTTGATAAATTGGAATGCACTTGGTTGTAAAAGTTCATTTGCCGGTAATATAATAGTCATGAATAAAACCGAAATAGTAAGGTCATTCATTTCAGGCATAAATGTACGGTTGAGGCGTGTTGAAATATATTTAAGGGTCATTGATATTTTTATCGTTGCATCCAAACAATAAGTAAAATGAGATAAATAGAATAATATCAAAACAGGTGTTTCATGTGTTATTCTTAAATATGAAAGTAAAATACCACTACTAATTTTTAATAGTCTTCGTTTGTTCTCACAAAAACTTATCAATTGATGTATTAATTTCGATAACATTTTGTAAACATGTTTGGGTGTGAATAAGAATGGTTTATAATAATAATTAAAACGTCTTAGTTACGCTTTGATCTGTAGCATTTTGTGTGCCGGGTTTAATAGTATACCATAATATAGAATAGTGTTTGTATATATTTCATAAGTAAAGCTATAAACAATGTAAAAACAATAGCAAAATAATAGTATAATTAGTAGAAAAGGGACAACAAAGATAACATGATAATTTAGTGCTTTGTATTTAGGTAGGTAAGGATTTAGTAGTGTTAAGAGTATGTATATGATATGTGTAGTGTTAAAGTTATTTAGTATATAAAATCTATAAATAGTCTTACAATTTTTGATCGGTGCGTAGTTGAGATTCGTGTTTAATCTGTATATATGGAGCTCCTTCTTGCTTCTTGAGGTATATGTTACCATTTGTAGTCCAACAAAATTTATACTTTTCCTGCTTGGCAAATTCTCGGGCAAGAAAGTGTAGCCTTCTGGATTTAGCTGTAAGGTTTTCCGAAAGGAACAATGAAGAGACGTTGTTCTGTAAACCCAAGTGACTGAGAAGCAGTTTTTTTGTTTTGTTAAATTGTCGTGCCGAGTTCAAAAACATATGTTTCAAAAGTGTATTAGATAACTCCATAACAATAGTGGATTTAGAAGGATCCTTTTTATTAGGTATGCGATACACGTCACGTAAATCCGATGATTGAAGAGGAATTTCTAAATTTTTTGCAAGACAGTGAATATAATTGAATAAACTATTTTTATTTTCCCCTTCCATAAATGGGACAAATCTTAGTTCTATTGAGGTTTTCTTCATAGATTTTTCTAGAAACTCACATTTTTCTTCCACTTTAGTTATTTGCGATATTAGTTCCTTCCTTTGTTCCTCTAGTCCATCCATTTTTACTTGTAAATCTTGTAATTGGTTCCCAACGAAATCAAGAGATTTTTCTATGTTTAAATTAAAGCTGTTTATTTTCTCGGTTTGAGTCTTGACATCATTTAATTTTTTATGCAAGGTGTCTAACTTTTGATTCTGGTTGTCTTCAAATGATTTAAACATACTGCGCATCTCCATCTTGAAAGCAGTAAGTTCATCGTAGCTTTCTCCGGAAATTCGTCTGCGCTTATCTCTGACAGTATTACAGTATTACATCTAATTGAGTTCCGAATACGCAGTTTCCCATTAAATCTTTTTAAGGATTACTTGTTGGAAAGAAGTAAGTTTGCCAATAACGGTAATTTTATTAGTGAGTCCTCTGTGCATATTATTGGAACCTATGTTTTCTTCACACAGGTGGTGAGTTGCTATCCTCAAATAGCACACTTCTTTTGTTCACTGGGGATACTTGGAAGAAAACTTTTTACACGGTCCAACGTTTTTTTTTTTTTTTTTATAGGTGACTAAACTCGCGTTTGACCTCAATCTCACCTGATGGTAAGTGACGATGAGGTCGAAGATGAAAGCACACGGGTTTAGGAAGGAACTGGCTCTTTATACAATATTGCCGGAACACATTACCGCTGGAGCGGTAACATTTGGCGGCAGACTTTATATAAAGGGTGCTCGCTAGCCAGGCGGGCCCAGAAGGGATCCTACCACCAAGCAAAACGTGGGCCAAAGTAACTGTGCTTACAAAGTAACGTCTTGATTTTAAAAACAGTGAAAATTGAATATCTCGCCATTTTCATCCAGAGCTCCAATAAAGAGTTCCAAAGCTTTTCTCTTACTGGTCATCTTCCTCAATGCACTACTTTGGACAAATGCTCATGCACAGCTTTTGAAAAGGTGTCCGCTATTAAATACTTAGGAGTTATCATAAATCAAAATTTAAGCTTTAGACCAACTGAAATCTTACTCAACCATTGATAAATATATTAATGTTAGACGTTTTATTTTACCGATAAAACGTTTCCAATATTATAAAAAGACATCATAACAATATTTAAAAAAATACAATTAAGTAATTTTAGATCATTATTCTTCATGGTATCAATTTAGAAATGAAACGTCTCCGGCGCTGTGGTAAGTGCAGCCCCAACGTCCTTGCGTAACAAAGCGCAAACAGTAGTGCTAACCTCCACCGCTTTGGCTTTTTGGTCGCCTGCGGCCGCTTCGGCTCGCCCGATGTCTGCGCTTTGTTACAGCGGGCGGAGGCTGCTCTCCCTCCGCGCCTCCGGCTTTATAAAAACACTCTAGGGTCGATCCAATAAGATTACGTGGTTATGGGTTCAACAAATAAGTTTTCAACACACTTGCACGTAAAGTGAGCCTTATTCTATTGAATTTAGAACTATAAACTGGGCTATAAGTCACGCGTGCATAATATATAATACCCTAGTGCATAATATAATGAATCCTACAAAGTTGAATTGCAGCATAAACTGAAATAAATAAAATTATGTATACATTGTTTTAAGGTTGTTAAATTGTTCTCAAATGAAGATAGTGGTTTCCTATAATATACATACGTATGAGTGGTTTCATTAGTGGTGTAAAATATTTTAGGAAACAACAAAGAGATTTTATGACCACGTATGTCTGTCTTTTACTCACAAGTGTGTTGAAAAACGTCTTATGTAACTCGTGAGCGTTGCTAATTACAGTCTCGGCTCACTATTAAGCCCTCGCCTGCGGCTCGGGCTCAAATCACAGCATCGACTGTAATTAGCAACTTAGCTCACTTGTTACATAATATATGACTTAATTTGAAACTAATTCAACAGAAGCATGCCATCACCATATCCACCAAATAATAAATTAAAGTAAACCAGGGTTTTATCTCCTGATTAAGAAATTTATAAAAGAATAACAAATTAATCTGAGATCGATAAAATGATATTATGTGCATCTCAGTTAGAAAAAAAAACGAAAAGAGTATGTGATTAAGGATGAACAAATAAAAAAAAATATGGAAATTAAAAATCATTTGAATGAAGTTAAATATCTTAAAGTAATTTCAAAGTTGATTTAATAATAATTCTTAAAATTATTTAAATAATAGAGCTTTATTAATACAATCGGTAACGCATCTTAATATTCTTTTATTTCGATGAATATATTGACAGACAATAAATAAGTGCGTTTTCAACACACTTGCTCGTAAAGTGAGCGTTATTCTATTGAATTTAGAACTATAAACTGGGCTATAAGTCACGCGTGCATAATATATTATACCCTAGTGCATAATATAATGAATCCTACAAAGTTGAATTGTACCTTTGTGCAAATAACATGCGAGAAAACAGAGCATATTTTTTTGGACCGGGTTATACACTAAATATTTTCAGAAACAACAAAGAGGTTTTATACCACTTCAAATCCATATACATTTTTAAATGTTTGCGCCTTATATTAGTAAAATAAATTTGTATATTAAACAAATTATTCACAATTTACAATCATTTGTCATAAAATATTTTAAAATATTTGCATTTACCACTCCAAATTAAACATTTTCACTTAAAATAGGCTGTATATGCTATACAGACATTGACACATTTGACGGAAAAAAAACCTACGCGCATGCGCGAGGTTCGGCGCCATTTTCCAATCACAATTCACAGCTTTGTTATCAAGTGTGTTTGTTATTTTATGACCACGTATGTCTGTCTTTTACTCACAAGTGTGTTGAAAAACGTCGTATGTAACTCGTGAGCGTTGCTAATTACATAATATACTATTGTGAAAGATATTTAGATAGATATTTTATATTTTTTTATTCATGCATGTTTACCTTTTCTGTAATGATCTGTTATTTTGCTGTGTTTTGGGTTAAGTTTGCTGTAGTAAATAATGTATGATTATTATTATTTTATTAAAAGCAAGCAAAAGTTTATACACATAATTGCGTAAGTTTGCTTATACTGGGTCAAACATACGTCATAAACAGAAACAGAAATGTTGGTTCCTATATCAGTATTACTATACTCTAGCTAGTAGTATCTATACTCAGGACTATACTCTAGAAGCAAACAATTACACTTTAGACTGTGCAATCAGTTCCGCCATAGACAATGTTTAACAGAAAGCTTACAATCCAAAAGTGAATTATTCGACGGTGCAGTTCACTGCAGAACACCCACGACACTGTTGACTGTTGAGGGATCGGAGGTATTGAATCAACACACTCGAATACTGAATAAATACCGAGTATATTTACAAAAACCAAAGAATATATATTGTTTCCTCGTGATGAGGTTACGCTGTTTACATGACGCCATTTAAATTACCTATCTCTGTATCTTACCGCCATTACAATATAAAAAAACGAATTCGAATTACAAAATTAAAGACTTATAATCTAAATTAATATTATAGTATAATGTTATTTTATGTTACATACTTATCTATATTTTTTGTATTTAATCAGTATTCAGTACTTACATATTATTTTCGAATTTTGTAATAATTAATTCGAATTATTACAAAATCAAATTGATTAATAAGTATTCCATACTTAACCTAAGTTACTTAGAATAAAACTATTTCGTTATAATGCGTATGTCATTCTTTATGTGTTAAAATTTTTGTCATCAGCAGCTAGCAAATACCAAGCTATACACTTTACATGGTATGTATATAATAATCCGGAATGTGGTCCGAAACAGGAGCCCTGGGGTACATCCATAGGTTTTTTCTTACGATAAATGCGATAAGACACGATACAATGAAGCAAGTTATCTCGAATCCCCAATTTTCTATAAAATAAATGTGATCAAAAGCTTTCTTAAAATCCTTGTAGGTCAAATTGAGCTTTAATTGACCCACCATGTTACTCGTAATAAATATAATATAATTGGTAAAGTGCGCTCGATAAGAAAGTTTTGATCACATCTTTTAAAAACCCGTGTTGCTTGAATGACATACCATGTTGCATGATCGGATAACTCAAAGGTTTTCGCATAGACAACATCGAAACTTTGGAATTTTCTGGTGCTATATTCACAGTATGAACTTCATGCACTATACAATATGACTAAATTGCAGTATAACTATGGTGTATGTTATCACGATGTTCAATACGACGACTGGCAGGGACCACCCCAGTGGCACCACTTCTATGACGCAATACTTGAAAGGACGGAGTTTTGTGTACATTATGAAAGCTTCTATAACACATTTGCGGAATTCGTCTGGAATAGAAACCAAGAGTTAGTATAGCGACTTTAATATTATTAAAATTGTTAATAAAATAATAAATAATAATTGAGCTGATGCCTAGTTTCCGCATACTTCAACTCGTTCTCGTACTTAGATTGTGTAAGTTTGAGGGAGGTCAATTTACATTTAATAAAAAAAATGCAAAACACCATTTTCTTTCAAGTATTGCTCAATTTGCTTATTGCGAAGATCACGAAGGAAAGAGACTTAGTAAATATCCAAATTTAATAATTACGAAAATTCTTAAAGCCGAAAGAAAAGCTTAAGAAAATAACGCTACCTCTTATTAAGGTGGATCATTTATACATATAACTGCTCTATTAAGTCAAATCTTGATTTTCAACCTAGGTCCGGCCTTTATCTAATATATTCCATTGAGAAGAACTTGCTTTAGCTAAAGCTAAACTTACTCACCATTATTCGGCAGCTCAAAAAGAAGTTTATTGTGCAAAGCAATAGCAATCTTCTCGGCTTGTGACGTCAGTACACCGGCAGAAAAAGCAGGAGCAAATGTCAACACTGAGAATATGGTCGCATATATTGCTACTAGCAGTATCATTGCAGTGTCCTGGAATATAAAAATCACTATTTGAAAGTCAAGATCTGGTCCACCTACGTTTACTCCGTTTATATTTCAAAAACCATTAATATCTTGGGAAATGGTAATGCGCAAAAAAAATTGGGTGGAAACTGACGCCTATGAATACTCTTCGAGTGTTACCACATCAATCGATCGACGGACGAATGGAACAGTCGACGTCGATCGATAATCCTTATAACCCTTACACAGAAGAAGGTGCGAAATAGTTTGCCAAGATTGACACCACCACTTTTTCCCCTGGATCCCAGTGATTTTCTCCATGAGAAGGTTTAGAAGAAAGAGATGCTAAAGGAAGCTTTAAACACAACACGGCGACCAAAATTCGAATCTCAAATTTATATTGAAAAGCATTATTATTTGAATTTATTTCGTAATGAAACAAAATATCAACGGTGTGTTATGCCATTCTAAATTCTAGGTTGGTGCTTCTTTATAAAGAAAGAAAAACGGGGGTAAAAGATAAAAAAAAACTAATTATTTTAAATACAACTGAATGTTGTAGATATTGTTTTACTTACCCAGCTATGAAATATTATGGATATGACACCGTATACTTGCATCAACATATTCGGGACACAAAACAGAAGTACACATGCATACTGTAAATTAAAAAAAAAACCATGAAGTAAATTACGAATAATAATTAGATACACAAGAAGGAATTTGTTATTTTACAAGTGAACACACTTAAAAGCATGCGTTTATTTAATTGGGTTTGGCTCAACTACGAGAAAGCTCATAAGTTTTTATCAAGAGTTAGTAGACTACAGCGACTGAAGGCTTCTGAAATCCGAATTTATGGTGTGAAAAGATTCGTACGACCACATACTAGTAAGGAGTTTTTGAGCTCAATCTTACTTGATGTAAGTGATGCCAATGGCGAAGATGAAAGCATACCGGCTTGGAAAGGAACTTGATAAAATATTGCCGGAACATATTAATCTTTCATGGTAGAAGGATGATCCGTAGGCAGATGAATCCCGAACCTTTGTTCTACCAAAGGGAAAAACTTTTGCGATACGCTTACCCAGAGGATTCTGAGCCGAATCTACGCTGATTTCCTAGCTCCATAGCTCTAGGGTATTAATGGGACCATTTAATAGAATGAAATAACATGTGAATAATTTTTTTGTGTTAATTTTTTTTGTTTTTATTTTTCATAAAAAATAATTCAATTAAGTCAAATATTCTTTGGCAAAAAGTGTTGTTTTTTAGTAAGGAAAAAAACCTTAAAGTTATGGGAAATCAACAAGAACACCTTGTATATTAAATTATAAAACTGTGAAATTTTAAAGGTGCAAAATAGATAAGGTACAATTACGTTTAGAACCAATACATTAAAAATAATCACTTACCATCCAGTTCATGGTTTCATTTGAAAGTTCAATTAAATCTGCTAGGCATTTATAGACACGTTGATAATATATTATATCCACGTTATTTTCATTGATTATCTTATACTCAACATGCTTCAGACGGAGATAAATTTCATAAAATGTAAAAAACATTACAATAGAAGGAATTGCATTACTAACAAGAGGCAGACAATAACAACTTAAAGAGAATAGAATAAATTTTGAATACAATAATATGCTTACTAATAAATTAATCGAAACTAGTATTGCGTTTATTATTATAGTCAAAATAATCTTTGTCTCCAACCTGATAGATATTCCCAGGCTTCTATCTATTTTGTACAATTCGTTATGAAATTCTTTGAACGACATTTTGTTTCGATAAATGAGCAAAACCAAAGCTGATAGCACATATTTAGACATTAACATAGTATTGAACAGCCTAGACTCAAATGCTGTTTCGATAAATACCATCGAATACACAGCAGCTACAGTTAAGCAGCAAGCCTGCATGAGGGGAAACAGACGGAGACAAAGGCTTATCGCCTCATTCGCACATTCAACAAATCCAAAGTCTAAAGCTAATATGAAATGCACAAAAGAAAATAATTTTACTAAACTTTTAGACACTGATACATCTGCCAGAGAATCTGAATATCCTCCTATAAATTTGGTTCGGAAAAGACTTTCATTTAAATTTCTCTTTATTCGTTCCGACATTTTCGATCACCCTCGTATAGAAGAAATGTCGCAATGAAATGAATAAAGACTCTCGTAATTCTACAAGTCACGTTAAGCTAATTAATTTGAGCCTCTCTCTATGAATTATTATATTAAACAAACTAGCTGTGCCCGAGACTTCGTTCGCGTGGACGACGAACCTTATCAATGAGTTTTTTGCGGGCCCTTTGTGGGTAATTATAATAGAAAAACAATTATGTCTCATTAGCGGTGATCGAGAGGGTATATGATATCTTTGCTTGCGGCATCGCTCGCGCTCTGTAAGTTTTTTGTAGTAGATTTCTACTTTGGCACTGTTTAGCAGGATATCCGATAGCGCAGCTGACGTTCTTTGCAACAAATGCTCACAAAGATAATGAAATCGACAGATAGTCGATGAAGACCACGTAGACAATGGGGTAAAAGTATCTGCCTCAGACGCCAATGGTTGCGGGTTTGATTCCCGCACGGAACAAGAAAAATAAAAATCCGGGTCTGGCTGCTTATTATATGTATTTTCTATTCTAGGTTCCCCCCTAGTTCACATAAAATGATATTTCAGAAGATTTGCTTACTTTGAGGCCATGTAGTTTGTGTGACTGTATAAGGATTTTATTTATTAACATAGTCACCGTACGACATCAATTGAGAGCTTCAGCATACAAGACATTACCAGTGAGCTCGTCCGGATTATGAACATAAAGGTTCCTTGGACTACTCACGCTAAAGCTGACCAAGTGAAAAACAAATCTCGCTAAGATCGATACCAGCAATGCCTAGAGTCTGACCTTGTGCCTTATTTATTGTCATAGCGTAACATAAAGCTACTGGAAACTGTACTCTCTTAAAGTAAAATGGGAAATTATTCGAAATCAAAGGAATTCTAGAAACCAAAACATTCCCCGGCACCACAACTGGGTAAAATTTCGGCCTTAATGTTAGGTTGTAGATTTATGATTGAAGTAAGCTAGTGTAAGCTAGGTACTATGAAATAAGCTAGGTACTAAGATATCAAAAACTAGCTGTTGCGCGCGGTTTTACCCGCGCAGTTTCGATTCCCGCGGGATTTTCGGGATAAAAAGTAGCCTATACGGATTCGGAAGAATCCCTATAAGTAATGGTAAAAGAAATTTTGAAATCTGCCCAGTAGTTTTTGAGCCTATTCAATACAAAAATACAAAGGTTTCCTCTTTATAATATTAGTATAGATTAATTGTCTTTAAACTCTATAATTGAAGTAGGTTAGCTATTAGATATGTAAGATTAATTATAGATGCAAATTGATTGTTCTTAACTTAATAACTTTTCTATTTGATTGATATCTTTATAAAATAATTACCCTTATTACTCAACCGTTTGTTTTGTTTTGTTTGAACTTTTCTTTCATATGTTTATGGCTTTTACACCAAGTTCCCTTTTTGTATCAAGTAGAATTTTTATATTATTATGTAGCACATAGGATAACTAACAAAATTGTGTAATAAAATCCTATGTATATAAGGTTAACTATAAAATAAATTACATAATATGTTTGCTTAATTAGGGGAAAACTGTAAACTGAACTATATTTAAGACTCTTACATTTAATTCATTTTAACTTTTAATTTAGGCTTTTTATAATTATAATTATAATAATATTATTTTATAATTATCTAACTATTGATGTATGTAACCATAAGTGTAAGATGTAGGTAAACATAACAACAAAATTACAAAATGTAAGTAAAATTAAGAGAAAAGTTAATTGAATTAAAACCAAAACTGCGGCTCTCTTTAAGGTATTTCTCAGGTTCTCGTGGACTAAACGGCAGTCTGAAAGAGACATATTGACACATTATTGACATATTTTGACCCTTAACCATTAATGGGGAGTTTTCTGACAGCTCATTAAAAAAACAAAACTGTACAAAATTGGTACAAAAAGCTTCGATAGATGGCACTTTACAAAAGGCGAAGACGAAGAATTTATTCCACACTGCGTTTTTAAAAGTAAAATAAATTAATTGATGTCTGTATCAGAAATTGAACGTATAAATAACCATAGATGGTAGATACCACTAACCTACATTATAGTTTACAGACTTAACGCCTTCGGCTTTTTAAAAGTGCCATCTATAGAGGTTTTTTGAACTCATTTTTATGAGCTGTCAGAAAACTCCCCATTATTGTGCTGTCTCTCTTCGTGTTGCCTGCCTGAAAATACCGCGACGAAGCCAAGTTTATGGTGAAATTACCACGAGTTTTCATTCGAGATCTCATTCCTGCTGCCCAACCTCCACACGTTTCATACAGTCCACTGCTGGGTAGTAGCAACCAATGATCTTTAATCGAGTACCATTGCACAGTTTATGAGGACTTAAATTACGAAGAAGAATTATAGGAACACCGATTTTTCACCGAGGGAAGTCCAGGAACATGATGACCACTTTGGCGAAGGGGGAAACCTATGTCTGCCTCAGACGCCAGTGCTTGCGGGTTCGATTCCCGCACGGAACAAGAAAAAAAAATATTTCGTGGCTGGGTGTTTATCTATTTATGTATTTATATTCTAGGTTCCCCCTAGTTCGCTACATGGTATCCCATAACACAGGCTAAGCTTACTTTGGGGCCATGTAGTTCGTGTGATTGTCTGGGGACTTACTATCATTATATAATGAAACCAAAAATTTTGTCGGCTAAATTAGTGGATTCTTCTAATCTTGATCCATCATTTTATTGATAGAGATATACTCTCGACTTTCTCCTCGAATACGACAGGATTTCATTATTTATTTATTGATCATTTCGAGAAGTTAAAATAGACCTTTTACACAACCAAGTATTGTGCTGATGTTTTTAAAACCACTTTTCCTTCGTCATATGGATAAGTTCCGTTACCTATTTTTAATAATAAATCAAAAAATGCTGTGCATGTAGGTTATCTCTAATACTACGGGCACACTACCTTACCGTCTACCGGCAATAATTATGGCATTAAATTACCGTTTAAATTACTGCATGAACTGGTGTAGTTATACTACGGCCACACTTACCGTCTACCGGCAATAATTATGGCATTAAATTTGGCGGAAAATATCACTTTTTCAAGATGGAGGTCGAAACTGCAGCGATGTTGTGTTTTATGAGTGCCAATTATTTTTACATGAATCTTTTTTCAACAAGGCTAAAAGAAGACAAAAAAGGGTATCCCATAGAGACGGTTCGGATTGGAATAATTCTAAAAACTCGAGCGCTTTTTCATTTGACCACTCCATGTCGGTCGATACGTGCGTCGCCGGTGAGCTCATATTGCACAATGGACAAACGGTAGTGTGGCCACAAACGCAATAATTACTGCGGTAATCTTCTTTGATGTGCGAAAAAAGACCGCCGCCGGAGCTATTGCCTACCGCCATTTGCCATATTGATTGGCATTGTAAAATTATGGCCGTAAATCGTGGTTACACCTAGGTGTTGTTTAAGTTATGGCAATAATTATTGGCATATCACGGTAGTGTAGCCTAAGCATAAGCAGACCCAAAAATCATGAGAAGATGAACCCCTTATAATAGAAGAAGTTGGAAAAAGATACAACTGATTAAAAAATTCAGATATGACCCCCCCAAAATTCAAGTCCGCGACCGCGCCTGCGTAAAAGACGACTAATCCGAGTGACCACTATTATAAAAATGATTGCTCCGACAGCAAGTTCTTTCCGAGGCCCGTGTCTTCGACCACATTTATACTTACCATCAGGCTAGATTTAGGTCAAGCGCGGGCTTATCTTTGATAAAAAAATAACATTTCATACTGCTAAGTAAACAAATGAAAAAAATTACATAGAAATTTCACCGCCCCACTTTACCCCCTTAGGGAGAAATTTTATCCATTTCACCTACACGTGAAATGATTTTTAATTTTAAATACAATCCATAAACACTTTTCTCCCCATTTTCCCCTTTATAAGGAAAACTTGTCCATTTCATCCACACAAGACATTCTTAAATGCTCTCGAGAACTAATGTACCAAGTTTTATACTGATTAGTCTAGAGATGAGATAATTTCCATACAAACTTTACCCCCCCCCATTTTACCCCTTTCGAGGGAAATTTTATCCATTGCATCTACTTTTAATTGTAATCGATAACGTTGATACCAATTTTCATACTTCTAAGTGCAAAAATGAGAAAGTTCAATAAAAGCTTCACCCCCCTTTTTCACCTCTTTAATTCCTTTTTGCATTTCTAGAATTCCTTTCTTAGTGCTAACTTACATCAAAAAAGGAACCCCTGTACCAAATTTCAAGTTTCTAGGTACAACAGTTTCGGTTGTGCGTTGATACCTAAGTCAGTCAACTTAGCCTTTTATATATACCGTGATAAAAGATAAACTGTAAAATAAGTATTTATGTACAGTACCTATATGCTGTATTAATATAGAATAAGTAAAATATTATATTGTATAAAAATAGTAACAAGTCATGTTATAGGTTAATAAGAAACTGTTATCTATCTAAATGTAAAGAAATCTGCGCTTGAAAACCAATTATTACCCCCATCCTGGTACTACTATCCTCAGCTCTAAAAGTAGGAGTAGGAATAGACGGGCAATCCCACCCGAAATAATGAGAGAGGCAAAAAACTGTACAGTAGGATTAAAAGTAGATGTAAAGTAAGACGGGACATCTTCCCGTACAGCATGAAAATGGATGGATGAATTAAAGAAATCGTATGTGGAATGACAGTGCGAGAGGCATCAATGTGAGAACTGGGATGAAAGGAGTTGTATCAAAGAACTGCGTCTTTGCGGGAGGTGTTAGATAAAAAAAAAAAAACAAAAAAAGCCATCAGAGAGTGATCCAGTGTTACTAGTTAAAATCATGAATATGAAAATAGTTTATTTTCTTTAACAGATACTTCAGTATACATTCAGAGGCCAGGACCTACGTAGTACCTAAGCATGTGAAAATGCTTGTAGCAGGTGGTTCTGCTCTTCCTAATGTCATTAACACTAATAAAGTAAAATATTTCAACTACACAGTTACTAAGTTTACAAACAAACTAAACATTAGAAAAAATATAAAAATTAAACATTAAAACCATCTATGATGATCATCACCAAGGCAAAAGAAAACGACATCATACAATTGTCTTTCTCTCCAGCCTTTTGATGTTGGCTTCCTGTAATTGTGAAAGATGCATTTCCTCTGGCATTCACTCAAATCAACATTATGAACATATTTTCATGATTATGAATGTCGTTTTATTTAAATATTTAACTTTGTTAATAATTGTCCCAGATACGGGGTATGTATTAACCACTGACTTTTTTGGGTTTGAGGGTTCTGCTTTTGAAAGCACTTACGAAACTGATGGTTTTTGTTATTAATATAATAGATGAATAATTCAAGAATGCTTTTACAAACAAAATGTTCGTTAATGTTGAAAATAATACAAAATTTGTTAGTACCAACTCCGCTATCACCTATGTAAGGAAAGAAGAGCTGACTAAACTCGCTGTTTCATTCTTTTTGAGATTTTTTTTCATTCATATTTTAAAATTCATCTATTTGCCCGATATTTGTTCGAACACAAATCGGTTTCACCTAAAGGTGTCCAAAGTTTCAGGAAATAAAAAGAGTTTATTATGTATAGGTACGTTATTTGTATTATTTTTATTTATATTTCATATCTCAAATTAGTATTAATATATATTAAGTATGCCTTTCAAATTAAACGAGATTAATCTTTTGTTCAGCGAGAGGTTCGTTTGAGACAAGCTTTTATATCATACTAGCTGACCCGGCAAACGTTGTTTTGCCATATAAATAAAAAAAAATAGATGTTGGCCGATTCTCATAGATACCGGATAAGCACAAAAAATTTCATCAAAATCGGTCAAGCCGTTTCGGAGGAGTATGGCAACGAAAACTGTGACACGAGAATTTTATATATTAGATAAATTGTGAAATGACGTTATAAGTTTACAGTAAAAGTTTTGGTGTATTTTTTTTCTTTTCAGTGCATTTAAGTGAAAGCTTGTTTTTAAAAAGGTTTTTATTTTTATTTATTTAAAACAGGAGGACCACAGATCTGAAGGCATGTTCTGAAGGAAGCTCTTCGTATTCTCAACTTCATATATGAGACATGGATCTTCTATATGACCCTATCAAACCAATTTAAATAACTCTTAAATATTATTTGATTATCAAATATTATCCAGTTCATAATTTCACTCATATGTCTTTCAATAATATCTGCCAAACGTTTGTAGATCCGTTGATATACCATGATATCCACATTACGGTCATTGATAATTTTATTCTCAACATGCTTCAGACGTTGGGAAATATCATAAAATGCAAAAAACATTATCCATGTCGGAATGGAATCACTGATGAGTGGCACGCAATAGGAACAAAATGAGAAAAGATTAAATTCTGGATACAGTGCTTTACATAAGCATAAATGAAGGGACATTATCGTAGCACTAAGACTAACGGTTAAAATAATCTTCGTATCCGATTTAATTGAAATTCCCATGGTTCGATCTATCTTATACAACTCATTTTGAAAGTCCTTTATCGACATTTTGTTTCGACAAATGAACAAAACTAAAGCTGATAGCGCATATTTAGTTGTCAACATAGCAGCAAATACTACAGAATGAGGTGACGTTTCCAGATATATCATAGAATAGACAGCAGCTGCAGACAAGCAGCAGGCCTGAACGAGGGGAAACAGACGGAGACAGAAGCATATCGCCTCATTCCCACATTCAACAAAGCCGTAGTCTAAAGCTAACATGAAATGCAAAATAGCAAAAAGTTTTAATAATTTTTACTTTTAGACACCGATATATCTTCAAGGGTTTTTGTACATTCTTCTAAAAAAAATATTTTAAGATGAATATTGTTCGATTTTCCTTCCATTATTTTAGATCAACCTAGGTATAGGTATATAATACCTAGGTTGATCTAAAATAAAAGAACAACAAAGGAAAAATAAAAGAACTACAAAGAAAAGCAATTTCAATGATGTTACTTAGCGTAATCAACCAGCTACATTCATAAAATTAGCCCCCGTCTCCTTTTTGTCGTTTTATTCAATAAATTACCGAACTATTCCTATATGTGGCTTATCATATTTAATATCAGAAAAATATGGAACGAGCACACTTTAATCAATAAAAATAACGTTTCCTAAAGTCAAATGTAACGCTTTGAATATATTTTCACCCGTTTGCGGCACGCAAAGGAGGGTTATGTTTTCAACTCGTATGTATGTATGTCTGTTTCTTGTTGCGTCGTAACTACTGAACGGATAAATGGATTTAAACATATGAGGTATCAATAGATTTGTGCAACTGCGCGAGTAACATAGGCTATATAATATTCCAAGATGGTGCATGTAAGGGGGGATTTAGGGAGGATAACAACAAATGATTTCCGGTTTGTTAAAACATATGGGTATCAAATGAAAGCTAATATACTTTTGTTTACTTTAAATTTAACATACTTATTCACTGAAAAAATAAAAAATAATTTTTGAACACTAATGGTAGGTACTATACGACTGTTAATTTTTACCATTCAACGACCTGAAAGGCATCTATACTTATACTTATAATAAATCTGTACAAGTAAAAAATCTGTACATTAAATATATCAAAAAAATAAATGGCGGGGGCTGTTACTAGACCGACATTGAACCCAAAAATGCGATTAAAAAATTTTTGTCCGTCTGTTTGTTCACGTATCACACAAAAACTACCGCTTCGATTACGATAAAACTTGGTATAATTATTTTTTTATATCCTGGGCACCACACTGGGTACTTTTTATCCCGAAAAAGTATATACAATAAAAAACAAACTTAATTTTGCGGTTCGATCCCTAGACCCGATTACTGTATCAACCGCAAATAATAAGTCTGTTGTAGGTTACGTCACACGCAGTTCACTAAAAGTTATGCTGTAAATAAATGTAGTGTCAAGTAATGTGGCGAGCGTTTGTTCTTATTAGCATTCTATAAATTGTATGTTTTAACAGTGACTTAAAATTCTAAACCGTGCTTTTCAGTGCGACCTTTTTATTCCTATTAGTTTTTACTAAGTACAGTTTAAAGTTGAGTTATTTAGTTTTAATTCTGTAAGTCGTAGGTATACATTTTAATTTTAAAGTAGGTAGTACTTATATGTGATATTGTGCGTGGTGACCGTAGGTTATTTCATAATACTGTTAGGTAAGATTAGTTATTCGTATAGGCATAAGTTTTAGGGATTTTGCTTCTTTATTGAGTTAGTTATCATCTATCTATACTCTATCTATCTAAGTATAATAAATCTAAGTATAATAAATCTGTAGAGAGGTCAATTCTGTACATGAAATATATTTTCAAAATAACTATCAGGGGGTGATAAGTGATCGATACTGATGCCAAAATTGCAATCAGTAAAATTTTTGTCTGTCTGTATGTTCCTTATAGAAACAAAAACTACTCGACGGATTTTAACGAAACTTGGTGAAATTATTCTTCATAATCCTGGGCAGGTTATAGTATACTTATTATCTCGCTACAATCAATAGGAGCAGAGCAGTGAAGGGAAATTTTGGGAAAACGGGAGAAATTACTTCATTTTTTAAGCTTCCGTCGGGTGTGCAGCCTTAATTGTTAAAGCTACATAGAAATCATGTATGACAGAAATATTCTTCATAAAATTATGTAAAAAATATCCCACAACAGTATATGGTATAGAAACACCAAACTTATAGATGAAATATGCTAATAAATAACCCATCGTGCGTGAATACTGAATGATATAAGGATTATTTTGCGTTACGGTTGCCGCGCTCGACGCGGGCGTTCGACTTTATTGACAGACAATAATTGATATTATAAACCGTGCTTATCAGCGCGACTTTTAGTCTTTAAATAGTTTATTTGAATTTCTTTCGTTGTTATTTTATAAAATAGGTATTAGTTGTTTTGGTAGTGTTTAAATATTCGGTCAAATTCCAAATTTTGGCTAATTTATGTTCAGTTTTTTTTTGTACTTTTAGGTAAAAGCGTAGGTACTTTTATTAATTATTGTATTTATAGGTACTTATTAATTTTTATGTGAAGTAGGTATAGGTAGATAGCATTGCACAGGCGTTTCAGCTTTATTTTCATTTCTTTTCCTGTTGTAAGTTGTACATATTTCTGGGTATAATTCTATTTGGATATCTCAAATTTTAACAGGTTGCGGTGCAGGAGAAACCGTCTTTATTCCCAGAATTCCCATAATACCAAATAATTTTCCATTCCAATTTAAAATAACGCAATTCCCAGTATCGGTGTGTTTTGCAATGACAATTAATAAGGCTCAAGGGCAGACTTTTCGTGTTGCTGGAGTAGATCTCGGTGTCAGTTGTTTCTCGCATGGTCAGTCATACGTCGCTCTTTCCCGGGTTAGCAGTTCTAGAAATCTTCATGTTCACGTGCCGGACGGGTCAACTTTCAATATAGTTTACTCGGAAGCTTTGCGCTGAAGTATTTTCGTTCCATAGATACTTAAGCCTCATGTGAAAGTGATCTAAACAATTAATTGTCAAATATTATAAAAGTCAACCCTTATCCTTACTAATATTATAAATATGAAAGCGTGGATATTTGTTCAGCTTTCACGCAAAAACTACTCGACGAATCATGAGAGGTACCTACTAGAAGTAACATAGGATACTTTTTATTCCGAAATTATCGCGAGCGGAGCCGCGGGCACAGCTAGTCACAAATAGATTTATTTAGGTAAGTAAGTAGGTAGGTATTATATTTTCTGTTACTTATTGAGTTTATTTTTTTTAATTAGGTTTACTTTTATAAGGCGTAGACCGTATAGATTATATAGCTATTCGAACGTATTCATAGGGAGTACGCTGCAGAAACTATACCTACTCCTGCAGAACTATTAGAAACTTTGGTAAACAGAGTTTCAAATTTTGCTTGGTGGTAGGATCCCTTCTGGGTCCGCCTGGCTAGCGACCACCCTTTATATAAAGTCTGCCGCCAAATGTTACCGCTCCGGCGGTAATGTGTTCCGGCAATATTGTATAAAGAGCCAGTTCCTTCCTAAACCCGTGTGTTTTCATCTTCGACCTCATCGTCACTTACCATCAGGTGAGATTGAGGTCAAACGCGGGTTTAGTCACTTATAAAAAAAAAAAAAAAACATCCGACCAAAAATTGGTATTTGACTGTGTCTGCCTAATTGTTAATAATACATACATACATACATACATAACGTCACGCCTGTATCCCTTATGGGGTAGGCAGAACACCAGAGGTTACAAGGCCATCTGATGCCACGTTTGACAAATTTGGAGGTATTAGAAAGATGGAGAGAGACAATTGTAGTGACAGGGGGTCAGCCTATCGCCCACAAAAACGCCTTTAAAACTTCTGTCCCTTAACTGACTTTTACAGTATGCCCCGGAAGAGAAGCAGCTGGCACATTCTACGTTTTTCTTTCGCTCCCAGTCCAGCAATAATAATACTTTGGGAGAAATTCTATTATTATTTTATTCTATTATTTAGTATTAGCAGGAATACCAGGGGGAAAAACAGCTCATAGGTACTATGTTTCAAATACATGTAGATCTTGATCGCACAGAAAATCCGGTATATTATGCGGCATTACTAGGAATAGTGATAAAGCGCAGATTATTCGTGAGTGTTCACATAATTAAGGCAGAAATTTTAACTAGTTTATGTGCCGGGGAAAGTCTTTTGATTCCTAGAATTCATTTGATTCCTAACAATTTCCCATTTCAGTTTAAGAGAGTAGGTACAGTTTCCAGTAGCTTTATGTTACGCTATGACAATAAATAAGGTACAAGGTCAGACTTTGGCGTTGTTGGCGTCGATCTTAGTTGTTTAGTTGTTAGTTGTTTTTCACATGGTCAACTTTAGCGTGAGTAGTCCAAGGAACCTTTATGTTCATATTCCGGACGGGCTCACTGATAATGTCGTGTGTGCTGAAGCTCTCAATTGATCTCGTACGGTGACTATCTGTCGTTACCATTATCTTTTCGAGCATTCGATGCAATGAACATCAGCTTTGCTATCGGTTATCTTGCTAAACAGGTACCAAAGTAGAAATATACTACATTAAACTTACAGAACGCCAGCGATGTCGCGAGCAAAGATACCCTCTTAATCATTGCTAATGAGACACAATTTATTGGCTTTCTATTGTAATTAGCCACTAAGGGCCCGTGACAGAAGTATTAATACCGGTATACTCCATAAATTACGTTCTACACAAATAGCATTTTACATAAAAAAACTCATTGACAAGTTTCGTCGTCCACGCGAACGAAGTCGCGGGCACAGCTAGTTTATAATAAATAAGTAGGTATTATGACATTTTATTTCATTTGACGCAGTATAGTCAATTTGCTCGGCTTTTGTTTCATAGGTTTTTACATTTTGTGCACTATTTCGTATGATTTTCAACCGACTTCCAAAAAAGGAGGAGGCTCTCAATTCGTCTGTATGTTTTTTTTGGGTCTTTGTTACACGATATTTCGGACAATTATGAATCGATTTTAAAAATTCTTAATTCATATGATGATAGAGGATACTTCATAGTTGGTCCCATATAAATTTCATCGAAATCGGTAGGGTACTTCATTGTAATTTCAAATTTTTGAAACAATATGTATGATTTCAGAGAATGTCTGCCAAAGTGGTTAAGTGAAAGTGAAGTCGGTTTTTTTAATGCAGATCGTTGATTAAGTATTTAATGTCCGGTACAGCTTAGGTACTTTAACAAATTCCCAAAAGTATTTTACAGTGGGTACTCGTAATCTAAGTACAAAAGGGATTATTCAACAGGGTCCAAATTTTGTATTGGGAAGTAACATTTGATTACTTTATTTGAAACTTCATATCTTTTTAAAAAATATATCTGAACTATGAAATAAATACAATTATCTTATAAATAAATTAAGATATTGCAAATAATCACTAATTACTTTGCCGTTCGCCTTATTAATTTTGCTAAGATTATTAAGTTTTCATGACATGTTACACAAAAATCCATTTATTATCATAGTGAAGTTCGACACTTTATAGTTGGCAACAGGAGCAGTGCTTGATTCAATATTTTAATAACCATACACAGAATATTAAAACAATTACATATGACTTAGCAATCACGATTGGAAGTCCAAAATGGCTGAAAAGGGATCAGTGGCCACAACTGGGTCTTCTGCTCTTTACTGATCAGGAAAATAGACGCAGGCAGTTCATTCCAAACCTTGGCGATCCGTATCAAAAAGGAACTGTCAAAGCACTTAGTTCGATTTATTGATCTACCATACAGGGGGTGGAAGTTCTGTCTGCGTCTAGTAGTCCGATGGTAAAAGGGTGAGGGTTCGATGTGTTCAAACAGAGCTCTCGCGCACTCTCCTAAATGTATCCTGTACTTACACGGTTAAACAAGCAACCTTACGACGATGCTCTAGGGACTGCAATTGTTTGTTTATAAGTTCAAGGTTTTTATTAGTTTACGGGCTCTTCGGTCAACGGAGTCCAGCGCTTCTAGTTGATATTTAGCTTAACCATTCCAAAGATGACTGCAGATATGCATGAATGATCGTACTTGAGCTATGTATAAATTAATAAGCTGTGCAAGGCAGAAGAAACGGCGTAACTTCGAGATGATTTCGAACTTTTTTGAAGTTACTTGAGCCATGGACACAATTTGTTGAATGTTATTCAAACTAGATGTTACAGTTACGCCTAGAATGCCCGGTGATGGGGACAGATACATTTTGGAAAGTGAACATTAATTTGCTCCTTTTTGTGGAGAATAGACACGCCTGTTTTGAACGCGTTTAATTTTACCAAATCCTACTCACCCTAATCGGATACTTTCCGTAAAGTAAAATCAACGCGCTCAATTGCTACAAATGCGGCAACATTTTAAGGGAGAGGAGGAAGTGTAACCGCCGTTGAACCGAATTCTTTCTTGGACCTTTCATGGTGAATGTGGAGTGAATTTTGAGGAGAATAGAAGTTGAGTGAAGCACTGCAAATAGAACTAAGCAACTCGTAAGGAATAACGCACAATTGAGAAACTCGTTTGGAGACTACGGGGACGCCCGAACCTATTAATTATGATTGACTCGTTCCCATGTCTTGACTATCTAGATACTAGAGTCACGTTGACTATCACATGAGGTTTCTCTTGTTGGTTGCCTAACTTCTTTTCCACCGCTTACTGACAGTGTGGAACTCTCTCTGGAATAAACATACCCACGAAACTCTCCTTTTGCTGATCGTTGATTTTTAGGGACATTAAGTCGTGATTTCAGCGAGCCAAAGCCAATTTGCGTTTGAAGTCTTTGAAGGACTCATGGTCCTGTAGTGTGCCAATAAAAAAAGCAAGTTATAGTAAAACAAAGTTAATTCATATATTTATTTTTATAACATCAATATATCTAAATAATATAATTGTAATTCTTGTTACACGATATGACTAAATTGCATGATGACAATGGTGTAGGTGATGACGATGTTCAATACGACGAGCGGCAGGGACCACCCCAGTGGCACCACCTTCATGACGCAATACTTGAAGGGACGGATATTTGCGTACATTATGAACGCTTCTATGTCACTTTTGCGGTAATCGTCTGTAATAAAAATCAGAGTTGAAATAACCAAACCGAGATTTACTAAATGTTTATGTATTTTATATTTTTTGCGTGACCTACTTCATAATATCTACAGAACACTGGGTCTGGGTCTCACTCAACTTACTTACCAATGTCCGGCTGCTCGGACAAGAGTTTATTGTGTAAAGCCACCGGAATCTTCTCTGCTTGCGATGTGAGCATACCAGCAGCAAAAGCTGGAGCATACGTGTATGCTGATACTAGAGTCATGTAAATGACCACTTCTATTATAACTGAAAAGCCCTGGAATAAAAAAAAAGGACAAAAATAAATTTAAATTTTTCTTTTTTTTTCAACGCCATAATTGAAAAGGAGCTAATGAAACAGACGCCTTATGAAACTGGCGAGTCTAAAAGCCGTGATTTACCAATGTAAAATCTCGGCTGGCTTGTACCTACTTGAATGCTTTAAGCACGTTTTGGTCATAAAGCTTCATCATCAGATCTGACTGACGTAGATTTCGCCACTGTAATGAGGACGAAACAGGTAAAGATTTATAGAAAATAGAAAGAAGAGTAGGTAATGTTGCTCACTGTAGAACCGTTTTAGGAGCCTTTATTATTTATTTCGATACCTACGGATATAAGGAGGGGTTTATACCTACTATTATAAGGTCATTTTTAGAAGTACCTACCTACTGAATAGATCTACAACACGACTTAAACAATATTTTGAACAGGTGAGATCTGAATCTTAATTCTTTTTTTACTGAAATAAAATACATTTTTTCCTGGTAACAAAATTATGTTACATAACTTCACGCCTATAAAACCATCTGATGTCACGTTTGCCAAAATTTATAGGTATTATAATGATGCTCCAGAGACTATTGCAGTGACAGGGGGGTCAATAAAACCTCTGCCCCTTAACTGACTTGTACAGTTTGCCCGGGAAGAGAAGCAGCTGGTACATTTTATGTTTAGGTGTGTTCAACCAAACACAGCGAGCAAGGTGCGCGGCAGACGCGCGCGGCACTCGCGAGACGCAATTCTGCCGCGCTCTAGTTAGGAAAATTAGCGCGGCAATTATCCAAACATAGCGCACCACGACGCGCGTGGCAGCCGTGGCTCTTGCCGCTCAATGTTTGGACACACTTTCTTCTTTTTTTTTTTTTTTATGAGTGACTAAACCCACGTTTGACCTCAATCTCACCTGATGGTAAGTGATGATGAGGTCGAAGATGAAAGCACACGGGTTTAGGAAGGAACTGGCTCTTTATACAATATTGCCGGAACACATTACCGCCGGAGCGGTAACATTTGGCGGCAGACTTTATATAAAGGGTGGTCACTAGCCAGGCGGACCCAGAAGGGATCCTACCACCAAGCAAAAAAAAAACCAAGCTTTCCCTCCCAGTCCAGGGCTGGTTGTTGTAGAACAAAAAAAATATGTAGTCCTACAATAACCAGCCTTTCATTGATATTGGTCAATTTGCCTACATAAGTAGTTTGATAAAGGTTTAGTGTTTTGAATTATTGGGATTAAAAGAGCTTATGCTTGCAATGCTAGTCTCCTTAACATAATGACCTACCAGTTGCAGTTATTCTTCAGTTTAGCACTAACATTCTAGATTAATTTATATTAGGTATTTCAAATGCTTCCATGCTGGACTGGGAGCGAAAGAAAAACATAGAATGTGCCAGCTGCTTCTCTTCCCGGGCATACTGTAAAAGTCAGTTAAGGGACAGAGGTTTTAAAGGCGTTTTCGTGGGCGATAGGCTGACCCCCTGTCACTACTGTGTCACCCCTGTCTGATGTCACGTTTGACCATCTGATGGTCTTGTAACCTCTGGTGTTCTGCCTACCCCATAAGGGATACAGGCGTGACGTTATGTATGTATGTGGATATTTCAAATAGTAGGTACTTAACTAGTAGATATAATATCGGTAAAATTTTGTGAGTTTCTTAAACTGTTGTCAACGGTTACTAACAGTAGCCAGAGATATACTCGTGGGTGTGGTCACAAAATACATTTGATAATTATTTGCTGCAAAATACCATAAGCCCACAGCTGGACAAAGGCGACCAACGTTTTCCACTTCACTGGGTTCCATACCACCCTCATCCAGCGCTTACCGCCGACCTTAAACAGACCATCGTCGATAAATGAAAAATGTGATAAATAAAAATTACCCGACCAGGATTCGAACCTGGGACCTCTCGTTTGCCGGACGAGTGCTCTTCCAACTGAGCTATCGGGGCTCTTCCAACTGAGCCCTGATAGCTCAGTTGGAAGAGCACTCGTCCGGCAAACGAGAGGTCCCAGGTTCGAATCCTGGTCGGGTAATTTTTATTTATCACATTTTTCATTTATTTAAGAATAATTGAGCATTTTAAATGCAAAAAAAAAAACTTAAAAAACATTATTAGACCATCGTCGCTTCGCGTCTTCGGTACAGTATGGGGACATTGATAATATGATTGGCTTTTAAAGAAAGACAGACAACAATGACGAAGCGAGAAAGTGAGATTATAATTTATTGATGATTTTGAAATTGTATTTTATGACGTTAACAATAAGTGCTATATTTTGTTGCACTGCCACGACTTTTTATCGAAGTGCAATGTTTCCGTCACCAGTAGTGTCACCAGTGCCAAACACGACGTCATAAAGAGTGCATACAATGTCAAATAGAAGTAAGTAGGGATTCAATCCTTTATAATTTCAACCTTATGCTGAACGCCATAAGATACATTTTAATGTGATAATTTTCAAAACTTTTGCTATAAATTATTCAGCTATTTTCGGTAATCGGATATACTCTTCTTACTCATTGATTTGCTGTCTTTCTTTAAAAGCCAATCATATTATCAATGTCCCCATACTGTACAGACCTTGCGGTCTACCTACGCTGCGTTTCCCAGTAGGGGAAGAGTGCTTAAGATGGCATGGTCAGATAAGATGACACACCTGTATTATTTATTAAAATGGCATCGCTTTTGGTGATCTCGTGACGTTTTATAGAGTGTATTTAGGTGGCGCTAGAGTGCGGCCGTTGAGAGAATGCGTTCCTGACAGCTCCTTATGTCCACTGAATAAAGTTCATTTCCGATTCGAAGGGGCAAAAAGCTATGCTTTTGACAGCTGTCAGGAACGTAAACTCCCACCGGCCGTACTTTAGTACCGAGTTCAATAAGACGGAGAGTGACAGCGTATTGCAAAGTTGGGGAAGTTTACGTGATTTTGTGTTCAGAAAAATTTCTTAATGTTTCTGTTTGTTGATATTCTCCTTAGAACTAATGTTTGTTATAAACAGTGATTGACATATGACCCAAATATTGATAATAATGTATTCTACTCCTCCCTATGTCCCTCTACGATATCCTGCCCCCTCAGCTTCCCAGACCGACCTGCATGAAGACCCTACTCTCCTATAACGACCCATTAATCCTTAAGATCCTTTGTAAATATATCCTTCAGTGTAAAATATCCCTGTAAATAAGTAGTTAGTTAAATGTTCTATTTCATCTGTATGTTACCAGGGACCGGAACCGCTTACCCTTAAAGAGGTTTTTGATTGGGTTTTTCATAGACTTGTTTTAAAAAACCCTATCAATTTGGTAACCGTATCGAAGACTTACTCTAATTTAAGGCTTACCATATCAATAGAGTTAGCTTCATGTAAGCAGTAAGCCTATCGAAAACCCTATTGAAGGTTACCGATTCAATAGGGTTTTAAAACCTGCAGGCAAATTAAATCTCTAAGAATATCAAATTATCAAAAATATCACCATCTATTCAATCTCGCAATTCGAATTATACTTCCTAATTCAACAGCATGCGCGGAAAAGAGATAGAAATAGGCAACCCTATCACAGGGTAAGCGCATCCGAAAGTAGTTAACTTTATTCAAAGTGTTACCATGTCGATAGGCTTACCATATCAATAGGGTTACACTTCTATATGGTAAGATTTTGATAGGGTTACCCTATCAATAGGCTTAATCAAATAAAGGGGTTTTCCGGTCCCTGTATGTTACTAATATCCATGGGTTTAATCATTTTGTCTGTTGGTTGTGGTACTAACTGTGTTGTCCTTTTTGTCGTAGGTAATTCAACGTCCTGCCCTCGTCGCGCCTCACATTTTCGCCATGCAAACTGGACCTTACTTGTAATACCGTGTATTTCTCATCACGTGATACTGGCAGTAATAGTACGTCGCTTAGTAACGACGGCTGGTTGCCATTTTAACCAAAAAATTGAATTGAATGTATTCTAACTAAAACGATTTTGTGCCGATAATTAAGTGAAAGCTTTGACAACTATTTGGTAAGATGACATACGAAACTTCGGTGGTACCTATAAGATGGCTATTACCTTTATCATGCTTAGGCTACACTACCGTGATATGCCAGTAATTATTGCCATAACTTAAACAACACCTAGGCGTAACCACGATTTACGGCCATAATTTTACAATGCCAATCAAAATGGCAAATGGCGGTAGGCAATAGCTCCGGCGGCGGTTTTTTTTCGCACATCAAAGAAGATTACCGCAGTAATTATAGCGTTTGTGGCCACACTACCGTTTGTCCAGTGTGCAATATGAGCTCACCGGCGACGCACGTATCGACCGACATGGAGTGGTCAAATGAAAAAGCGCTCGAGTTTTTAGAATTATTCCAATCCGAACCGTCTCTTTGGGATACCCTTTTTTTTCTTCTTTTAGCTTTGTTGAAATTTAAAAGATTCATGTAAAAATAAATGGCACTCATAAAACACAACACCGCTGCAGCTTCGACCTCCATCTTGAAAAAGTGATATTTTCCGCCAAATTTATTGACATATCACGGTAATTTAATGCCATAATTATTGCCGGTAGACGGTAAGGTAGTGTGGCCGTAGTATAACCACACCAGTTCATGCAGTAATTTAAACGGTAATTTAATGCCATAATTATTGCGGTAACAACCCGGTAGACGGTAAGGTAGTGTGGCCGTAGTATCAGGAGGAAGTATGGTTACCTATTTTATTTTGTTGATCACACACAAGTGTCGCCTAAATTTAATTTAATTTACTAGCTTAATTTAGTAAGATTTTAATCTCAAAATGACTTTTATTTAGAATATTGAACCGAAAAGTACCTATGTAATTTTAAGCAATCTTCCCCTGCGTGGCCTCCACTCGCCCCATAGGCCATCTATTCTGCAAGCTATGTGCCCTGCCATTGAACTATTTCTCTTAAATATAATCTTCGGTTGAAGTTAAGAAATTGATATTAATTCTACTTACCCATTCATTCAAAGCTACGAATACTACATAATATACAGTGACCAACATATTGGGGATACCAAATAAAAGCACAAAGCCGTACTGTGAACAAAAAAATATGATTAATGAAATAGTAAAATGGAATACCTAGATATATTTGTCCCGTACCTGAGGAAACAATCACTTACCATCCAGTTTATAGTTTCATTAAAAAAGTCAACTATATCTCCCAATCGTTTGTATATCCGTTGATAAAACATGATATCTACGTTTTTGTCATTGATTATCTTGTACTCGACATGCTTCAGACGAAGGCAAATATCGTAGAACACAAAATACATCACACACGTAGGGATGGAATTACTCATTGTAGGCAAGCAATAAAAGCATATAGAAAACAATGTAAAATCTCTATACAATCCCACACACAAAAAAAAATGCCCTAAGGCTGCTGATACACTAAGAATAACACTGAAAATAAACTTCGTATCCGACCGGATTGAAATGCCCATGCTTTTATCTATCTTCAACAACTCCTTTTGGAATGACTTCAATGACATTTTATGTCGGTGACAAAACAAAATGAAAGCAGTAAGAAAGTATTTAGCCAGTAAAACAGAATTAAATATATTATAAAAAATATTTGTATCAATAAATACCATCATATATCCAGTAGCGAAAGTTATGCAGAAGGCCTTAATGAGGGGGAAAATACGAAGACAGAAGCATATCACGACATTCTCACATTCAACAAACCCATAGTCTAATGCAAAAGCAAAATGAAAGATAGTGAACAGTTTCACTAATCTGTGTGACACCAAAACATCCCCTAGCGGTTCTGCATATTTTTCTAAAAAATTTATATGAAGATAATGAACATTTCTTTTTATCTTTTTTTCCATAAACATTGTAAGTCTCACTTCTTGTCTAAGTTTTTTTCCAATTGAAATATTATTCTTGTGTCATGTTTAATTCAACAATCATCTGCTCACCTTATACCACATACACTTACTCAATACTTACCACATATAATTTTTTTTTCACTTAAAAATTAATGCACTTACCTACATCTTTAATCACTTAGAGTAGCTTACAGTGGACATATTATTCGAACCCCTATTTTCGGGTGTGAGGTGAGGGGAGGCGTAGGGCGCCGCCGGTCATATATGACGCGAGTGCTGCCATCAGTACTAATATTATTAATGCGTCAGTCTGTCTGGATGTCTGTGAAGTTGTCAGGGCAAAACGACAGGGCCGCTTTGAATGAAATTCGGTATAACAAAGCAAGAGCTATTTTTTTACAAAAATGGGCCATATCTTCAATTATCATCAGGTATTCAGGTATTACCTCTGGTGTTCTGCCTACCTCATACGGGATACAGGCGTGAAGTTATGTATATATGTATGTACATCTTTAAGAATGATACACCTACATAGGTACATACATAACTGCACGCCTGTATCCCTTATGGGGTAGGCAGAACACCAGAGGTTTTTAAACCATCTGATGTCACGTTTGACAAATTTGGAAGCACTATAATGGTGAATAGAGACTATTGCAATGACAGGTGGTCAGCCACAAAAAAAAACCTGCAATAAAACTTCTGTCCCTTGATACACCTAATACTTATGAATCACGTCCATTGGTGAATCATACGGTTCATACGAATATCGGTTCCGTAGTTTTTGAGTTTTTCAAGTTCAGACACAGACAGACAGACGCACTGGGTTCAGAATTTGTTTAAAATATAGGGTTTTTGCTAGAAGCAGTAGTTCAAAACAAGTTGGTATTATAATCAAATTTATTCGCCATCACCATTTTCTGGGTCTTCTTCATCGAAATCTCTTATTTTAACATCAGCGTCTTCACCATACTGTATAATATTATCAATAGTGATTAATATATTGTCTATACTTTCTTCATCCTTAATGTTTAGAGGGTAAAACCGGACTAGACTGAAATTTTCGATTACTTCGCCTATGGCCTCTGTTAGTTTAGCATATTTTTCGTGCCATTTTGATTTTGCATTTCTCATGTCTGCTAACAATATGTGGGGATCGGGATCCAAAAAGCTAAAAACAACAGAAAATATTGTGAATAAACTGTTACAATTTATACAAATAGCAGACACGTACGCAGAGCAGGCGTAGTATTAGCTGCTGTGCTGTGTAGGTACCTATATCATTCGATAAACCATTAATTTCTCACGCCCGACTTAAGCACGTTAAGCAGTCGTTCCCGAGTGCAATATACAGTAGTCGTTAGGATTTGCTGCAAGCCATTCCGGCGGTTTTTTTTGACATTGGCAAAATTTGACATCCGCCAACCATGCGCCAGGGGAGAGACTTAGCTATGCAGACTTAGCCTTACACGATAGTTTTCAAATTTAATAGCTTGTAAATTAAATGAATTCTTTCAGTGATACTTGTAGGTAGGCAATATACAGTAGACGTTAGGATTTGCTACAAGCCATTCCGGCAGTTTTTTTTGACATTGGCAAAATTTGACATCCGCCAACCATGCGCCAGGGGAGAGACTTAGCTATGCAGTCTTAGCCTTACACGATAGTTTTCAAATTTAATAGCTTGTAAATTAAATGAATTCTTTCAGTGATACGTGTAGGGTCGGCTGAGAATAGCCCTATCACCCCTGGCGGAATCCTAACACCAAGCGGAAGTCATGCGGTTAAGTCGCCTTTTAAGACACTCTTATGCTTCGGCTACACTACCGTGATATGCCAGTAATTATTGCCATAACTTAAACAACACCTAGGTGTAACCACGATTTACGACCATAATTTTACAATGCCAATCAATATGGCAAATGGCGGTAGGCAATAGCTCCGTCGGCGGTCTTTTTTCGCACATCAAAGAAAATTACCGCAGTAATTATAGCGTTTGTGGCCACACTACCGTTTGTCCAGTGTGCAATATGACCTCACCGGCGACGCACGTATCGACCGACATGGAGTGGTCAAATGAAAAAGCGCTAGAGTTTTTATAATTATTCCAATCCGAACCGTCTCTTTGGGATACCCTTTTTTTCTTCTTTTAGCTTTGTTGAAATTTAAAAGATTCATGTAAAACTAAATGGCACTCATAAAACACAACACCGCTGCAGCTTCGACCTCCATCTTGAAAAAGTGATATTTTCCGCCAAATTTTGTGACATATCACGGTAATTTAATGCCATAATTATTGCGGTAACAGCCCGGTAGACGGTAAGGTAGTGTGGCCGTAGTATTAAGCGCAAAACACACTGAACCCGCCTGGCCGCTAACCCACCATTTTGCCAGCGGGCTTGTTGGCGGCTGCACTCAGGGGGGAAACTGAGCGCTTGCGCACTCAACATGTCGGCAACACGCGTGGGCAGATGTTGCCGGCATGATCCTTTTAAAGCCCAACGGCAACAGTTGCCGACATACGTCGGCGGCCCGGCGGGCTCAGAGAGTATTGCACTTTAACTTACGTACTATTCGGTCTAAAGACACTCATCACAAAGATGGCTTAAACAAACCTTAGCTGTGCTCAGAATTCATGCATATTTTTAATTCGTAACTTTTTAGAAGCGCTAAAGTGGTATGCGAAAACGCTGATTTGTTGCTCTTTGGATAAGATAAATATTGGAAAATGGGATTTTAGTTCTAAGAATTTTTTGCTAAGAAAGGACGGACACATCAACCTGTTTAATCATGGACTCCTTTTGAAGCGAGATAGCGAAGGGACTTACATACAGGGTTACTGGGCAAATCGACCTAGATCCGTTAAGGGCGTGTAGAAACCGTGTTTCCTAACTTATTTCATTTTGAAACACCCCTAAACCTAACCGTTTTTGAAATAATCGACTTCAATTTTTTTATATAAATTGTCGACTTTTTGCCACTAAATATATTAATATTTTGAAATTGGTGCGCTTTTTATTATTATTATTTATTTTTTACCAGCAGATTGGGATGCTCTTTGATCTTAATAAACAAAATCATGGAGCTGAGCGATCAACGAACCTCTCTATTATTCAAAGTTATCATGAGTTCCCTACAAAATCTGCTTTATATTTCGAACCAAATCAATACATTTTAATGCACTTGGTAATTCGAACGAAAAAAATCACTACTATATAACAAAACGACGCGTTAATTCGAACTCATAGCATCCAACACTCGACAATTCAAAGCTGCAGAGAGAAAGAGGTCGCAAGATTGTAAGTACTTAGGAACATTTTGAGAGCCTTTGTTTTTGTTATGATTAGTTTGTCTATTTCACACACATTTCTCAGGAATGATTTAATGTATGTATCATACAATTACTGTTACGCTTTTCTTGGTATACAGATTAAGTTTGTTTTAGTTATGAGCCCTAGAAAATCTAAATGTTTGACGATTGCTGGAAGGAAGAAGTTAATTGAAAAGTAGAGAAAGGTGAGAATAAAAGCTATATTGAAAAATAATTTAAGATTTATCTGAGCCATTCCCTCTCAACCATAATAAAGTACAAGGAGAAAAAAATAATGCTGCTCAAATCGACACTTCATTATTGGAAGTTTTATTTAAGTATTTGCTCTAACAAATTTCGAACCACTTGATAATTCACTCGATAATTCGTAATATTTTAAGATTCCCTTGAGTTTGTAATTAACAAGAGTCGACTGTAATAATAAAAAGGCGCATCCATTTCAAAATATGATATTTAATGGCAAAAATTCGGCAATTTTTATAAAAAAAATAAAAGTTGATTATCTCGAAAACGGTTGGATTTAGTGTTAGGTGTTTAATAGTGAAATAAGTCAAAAAAGTCAAGTCAAAAAGACGTGCCCAAAGTTAATCTGATTAAGGATCACAAATTAATGATTAAAATTCATAATCCAAAATTTTGATTAAGATTAATTAATCATAATCAAATATAAAATGATTTAGATTGTTTAGATTGTTAATCTTTAATCGTGAATTTGATTATTTGATTAACTACTTATTTATTTATTTATCTAATTTTTGAAATAGCGAGTTTTTTTTATTTTAATTCCGACTCTGGCAGTGAAGCGGAATCAGTTAATGCTAAAAAAAGAGAGGATATGATCATTTAATTTTTTTTTACCAGAGCTTCTACAAAGTTATCCTAATATAGGCAAAGTGTTTATTAAGTACATTACCGCAATTCCGTCCTCAGGTAGAATGATTTCTTTTGCAACTATGCTAAATAAACCTAGATCAAATAAATTATCTGGCTACTTATTTGAAAAAAAAAAAAGTAGTTATGAAATGTTACTTGAAGATGAAGAAATCAGAAATGAAAAGATTGGAGGTTAGTTGATTGAAAATATTCTTCAAAATTAGAATTCAGTGTATTTGATGAACACTAGATTTTTTTTTTGTTATTTAAATAATTATTAAAATATTTTAAGAAATGTGTGTCATTAAATTTTCATCATTTCTTTTATACAGAATTAATAACATTGATGAATGTATTAGTTTGTAATTAAGTTAATCAATTAATGATAAGTGATTAATGTCAATAATCATGATTCATGTTATCTGATTAAAATGAATCAAACTAATTAATTGATTTAAAAAACATGATTACTGCTAACACTGTGTGTACTACACGCCCTTAACGGATCTAGGTCGACTTAACCAGTAACCCTGTACCTATACTATGTCATTAAATAAATATTCACTCGACTCTGAACTAGATAACAATCTTTCATTTGGCTCCTGGTCAAATAAATTGAAAATCAATAAGGTAATTGGTCCCTACATATTGACTCTTTACTAGTTCCGAAGAGTAATCTGAACATTCAGAGTGGCTTTCTGCTGTCACACCAATAAATATAAATATAAAAACAATATAAATTCAAAATATGACACCACAAAAGACGCACGGAGACCTTTTAAGGCTGCTACAAAGGCACTGATTTATGTGTCCCATTGTTACTATTGACAATAAAACTTACACTGAATTACTGAATCAACAAGAACTTACTCATCTAATTGTTTTCTTGCCGATTTGCTAAGCAGATCCATTTTCGTAAGGATGTTTACATGTGGTAGTTCTAAATTGACCATCACACTTAATGCGGCCATTGTTCCTGTAAAACAATTATATTAATTACTAGCTGACCCGGCAAACGTTGTTTTGCCATATAAATAAATAAAAAAAAAATTAAAAAAATAGATGTTGGCCGATTCTCATAGATACCGGATAAGCACAAAAAATTTCATCAAAATCGGTCAAGCCGTTTCGGGGGAGTATGGCAACGAAAACTGTGACACGAGAATTTTATATATTAGACATAAATGGTGGAATGTTAAAAATTTATGTCATCACAAAACCTTAGGAAGGGTCACCTTCAATGTGTCATGATAGGCGTCAAAACTGAGCTACCCATGTTCTGTGGTAAGATCCCTAACTAACAATCACCCCTCACCCCTAATTTGTCTAACTAACAATCACCCCTCATAGCAAGTATGCTACCAAATGTCACCTCTCCTGTTTTACAAAATAAATATCTTTTACATTATGGACACTCAGTATTCCTCATCAATAACATTATCCTGTAAAAATATCTTTATCAGTATGACATTTAAAAAAAATATATTATTTCAGTGGAGACTATTACTTATTTCCTACTTTTTAGATAGTGACTATTTAGTAGTCCGGTTTTAGTTTTTAAACTAAATTTTTTTTCACTTGTTTTGGAGAACATAATAGTGTTTACATATTTAAACTGTGCCAACAAATCCCTTTCATTTGATAGCCCCACATGAAACCATTCAGAATATTTCTTTTTAGTTCTTATACTTATTGAGTTCTTCATGTCATTAGGGAAAAGATTCATCTGTGGAGGTGACTGGAACTGCAAGCACACTTACTGGGGCTCAAGGCTAATCACGACACGAGGGCGAACACTCAAATCATGTATGGATCTACTGAAATTACTACCATTATCAACAGGAGAACCAGCATACTGGCCAACTGACCCAAATAAAATACCAGACCTTCTTGACTTCTTTGTGGTTAAAGGTATATCAAAACACTACACAGAAATAAAGTCCTCCTTTGACGGGTCCTCGGACCATACACCAGTTTTAGGAACATTTAGTGCCACTCTTATCCAGAAAATAGGAGAGTCTACACTTTATAATAGTAAAACGGACTGGCCCGCATTCCGTGAGTATCTTGAAGATAAGATTGACCTTAAGGTTCGGCTTAAAAATGAAGACGACATAGACGATGCAGTTCAGTATATTACTAATTTAATTCAGGAAGCTGCTTGGCTATCAACTCCCGAACTGAGTAACGGAAACTACGCAACGATGAGTATACCCCTAGAGATAAGAGCAAAGATACAGCATAAACGCTGGTGCAGGAGACAATGGCATCAAAGCCGCAATATGGCAGATAAAACTCGTCTGAATCGCGCTGCCAAAGAACTCAGAGATCTACTAAAACAGAATGTCAATGATACTTTTCAAGAGAAACTAAGTACATTATCTGCAACCAAGAAAGATAACTACTCACTATGGAAAATCACAAAGGACTTTAACAGACCAACGCAAGCTATTCCTCCTCTGAGAACCCCTTCAAACAAGTGGGCAAGAATGGATAAAGAAAAGGCTGAGTTATTCGCAAACCATCTGAGCAAAGTATTTGAACCAAACAAGTCAAATATGGACGATTTGGAACGCGAAATAGACGAATTGCTTAGCAGTGACCAGCAACTGTCCCCTCTTATAAAACCTGTTACCCCTCGAGAAACCGCAAAGACCATAAGAAGTTTAAAAAATAGAAAAGCGCCTGGTTTTGACCTTATCACTGCTGAGGTCTTGAAACATCTACCTAGAAAAGGACTGGTATTCCTAACAATGATATTTAACAGCATCCTCAGACTTCACTACTATCCAAGTCTCTGGAAAATATCACAGATAAAAATGATCCTTAAACCAGGAAAAAGCCCCAATGAAGTTACCTCATACAGACCAATTAGTCTCTTACCATTGATTTCTAAAGTCTTTGAAAAACTATTTCTGTGCAGACTGAGACCTATTCTGGCCGAGTATAGTATAATACCGAATCATCAATTCGGATTCAGAGAAGAACACTCTACGATTGAACAAATTCACAGGGTAGTCCAACAAGTAAGAGAAACATTCGAAAGAAAACAATACTGTTCTGCAGTATTTCTTGACATAAAGCAGGCGTTTGATAAGGTATGGCATAAAGGACTACTTTACAAACTTAAAAAACTATTACCAAATTCGTACTTTATGATCCTGAAGTCATACTTAGATAAACGACTCTTTCAGGTTAAGTACGGAGATGCAATATCTGATCTTTATGACGTCAAAGCATCAGTTCCACAAGGCTCAGTACTTGGACCTGTTTTGTATTCCATCTTCACGTCAGACCTACCAGAGCATGAAGGAGTAATGACAGCTACATATGCTGATGATACGGCCTGTCTCTCAAGTGACAGTAACCCAGCAACTGCATCTGAAAAACTACAAAAGCAGCTGGACAAGATAGACAATTGGTTGGACAGCTGGAGAATAAAATGTAGTAATGAAAAGTCAGTACAAATAACCTTCACTCTACGTAAAGGAGACTGCCCAAAAATATGTATGAAAGGAGAAACCTTACCAGTAAAGGACTGTGTGAAATATCTTGGAATGCATTTGGACAGAAGACTCACCTGGGCTCAACACATTAAAGCCAAACGAACTGAAGCCAATCTCGAATGCAGAAACCTACAATGGCTGGTTGGAAGGAACACACCACTCTCAACCGACAACAAAAAGCTTATTTATAAATGCATCATAAAACCTATCTGGACCTACGGCATACAACTGTGGGGATCAGCAAGCAATTCTAACATAGAGATTCTCCAACGATTTCAAAATAAAATGCTAAGATCAATCTCGAGAGCCCCGTGGTTTATCAGGACCAGTGAGCTACACGAAAATCTCAAGATCAATACAGTGACAGAGGAAGTGAAAAAGTATTCTACCATATACAAACAGAGACTGAGTACTCACATAAACTCACTAGCTTGTGACCTACTCATAACTGAACCAACCAGACTGAAGCGTTGGTTGATTCTAAACTTGGACACCAGAACCTGAAAAGGATGTGGATGATAAGAGTGTTCTTGATGAAGAGCACATTAAAAAGCTATATTACCGGAATGACACCATCTGATAATGGCTAAGCTTAGCCGATGGCAGATTATCGCGAGAGAAAAAAAAAAAAAAAAAAAAAAGTTCTTATAAGTTCTGTAGAGGATGCTGCAGTAATTTTTATGTGACGTCATGTAGCCTATAACCAGTGGAATATTAAGATGCTTCCATGGACACCTCATTTGTCTAATCATGATAACAGGTTAAATAGTTGTGAGGGAATAGATGAATATCTATTTTGCTTCTCCGTAGTCAGGTAATGAGTTACATAATTTATTTACTAAGAAATTGATTTTAATATTTATAATCAAAACATCTATCTATACCCTGGCAAAAAATTCAATGCAGTAAAATGACAGTTCCAGTGTGCCCACTTTCGGGAAGAAAAAAAATAAATGTCATTATTTTTTAAATAATAATATCGTAATGTATGGAAAAGAAATACTTTGGCTCCCAAGATTTTTCTTTTTTTTCAATGGTGCTGTTAGCAAAGGGCAACTTTTCTTGAAATTTCACTATGCAAGAAGTGATCAAGTCTATTTTACTTCTACTGTGACTCTTTTAAAGCAGAAAGTATGTTTGGTAATTAATTACTTTCATTAAAGTACACACCTCAAATTCAATTATTTATAAATTTCTTTAAAATTATATGCAAAATGAAGTACTCATTCGTTTTTAATAATTCTCTCTCAGTACTTACACTACGAAGTTTTTAACTGGTATCATTGTTTTTCTATTTAACATTTCGATCTGCCAGTTTACTGCATTGAATTATTTGCCAGAGTCTATAACTGTAATAAATACTTCTGGGATTGCTTTATAGATAATAAAAGTGGAAAGGAGCATCATAAAGGTACACTGAGAAATGTCAATCTTTTAACATCTAATTGATCTTTACTTACTTTAAATGCATATTTTTTTTACCTGACAAAAACTTGGCTCCATCCACCATAAATTGAGAATCAACCATGAAAACAGCGCATACTCTGAAATTCCACCTTTGCAGCAATTCCACCAGCTTCCTCATAACTGGCAGATGAGTGTATAGCTCAATCTGACCGGGGCAGTCGAACAGAATATAGTCATCATCTAGGTCACCAAGTTGTTCTTCTAGCCAATCTATGTTTTCCAAGAGGGTTCTAAAAAGAAACAGAAAAGTATACAACAACCTTACAAATAAAAATTGCAGATGCTGGAGCATCGTCGTTAGGTTGCTTGTTTGACAGTATTTTATCGGCTACATTTTGGTGAGTGTTCGAGTGCTCTTTTTGACCAAATTGAACCAACTCCTTTTTGCCAACGGACTACCAGACACAGACAGAACTTCCATCCCTATGTAGTGGATATAAAAAGAAGTCGAACAAAACGCTTCCATAGTTCCTTTTTGGTACGGATTGGCAAGGTGTGGAACAATCTGCCTGCGTCTGTTTTTCCTGACCACTACAGTCCTGGAACTTTTAAGTGTCGAGTGAATAGGTTTCTCCTTGATGGACGTGTAACAGCATAGTCTTCATGCACACTTTCCATTAGGTGGCATGGAAGACAAACATCCTATCCTTCATTTTTCATTGTTCTTTGTAACTATTTCAGATTAGATCACACACAACTTCTTCGTAACACTAACTTACTCTATACAAAATACTAGTCCACCATTTGGCCCAAACTGTAGTTCTTCATCTTCCATAGCATCATCAAGATGTATTAATTCTCTGATGTCAACTATAGGCTCATAGTCAAAGTGTTCAGCGGCAGGGTCTAAATTCACAACTTCAACTGTTCTTTTACTATCAGCTGCGTGTTTTACTATCGTGGAACAGTATGTGGACTGAAAGAATAGGAAATATTTGTAATGATTGAATTTTTCCTTGTTTAGTAAGTATATATATATTTTTAAATTGCTCTTACTTTGCCACTTCCTGCGGGTCCCACCACTAATTGTGCATAACGCATATTTAGATATTTATGAAGCAATTATTAGTACTTTGAGGTTATTATCATCAAACACGTTCCAAAAACTGTTTTCTGATTGAAAAATATTTCATCTCTTATGAAGATAATTAGTTGTTCACTCCGTAAAAAATATATAATATATCACACAAAAAGTAGGTGCCTATATTAACTTATTTATGTTGGATAATTTAGTGTACGAATACTTTCGTCACCCGGTGTGTTTATTTATTAATTTTTGATTGAACTTCAAACAAAATACTTCAATCAGTCAGTAACCTCCAGTAACACAGAAAGCAAGCAAAGATTATACAGGGGTAGTGGTAATTAGACCGGATCCTTTTAAGGCGTGGTAGGCAACAATTTGACCCTACATTGTGATATCCGGAAATGGCTCATTTTTGGGATATAATTTTTTTTTATCTCATTCTTTTCGCACATAATATTAAGTTACCTGTTCACTTTAAAAATACAATGTCGAAAAGACAATCCGATTTAGATTTACATGACTACTTCGATAAAAAATTTAAAGAACTTGAATCAAAATTAATGAATAACATCAAACGTCGGCGCCTTAGCTACAGTTCCTCATCATCATCCTCATCTTCGCAACCAACGCCTCCACAATCTCCAGCTTTGCAGTTAGACTCTCAAGGTTGGTAAATAACAAATTATAGTATATTGGCTAATTATTGACAATGCGGGTATGCCTGTGGGGCTACCTTGTGTCCAAAAACGGTACTCCGGATAACTTTTGGGGTTATTTGTTTACCATACTCAATATTTTATTGAGTAATAAACAAAATTAATGCCAAAAACATGTTGTTGTGACCTAGCAATGCGGGTATAACTGTGAGGTTACCTCTTGCAAAATTCAGTGTTCCAGGTAACTTTTGGGGTTACTTGTTCGCTGTTATTGACAACCATTCTTTATCGTTGTTTATTTTATGACACCAAGCAATGATGCCATAATTTGGTTTCAGATTGCTACCCACTTCTTTCTTCAATCCATTGACCATAGTGAGAATATTGTGCTCGAAACTGAGCAAAATGAAATAGACCCTAACTCAAACGAGCAGGTGGGTCCAAAATCCAGTTCCATCAGTTGAACCGATAGCCAGCACCTCTACCAATACTGCACAGACTACTGATGCAGAAGCTGAACTCGATGTGAGTGTATTGGAAATACTGGGCGTCGACCCTTCTTGTCCAGTTACTTACGGCAAAAATATCCAAAAGGATCTCGCCGTAAGGTTAGAGTATGGTGTCATAAAAGGACTGACCAAAACGGATCGAAAGGACTTGCAAGAAAAATATCTTGTTCCGAGAATTGTAAGTGCACCAATGCACCAACCAATAAATCCTGAACTAAAAGGTGCTTTATCAGATTTTATGTTAAAACGAGATCGCACTATAGAAGCTCACCAAAAGGTCACTGCAGCAGCGATTGCAAGTCTGCAAGCAGTCACACACAAGTTTACTCTCTGGCACAGACAAGAATCCTTATCTGTTAAGTACTTTAATGGATACTGCTCGTTTACTTTGCGACCGTCAGCACAGATACAGCAACAAGGTGAAGCTTTGTTATCAACGCTGTCAAAAGAGAAATGAGAGACTCCCTCGAAAATGCCCCTTCAGATACTTTTTTGTTTGGAAAAAATCTTTCAGATACCCTGGAAACTGCTAGGACAGTAAACAAGACTGGTTCAGAGCTAGTAGCAAAATCTACAATAAAACCAACGCCCAGCTCTAGCACTAAGACTACTCCAAAAAACTGGAAGACCCCACATGCAGCACGAAAGCCGCATGCGACAACAGCGACGAAGACGTTTGTACCACCTCCGAGAGCACAGCAAACCAACTCTTAAAAACAGTCAACGAATCAGCGAGCGACACACTATCGTCGCTAGGATTAAATCCGGTAATATATGCTGGCAGATTATTTAATTTTTATGATCGATGGCAACTTATTACTAAGGACCGTTTTGTACTTTCCTATATATCAGGATACAAAATCCCCTTTGCTAAACCTGTAAAACAGTATTCCGTTCCGCCAACTCCTAATTATACTTATAACGATCTTAAAAACTACACTAAAGCAATCACTAAACTTGTACAAATTGGGGCAGTTTCACATTGTGAAGCCTGTGATGGTCAGTTTCTGTCTAGTATTTTCCTGGTGCCAAAACAGAACGGCAACATGAGATTCATATTAAACTTGAAGGCCTTAAATAAATTTATTATTACGAGTCACTTTTAATTGGAAGACCTTAGAACTATATTAAAACTTATCACAAAAGATTGTTATTCAGGAAAAATTTACCTTAAGGATGCCTATTTTTCAGTAAAAATCAACCCAGATTATAAAAAATACCTACGTTTCAAATTTTTAGACCAATTATATGAATTTAATGTCCTGCCGTTGGGCCTCAATACAGCGCCATATGTATTTACAAAAATTATGAAACCGGTCACCAGACTGCTACGCAGTGCTGGTTTTCTGTCAACCGTAAACTTAGATGACTGGTGTTTAGTAGGAACAACCTATGACAAATGTTTAGAAAATATAATTAAGACCAAGAATATTCTTACTTCACTAGGTTTTCTTATCAATGAGGAAAAAAGTTTATTTATTCCTCAACAATCTATTGTGTTTCTAGGCAATAACATTAATACAAATACAATGCAGGTTAGTTTACCGTTTGAAAAAATAGAAAGAATAAAAAGTGATTTCTTACAATTTTCAAATATTCAAGGTGCAAAGTTAGAGATTTTGCACGTTTAATTGGTTTACTTATCTCTGCTTGTCCAGCTGTTGAGTATGGATACTTATATACCAAACTATTAGAGAGGATTAAATATTTAAGTTTAAAAAACAGTCAGGATGAAAAATATATTACCTTGTCTAACACAATAACATCTGATCTAAAATGGTGGTACAATGCTGTGAATAATTCGAAGTGTAGAATTAAGCATGACAATTATGTCAAAGATTTTTTTTCTGATGCTTCAAAAACAGGCTGGGGAATATATTGCAACAGTGAGCGTGCAAGTGGTCAGTGATCTAGTACAAAACAAGCAAATAAATTTTCTAGAACTTTTGGCGCATTATTCGGGTTGAAATTTTTTTGTACAAATTTAAGCGACTGTCAAATCTTTCTTCGTATTGATAATACAACCGCAGTATCATATATTAACAGAATGGGTGGAATTCAATTTCCCCATCTTACAGAGATTGCAAGGAAAATGTGGCAATTTTGTGAAAGTCGAAATATATATATTTTTGCTTCTTATATTCGATCATTAGATAACAAAGACGCTGATTTGGGATCAAGGCGAGCACACCCGGACATTTAATGGCAATTGTCAACGGAATCGTTTAAGATAATAATAAGTAAATTTGGAAATCTAGAAATAGATTTATTTGTATTATACTCAACTTTAAATGCGCTTTTGTATAGAAGTCTATAACAGCACTGAGAATGCTGATTCTTTAACAGTATATTCTACATATCGTATATAAGCTAACCCTTAAGTTTTATCTCTCCATTTTGTTACACGTTGTATATTTATCTCAGTACCAGTACACAGAAACGATAATACATATATTTATTACAGCCCAGTAAATAAGCCCCATCCATGGAACCCTCCCTATTCAGCAGTTGAACTAAAAAAAGTAAATAAAATTATGACTATGTCTTATAATTCTACTCTTATTGAAGTGCATATTAATTATAAAATGCAAATACATATTAAAATAGATATTAACATCATGCGAAAATACTTTAAAACATTTGGAGCTGTAATTTATTATAAAACTTTGTAATATTTCCAATAATGATTTTATTGTTTTCATATTCAATTTACATTTCTTTACAATTTATCAAATGAGAATCTTTATTTGGGAATTTTTATTCAAGAGATCAGCATATGTAGACAGATTTTTGACGGAGTGTGCATAGTTACATTTTCTTTTTCAGATGAAATGCCTGCATTAGCCATTGCAACGGCCACATCCCTCCTGCATTTCAATAATTTATTCGATTTACTAAACTCCACCTCACCTGACAAGGAAGATGGAAAAGTATTTAAAACTAATTGGACGGCCAGTAGTCCACATTAGGAATTTATCATCCAGTCAAAAACACTTATAAGGAATATTGAGTTTATAGGATGTAAAAAAAAACCATAATCACAACTGGGCTGACTCAAGGTATTAAATGGTTGTGATTGTGAACGACTGTGGTATAACCTAAATAAAAGAAATAAAATTGAAAGACTAGCCGCAAGGAGGATCAACAAAGATCCCTTGGAAAATTGCTTTGGTTGTTTTAAAAAAAATAAAAACATTGAAAAATTCTTAAATATCCTTGTTTTATTGAAGATGTTTTAATTTGTCTCGAACAATATATTTTCCTGTTGTTTTTGTGTTTCATGATTATTTTTGATATTTACACTGTTGCTCGAGGTAAAATTATTAAGAATAAAATTATATTAAACAATGAAATGAAAGTGGAACTCCACATAGCCGATCTCGTAATAGTTTAAATCTCCCGCCATAAAGAGAATGCTAGAATTTTAAATTTCCCGCCAGCTCCAGACACCAGCGCTACCTGACCCTACTTAGCAGGAACTATTCTTTGACGGGGTAATTTTTTTTGTATGAAGTGGCGCTTCTTCTCTTGAGTATAGTGTTCCCTTAGCATGATGCACCTTCACTGACCTCTATATTTACCACTGGACTGGCTGTTCCGTAAGTTTGAAAGCTATTTTTTTGTGCCTATTTGAAGCGCCACTAGCGAGTAGCGAGTGTCCGCAGAACAAATTTTGACGTATATTGCAAGTGGCCGCCAGAGAAGTGCTAGCTTATTGTTAAGTGATTTTATATTTTTTAAATATTAATTCGAATTTTATGTTGTTATTGTTATAAGCATTATATAAAAGTTATCAAGAATGAGGACATGTGACATATGTGTAAGCGACTAGTTTTAGTACCACGGACACTCGCTACTGCTCGCTACGTCCGACAGCGCCAAAATGGCGATTATCAAACAGGCACAAAAGCACTTTGACAGCCGCCAGTCCAGTGGTAAATATAGAGGTCAGTGTGCACCTTTAAAAAAAACGAAATAATCATTCACCAACAAAAACAAACAATAACTAACATTGAGTTTAATTAGAAAAAGTTACGTGTTACTTGTCTTCAAATACTGGTAAAATGAAATATAAATTGAATGTACAATAAATTGAATGACACTCACACAATGAATGCTTGATATTTTATAGAGTTTAGTACCTATTAAAATAACAAATTAATGTACTCTTACAACCCGTAGTCAAGTGCTGGTTATAGCGTTGGATATTTATTTGGGTTGGATTGTAGAAAACTTTTATTTATTTGACTTCTATGTTTGTTCACAGGTCTTTCTTAGTGTTTTGAATATGTCTAACGTTAGTTATGACCTCGATACGTCGGGAGGATTAATGCCGGTAAGATATTTTGAAAAAAAAAAACTAGGTATATTAATTCGTTGTCTAGATTGTGTTATAGATAGTTTAAATAATCCGGTTTCCCTGATTTATAGCTCATTCGGGCATTAATTAAGCCACCTGACGAAGATCTGAACGCTCCGAAGCCGAAAAAACCCCAGCATCCTTACTATAAAAGACCAGGAAAGGGTCATAATCATGATTCATGCGATGCATGTGGGGAAGGTGGTGACTTGATCTGTTGTGATCGTTGTCCAGCAAGTTTTCATTTAGGTTGTTAGTAAGTAAACCACATTTTATTCACTAATACTTAAGCGAATATAGACATTAAATGTCCTATAAATGTAGCCCACTGTAAAATTTTATAATTTAATTTACAGTACATTGGCATGACAAAATCTCACATGAATGTTCATTATTTTAGTGACCCACCACTTGAAGAGGATGATATTCCAGCAGGGCTATGGCTATGTAAGGAGTGTACTGCTGCTGATGCAGAAAAACCTACCAGTTCGCGTAGCAGTCGTGCGCAATCTCCTGCAGATAACAAGTCTGATACTGAGAAGAAAAGCAGGTAACCTTCCCAACTTCTCTGTAGTATTAAAGGATTATTCTATACCTATACTATACCTAGTTTAAATATTAACTCGGCTCATGAAAAATAATAATGTTAAATGATCACATATCAATTCCAAACTGAAATTGAACATTCAATTAAATTGAAATTTGTACTTTGAGGTTGTGTTTATTATGTAACCACTTAAATTAATTATTCTGTTTAATTAAAAGTTATAAAATACATGCAAACAGATCTCTCCGCAACCGCACCAATTCTACCAAAAGCAGGAGTAAGGACTCCAAAGATAGCAAAGATTCAAAGGATAAAGACAAGGAGAAGATGGAAGAAGATACCCAGGAGGAGCAAGAAGACTTGTCTCCTTTGGATGCTCTGATCAAAGCGGCAAAGATCATGAACCCTCGGCAGTTTGAGTTGCCCAGAGAAATGAGAATCCCTTGCTTGTTCCCTGGCACTGAGAAAGGTATGACAAAGACTTAAAGCCATAGTGTTTGAGCCGTTGGCCGATGATGTTTCAGCATTTAATACCGGCATGATTATTATTAATAGATTGACTAGATAGTCATGAACCATGTTTTTGTTTTTGGTTGTTTAATTAAAAAATGAAGTCAAAAGAAATCTTATGTACAACACTAGTCACATGACCAAAATCTCGATTAGAAAATAGCAGTAACACACATTGTTTTGAGAATCCGAGTCCGTGGGGTTGATGGGGTCTTGTGAGGTAGCAGAAGGTCCATGATGAATAAAAGGAAAACTGAAAGAGCACATCTACTTGTTGCAAAATAACAGAGTGAATATTTGATTGACATATTTGATTTTTCAAGTTTGGTGGTTGGGATCCTGAACTAAAATAAAACAAAAGTCACAAAAAGTTATAGTTGCATTCGAAATAATGCAATGCAAGATTATACAATCCACATAATTATGTTGTAATATACTTTTTTTTTTTTTTACTTTATATGTATGTTTACTTTTACTGTTTATGAAAAGCCTTAAGTATGTACCTATTTATTTTTAAAATAACCACTATTAAAAAGTGTTTCAGTTCTGATACTGTTACATAAATCATGCTAATTATTGTGCATTAAATTTGTCCATTAAGTGCTGAAATATATAGCTTACTGACGGCCTGAAATGGACTTAAAAACATTCAATAAAAACATTATATTGAATGTTTTTTGACAAAATTTACAGATCTTTACATAAAAAAAAAACTCAAGATTATCATTGATAAATAAAATTAAAAATGTGATATCATTGATTTTAATAAATTTTAGTACTGTTATTCCAAATTAAGTTGATTGATTTTGTATAGAGGGAAAAGGAATTTTTAATCAAAATTGATAACTGCCATTGTTTATGAAATAAAATATTGAAAATAACATAATATTTCTTTTCCAAAAAGTTATTTTTCTAAAATGAATGTCACCCTTCTATAGCCACAACATAATGAAGAAAGAGATAATTAACAATGCCTTAACAACACCTCTGCCTATGTTTGATTTTACCTAACACTATCACTATTTTTAGGACTATGTTTGTTGCAACAAAACACTATGGCTAAATACATCTGGATCTTGGACTTAGTTTTGAAAAGGCAATAGTAGCCCTTCAATTTCTGGTAGCTTTAAGGAATGGATACTCCTATGAGTTTTTAACAGTTTATTATATAGGGTCACCATATAATAGTCAATAATATTTTAATAGCAGATTAAGACTGATGAGTGGGTCATAATTTCGAAAAATAAAATATTTTTTAAAATATTTTTCATAAATTAAAGTTTCAAAATTCTTCTAAGTGATAAAAATTTAAGTTTGATCTACAGTTTATGACTACATAAAAAGTAATAAAAACGTGTTCATCTAATTGTGTATAGTCATAAAATCTAGATTAATCTTAAATTTTACTATCAGAGAACAAATTTTTTATTTTAATTTATGAAAAATATTGAATAATAATTTTTTTTTTTTTTCTAAATTCGGACCTACTCATCATACCTAATCTGTTATTAAAATATATTGACTATTATATGCGGACCCTGTATAACCAATTACCATGTATAACCATTTAAAAGAATTTCCATTTTAAAACACTAATAAATACTTATTCCTATCAGAATTATGAGAGACATACATAAATATACCATGAGGCTTGGCTTCTAACCAGAGAAACGTCATGTAAAGTATAATTAAAAGAGAACTTTATTAGCCTTTTGTTTGAAACTCTCAATGTTCCGTTAATTGTAATTGCATAAATGTTTATGTGTAGATACAACAGTTATCTCTACGGACGCGTGGGGCTGTGTCCCGTTGCCCGCTCAGCTGTGCTACGTGTGTCAGGAGACTTGCCGGCGGAACGTGCTCATACAGTGCGACTACTGCTCACTTTTGTTTCATCAGGTCTGTAGTGTTGCCATTTATTGCTTAATCAATAATATTGTCTTTAGTTTGCACTAGGGATGCAACGATACGGCTATTACGATACCAATACAAATGACGAATACATCGTAATGGCCAAATACGATAACGAATTAAGATACGAATGCATTACGATATTTGTTTAATACTATTTTGATGAATTTATTGGAAACTTTGTTGAATCATGTATGTTATTGTATGTAAGACTAAGTCAAGTAAAAGTATTTAAAAAAAGTTATACATTTTTATTTAATCGATATATTTATTAATTTTCATCACTAACTTATGTTTTATTTTAAATGGCTACATTTACTGACTATAAATTAATTTTAATTGTAGTCCTAACTTATTACTGGCAAATTCTTATGCAGAAAACACAAAATTTTTAGGTTTTTTTCCTTAAACTTAAATTAAACTTTTTGTGTGGGGATTTTATTATAGATTTTTATTATTACTTTTACATTTTTGTGCACCATTAATTAAGCTTATTGTAATTTTTCGATATTTTTATCGATTCCAGCATAATTTTAGGTTCGTTCTGGTCTAGTGTTAATTAAATATTCCGATTTGGAAACATAACCTTTAAAAATTTTGAAATAAATGTATCGTAATATTTACGATAATCGCCGATATACGATTATCGTATCGGTATCGTTGCATCCCTAGTTTTGCACCATTCTTAATATTGTATAAAAGACTTTTGGACTCAATTTATCGCGTTTATTTTTATTTTACATTTTAACAGGTTGGTCGTTTATGACATGTTGTCTGTAAAACATGGAAGCTTAAAATTAGAAATCCAATAAAATAGATTTTTTATTGTTCACAATGCAGAATATTGAAATTGTAACATGTTTGTAACAGTGTTTGACGACCGGCTGGTGTAGGGGTAACGTAATTGCCTTCACTGTCATTAGGTCCCGGGTTCGAATCCCGGCGGCGACGGATATTTGTGTGATGAACACAGATATTAATCGTCAAGTCATGGATGTCTATATTATGTTTATTTAAGTTTATTTTCTAATAAAAAATATGTATTTATTCAATATGTGTGTTTATATATTTCTTAAGTATATCAGTTATCTAGTATCCATAACACAAGTTCTTTAAAAAACTTAATTTGGGCTAGACAATGTTGTGTGAGTGTCAGAAATATTTATTATTTAGTTAATATTTATCTTGAGAGTAAATCGCTGGTTACAGCTACTATAGTGATGACGTGCGACACTTAACTAAAACCAATAATAAAAGAAGCAGAGACAAATAATCAATATTAAATTTATATTTGAAATATATTGAGTATAACACTTTTATTGCAGGACTGCCTTGATCCACCGCTGACGGCTTTACCTACTGGTCGCTGGATGTGTCCAAACCACGTGGAACAATATATTGTAAGTGCATCGTACGTAATACTTATTTATTTGCTTTAAAAGCCGAATCATTTGTTGTTATTACAAAAAGAAAAAATATATTTTCTTTTTTCATTTTCTAGCCTGCTTGCTGAAAGAAGTTTTTTTTAAGAAACACCTGTTTGTTTGTTTAAGTTTCCTTATGTACAATGTACAGAAGGCAGCAGAGCAAGCGTTCCAAGCTTGTCGAAAAAAAATAATTGAATCTGAACTCTATGCCCTCGACACTAAGTTTAAAATTGGTTTGGGGAAATTCGACAGGTTTGTAACGCTTGATCTGATGCCTTTTGTACATAATTTTTTTTAGTAAATATTAAAATATTTATCTTAATCAGATCCAGTAAGCAGATGTTGTATAGTCACGTGCAATAATATGCATACATTTTCATTGGAATTTGAACCTTATCACAACTGAATAAGTTGCGAAGTGTGTACATCTTATTGCACGTGACTGTACAGCAATGATTTATATAGCAGCACTATAATGCAGAAACTGTTAGTTCGAACTCCCAAGAAAGGGACGCCACGCCGCGGCTCACGACGTTTTTTGTCATTAAGTTAATTCTATACAAGGTTAATTTTTTTGGAATATTTTTTTAAAAGAATACTTGGGGTATGATCTACAATCGAAACAGAAACAAAAAATATAGTTTTTAGAATTTTTGTCTGTTTGTCTGTTTGTCTTTCCGGGATAAACTCAAAAAGTACTGCATGGATTTACTTCAAATTTGGCATGAAGATAGTTAAGAAGTCGGGTCAACATATAGGCTACATATTATCACGCTAGCAGTGTTATAATCGTAGGTGCGTTTGGTGCTGCATAGCGTTCACGCAGACGACGTCGCGGGCAGCAGCTAGTTAATAATATCGAACGCGAGGTGCCGTGGATCGAAGGATCAAATGTACAGGACGCAGTGTCCTATAAGTACTGTCAAGATGTCAAGGAGGTAAAGAAAAGACGCGAGTGATCGTAACGGCGTTTATTGTCAGAATCATTGTACTTAACCAATATAAAACTGTAAACTAAATATGCTGAGTGCATCAAAATTATTGTTATGCATGTGTGAATACAAAGATGTATAAGTGTAGCTCATAGGTACAACCTTACAAGTCTGACAGTTTTAAACAAATTATCAGCAAAATGGGTCGTAATTCAGTTGGTTCGATGGTACGCTTTTGAGTTTTACTTACCTCGCCGTTCTCCCTAAGCCGTCGGTGATGTGTCTGCACGTTTTCCTCCAGTAAAGAAAGGGTGTATCATAATGTTTTTAAGTTTTTGCATTTAAAATGCTCAATTATTCTTAAATAAATGAAAAATGTGATAAATAAAAATTACCCGACCAGGATTCGAACCTGGGACCTCTCGTTTGCCGGACGAGTGCTCTTCCACTGAGCTACCGTGACCTGGCGGTACGCCTCGAAATTACTTACCACATTTTTTTTTTTTTTTTTTACGTTATATTGCTAACGTAGCTCCATCTTATGGTATAGCTTTGCAGCTAAGACCACCCGAGACCAATTTCTTTACAGAAATTGTGAATCCCAGTTAAAGTGAAGCATTGCAATGTTTTAATAATGTTTTTAAGTTTTTGCATTTAAAATGCTCAATTATTCTTAAATACATGAAAAATGTGATTTCATTTAAACACATGTGAAAACATTTTTCATTTATTTAAGGGTGTATCATATCTACATTTCTTACTCTAGGACTGGAAGCTAGTGAACTCAGTGTCAGCCAGCGAGCGGGTAGCTCTGTGGGAAAAGTTCTCCGGTCCCGTCGACCAGCACAAGATCAAGCTGGACTTCATACGCCGAGCTAGGAAACGAGCGCCTTTGTTCCGGTGAGAACACATACATATATAACTTCAAGCCTGTCTCCCCTTGGGGTAGGCAGAGACTAAGGAACGCCAATTTTTACGATCCAGACATGCCTTTTTCGCTTCGTCCACGTTAATTAATCTTTTCATACTTGATCGTCGGTTTCGGGTGCTTTTAACTAGGCTATTTTTAAGTATGTCGCCAATTTATCGGCATACGTCCGCCTAGGGCGACCCCTTCCGATACCCTTCCGATATCCATTCGTGATTTGTACACCTCTTTCGTAAATCAACTTCCACTCATCCTTTCCAAATGTCCAAACCACCGTAGCATAACCTTTTCAATCTTAGTTACTATATCTTCTTTCAGTCCGCATCTCTTCCTTATTTCGCACTTGCTCCTCAAAGCTCTCATCTCCACAGCATTAATCCTGCTTTCATTTCTGTTTCATTCTGAGGAAGGTGAACCTAAGGCATATCAGATAACATCAAAAGAGGTTAATTAAAAGTTCTCTGGTTTCCGAGATATTACCACTTCTGTGATGTTTTAAGAAATTTCCACTTTTTGGTCCTTTTTTGCCTACAGCTGCAATGAATATCTGTTAACGAACGTTTTATTTTTACTCGGTCTATCTTTATTAGTCACTTGAGATAATCCAGTAATTTTATAGTTTCTAGAATCCTATGCTAAGAAAAAGAGGTAAATATTCTCAATAAATTTCATTTCGAAAACTCGACTAAAGTTTAACTGAATATTGTGAATAAAAAATGTATTACATTAAAAGTGCACATAATTTTTAAGATTACATAAATTTTTTATTCATAGAATATGCATAGAGAATAAATTTATTTATAATATCTTTATTATAAATATATTTATATTTATAATATTTTTATTATTATTTAAAAAAATATATTTTCTCTCCGAGGAGGTTAATAAAGGTACGGGCCGAAGCCAAGTACCTACTTATAATTAAGATGCATACCTTCTAAAAATAATAAAGAGAGGTAGATAATTATGTGGCTCTGTCATATTTTTTTTTAGTTAGTTGGCCACAAAAGATATTCGGAACCTTTATTATAACCACTGTAGAGTCAGTTGTAACTCCCAGGCTGCACGCCTTGCATGACAAAAATAGACTTTTCTAAGATTTGGTATAAAAAATGGCTTCTATTGTACTATTTTAAAAAGGGCATTAATCAAACATATTTTTTATGATTATGTGCACTTTCAATGCCATGCGTTCTTTTTTCACAGTAAAGTTTTTCGAAATGGAATAAATTAAGAATATTTCACTCTTTTTCTGAGCATAGGGTTCTAGTAACTATCAAAATTATTACTAGATTATTTCAAGTGACTAATAAAGATAGACCGAGTAAAAAGCAGCTGTGGGCAAAAAAGGACCAAAAATTGGAAATTTCTCAAAAAATCACAAAAGTAGTAGGTATCTCGAAAACCAGAGAACTTTTACTAAACCTATTTTGTTGTTATCTGATAGGCTTTGATTCCATCTACCTCCAGTGTTTGCTAAACTATCAATACGGTTATAAAACAACAATTTCAAAAAAGGAAATTTAAACCTTTCTACTAAAGTCATATTACCAAATTGACGACCGGCTGGTGTAGCGGTAACTTACATTGCCTTCTATACCAGACGTCCTGGGTTCGAATCCCGGCGGCGGCGGCTATTTGTGTGATAAACACAGATATTAGTCGTCAAGTCATGGATGTTTATATGTTCTTAAGTATATCAGTTATTTAGTATCCATAACACAAGTTCTTTAAGAAACTTAATTTGGGCAAAAAAAGTAGTGTGAGTGTCAGAAAAAAAAAATTGGTGATATAAATAAATATATACATAAGCTGAAGTTTTGTTGCAAGCGCAACTCTAAAATAATCAAGCGCAAAACTGCTCATAGTTAATAAAATATGTACCTATATACCTATTTCCAGTGTAAAAGTCCCCGAGGAAGCTCGGTCCCGCGTCGTGGTTCCGGACATGGTGAAATACCATTACGAGCACCCCGCGCCCCTACTGCCCAGTCGCAGGGAGTACGTGAGGTGTAGCAACGGTGAGTGAGAGGCTATACAACTATTTAAAAATCTAAAGGGACTTTAAAATAAAACTTAGTGGACTTATACAACGTCAATTTTTGTTTATGCGAAACACGGGTCAAATATTTTCGTTCGGTGTGCAGAATAATCAACGAACGCAGAGCATTAAAAAAAACCGACTTCACGTCAAAACTATGGCTGAGTTATAATATCATCCACGTAAACATTTTAAATTTTACGAAATTTTACAAAAAAAATAAATTTTCAATGAAGTGCTCGATGATATTAATATGAGAATGGGACCAACTATGAAGTATCCTCTATCATATGAAACAAGAATTTTCAAAATCAATTCATAATTTTTTTCGAAATATTGAGTATCAAAAAAAAAAACTTGCAGCCGAATTGAGAACCTCCTCCTTTTTTGGAAGTCGGTTGAAAATATACTATTATCTTAAAAAATCGGCAAGTTTCAAGCCTCATGTGGGGTGTTGCTCTTGTCGCACGAGCAAGGCCACTAGGACTAGGCGCGCGGCACTCACTCGCTACCGTTCATGCGACGTATGTACAGCAGTATCAAAAGTTGATGAACACATTAAATAAATAATAAATAAATAATAAAATCCCCAGACAATCACACCAACTACATCGCCCCAAAGTAAGCATAGCTTGTGTTATGGGATACCATATAGCGAACTAGGGGGGAACCTAGAATATAAAAACATAAATAGATAAACACCCAGACACGGAACATTTTTTTTTTCTTGTTCCGTGCGGGAATCGAACCCGCAACCACTGGCGTCTGAAGCAGACAGGTTTACCCCATCGCTAAAGTGGTCGTCAAATTAAACATTTTCAAAGTCGCTTTTCACCATATTGTGAATAAATAACGACTAATATTTACTAACTAAATGTTTTATTATTACAACTTTACACAGAAGTTAGTCAATGACCCCCTGTCACTGCTATAGTCTCTCTCCACCATAATAATACCTCCAAATTTGTCAAACGTGACATCAGATTGTTATGTATGTATGTATGTATTTAGCCACAATATGGTAAAAAGAGACTTTGAAAATTTCAATGTGTTCATCGACTTTTGATTCTGACTGTACCTACTTGCATTCGGGGATCACGTACGATACACGTGCGAGTGAGTGTGTACATTATTTAAGGTTGTATAGAGATTATTGAGTCCAAATATGACATTGTATAAAAACTATTGCAATCGGTTCTGTTACTGATTCTGAACAAACTGTTTTTAGGTTTCGTATTAACAAAAAATAATGTTGTATAATAGGTCTATTCGCGCTATTACAATAGTTATGAATTAAAATATGGAAATATCCGTAGTCTTAGGCGGCGAGGAGCGAATTGGTTCGGAACTCGTTCGGTTGGACGAGTTTGGGTCACGTCGGTCGCCGGAACCAGTTTTGTGCGTGTTTTAGGTGCGCTGGTGCGCCGACAATAGAATTATCCCCGAATTTCCATTAGCAAAAATGTTATGTTCCTTATACCTTTTGTTTAACCATGGGTATCAAATATGTTCATAAATATCAGTTTAGATTCGCCATAATAACTATCGTGTTCTATTTGCTTTAGATTTCCTTTAAATAAAATGAAACCTATAAAATCAGCTTAAAATCGTACCAACGGTGAAAACTTCAGAAAATATAAGAAATCATAATCCTTTGCTTCCATGCTGGACTGGGAGCGAAAGAAAAACGTAGAATGTGCCAGCTAATTCTCTTCCCGGGCATACTGTAAAAGTCAGGGACAGAGGTTTTAAAGGCGTTTTTGTGGGCGATAGGCTGACCCCCTGTCACTACGATAGTCTCTTTCCATCTTTATAATGCCTCTGGATTTGTCAAACGTGACATCAGATGGTCTTGTAACCTCTGGTGTTCTGCCTACCCCATGGGGATGCAGGCGTGACGTTGTGTATATATGTCATAATCCTTGGTCCTCAGTTCTCAAGACGCTGCGTCTCGGGCAGATATACGACGAGTCTTCGGACGAGGAGCAGAAGCGAGAGAAGCACAAGATCTGCCTCAACCTCTCCTGCGCCGGGTACCGGGGCGGCGTCTGTCCACACAGCGTCAAGGAAGAGGACAAGGTATACTTATTGTTGGATCCGTTGATATGCAAGCGATATTAAACTCTTTATATTAGTGATTAAGCTCGCGTTTGTCCGTAATCTCACCTGCGGGGCTAGCATGCAAGCATCGACAACGATAACTCGGACCTTTTATTGATATTATCTTAAAATGAGGCACTTAGACCTATGTATTTTTTTTTAATAATATGCCTTCTTTGTTTCTGTTGGCTTAATCATGATATCAAATCAAATCAAATCATTTATTTCAGCCAGAGCCATATTTTACATCAGAAAAATAAAGATTAAATTAAAGTACAATTCAAAACAATAATTACAATAAAAAAAAGAACACTGTTAATAAATTTTGCAAGTAATGTCAATAGGAATTAGATATATATAATGTCAGATTTAATAATTATTTAAAATATAAAAAAATAAAAACTAAATTTAATAATACTACAAGTAAGCAAAATGTCAGTAAAAATTCAAAAAATATGTGAAATTAAATTATTATTAGACTTCCTAATTTAAACATTCAATTAGTCACAATTAATATTTATAGGACACAAATTAATATATTAAAAAAAAAAACACAGGTACTTAATTAACGAAAGCGCCTGGCTGGTTGCCAGTCGCATGAAAACCTACTATTTTTTGGAATAGGGGAGAATCCCATCTGTTCACCAACGCATCCAGAATGGTATTGGAGGTGCCGCGCACGCGTCGCAACAACGAGGCACTACGCTTGCGAATAATTGTATAAAAACAATCTATATGCGCCTCCGCGAACATAGTCGAAGCGCTGCAAAATCGCGGCAAACGATATCAAATCGAGTAATTCTATCTATTAGGCTGCAAACTGGGCGGCAGCGACAGCGGAGCGGGCAGCGGCGCGGGCAGTGATTTCCGCGAAACGATAGAAAGTATTGAGTTTGTATGAAACTGAGACAAATCGCTCTCACGCCCGCTGGCGTTGAGGACGGCCCCACGTCGTTGCCCGCGCCGCTTTTGCTCTCGCTGTCGCTGCCGTCCAGTTTGCAGTCTTATGTAAGCAGCGTATTAAAATATTTTTTATTGGTGGTAAGTTTTATGGTCGCATGCTAGCATGCTAGCCCTTCTGATGGTTAGTTAATGAAGTCCAAGATGTTAGAAAATATTGCCGAAATACATCGCCATTGGAGTTATGATATAGGTCTATTTTATACGAAAGGTGGTGTATCCAAGTAGGGTCAATCAAGTCAGTCTCCTATTACAACACACTTATCCTGCGGTGGTAGGACAATTATTCTATGCCGATCCTACTCTGCACTGCATACTCATTTCAAAATTCGTAAATAAAGATCTTGATGAGGCAAATGTGAATATTACGGAAGATTTCACGGCAACTGGCAATCAATAATCACTAAAAAAAAACTGTAGAAGAAAAAGTTACTGATAATTTTTTAGATCTCTAAAAGTAGCTAATAATTTATTTCTTAGCAAGTTTATTATGTTCTGTTAGAAATGAAATCTACTTTGGCAGTGTTTTTCAAGATTCACAATAGTTATAAAAATACAGTGGAGTCCGTTTATAATGACATCGAAGGGAAATAAGAAACAAGTCCTAGTAAACGGACGTCATACCAAGCATAGGTAGGTACCGCAAGAATAATACTGTTTAAGTTAGTATGTGATTTATTTTAATAGAGAGGAATAAAATAGAGATAAATCAAAGTAGATATTAATAAGTAGACTCTATAAGTAAATCTACGCTCTGAGACTCAAATCAAAAAAGCCTTTCACGCGCCGAAAGTCTTTGGGTATAACGTGACTCTCCCGAACACTGCCAAAGGTTTTCGAAATCATGCGGTCAAAGGGTCACAATAAGCGATATGTCACTATAGGCGAAGTCATTATATCCGACTTAGTTATATAATTTATATGAAAACCAAACTTCACTGTGTAAACACGACATAATAAGCGGTTGGTCAATATAAGCGAAGTCATAATAAACGGATTCTACTGTATGTCAATAGTCGCAGGAGGTTTTATCGTATATAACTTAATGTACCTTCAAAGTTGATTGTCATTAACTCCACAGCGACCACCATCGCCCCCCTCCCCGGCGTCCTCAGGCAGCTCGTCCTCCAGTTGGTCTGATGACGAGGTGGACCTGACGCCAGTGACCGCGCGACGGTCGCGCGACCCGCTGCGACTGGCGTTGAAGTCGCTCGACAAACGCACGAGACGAAAGCTCGCTTATGCACAGTTACAGCAGGTTTGGGTTGTTTTATTTACATCTTTATGGTTAACTAGCTTTATCCCGCAACTTCGTATGCGCTTAACTACCCTTCTCGTGGAAATTTCAGAAACTATACAACCAGACACCCACTGAAAGAACCTTTATACCAAGTATCACACTCATGCACTCAAGGAATAAGTTTTTTTCATACAAACTAAAAATCATATATTTCCCGTGCCCGTGGGAATTTTGGGAATTTTTTTCGTAGCACAACCAGTCACTCTTTGAAGAACCTTCATGCCAAGTATCACATCCGTACACTTAAGACTTTCATACAAACTAAAAGTCCAACCCCTTCCCGTGAGAATTTCGGGAATTCCTTCCATAATACAAACGGATACTTATTGAGGAGCCTTTATATCAAGTATCACATCAGTGCACTCAAGGGATGGGATTTTTTCATACAAACTAAAACATCATATATTTCCCGTTTCCGTGGGAATTTCGGGAATTCCTTTCATAACACAACCAGAAACACATTGAAAAACCTTTACACCAAGTTTCACATCGGTGCACTCAAGGAATAAGATTTTTCATACAAACTAAAAAGTCCTATATTTCCCGTTCCCGTGGGAATTTCGAGAATTCCTTCCTTAGTGCACCCCTACAAAGAATGTATGTTCCAAATTTCAGCTCTCTACGCCCAGTAGTTACGGCTGTACGTTGTCTGTCAGTCACTCAGTACCTCAGTCACTCAGTACCTCAGTCACTCAGTCAGTAACGGAACAGTTTTATATATATTGAAGTTGGGTTAAGTTTTACGATTCATTACCTATATTAAATTAAGTAGTCGTTTAACCGGATTTTACTTCGTCGTCACGTGGTGTTTGTAAAGACGTCGAAAAGTTGAGTCAAAATGTGAAATGTTATTATACATATACAAGGTGTTCCACTTGATTTCCCATAACTCTAGGGTATTAATGGGACCATGTAATAGAATCAAATAACATGTGAATATTTATTTTATTTTTTATTTTTCATACAAAATAATTCAATTAAGTCAAAATATCTTATGTAAAACACCTTTATGCGAAGTATGACTACGTGACATTTTCTATCCCTTTTTTTATCGCTATGCACAGGTACAATTCACAACGTTTTGCTTGGTACATTGTATTCAACGTTCCTCGACGTTTAAAATGTTTATGTTGATTATTGTACCTATAGCTTTAGTGACACGCGTCTATTGAATGAATTTACAAGATTAACAAGGGTGATAATTTATGAACTCATTATATTAAGATTGATAATACCTTGGAAAGTATGCACTTTTGAACCACATATTCTTTGGCAAAAAGTATTATTTTTTTAGTAAGGTACAAAACCTCAAAGTTATGGGATATCAGAAAGAACTTAAAAAATGTAATTTTTACTTTAAAAATGTAAATCCATAAATGGCTGTGAGTGTTTATAACTTAAAATTATATTGTATCTTGATTTAAGAGCTGTGGATTTTGTGAAAATAAATAAATAAATAAAAATAAATAAACACCTTATATAGGTGTATATTTATTTTACACCTTATATATTGTAAACATATACTTGGAAATCCGGTGAGGTGAGACGCTTTTTATTGCAATCTTAATAGTCGATAGGTATTTATAAACAATGGTTAATCATTTTAAAAATAATTTGGATTTTAATACACAAGTAACATGTTATACTACATGTTATAATTCGAACACCTTGTATAGGTATTGTAAGCATACGCGTAGAAATCCGGTGAAGTGAGACGCTGTTTATTGCAATTTTAATAGTCGCAAGGTATTTATGAATAATGGTTAATCTTCAATCGACTTCCGAAAAAGGAGGAGGTTCTCAATTCGTCTGTCGTTTTTTTTTGTGTCTTTGTTACAAGATATTTCGGACAATTATGAATTGATTCATATGATAGAGGTAATTGGTCGCCAAAGTTTTGACGTGAAGATTAACGTGGAATCTCTGAAGAGGCAAAATTGGAATGTGAACTATAATACGATATTAAATCCGGTTAGTTAAGGTTTTTGGGATTTTTTAAGTGAATTTAAACAAATAAAAAACCCTTAAGGCCTTGTTTAAGCACAGGCGGCGCTTCGCGCGGAGCTTCGCGCGTTTTCTTTTTATTGCCGGCTTTACTCTAAACCAGCGGATGGTTCCACAGTGAAGCTGGCGGTGTAGTAAAAACGCACGACGCCCCGTGCGACGTACCATTTGTGCTAAAACGAGGCCTATGATTATATTAGGAAGAAGAATTTTAGATTACTTAATTACATGACTTGATCCATGATGACTTGATCCATGACTTGACGACCGGGTGGTGTAGCGGTAACATAAATTGCCTTCTATGCCAGAGGTCCTGGGTTCGAATCCCGGCGGCGGCGGATATTTGTGTGATGAACACAGATATTAGTCGTCAAGTCATGGATGTTCATATGTTTATTTAAGTTTATTCTAATAAAAAATATGTATTTATTCAATATGTATGTTTAAGTATATATTTCTTAAGTACATCAGTTATCTAGTATCCATAACACAAGTTCTTTAAAAAACTTAATTTTCGTAAAAAAAGTTTCGTATTATTGAAAATGATCACTCAATCATTGAGGAAGACGAAATAATGAATATCTTTCCAATCCCGAAATAAAAGGCGTTGAATATTTTCAAACGATATGAACATTCAAGAATTTCGTTAAATTGATCATAAAATGACAATTAGTTTGATTAAAATTAAAATTTATTTTGATTCGAGTAGCTAAATCTGAGAAATAAGAATGTTGATTACTGTTTTTTTTTGCTTGAGTACTAACAGAGAGTTACTTGCATGTAGATCTACTACCCCGTCGAAAATGAACGATTTGTGATAATTGTAAAAAAAAGTTCGTACATTTCATTGCATTGCTTTCTTATTTCTAATATAAAGGAATACATTATTTAACACAGGTACTACGTGATTTTTTACGCATCAAAGTTTTAGTAATGTAATTAAACTAGTGATTAGAAATATTAGTTAATAAATTTATCGACTCGTGTTCTGATCAAGATCACATCACTATTTACTATGGTAAGCAGTTGAAATAGCCCCGGCGACGCCTAAAATTAATTTTTCTACAAATTTTAACCTTGTTACTGAAATAAAAAAGTTGAATTCGGATTGCCAACCCTGTGACTCAACTAAGGAGTTGAACTTTAATAATATTATCAATACACCATAATGGCGTCTGTGTTCAATAGACGTAACATAGGAGGAATTTCGATTATTCTGTTCTTTTTTATTTTTTATTATCTGAAAAAATCAAACACAGATAACCTCTCTTTGGTAGAAAACAATAAAGCAATTTTATAGTGTATTTTTTATATCCGAAACTGTTCTTCGTAAGTTACTAGTCGAAATTGCCCCGCTGCACACTACCTACTATGATTACATAATTATGATCAGAATCGAGTACAGAGTGCTCTCCTTCAATATCTAAAATTTGTTAGCAGTCACCCTGTATGTTTTTAGCACATTGCATATGTCCACAGGTGGGCGTGGGCGCGGCGTGGGGCGGCGGCGCGCGCGCGGCCGCGGCCGTGGCGCGCGCACTAGCGAGCAAGCCCACGCTTCCCTCGCAGCTCCTTGGTATGGATATCATGTATCTGGGAATAAGATCCTATGCGTTTCAAATGAGAATGGGACTGGCTTAGCGCCATATTGTGACGCTAAGCCAGTCCTACAATATTATTTAAGTTAGAAAAACAATATTATTTTCAACACACTTGCTCGTAAAGTGAGCGTTATTCTATTGAATTTAGAACAATAAACTGGGCTATAAGTCACGCGTGCATAATATATTATACCCTAGTGCATAATATGATGAATCCTACAAAGTTGAATTGTACCTTTGTGCAAATTACATGCGAGTAAACAGAGCATATTTTATTGATACGGGTTACACATTAAATATTTTCAGAAACAACGAAGAGATTTTATACCACTTCAAATCCATATACATTTTTAAATATTTGCACCTTATATTAGTAAAACAAATTTGTATATCAAACAAATTATTCACAATTTACAATAATTTGTTATAAAATATTAAAATATTTGCATTTACCACTCCAAATTAAACATTTTCACTTAAAATAGGCTGTATATGCTATACAGACATTGACACATTTGGCGAAAAAAAAAACCTACGCGCATGCGCGAGGTTCGGCGCCATTTTTCAATCACAATTCACAGCTTTGTTATCAAGTGTGTTTGTTATTTTATGACCACGTATGTCTGTCTTTTACTCACAAGTGTGTTGAAAAACGTCGTATGTAACTCGTGAGCGTTGCTAATTACAGTCTCGGCTCGTTATTAAGCCCTCGCCTGCGGCTCGGGCTCCAATCACAGCCTCGACTGTGATTAGCAACTTAGCTCACTTGTTACATAATATACTATTACTTTAGAATTTATTTACATTTAGATATAAAAATTACTTTCATTCCACTTAATAATGGAAATTCATTTTCTGGAGAGTCATCGTCGTCGTATAATGTTGGCATGGTTTCCGCGTTTTTTCACCATGCATCCTCTTTACTGTCGCGTATAAATGAAGTTTAAAAACTAATTAAATGATAAGACAAAAATAATTGGTGTTATGGGAGGCTTTTTGTGGGCGATAGGCTGACCCCCTGTCACTGCAATAGTCTCTCTCCACTATTATAATGCCTCCAAATTTATCAAACGTGACATCAGATGGTTTTATTACCTCTGGTGTTCTACCTATCCCATACGGGAAACAGGCGTGAAGTTATGTATGTACAAAAATAATAAAATAAAGTTTTTAATTCTTTTCGCTATAATACTCTGATAAACAAAATACATAAGTAAAATAAATAGTTATTTTTACTGAGAATTTTTTTTTGGTATACCCTAATTTTCAAGTGACTTTTGACAGATAGAGGTCATTGACGTTCCTATTCTCATCTGAATCGCATAGTATATTCTTTGCAGTGGGTTAAACAATACTGTTTGCGCTTTAAGGGCCTCTTGTAACGCGGTACGCACTTCCATACTTCCCGCCCAGATATCGCTAGCGAACGTGTTAATGCCGACGTGAGCAAATGAAATTACTGGTTCATTTTCAAAAATTATAAAAATTAAAAAAAAATTGCTTTACCCGTCGGTTAAGAGAAGTCTGCTTTACGTTTTTATGTAACTTTTACATGAATCTATTTTGGCATTTCGTAGCAATATCCGTTTGAAATGGTAAATTAGTGTTATGTTTGTGACTTTTTTTATCGCGCCAATTTTCATAAATCATGTTTCTATCTTTACGCAGCGGTTGGTTATATGGTAATATTTTGTGAATCTTTTTTTCAGACACAACATTTACTTATTACTGAGTGTATTATCGTTCAAAAAAGTGTAATAACGGTGCACACTCGCCTTAAGATGATACGACTAATTGTTCTCATATAATTACGCTTCAACTACCTACAAGGAAGAAAATATAAATTACTTAGATAAAAAATAAAAATATGTAAATAAATTATAAAGTAAACTGTCCATTTTGAACTTCCACGTATATAATTTTTAACCCCCGACGCAAAACGAGAGGGGTGTTATAAGTTTAACGTGTCTGTGTGTCTGTGTATCTGTGTATCTGTGTATCTGTCTGTGGTATCGTAGCTCCCAAACGGATGAACCGATTTTCGTTTAGTTTTTTTTTTGTTTTATAGATAATTTTATCCCGAGTGTTCTTGGCCATGTTTCATGAAAATCTGTTCAGCCGTTTGAAGATCATCAGCTCTTTTCTAGTTGATGAGGGGATCTGACTACCTTCCATATGTCCTATCGATGCGAAATTTGGTACCGTATTGCTTCAATTATATTGAAAGTATATAGTAAGGTTACAATGACCTGATCAGCCGTTTGAAGGTCATCAGCTCTCTAATAGTTGATGAGGGGATCTGACTAACTTCCATATGTCGTATCGATTCGAAATTTGGTGCCGTATTACAACAATGATATTGAAAGTATATGGTAAGGGAACCATGACCTGATCAGCCGTTTGAAGGTCATCAGCTCTCTAATAGTTGATGAGGGGATCTGACTAACTTCCATTTGTCGTATCGATTCGAAATTTGGTGCCGTATTACAACAATGATATTGAAAGTATATGGTAAGGTAACCATGACCTGATCAGCCAATTGAAGATCATCAGCTCTCTAATAGTTGATGAGGGGATCTGAATAGCTTCCATATGTCGTATTGATTCGAAATTTGGAGCCGTATTACTACAATTACATTGAAAGTATATGGTAAGGGAACCATGACCTGATCAGCCGTATGAAGATCATCAGCTCTTTAATAGTTGATGAGAGGATCTGACTACCTTCCATATGTCCTATCGATTCGAAATTTCGTACCGTGTTACTTCAGTGAAATTGAAAGTGTATGGTAAGGTTACAATGACCTGATCAGCCGTTTGAAGATCATCAGCTCTCTTATTGTTGATGAGGGGATCTGACTAACTTCCATATGTCCTATCGATTCGAAATTTCGTACCGTGTTACTTCGGTGAAATTGAAAGTATGTGGTACCTATAATATAATGAGGAGCGCTTTCAATCTTTGACCAATACCATGTATTGTAATTATAAAGGCTCTTCTTCATTAAATTCATTAAGTGAGAAATCAAATGTCAGTTCCATAGTTAGTAAGCATGTAAGTAGTAAAAGCCCAATAATCATGTATTGTGATGAAATAGGTAAAAATATGGGCAGTAAATTGTTGAACAACCAAGAGGATGTACTAAATTATTGTATGCCTAGAGCATCGCCAGAATGTATAATTGAAAAGGCTCTGAAGGGCAGGTACAGTCCTGATACAACTTTAATATTATTATTTGGGAGAAGGGGAAATGTGAGACAAAGTCAATTATTAATATATTTAGATAAGTTACAGGCCCTTACGGTAAAAAAAAATGTTTTGTTTACATTTCCTTACATAGGAGGAGCCGCCAGAGAGAATAGAATAAGATATAAATTGAATTTATTAATGCATGGCTACATGGGGTCTAATAACATATGTTTAAGTGAAACCTCAAGCATGTTGATTAATGTCATTGACATTAACTCAATTTGTAATTTTAAATTTAACTTGACAAAAGATATATATAATATATCTACTTATTTTTTAAAACAGATAGCACAAGTGCTATTAAACTTTTTATTTTTTAAACCAGCTAAGTATTTAGCTACTGATTCTGCTTTTATTGAGCAGTCTTGTATATTGACATGTCATAGTGAAACATGTTGTTCCACTACGCTGACAAGTTTGGGTTGTCCAAATTCTTTAAATAAGTAAATAAGACAACAGATGCTAAAGCATCTAGCAATATTTCAAGTGCTTTATATAATAAAAATTGTTTAAACCTGGTACATCAAAATATACAAGGCATCTCAGAGAAAGTCTTTGAAATTGAATTGTTTTTGAATGCCGAACATATAGACATTCTTTGTATAACTGAACATTTTTTGTTAGACCACCAGTTAATTGTAAATTTTTCTCAGCACCAAGTTGCTAGTTCGTTCAATAGACAGACAGCAATACATGGGGGCTCTTTAATAATATTAAATAAATCTTTAAAATTTAGAGAACGTACCGACATAGTGAGCCTATCTATTGAACAAACTATTGAAATATCCTGTGTAGAATTGACAAACTGCATAATTGTTTGTATATATAGACCCCCTAAATCACACTATGACAGTTTTGAACTTGTTTTAGAACAAGTATTGGATAAATTATGTAATAAAACTAAGAAAATATTTGTTTGCGGGGACTTTAATGTTAATTTATTAGAAAATTCATCATTGAGTAAAAAACTAATAAATTTGTTTAAATGTAATAATCTTAGTAACCTGTTCCTAGAACCAACTAGAATAACAAGGACCAGTGCAACTTGCCTAGATAATGTGTTTTCTAATGTTACTCCGGTAAGTTCATCAGTTATAAATAAACTAAGTTCTGATCACAGCGGTCAGTTGGTTACTTTTAAATACTCAAAGAAAATACAGGTTAATAAGAATATAATGGTTGTTCCGGTCAATAAAAAGCGTTTGGAGAGATTTAGATGTAGTATTATTAAAAATATGCCCCATATAGCCCACTCCAACAATGTAAATTTACAATACAGTAATTTAAGTAGTATAATAAATAAACAACATGAGAGTGTATTTATTCCGAAAAAAGTCTCTCCAAACAATTGTAAATCCTTCAGTGATTGGGCTACCACAGGCATACATATAAGTAGAAAGCACCTATATGATCTCTATCATGAGAAATCATATAACAAAAGTGAAAGTTTTTGCAACTATGTTAGAATTTACTCAAAATTATTTAAAAGAGTATGTGCCGCAGCCAAATCTATATATCTAAGTAATAAGATAAAAAATAGTTCTAATAAGACTAAAACAACATGGAACATAATAAATAAGGAAACTGGAAAAGTTAAGGATCGCAATACTGAGTTTAAACTTGTAATTGACAATAAAACCATTAATTTAGATGAAAATGTTGCGACAGCATTCGAAAATTGTTTTGCTGACATTCCAGTTTCAACTACTAAATTGTTAAATTCTTCACCTGTGGTGGCTGAATCATTGCTGAAAAATCATGTAAGTGAGTGCAAGGAGTCTTTCAAGTTCCAACCCATAGACACCGGGGACATTTTTAAAACATTTAAGACAATTGATGTTAAAAAGACAACTGATTTGTGGGGCATATCTGTTGAAATCTTAAGTTCTATCATAGATGTAATAGCTCCTTGCCTTGTTGAAATATTTAACAACTGTATTATAAGTGGGGAGTTTCCTGATTTAATGAAGCATAGTAAGGTTATTCCTTTATTTAAATCGGGTAGCTCTACGGACCCCACCAATTTTAGACCAATTTCGATTTTACCAACATGTAGCAAAATTTATGAAAAAATTATTCTCAACCAGCTATTAGCTCACTTCACAAAAAACAATTTACTTCATAACAAACAATTTGGATTCACAAGGGGTCGTTCGACAACTGATGCTGGTGTTGAACTGTTTGAAGTAATAGCTGGTGCCTGGGAGGGGTCACAGGATGCTCTAGGTGTATTTTGTGACCTATCCAAGGCATTTGACTGTGTTCAGCATGACACTCTCATCAGGAAACTCCACCACTACGGCATCAAAGGCACTGACCTCAAACTTTTGAATTCTTACCTGAGTGATAGAATCCAGAAGGTTGAGGTTAACCGGAAAAGGTCAGCTGGGTCGGTTGTGAGAATGGGAGTGCCTCAAGGTTCAATTCTGGGCCCATTTTTATTTTTAGTCTATATAAATGATCTACCCTATATGGTAGGCAATAATCACGATATTGTATTGTTTGCTGATGACACATCATTAATTTTTAAAATGATAAGGCAGAAAACCAACTACGACGATGTAAACAATGCTCTCTCTAATGTAGTACAGTGGTTTAATGTAAATAATCTAGCTTTCAATGATAAAAAAACTAAATGTATAAAATTCTCCGCACCAAATGTAAAACAAGTTGAGTCTGATCTGCGGCTTAAAGCGGCTACACACGACCCTAAAATCACTGGCAATATCGGGACAGTGGTGGGGAGGACCCTAGATCGTATCATAAATCGTCTCGTGTGTAGGCAAATCCTACCCGATTTTTATCTTCCCTAAATCGCTCCGAGCGAGCTCACGATTTAGGGACAATTTTCGTCTAGGGAGCGTTGTCAGTACGTGTGTAGCGAAATCGACGTACTTACGGCTATAATTGTTTATTTAGCGCGAAAACATGGCGAACGAGAAAGATCGAGAAGCGTGAACCAAAGCTATCGATCTATTCAACGATTTACCATATTTGTAGGATAAAAAACATAAAGATTATTTCAACCGCGACATGAGACAGGAGGCATTCAAAATGCCTTCAAGAAAAAACTTGAGAATATGCGTACTACGTATGGAAGAGAGCTACCATATTAAGGAGCTCCTCAAAACACTCAAAATCCATTCTTAAAAAGTTTCTAAAATCATCTGCTTCTAAATGTCTCATCACGTCACTAAGTTCATGAAGTTTCATCAACCAGTTTTTAACCCAGGTCTTCCTTTTTCGTCTCTGGTTAGGTAGCATCGTAGTAAGTGCCAAAACAACGCCTATTTTTGCTGTTTTGTGAGTGTCGGCGGCATCTCGGAACAACGAGCAGTCTGTTGCACGGTCGGTTTCGTACTGACTGGCAGAGACGTGTGTAGAGTAGTAGCCGATTTCATCCCCACTACCGCTTTCCCGATATCGCCAGTGATTTTAGGGTCGTGTGTAGCCGCTTTTAATGGGAACAGGTTGAATCATAGATGAATAAAAGTACTAAAGTATAGATGACCGTCTCGCGGTTTTTGCACTTTAGCGCCACACAGTATCCACTCTAGGAACCTTTTTGACCAAAACAACCCTAGAATTCAGCCCGGCCGTACCGCCACTTTCAAATTTTCAGAAATTTGTAGTACCTGTTATTACTATTGTGCAAACTGCGCAATACTAATAAGTTGAAATAAACTGCACAAAGCATGATGCTATGCGAGTTGGGGGTAAAAAAAATGCATCTCAGACAATTATTTATTTTTTCTTTATTATTTGTGTTTGATATAATAATTATAGGCCATAGATTTATTCGGGTCGTTGTCGTCAAACTCAATGCTTTTGCCACACAAATTGTTCACCTCCTTGCACCAGTCATTCAAAATCAAGCACTTCCTTTTCTTAACTCACTATCTCACTAGAAAGTCAGCATCCTATGTAAAAATATCACTTCACAAAAGTAAAATCTTTGATTTGAGATCGTAAAAACGCGAGGGGTGAACACTCCACTCAACGTATTTTGTAGAAAACACTAACAAAAGAATTCAGCGACAAAAAAACACACAGAAAAATAAGCAAATGCAACAAGTGCAATTTGATTGGTTGAATACTATACTATAAATACGCTGCCTGGTACTATAGATATATCGATATCGAATGCAGAAAAAAATACAAAAGTTCCAGTAGTGCCCGGCGCGTAGCGCTAGTAGTAATAGAATTTTGGTATTTGTATGGAAGACAAACTAGCATGGGTTGAATCTAGTAGATAACACTGTTTTTCTTGGAATTACCTTAGATTCTAAATTGCAATGGGGCGCCCATATCTCACAGCTAGCGAGTAGACTTAGTTCTGCAGCGTTCGCGGTAAAGAAAATTCGCTCATTGACTGATGTTAATACGGCGAAGCTGGTTTATTTTAGTTATTTTCATAGTATAATGTCCTACGGCATCCTACTTTGGGGCAATGCCGCAGACATTGACACGATATTTACACTGCAGAAAAGGGCTATTCGTGGAATGTATAAACTTGGAAGTAGAGAATCTCTAAGAGAAAAGTTTAAAGAGATTGGTATCTTGACCTTTGCATCACAATATATATATGAAAACATTATGTATATTTATAAGAATAGTAGTAAATTTAAAACCATGAAAGATAAGCATGATAAAAATTATTCTGTAATGACAAGGAACGACCATAAATTAGCGTTTCCCAAATTAAGGCTGGCTAAAAGCACCAAATCATTTATGGGAATGTCAATACGTATTTATAATAAAATACCACAGTCAATTCAATCTCTAACGTTTAATAAATTTAAAAGAACTATCAAAGAAACACTATGCAAAAAAAGCTACTATAAACTCCAAGATTATTTAGATGACAAAAGAGCGTGGGATTGATGTCTCCACAGGTTATTTCCAAATATTAAACATTAATCACTATGTAAGCAGCTTGGCTGCGACATGATATTGGCAAGCACGAATAGCTGTCTTCTGTTTGTTTGTTCATGTCATAGCAGAGCTGTATTTCTGCCAAATTGTACCTACTTATAATAAGCACTTTTTACAAAAGAGTGCCGAGAGTTTTTTTTCCGCCGGCTTTTTTCCTCTCGGTCTACCTAGGGTTCTACTTTCATTTCGTTTTTTAAAGCCGAAGAAGAAGTAGTAGTAGACATCACCAAGACATTGGTGGATAATGGGCGATCATTATCTTTATAAGCTAAGAGACGCACACTTCTCGACGGAGGCCTTCCCCTGGATTCTTCATGTCGTCCGGACCCGCGCCGCCCTCATCCAGCATTTGACGTTCGTAAAGTGTATAAAATTACCTACTACGGAAAAAAAAAAAAAAAACCTAAGTTACCATGACCTGATCAGCCGTTTGAAGATGATCAGCTCTTTTATAGTCCTTTCTGGGGTGTTCTCATCTGGCTGCGTCAATGTGCGCCTTTTGGCTTCGTTTTGAGCATTTTTGCATTTACGCTTTACGCCCAAGACCCATTTTATTGCTATGGATTATTTATATATGCAGCTATAAAATTATAAATAATAACCTAATAGTAGGTAGTTGAAACTTAATCTAACAAATAAAAAATAATACCTACCTAACCTGAAACTAATACCTACCTAAATTGCTTAAACTGATCACAAATACCTACCTTATATTCCACTTAACCTAAGACTACCTACTAGTTAAAACTTAATCTAGTAAATTAAAACTAATATGATATCTAATACCTAACTAAGTTACTAACTCAACTAACTAATTACTTTAAATACCTTCCTAATATTAACCTACTTTAAAAAGTACAAAATAAAAGTAAAATTAAAATTTTTAAAAACCCCCCGACACAAAAAAAAGACCTTAAAAACTAACAAATAATATTTAAACCTATTCTAATTATTATCGTCCCATATATAATTGACTGTAAGACTTGTACTTTAAAATATTTTTATTTTCCGAGCGTCGTCGCCGCGTCGGGGGACCGCTAAGTGAGAAAAACAGTTGTCAGTTGCAGATTGCATCAAAAGAATTCACTCCAAAAAATTAGTAAAATCGACACAACCGTCAACGTCGTCTGCCCTCACGTGTCTGCCCGTTCGGGTCGCCGCAGTTGGTGACGCCCACCCCCGCGCCGCAAGCCGCACACCGAGCTCGCCGCGCGCGGCATTACGTAGAGCGTAGACTATGCATGAAACTTAAGATCGCTCATACCTAAATGTAATAATAAATTAGCTGTTGTTGGCTTAATACTTTATATACTTGAGCGGTCCCCGACGCGGCGACGAAGCTCGGAAAATAAAAATATTTTAAAGTACAAGTCTTACAGTCAATTATATATGGGACGATAATAATTAGAATAGGTTTAAATATTATTTGTTAGTTTTTAAGGTCTTTTTTTTGTGTCGGGGGGTTTTTAAAAATTTTAATTTTACTTTTATAAAACGATTTCACTATAGAGGCTATTTGCAACCGAGTGAGTGATGTGTTGCCATGTCCGAACCTAGTAATTTCTGCGATAATCGAAATTGAAGGCAATAAAAATATTTTTAGCTATTCTCTTCGTTTCTATGTTACCCACCATTATATTTATCAGCAGTTGGTTTCTATCATGACATAGTATAAAATCCAAGTAGGCTATACTTTGGCAAATAATTTAATGCAGTAAACTGACAGTTCCCCTTCCTCGCGGGTATCTGAGGTGTTCAGACGTGTCCAAAGGCGATCTGTTTCGATTTTATTTTACGTATATTAATTAAAAATAAAAAGGTGAAAATTGTTCCAAACTACCAGGAGACTATAAGTGTTAAGTGTTAACGAAGCTGGTGCGAGCAGGAAGTCATCCAGTGACAGTGATAGCTATAATCACGAACTTCGTCGTTAATGCCTGACGTTGCAAAGCACAACCATTCCGCGCATTCTGATTGGCTGCACAATATCATAGTGTGAATCAAGACGTAAATTGCACTACTACATTGCGCACACGCTGCCCCGCCTCTTACTACGATCCCTGCCGTCGGCTTCAAATTTAGGCCTACACTGCAAACACCGCGTAAAACAAGTATGTCGATTAACAGAACACCACCCAAATTAAAAGTCTTGCTCACGACTCCGTCGCAAATAACCCACTCCTCGTCTGAACCATCACTTCCAACTGTAACCCAAGAATCTGAGATAACAGAAATATGCCAAAATATTACGAAGCGAACAAAAAGAAAGACTGACGATATTCCAAGCACATCCGTATCGGAACTAAAGGAAATGTTATTGGATTTTAAAACTCAACAACAGGTACAACTTGATTCTATCAATGATTCTATTCGTACAGTACTCGAGCAAAACAAAGACATCCGTAAATCCGTGGACTTCATCTCACAAAAATATGATGAAATGTTAGTAAAAATGGAAAAAATTGAGCACGAAAATAAAAACTATAGAAAACAAATAAGATCTCTTGAGGACCGGTTAGAAAATTTGGAAAAAAACCTCATGTAATTCTAGTATTGAGATCCGTAATGTTCCGAAACAATTAAATGAGAAGAACGATTTCCTGATAGACTTGGTGAAGAATATTGGTGAGAAAATTCAAGTTGAACCCGTCATGGGAAACAATGAAATAAAAAATATTTACCGAACTAAGTCGGCATCGATAATTGTTGACTTTAACTCCGTATCTAGGAAGGAGTCATACGTATATAAAACGAAAACTTATAATAAAACCATGAAGCAATCAAAAGAATCCCAGCTAAACACAAGTCAATTAAACATGACAGGGCCGTCGCTTCCTGTTTATATGAACGAATGTTTGACATCGAAAACCAAACATATATTTTATATAGCGAGAGAACTGGTAAAAAACCGAAAGCTAGCCGCTTGCTGGACCTCCTACGGCAAGGTTTACATAAGAAAACAGGTTGGGGATCATCCAGCAATTCGAATCTTCGAAGAAACTGATCTTAAGAAATATGGTAACTGACTAGGGCTTAGAATAATTCAAATTATACTGCTTTGTCATAGATTAAATATTTTTATGTTAAAGTCATCTTACATTGACTTTAAATTTTCACTTTACACTCATATTATCATACAAACTGACACTATCCACACATATAAAACTTATTCCTTATACAGCACGTTCTCAGAGTTTAGAATAATTAAATTTATATTGTTTAGTCCAATATTAAATATGTCTATGTTAAACCCATCTTACACTTACCTTAAATATACACTATACAATTGCATTTACATACTAACAAACACTATCTACACTAACATGACTTATTCCTTATACAGTACCTTCTCAGTTAAGTATACATTTTTTACTCATAAGCATCATTGTCAAATAAAAAGAATTAATCCTAACTATTTTAGTTTCCACTACAATCATTTAGACTCACTGTACACTAGATTTAATGCAAAAGAAGTATGGTTAGGCTTTTTGTACATGGATAAAGTAGTTGTATTTACGATTATCTTAGATTTACCAGCTATACGTTTATTATACAATCAAACAGATGGCGTGCTATGTACATCTGACCTTTTTCGATACGTTGACTTTTTAGCTTTGTGCCTATTTTTTTATAAGTAAATAAAAATGAATACTTTACCTGACCCCATCTTAATCAACTCGGACCTGGACTCTTTTAAAACTCCTAATGAATCCTATTGTGATCCCGAGGATTGCCTTACCCTCATGCCTCACGAAAATAATTCATTTACAAGTTTAACTCAAAATATAAGAAGTTTGACTTGTAATTTTGATAATTTTGTAACATTACTGTCTAGAACGGAAATCTCTTGGGATTTTATAATACTAACGGAGTGCTGGTTACCGTCAGCAAAGTTCATTCCACCGCTTGATAATTATACTTACGCCATCAGTTTAAATAATAATTCGCAAAACGAGGGGGTGGTAGTTTATTTCAAAAATAGTATTACACCTAAAATTGAGGAACCAGAGTTCACTGACGCAAATTGCCTTACCTTCATATTAAACTCATCAACTGTAATTATTGCTATTTACAGACCACCAGGCTATAAAGATATAAAAGGGTTTTTAAATTCCTTGAATAACCTCCTGTCAAAATTAAACCAATTTCAGAATATTATTTTAGTAGGGGATATTAACATAAATTTGATTAAAAACTCCCCCGATCGACGAGCTGGGGACTATTTAGACATTTTAGCGTTCTATAACCTTCACCCAGGGCATAACTTACCTACCTTTAAAAAGTCTTGTCTAGATCATATAATCATTAAATCCCGCCATGAGTCACAATGCTTAGTCATTCACTCCTCAGTTACCGATCACGACTGTGCTGCGCTCCGTACCCAGTTCAAAAAGATACCCTCAGTACCAGCCAAAAAGACTACCCATATTGACTGGACTAACCTGAAGACGACTATGGAAAACATTAACTTTGAACCATTATACAGAATCAAAGATCCAAATGAAGCTGCTGTTTTTATTGTGGATCTACTAGCTAAGTCAATAAAAAATAACTCAAAAGATACAACTATTTCCAGGCGTAAAAAAATCGACAAGCCATGGATCACTCCGGGGCTCCTCAGATGTATGCGAAATAGAGATAATCTATACAAGAAAACCAAAAGGAATCCAGGTGACCAAAATGCATATACCTGCTATCAAAGATATAGAAAATTTTGCAACGCTATTCTGAGAAAGGTTCGTCGTGCTTTTGAAAGGTCTGAAATCCTAAAGGCTGGTCAAAATAAAAAAAGACTATGGGAGAATATAAATAAAGTGGCAAATTATAAACCAGCCAAACGCAACTCCAACAATTTAATTATAAATAACAACCCTCTTGGCTCTATCAATAGTATCAACGCTTATTTTTCTAACGTAGGTAAACATCTCGCAAGTGAAATCGTAAATAATAGCCACCCATACTTGTCTCCATCTAATAATACTTCAACATGCTCTATAGTATTATTACCTACAGACGAGAAAGAGATTAAATTGCTAATCTTGGGGCTTAGAGATACATGCGCAGCGGGTATTGATCAAATATCTGGTCGTGTCTTGAAAGAAAATGTTGACATTTTGACCTTGCCGTTGACATATCTTTGCAACCTGTGTTTAGAAACCGGTGTTTTCCCTGACATTTTAAAAAAAGCACTTATTATTCCTGTCCATAAGGCTGGTGACCGAAGCTGTGTTAATAATTATAGACCTATCTCACTACTTCCCTTCTTGTCCAAGATTCTAGAACGTCTAATGAATAAGCGCCTCAAGGACTTTCTGAACAAACAAGAGATTTTATCACTCTCACAATACGGTTTTCGCTCTGGAAAATCAGCAGAAGATGCAGTACACGACCTAACCGATTTTATTGTTACGCGCCTGGACAAGAAAGAGACATCGATAGCTATATTTTTAGATCTGGCAAAGGTGTTCGATACAGTCTCGGTCCCAATACTTATTAGTAAGTTGGAAAGCATAGGTGTCAGAGGAAATGCGCTCAAATTATTTTCTAGTTACCTAACTGGTAGATCACTGGTTGTAAGGGTTGAAAAATGGACTAGTGATGAAATGCCGGTTACTTTTGGAGTTCCGCAGGGAAGTATCCTCGGCCCAACACTTTTCCTTATATACATTAATGATCTGTGTCAAATGAAGCTCATAAATGGTAAGGTTATCACTTTCGCCGATGATACTGCCCTGTTGTTTCACGGTAAAACTTGGAGTGAAGTCTATGAGCATGCTCAGACAGGATTGAACTTGGTCTCTAGCTGGTTAACACAAAATATCCTTACTCTTAACTTAAGTAAAACCAAGTACCTTAGATTTTGTAACAACCGTAACCAAGTTCCCTCTGGATACTGTCTTGTGTCTCATAGATGTTCCAATATATCCCAATCCAAATGCTCGTGTCCTGAACTTGAGGCGACAAAAACTATTTAATACCTTGGAATTATATTAGATGATAAACTCAGTTTCCAACCTCACTTAACAATACTGGCCGGTAGAATTCGAAAATTAATATTTATCTTCAAGACACTACGACATGTAGCAGATTCCAAAATAATTAAATCTGTGTACTACGCTTTATGTCACTCTATAATAGGGTACTGTATATCGACATGGGGTGGGGCTGCAAAAACGCATCTTCTACAAGTTGAGAGAGCCCAAAGGGCCATCTTAAAAGTTGCTGCTTTCCTTCCCTTTTTAACACCAACTGTTGAACTATATGAACACTGGAAGGTATTAACCGTTCGCCAAAGCTTCATTCTTTCGACAGTTTTACGCAAACATTCCCAGATCCACTATGACCCGGAAACAACCTTAGACAGACGCCGTAAAGGTACTGTTTGTACAACGGACCTTTTCAAAACTGCTCTTGCCCATAAATTCTTTTGTTTCCTAGGCAACTACTTATATAATAAAATAAACAGAGTGCTTTCTATTGTCTCCCTTCCTAAGCAGTCCTGTAAAAGGAAAACTATCTTGTGGTTAATGCAACATTCATACAACGACACTGAAAGCCTAATAATTCCTATTAAATAGCAAAACCATCTAATCTTTGTATCTCATAATCTCAGTAAACACACACACTCACACACATATACACACTCACACACACATACACTCACACATACACACTCTATACACACACTCTCTCTCACTAAAATCATAAATATTGGCAATAGTCTTATGGTAACTTTAAGTACTAAGTAGTTACTATCGAATACCAATTAGTTGTTAGAGTAGAAGTGCAATTAGTTGTTTGAATTTTTTTAAAGACAACGAAAAAGTAAGAAGATCATCAAGATATTATATTTAAAAAAAACATTCACTTAAACTGTATCATTATTTTTTTCCTTCCCTAAAGTGGTTACACTGGAACAGTCATTTTACTGCATTGACAGGGTATAGCTTCCGCTGTTTGATTTTGATTGTTTAAACTATTCTTAGACACTCATACTTAAATCTAATTTGTATTTTGCACAATAAAATCTATTGAGTAGTTCTAAAGATAAGCCCTAACTTAGAGACATACGTTCTTCTTTATCTAACATTATTTTATATTTAATCGCTTTTTTATATTGTGCAAGCCGGCAATGATGCACTGGATTTACCACATGGTAAGCGGTTCACTAGTAATAGATGTCAGTTTATATCATTATTTCTCTATATCCGGAATCCGGCAACTCTTTAATCGGGTCTGTGGCGGCTAGAATGGGAGTTACATCCGAATATTTGTCCGAATGTTTCATTTTTTAGTAGGTTCATAGACTCAAAATTACTGAGGTAGATAAAATTAAAGTACTAAATAACACGTTTCATTTTAGTATGGACGCCTGGCCAGCAACTGTGCCAAATAAAATAGTTGTAGAATATCATTATGAAAATACTTAAAATAACTGTTAATTAAACTGTTAGTTACTTTTTGTGTACATTAAGAAAAACTACTTGAATCGACAATGACCACAGTGACTGACGATACCATATTTAAGTCATATTTTTGATTTCTGCCTGGACGTTAAATATGCTTTTAATAAAAAAAAAACTAGAATAGCAAACTGAATTCATAAAATGTTGTGTATTTTTGATAGATATTGGTAGTAGTGTCACTTCCGTACATTATATTGACCTTTCAGGATCATTTCTCATTAACCGTTTATAACTTTTTGTTTTAAAACTCGTATGCTAGTAATAATATATTTTTTTAGTTTTTGTTATTTTTTTATACATTCTAAGAACAAAAGACAAATCTCTATAAGTTTGGAACAAATTTTATTGATAGATTGAGTACAGTATACACTAAGTACTTGCGACCATTTTGTGTAACTGTGAAGATTTATGGCAATACTGTCGTTTTGTTTTTTCATTTGTACACCTAAATTACTGATTCAACTTTAAATGTTTTATTTTTGTTTGATTTGTGAATAATTTCGAAGATCCTAAAATTTGGCACAAGTTGCGGCCAGGAATGCAAAGACACCTTTAGTTTTTTTAGTTATAGCGGCAACAGAATATAAAATTTCAACTGTCTGTATCAAGGTTCATGAGATTTAGCCTGGTGACAGACAGACAGGGTCTTTATAATAGGCCTTTTTACCCTTTAGGCTCGGGACCCTAAAACATTCCATTCTATGCCAAAGGACAGGCCTATGCAACTCTAGTGTCAATGAAATTGAACTCTGCACCATCTAGGATATGACGTACTACAACTTTTCGGTAAGTTATTTCTCCTGTTATTAACTAGGTAGCGCTGGGATAGCCGATTTATTAATATCTCGTCAGAAACAGGAAAAGATGTTGACTTTGACAGACTAGTCAACAGACTATTATAATAGTCTATGAATGATCGTGTGCGTGTGCGTCTGTTGCGTTTTGTGTTTACTCCGCCATTTTATTTAAGACTTAGATTATTTTAACAAAATCGCTGTGAATTTGACCAAGAAGTTACTTGTGTGACTTACTTACAACTTAAAAGGCTTCAGCAACAAAAGTTTATAAAGACTAAAGTGCGAGAAAGCGAAAACAGTGTAAAAATTGTGTAATATATTGTGTAAATATACAGTGATTGTGCATGTGATTTAAGTATGACTTGCTGTTAAGTCATAAGGTTAATTTGGTCGATTTCATAAAAAAAAAATGCCAATGAAAATGTTGATTCACAGTTGCTGTAATGGGATGAACCGAATAATAAATGGACAATTGACAAAATTTTATGAGGAAGATGGAGCGAAGAAAGAGGCTTTTGAATATTCCGCGAAACAATAAATAACCTTAAAAAATAAAGATTTTCGTTTTTTTTTTGACCACTTTTTTACTATAAATATATTATTCTGTATTTTTTTAAAGCAGTTCATAGTAAAATTCTATAAAATGTTACATTAAATGTGATAAACAAGATAAGATATTTTTACTTTAATTTTTTTTTATAATGGAGACTTATCTACTAGCGCCGTCTAGCGGTCATTTTTGGAATTAAATTTAGTTACTAGCGCCATCTATGATATGAGGTATTATTCTATTTTGCCAATAAAATCAAGTTGCCCATCTATCTCATATTAACTGTATCGTCTATGGCCAAAGGATACTAGTGCGTTGAACACAAATGTATTCATCGCACAAATATTATTTGGCATATCAAGTCATGGTTGCTTTTATGTACATTTAAATTATTGTTTCTAATATAAGGTATTGTTTTATTCAGACCGAGCGGACCGGGAGCGTATTTCATTCCGCGTGTGGGGATCGCCGGGGTCGCCGCGGTCACTGCCCTCGCCAGGGTCAACGCCCGCGCCGCCGCGCGATGCGCTGGCGCCGGTGCGCGCCGCACTCGCGCCGCTTAGTGCTATGCAGTGAGTTGATTTTTTTAGTACCCGACATACAGAGTCAATTTTAATTATCGCATCACCTCTTGCAGGCCGCCTCTCCACATCAATCCCAACAACATTAGTTCTACGATTTTTTTAAATGAATAATTTAAAAAAATTGAGTTTTCCTATACAAAAAATATTTATTGTCTCTAAACTGGCGTTACACTATTTACACTGATGCCACGCACCTTGCGTCTCATCACGTGCAGCGGGCGCGGGGTTGCGGGGTGACGCAGCAAAATGCAGAGTAATAAATAATAGAGGGAGCGAAATTCCTCTATGTATTCCTGTATGTATTCTAGTTTTAAGGTGTATATCTATGGGCCCTTTATTTATATTTACCACCTTTATAAACTCTGTGTTGCCTGGTAATAAATGATTATTATTAATATACTTCTCATAAAAAAAAATAAAGTTACTTCACGTTGATGGGTTTTTCTCGTATTTTCTCTAGGCTGGGAGCAGACTGGGGACAAGCAGCAGTGCGCATGCGCCTCTCGCGACTATGGGTGGGCAGCGCGCGCGGCTGCGATGTGCAACTATCCACCGCGTGTAGACGCGTGTCGCGCACACACGCCGCGCTGTTTGCCGATGAGGTTAGTGACTTCTAGGTGTACCATTGAAGACACCTCCGCCTGACCACCACTAAGTTAATTTTTGCTTGCACTCAAAAAATAGAATAGATAGTAAAACTGTTCGGCGCCGCAGCAATGTTTATGCGATTTTTTTTTAAGTGATCAGGCGGCAATGGCCGCGATGGTACGTTAGTGTCCTCTGGAAAGTGCCGGATGACGAGTGACGTGTTACAAAAAATAAACTCAGAACTGTTGCATTCTACGGCCCGTATTCTGAGATTTTATTTTTAGATGTCAATGACTGAAACATAAATTATGCGTACAGAACTATCAAAAAGTATGTTTCGAAGTAGAGTTCAAATCTAAGTAATCTTTCAGAATACAAGGCTAAGTGTGGTAAGGCATAACCGCTTCATAGTGTTTATATCCACCTACAAGCGACTGATAAGTTCCAAATAGAATGAAAAAAAAGTAGTGTATTAAGTGACAGTCATCGGGACATTTCACAAAAAGTCAACTGCTTCCCTTAAGTTCCCTTGGAGTTTTATTAATTTTATGAGCAGAAACGATTAACTATAATCAGCTTTTCTACGTTGCCCCTTTAAAAATAAAGTTTGAATTATATTTAAACAGAGATGCATGCCGCTACAAGTATTTTCATGTACCTATGTTTAAAGTTTTTCCATTTGCTAAAGTTTATCTGTCTTATACACTTTCCCTTTAAGGTTAAACAACAGCACTCAGCAACAAATAGGAGATGAAAATTTGTATGAAAAACCTAATCATCATCATCATCATCACAACTCCATGTAATGGGCCCACTGCAGGGCATGAGTCTCTCCTCTGGGTGACGAGGAGGCTTAGGCCATAATCCACCAAGCTGGCCCAGTGCTGGGTGGCGGATGTCAGAATTTTCAGGGTGCCGATATGGCTTCTGACAAACCCTAACGACTACTGTATACAAGTATACAGCACCCGGGACCGACAGCTTAACGTGCCCTCCGAAGCACGGAAGTCGCCGTGAGAAACGAACGGTCGGCGGTCACCCATCCAAGTACTGACCGCGCCGAACGTTGCTTAACCTGTGATATCGTAAGATACACACAGTAACCACGGCGCCACGACGACTTCAAAAAAAAACCTAATACGAAGCGACAAAGAATACGAGTCGTGGGTAACAGTTAGTAGTAAATATAACTAAATTTATTCGTTCTCAGTTATTCAATCAATGATCGTTTATCAAAATATGCAACCTAGTACAAAAATAATATTGTCTTAAGTTTTCGCGATTCATACTATTAAATAAAACACTTTTTAACCGGATTTATCGCGTATATTTAAATTTTAAATGTTGACTCGACGTTTCGGTGTCTGCAGACCCCGTGGGCACGAGCGACTGACCGTTTTATTTAATAGTACAAAAATTTTATTCTCATTTTTTACTCATTTAATACCTCTTGGTCTTCACTTCTATCTAAAGCGAAATAATAAACTTCCACAATTTCTACTGATTAATAAAAAACTTCCTCTCCTTAAGCAACCAACCAATTTCCCCGTAGGTAACCCGACACTTCGAGCTGATCAACTACTCAGAATACGGAACCCTCGTGAACGGCGTCCTGTATACTTGCGACACGTCGCACCGGCCCGGCCCGGATGACCGGCGAACCGGACCGGATATGGACTTGGATGAAGAGTCGCCGGTCAAGGCGCTTAATGAGCTTATTAAGGATAAACAGCCGAAGATTGAACTGTGAGTTTCTTTTATGACTTTTTTCTAATTTGTGACAACCCATGTTTGCCTTTAATCGCACCTGACGTTAAGTTAAAATGACTCATCATCATCACAACTCGTTTGGTAATGAGCCTACTGCAGGGCATGAGTCTCTCCCCTGGGTGCCGAGGAGGTATAGGCCATAATCCACCAAGCTGATCCAGTGCTGGGTGATAGATGTCAGAATTTTCAGGGCGGCAATATGGCTTCTGACAAACCCTAACGACTAATGTATACAAGTATACAGCACCCGGGACCGACTGCTTAACGTGCCCTACAAAGCAAGGAAGTCGCCGTGAGAAGTGGATGGTCGGCAGTTACCCATCTAAGTAACGACCGCGCCGAACGTCGCTTAACCTGCTATATCGTATGATACACACAGCAATCACGGCGCCAGGACCACTTAAGATGGCTGGATGAGATGACTGGATCTCAGATCACTTCTAGAGTGGTGGTATTAGGCGGCAGATTTTAAGTGTATGTTGGTCGCCCTAAACCAATGTGTCCCTACCGCCAAGGATTAGTCGCTTTTTACGATTGTTCTATTGCCAGTCTCATCTACATCCTCCCCTGAATCAATAACAAGAGTATTCTTTTATAGGCTGTTTTATACTGTTTTACTGCTTTGAAAGGGAAGTTCTCAAAACATTTGTATGTTTTTTTGTCAATGAGTAATTTTCTTATCGGTATTTAAGTTTTTGTTTTAGGGCGCTCGCTTGGATTTGACTATAGACATTATTGAAGTCTTTGAATGAATGAATGAATTTTATTTTTGAATCTTACTTTTTATTATTTTTGCAGTAGGTAGAGATCGCGCTAAACATCTAGTCGCCTGAAAGTCTTTGCAAGGCGTTTCGCGCAGATGGATTACTTACAGAAATCCTGCGCGAAACGTCTCGCAAGAACTTCAGAGTGGATTAGATATTCGATCTATATTCCGTCACTTGAAAATGTAGATGTTTGCGGTTATTTTAATTCGTTGATTACAACTTAATAATGATAATAAATAAATAAATATTTCTGACACTCACACAACATTATCTAGCCCAAATTAAGTTTCTTAAAGAACTTGTGTTATGGATACTAGCTGATATACTTTAGAAATATATACATACATATTGAATAAATACAAATACATATTTTTACTTCCATGCTGGACTGGGAACGAAAGAAAAACGTAGAATGTGCCAGCTGCTTCTCTTCCCGGGCATACTGTAAAAGTCAGTTAAGGGACCGAGGTGTTATGGGAGGCTTTTTTTTGGGCGATAGGCTGACCCTCTGTCACTGCAATAGTCTTTCTCCACTATTATAATGCCTCCAAATGTGTCAAACGTGACATCAGATGGTTTTATTACCACTGGTGTTCTGCCTACCCCATACGGGATACAGGCGTGAAGTTATGTATGTATGACGACCACTTTGGCGATGGGGTAAACCCAACGAGCATACAACCAGTGGAGAGTGCGTGCGGAGCTACCGCGGTCGCTCAGTTTGACCTATATGTAGGGCATGCGACAGAATTTTGAGTACCTACGGCCTACGGCCGCCGCGCCAGGAGAGCAGGCGCCGCCAAGCCTCGAAGCCATGCCCAGAAACCCCGCCGACCTAACGGCCCCACCCCCGCCTACGCCGCCGGAGCTTCCACCGTGCGCGCTGTCGGCGCTGCCACCATACTTATTGCGCCACTGCCGACTGCGCGGCCGGCACCTATGCTGGTCACGCCACCAGGCCAAATTCTGTCCGCGCCGCCCGCAACCCACACGGCCGCTCCGCCGGCATATTCGCCGAACGCGCCGCCGTCCTCAGACTCGGGGATACCGCCGACCCGCCGACCTCCACGCCGCCCGCCTTACCGGCTATACATCCGGGAGCATGGCCGGCGCGGCCGTCGTCGTCGACGTCGACCGCACCCCCGACTTCCGCACCGCCCTCGCAACTGGGCGGCCCACGCAGCATGGATATGTCTGAGACCGATGACGCGCCGACCTTAAGACGACACATCGAAATGTTTTTTCTTGAAATCTTAGCACCTTAACACGCCGACATAAGGTCGCGTATTGCATAGAAATCGCCACCATCGACACCGCTCAGACACTGAAATCGTTTCAAAAATCGATAAAAAAATAACGGTAAATGCTATGTAAATTTTGAGCAACCAAAGTCCGAACAATAATGTGAAGATTGAATTTAAGTAAATTCTAAGCATATGGATTGCATAACTACGTAGTAATTTTAACAAAAGTATGTTTTTAGACGTGTTTTCGAAAAATAAAACTATCGAGTCAAAATCATCAAATCATGTTTTTGAGCAGGCAAAGTATAGATAAAGATATGAATTTACACATATCAAAATGTCAGATCCACTCGTCTTGTCATATTCTCATAGTTTGCGATGAAAGTCAATGCATTTTTTCAATTTGTCGCCTTAACACTGGCTGCGACGTCGGCCCGGCCCCAAGAGCAAACTTTCTTGGTTCCGGCGCCTGCGCCGACCAAAACGTCAAATCAAGACGACCTCAAGGCTTTTATACTCCAACGCGGAATCAACCCTGAGGACGTAATGGAGTGCGCCATGGACATGAAGCGGTCCGCTGCGACCGCTATCCGATGGGCCCCTATTAGGGCCGCCGAACGCGACGGATTCTCATCGCCCTCCACCCCTGGAGCTGGCGATGAATTTTTCACACCCCGCGCTTCGGTGACCTCCGGTGTATCTACACCAGCGGCAAACGCGCCGCTGCGCTCACCGCCGCCAACAACGCCGCCCAGACAAAACATCCCTCGGTACGCTATGCCGCCGCCCAGACAGCGCCGAGATCAGACCGCGCGCCGCCGCAACGCACCTGCGCGGCGCCACAACGCACCGAGCATGACGGACTTATCCGCCTCACCGGATAGGGACGACAGCCCGGCCCCATCCGCATCTATACCCGCCCCCGCATCCAAACCCGCCTACGCCGCAGTGGCGGCCTCACCAGTGACCCCCCGCCGGCCAAAAGACCGGCGTTCACGACCGGATCACCGGCGTCGCAACAAACTGCGGCCGCACGGGGACCCACGCCGCCAACCGTGGCGACGTACATGGACACATCCCCCGCGCCCGCGCCCTCCATTCTGCCTACCACCACCGCCCCGACTGCCGCCGCACCACCCGTTCAGCTGGCTGCAACTACTGTACCAACCGAACAATGCCACACTTTCCGCTACCCGCGGCCCCTCCCCCCCGAAGAAGCCCCCGAAGAAGTTGTGGAACACCTACCTAACTGGCAGGTGCACCTCCGCAAGCTGAAGGACCCTTAGGGGCAAGGCATACGATTTACTCTGCAGGACGAGGTCGAGTACCGACAAGTCCAGCGCTACCTGACGCAACTTGAAGCGACAGAAAAGGTAGCCTGGTTCTGTTACTCCCTCCCTGCGGAGAGAAGCCTAAAGGTCGCCATACGCGGCCTCCCAGCGGATATACCACCTGCTGAAATAGAAGAGGAACTGAGAGAACTAGGGTTCGCCCCCGAGTATGTCCGCCCAATCAGGGCGCGACAGGGCAGACCTGGTTGTATATTTTACGGACAACTACAACGCACGCCGAACCTGACCCCAGGCATATATGAAGTGACGGAGTTACTTCGTATGCCGGGGGTCAAACTTGAAGCTTGGCGGGGCAAAAGGGGACCTGCCCAATGTCACCGTTGCCAGCAATTTCGCCACTCCTCCCACAATTGCCACAGGCGGCAAGCCTGTGTTTGCTGTGGAGAGGAGCACTCAGCGAAGGACTGCCCAAGGCCCCGGGAGGAACCCGCGACGTGCGCCAACTGCGGCGGTGCCCATACCGCGAACAACGCGACGTGCCCGGTTTTCCGCGCCGAACAGCGGAACAAACGGGCCGGCACCATCGCACGCACTCGCGCACACGAAACCCCGGCGCACCCAACATCAGCTGAACCCTCAGCAGCCGGCTCCTTAATGGCCGCAGCCAACGCCCCCACCTCGGCGAAACCACGCCACCGAAGGAAGAGGGGCAAGAAAAAGAAGACCGCAGAACCCAGCGAAGACACTCGCCATCCTGCAAGCTAAGGACACGGGCGCTGATATTAAACCACTAGTGCAGGGGGCCCTGCACTCCTTGCTCCCCAATGGCGAGTAAGCCCCTTGCACTACTACACTGGAATGCCGACGGGCTGTCTAAGCAGAAACTTACGCTGCTTAGACGACTCTTAGCCGAAAGAGAAGTGGATGTGGCTCTCTTAAATGAGACCCACCTGAAGACCAGTGACCAACTAAAGGTACCAGGATACCACGTGTACCGGAAGGAGGAGACCTCGCCGCACGGCATCGCCTACAGGGGATTGGCGGTGCTTGTGCGAAGGAACATCGTCCATCAACCGCTGCCAGTGCCTTTGGGGCTCCAGTCGACCTACGCCCTGGGCGTTGAGCTCTGCGTCGACCGGCAACCGCTGCGTGTGTTTGCCTTTTACAAGCCCCCGCAAAACCGGCTTGTAGTGGCAGATGTCCACACCCTGCTGGACTCGCCACTACCCACGGTCATAGCCGGGGACTTTAACTGCAAACACACGGCGTGGAACTCGACGCTCGTCTGTCCGGACGGGCGCCGACTGCTGAATGACGCAGAGCGTGGCCAATACGAGGTGTGGGGTCCTGAGGTCCCAACGCACTATCCATACGTCGCAGCCGCATACCCCGACGTCATAGACCTAACTGTGACGAAGGGGCTTGGAGACCACCAGCCCGAGCAAGTAGTGATGGACGACCACGTCTTCTCCGACCACCAGCCGGTCCTGGTCACATTGGACGAAACGCCCACCCGGACGAACCCAGCATCTTCTCGACGGAGGCTGGATTGGAGCATCTTTGCCAACTATATGGCGAACCAATGCCCGACCTTCCCCATCGAATCCCCCGCCGACGTGGACAAGCTCGCGGAGGAGTTTGCGCTGTGTGCTGAGCAAGCACTCGGCGCCGCCTCCGCTGGAGCTACGAGGAAGTGCCGGCCACCTCCGACTCCCGCACACATCCTGTCTCTGCGAACCCACTGCCCCGCCCTGAAGACTGAGTTGAACGCTCTGGCGGCAAGGGTTTCAGACGCGCTGGAAACAGCTGCGACGGAATCCTGGCTCGCCGCCATCGAGCGCGCCGGTGAAGACTGGCCAGGCATCCACCGCCTATGCCGCGAGCTCTCCAGGAAGCCACCTCCGATCCGGCCCCTGCTGGCTAGTGACGGTACCCCCGTTACAGAGCCGCGGACCGGGCAAAGATCTTTGCAGAACACCTGGAGACGCAGTTTCTACCGAATCCGTCCAATGACGTCGAGCACGCAGCCAAGATCCAGCAGCACTTGGAGGAATACTTCAAGGCGCCGATGACTCCCGACGAAGATCCAGTTGTCTTCACCCCCGGCCAGGTCGCACGCATGATACGTCGACTTCCGCTGAGGAAGGCCCCAGGTCCCGATGGCATCCCGAACGAAGCCCGCGACACCTGCCCAAGCGAGCAATCGCGACGCTGACGCGGCTGTTCAACGGGATCCTTCGCACAGGGCACTTTCCTCATGCCTGGAAGCTTGGCCGAGTCATCATGCTGCCGAAGCCGGGGAAGAACATTTTGAAGCCTGAGGGTTATCGGCTCATCACGCTGCTGTCGACCACTTCCAAGTTATTTGAGCGGCTGCTGCTCAGACACCTAGTTCCGCATATCCAGCCACGCGAGGAACAGCACGGCTTCAGAGCCGAGCATTCCACAACGCACCAGCTCACTAGGGTACTGCACTTAGCAACCTCCGCTTATAATAAGCGTGAGCCCGCTGTCGCAGTATTCCTGGACATGGAGAAGGCGTTCGATCGCGTCTGGCACCCCGGCCTGCTGTACAAGCTGTCCACGTCGACTACTCCTCGTCGAGTAGTGCAGACTGTGGCCACCTTCCTTCGAGACCGGCGTTTTCAAGTGGCGGTAGAAGACGTCCTGTCTACAACGAAGACCGCACAAACTGGAGTGCCCCAAGGAAACTGCCTCTCACCCGTGTGCTACGCCAGGTACACGGACGACATCCCGGTCGCCGCTGGATCTACATTAGCGCTGTACGCTGACGACGCGGCGTTTGTCACAACGTCGCTGAAACCCGTACATGCTGCCGTGAAGATGCAGCGGCAACTCGACCTGCTTCCCGCGTGGCTGAATCTGCCTCAGACGCCAGTGGTTGCGGGTCCCGCACGGAACAAGAAAAAAAGATGTTCCGTGTCTGGATGTTTATCTATTTATGTATTTATATTCTAGGTTCCCCCCTAGTTCGCTACATGGCATCCCATAACACAAGCTATGCTTACTTTGGGGCCATGTAGTTGGTGTGATTGTCTGGGGATTTTATTTTATTATTATTTTATTATGTACATATTTTTTATTAGAATAAACTTAAATAAACACATAAACATCCATGACTTGACGACTAATATCTGTGTTCATCACACTGATATCCGCCTCCGCCGGGATTCGAACCCAGGACCTCTGGCATAGAAGGCAATGTATGTTACCGCTACACCAGCCGGTCGTAAAACTTAATAACGACTATGTTTAACAATATCTTATGTTTGTTCACAGCCGCGCTACAACCCAGGTTTGTTCGTGCGCGTGTGACGTCCCCTCCACCCCCACAGGGGCGTGGGAGGGGTCCGCGCTATTACCGCATGGAGCCCTCGTGCAATTCGGCTGTCTACAATATGTCTTTTGTATTGCTAACTGATGGATGATACTTTATGATAAGATAATAAACGTATTGACTGTAACTATTGATTGCTTTTATTTCATGATCATTTTTAAAGACCTTTTTAGATACAGTAGAATGAGAAGTGCTTTGAGATTTTTCCGTTATTCAAATCTTAATATAAAACCAGAAAATAACTTGACTTGGTTTCATCAGGCCAGAAAATGCATAGCATCTACGCAATCTGTTGAAAATAATGAAATAAAACTGGAGGGTGCCAAAATTACAAAATTCAAATTGTTTAACTGGTCGGCCATCTGTCCGATTCAAGTATTAATATCTCTGAAATCAAAGGGCCACATATAAGAACAAGGGCCGTGCGACACGGACGTACGCTAGTAATTTATTACACGCGTTTGTTAGTAATTTATTACGCGCCAGGCTTGCGTGGGACGTACCTAGCTCCCGCATGTACAGAAGGCGGCACATCAAACGTTACTAATCTGTCAAAAAAATTACTTGAATCTGAACTCTATGCGCTCGACATTAAGTTCAAATTGGTTGGGGAAATTTAACAGGTAATGTAACGCTTGATCTGCTGTCTTCTGTACATCACTTTTCGACTTTATTCGAAGTTGAGCCAAATAGTAAGAGCTTAATCTTTTCGATGCCATCGACTTCTATAGAAGTTCGAGATTTCCGTGCCGCCCACGCCACGACTTCTATAGTTTTTCAAGGTACCTACTCTTATAAAATACATTTACAATACATAAAACGTTTGTTTCATTTGTAATTTAGTAAGATGGACGCAAATTAAGCCCTATTATTGTATTTTCCCAGGTAAAACAGGCTTTATTGTGTTTAAATATGGATAAAAACAAAAACGCATCAAATATTTTCATGTCCTGTACGCCAACGACTTCATATCAAGTAGGCCAGTGATGTGCCGAAAAAGTTGCATACATTACATTACTCATTAAGAAAAAAAAATCAGCATGTTCCAAATATAAAATCGACCCCAGCGATACAAAGCTATTAGAAATCTCTGCAATAAAATGTGTAGGGATGCACAACGCCGCCATATTCACAAATAAGTCCAAAATGAAACTCCGAGAAAAGTCTGGAAACTTTTAAAAACATTGGGCATTGACAAATCTCCATCAAATATTACTCCTATTTCAGATTTAAATGCCTTAAATAAGCACTTTTCCTCAAATTCACTAATGGAGAAATCAGATTTAAATCAATAAACATATATCATCTTTGCCATGTCCAGAATATCCTATGTTTCAGTTTCGTCAATTTTCGGTTTGTGACGTAAGGAAGAATATCCTATCCATAAGCTATCCATTACTTCCTATGCCGTAGGAAGCGACAGCATTAGTCGTGCTATGATCATACCTTTACTCGACATTCTTTCTCCCATCATTACAAAAATATTTAATTTTTCTATTTCCTCCGCCACTTTTCCTGAATCCTGGAAACAATCCAACATAATTCCTTTACTTATAAAGTGTAAACCTGAATCCTTTTCTGACTACCGCCCAATATCAATTCTTCAGTTCCTTTCGAAGGTGCTAGAACGCCTAATCCACCACCAACTCCAACTTTTCCTTATCAATAATAACTTGTTAAATCCTTTCCAATCCGGATTCCATCCTGTACATAGCACGACTACTGCCCTTGTAAAAATTACTGATGATTTGCGTCTGAACATGGAAAACAAACAGTTAACTTTGTTGACCTTGCTCGACTTCAGTAATGCTTTTAATACGGTGGACTTCGGTATTCTTCTTGGGGTCTTACACTCGCTTAACGTATCTCCAACAATTGTCTGGTTTCGTAGTTATCTACAAGGACGCCGGCAAAGAATACGCTTAGAGGATTGTGTGTCTGATTGGTGTACCAAAAAGGCTGGTGTCCCCCAAGGTAGCGTGCTATCTCCTCTCTTATTTTCTATTTTTATAAATTCTATCACACATTCCTTATCCTCTTCCTACCACTTATATGCAGATGATCTTCAAATATATTATACTCAAGCTCACCCGGATGATATTCACGTTGCAATTCGTACAATGAACAGTGACTTGAAACAAATATTAGAATGGAGTCAAAGCTACGGTCAAGGTCAATCCATTAAAAACTCAAACAATAATAATTGGTAGTACTAAAATGTTGGCTAAAATTAAAATTAATTTGCTTTCGCCTGTCGAATTAGACGGTGTGCATATTCCATATGTTACAGTTAAAAACCTAGGTGTGTATTTTGATAATACGTTGTCATGGAATTACCACGTTGACACGGTGCGTAGAAAGATGTTTGCCGCAGCAGGATCTTTAAGGCGTTTACAGAACTTTTTACCCATACCAACAAAAGTTGCCTTAGCACAGTCACTTCTACTCCCAATATAGTCCAGTCAAGGAATGAGGTGTAGAGTGCGTGAGCAGCTAACTAAACGATTCCTTCAGAAACTTGTTTAGGGGGCTTAGGTTGTTAACATACCAAAAGTCCTGACTCCTAGGTGATGAGCGGGAGGGAGGAGGGGGGGGTAAAGGTACGAATTTTGGGTTTTTCGCTTATATCTCGAAAACGGTGCATCGGAGAGAAATATTTTCAATTAATAAAATGGAGTTCTTAAAATTATCTAAAACTTTTATATCATATGTTTTTTTTCTAATTCCTAACCGTTTTCGAGCTATACCCTCGGAAAAAGTTGAAATTTACAAAAAAAAAAACAATTTACGTCAAAATATTCATAAACATTGCATCATATTGTCTAAACCCATTCATAAACGAAAAGTATGAATAGGAAAGAAGTTGTAGATTATTAAATTCCCTTTTAGAATATATATACATATGCTGATTAATGTCCAACCCGCCTAAAGTTACAGCTATTTTAAAACTTGTATAGCATTTTGCAATTTTCAGAAAATTAGTTTGTATATCATATTCTTAACCCACAACCTTTGTTCGTTCATCTTATAACATAATATATGGCCACTTATAAGCAAGTTATTAAATAAAGTAGAAAAAATAATGATGACAAATTTCACACTTTATTCTACAGATAGTTTCGTTACACCAATTTGTTCTCAATATATTCCTAATGTTTTACTCTCGACTTTAAAAGTCTAACTTGAGGGCCCTGGCAATGATTGTTCTTCCATGGCATCTTCTTCCTCAGTAGCGGGTGGCTCTTGCTGAATGGGCTCTACATCGTCTTCATCGTCCTCATCGTCAACAGGCACACTGTTCAGGCACTTCCCTTGACAGTGGATGCACGTTGCAGAACAGGTGAGTATCGCTTTTCGGCAGCCACATATTCCAATTACACAATCCTTGGTGCAGCGGCAAAATATAGTTTTCAGAAGAACCTCTGCTCGCAGGAGTGGAAGCAATCAACAGGACAGCAAGGTCTACATCCTCACCAACGACAGCCACAGAGTTGTGAGTGGATTGTTCAACAGCAGTCTTCACGATTAGGATGTCAGCGTCATCGGTAGCCTGAAGAGTATGTATCCCTTTCTCCTGCAGCTTTATCTCCAGTAAGGAGATGAAGTTAGTTTTGTTGGTAGGATTTGATAAAAAGTCTTCCTGTTTAACAGGTATTTGTGTGTCCCATGTCAAATTGATGTCGGCTGAGCTTTTTAGTCTGTAACGACGCATTTGTTCTTGTGATTTGGTGCTATTGGCTGTGTTTGCGTACCCATCAAACACCACAGTGCGAGTAGTCCCAGGATAATGGTGGTCGACGTAGGTGATATAACTATTACAAATAGTCACAACCGATGCATCTTTTGGCCAAATAACTCTGTGGAGTAGAAATCCTCCATCGACTACAATGTTCATTTGAGGCAGAAGAATATCTTTCTTGGTTGGCTCAAATAAGTTGTACAGCACTGATTTGTTTGTCTTTCTCATGCCACTTTCGTTGAACAGTGCTAAGAGAAATGGGACCAACTCATACTCGAAATATGTCATCAAATCCTCATCTGATCGTTTGCTTATACATATCCGCTGAAAGAGCAATGTTGGGTCAACTACTACCCTTTCATCGTGAACTTTTATCGATGAGCTGACAGAAGATATTGGCAATGCCCGATCCTTGCGCGATAACTTAAAATGCTATACAAGTTTTAAAATAGCTGTAACTTTAGGCGGGTTGGACATTAATCAGCACATGTATATATATTCTTAAAGGGAATTTAAAAATCTACAATTTCTTTCCTATTCATACTTTTCGTTTATGAATAGGTTTAGACAATATTATGCAATGTTTATGAATATTTTGACGTAAATTGTTTTTTTTTGTAAATTTCAACTTTTTCCGAGGGTATAACTCGAAAACGGTTAGGAATTAGAAAAAAAACATATGATATAAAAGTTTTAGATAATTTTAAGAACTCCATTTTATTATTTGAAAATATTTCTCTCCGATGCACCGTTTTCGAGATATAAGCGAAAAACCCAAAATTCGTACCTTTACCCCCCCTCCTCCCCCCCGCTCATCACCTAGGAGTCAGGACTTTTGGTATGTTAACAACCTAAGCCCCCTGAACAAGTTTCTGAAGGAATCGCTTAGTTACCTGCTCACGCACTCTACACCTCATTTTGGGTCATTTATTGACTGGACTAATACTGGACTATGCAGATGTCAGCTATCTCGACTTATCTGAGGAGCAACTTGATAAACTCTAGCGCCTTCAAAATTTTTGTGTAGGTACCCGGTTAATATTTTCATTACGAAAATATGACCACATTTCAGAATTTTGCGATAAGCTCAAGTGGCTCCCGATTCGCCTTCGCAGGAATACACACACTTTATCACTTCTCTATAGGACTCTTTTCTACCCATGCCTACCTCAGTACTTGAAGAAGTGATTTCGGTTTCGACATGAGGACCACGACCGAAACCTACGGTCTGCCAACAATTTGTTACTATCCACGCCTCAACACTCTTCAGAAATATTTCACAGATCCTTCACTGTACGTGCAGCATGTTGTGGAACTCTGTAACACCTTCCATACTTGCGGCAAAGACAATCCAGTCATTCAAACGTAAATTAAAAGAATTTTATTTACGTCAATAATATATTACCTGTGTATTATTTATATATTTATGAAATAGAATATATATTATATGTATACGTATGTATATTATTATTTATATATGTATGTGTGCTTATGTATGTATTTGTATATTAGAGTTTATACAAATATTATTTACTTATTAGTACCTAATTTGTTTGATTAGCGTTTTGCCGTCTAAATAATCTGCCCATACATTCAATTTATTTTGGTATTTCATTTTAAAGGTTACCTGAAAGAAATCGCTTATAGCGATAAGGTCGCCTAATTGTCAGTTTCTATGCTTGTTATTACCATGAAATTGTATTTGTATCTTATTTGGCAATAAATAGTATTATTATTATTACAATCCTTTATGTTTACTTTGTCATGTTCCATGCCAATGTCGTTGATTCTATGATTAACCCCCGACGCAAAACGAGAGGGGTGTTATAAGTTTAACGTGTCTGTGTATCTGTCTGTGGTATCGTAGCTCCCAAACGGATGAACCGATTTTCGTTAAGTTTTTTTTGTGTTATAGATAATTTTATCCCGAGTGTTCTTAGCCATGTTTCATGAAAATCTGTTCACCCGTTTGAAGATCATCAGCTCTTTTCTAGTTGATGAGGGGATCTGACTACCTTCCATATGTCCTATCGATGCGAAATTTGGTACCGTATTGCTTCAATTATATTGAAAGTATATGGTAAGGTAACCATGACCTGATCAGCCGTTTGAAGGTCATCAGCTCTCTAACAGTTGATGAGGGGATCTGACTAAATGCCATATGTCGTATCGATTCGAAATTTGGTGCCCTATTACAACAATGATATTGATAGTATATGGTAAGGTAACCATGACCTGATCAGCCGTTTGAAGGTCATCAGCTCTCTAATAGTTGATGAGGGGATCTGACTAACTTCCATATGTCGTATCGATTCGAAATTTGGTGCCGTATTACAACAATGATATTAAAAGTATATGGTAAGGTAACCATGACCTGATCAGCCAATTGAAGATCATCAGCTCTCTAATAGTTGATGAGGGGATCTGAATAGCTTCCATATGTCGTATTGATTCGAAATTTGGTGCCGTATTACTACAATTACATTGAAAGTATATGGTAAGGGAACCATGACCTGATCAGCCGTTTGAAGATCATCAGCTCTTTAATAGTTGATGAGAGGATCTGACTACCTTCCATATATCCTATCGATTCGAAATTTGGTACCATATTACTTCAATGAAATTGAAAGTGTATGGTAAGGTTTCAATGACCTAATCAGCCGTTTGAAGATCATCAGCTCTCTTATTGTTGATGAGGGGATTGCGCGTCTAACTTTGCTCAGAAGTTTCATTTAATATAGACTGAGCAGTAGCCTGTGTATCCCTGGCGAGTCTAGATGATCGTTTTGTCTCTCTTTCAGACGAGACTCCGCAGTTCACTGCGCATTCCGCGCACGTCTCAAAGAAGGTTGCTTTGATGTCTGCGAAGCCTTGGACGCCGCATCTTTTTCAAGACGACGTTTCGACGTTTCAGCTTTCCGAGTTGCTTGTAATAATAAAAACTCTTCCCTTTCTGGGGTGTTCTCCTCTGGCTGCGTCAATCTGCGCCTTTTGGCTTCGTTTCGAGCATTTTTGCATTCACGCCCAAGACCCATTTTATTGCTATAGATTATTTATACATGCAGCTATAAAATTATAAATAATAACCTAATAGTAGGTAGTTGAAACATAACCTAACAAATTAAAAATAATACCTACCTAACCTGAAACTAATACCTACCTAAATTGCTTAAACTGATCACAAATACCTACCTTATATTCCACTTAACCTAAGACTACCTACTAGTTAAAACTTAATCTAGTAAATTAAAACTAATATGATATCTAATACCTAACTAAGTTACTAACTCAACTAATTAATTACTTTAAATACCTTTCTAATATTAAAACCTACTTTAAAAAGTACAAAATAAAACTAAAATTTAAAAAATCCCCCGACACAAAAAAAAGACCTTAAAAACTAACAAATAATATTTTAAACCTATTCTAATTATTATCGTCCCATATATAATTGACTGTAAGACTTGTACTTTAAAATATTTTTATTTTCCGAGCGTCGTCGCCGCGTCGGGGGACCGCTAAGTGAGAAAAAGAGTTGTCAGTTGCAGATTGCAGCAAAAGAATTCACTCCGAAAAATTCGTAAAATTCGACACAACCGTCAACGTCGTCTGCCCTCACGTGTCTGCCCTGGTCTGCCCGTTCGGTTCGCCGCACTTGGTGACGCCCACCCCCGCGCCGCAAGCCGCACACCGAGCTCGCCGCGCGCGGCATTACGTAGAGCGTAGACTATGCATGAAACTTAAGATCGCTCATACCTAAATGTAATAATAAATTAGCTGTTGTTGGCTTAATACTTTATATACTTGCGCGGTCCCCGACGCGGCGACGAAGCTCGGAAAATAAAAATATTTTAAAGTACAAGTCTTACAGTCAATTATATATGGGACGATAATAATTAGAATAGGTTTAAAATATTATTTGTTAGTTTTTAAGGTCTTTTTTTGTGTCAGGGGGTTTTTTAAATTTTAAATTTTACTTTTATTAAAAATCAAATTCATAGTTGTTTACATCAATTTTTTGTAAGAAGTAATAATTTTGTAATGAGAGGTTTTCAAACTGACATTTAAAACTATAAAAAAAGTAGTAACTATATTTCATTTTAGATGGCGCCACATGCTTTTCTTACAAAAGTGCAATGTCAAATGTCTTTTCGTATAGAATTTTGACAGCTAGCTTTTTACCAACGCCATCTTTTGAGAGAATAAGATATGATTTTTTCTTTTTAAAATCAATTAGAAAACTCCTCATTGAAAGAGTGTTTGTACCTAGTAAAGAACGATAAAACATTTTCTATTCTATTATATTATAAAATGAATTTCAGTTATTAAATAACGTACGTATTACATATTTAAAAATCAATCTACGAATTAAAACACTTTATTAAAATTAATTAAGTTCACTTAGGATTTTCGATACCGGAACACCGATCACTATGTAATGGCAAAATGTTGATGCTTCCAGCGCCACCGACTTCAATGCAAGTCAACCCGTGCCGTCATAAGCGCACAGTAGTGCCTGGTAAAACAATCGTGCGCACTTGCGTTTTTTCCCGATTCGAATACGAAGGTAATAAATAAACGGTACAAAATGAGTGATAGTAAATCTGATACTGATGAGTTTTTTTTATAAAATATGGATGGGACGTTTGTCTTCCATGCCACCTGATGTTAAGTGAACATGAAGACTAAGGTGGTACACGTCCATCCACGAGAAACCTATTCACTCGACGTTTAAAAGTACTAGGACTATACTGGTCAGGGAAAATAGACGCAGGCAGTTCATTCCAAACCTTTGCGACCCGTATCAAAAAGAAACTGTCAAAGCGCTTAGTTCGACTTTTCGGAATATCTATCACATACGGATGGAAGTTCTGTCTGCGTCTAGTAGTCCGATGGTAAAAGGGTGAGGGTTCAATTTGTTCAAACAGAGCACTGGCGCACTCACCAAAATGTATCCTGTAGTACACGGTTAGACACGCAACTTTACGAAGATGCTTTAAGTTATTACGGATTTTACAAGGCGTGGAGACTCTTACTTTTTAGCAATTAGTATACCTACATGTTTATTGGTCATTGATAATTAATGGGTACTTATTTTCTTTATTAAAAATGTTCTTAAAATTAAACCAATTGCCACTATATGGTATCAGTGTGTATTTATATCAAAAACAAACTTAAATTTCCACATATATTTTTCTTTATCGATATGACGTTATCCCCTCCTTGTTTACGTAGCGTAGGCACTATACAGGGGACTGGTGACATATTTTAGATACTGAAGCAGAGCATTCTGAACTCGATTCTGATCAGAATTATGTAATAAAAGTAATTAATTTTTCACTAGATTTGCCTATAACTAAATAAAGTTTTGTTACTATTCACTTTACTTACGCCTGAGTTAATCGCGGCACGTGCGGATCGCTGCCAACGCTATTGTAACCATTCGTTGCGTAATCAATTCTTTAACTTTCGGTTAAGTTTACTCAGTAAATAATTTACTATATTTTTTCCCATCATGTATGATCTCAAACTATCACGTCCTCGAATTACAAAAGTGACCCACCAGTCACCCTGTGTAATCAGTTATGCATATGTACGTTGGCTCACGGAGCCACATCGCGTCGAAAAGGTTAATATTCCATTGACACGACTGCACAAGCACACTAATGAAATTTTACTAGCGAAACTTGGTCACGTTTGACACGCGCGTGGACACGCGTGACACAGCGTTGACCTTAAGGCAGCAATGAGCGGTAGTCACTAACAAATGAGTGACCTGCGCAATCATTAACTAATGAGGCCCTAGGTTTTGATGTTAACTCGGCGGCCACCTATCCTTGTACGGACCGCGCCGAACATAGGAGCCACAACTTATAAATATTATTTTCATCACACTTGCTCGTAAAATGAGCCTAATTCTATTGAATTTAGAACTATAAACTGGGCTATAAGTCACGCGTGCATAATATATTATACCCTAGTGCATAATATAATGAATCCTACAAAGTTGAATTGTACATTTGTGCAAATTAAATGCGAGTAAACAGAGCATATTTTATTGATCCGGGTTATACATTAAATTTTTTCAGAAACAACAAAGAGGTTTTATACCACTTCAAATCCATATACATTTTTAAATGTTTACGCGTTATATTAGTTAAACAAAATTGTATATCAAACAAATTATTCACAATTTACAATAATTTGTTACAAAACATTAAAATATTTGGATTTACCACTCCAAATTAAATATTTTCATGTAAAATAGGCTGTATATGCTATGCTGCCATTGAACATTTGGCGAAAAAAAAAACCTACGCGCATGCGCGAAGTTCGGCGCCATTTTTCAATCACAATTCACAGCTTTGTTATCAAGTGTGTTTGTTATTTTATGACCACGTATGTCTGTCTTTTACTCACAAGTGTGTTGAAAAACGTCGTATATAACTCGTGAGCGTTGCTAATTACAGTCGAGGCTGTGATTTGAGCCCGAGCCGCAGGCGAGGGCTTAATAATGAGCCGAGACCTCGACTGTAATTAGCAACTTCGCTCACTTGTTACATAATATACTATTATATAATCTCATTCGGTAATGTTCTAATTATGAAATGAAATACAGACTTTTATTGGCATATTTTATTTACATATCTATAAGAAAATTAAAAAAGTAAATTAAAGCATTATTCTCTAAACAAAACAATGCCTTAAAACAATTTTTTAATTATTAAAGTACAATGTGTCCCGCTCGACCAAGGAGGTTTCAATTCAATTTAAGTACACATTATCTGTGGTGAGCGCGCTGCGCGCGCAACGCGCATGCGTGCTGGATCCGAGCCGTAAACTAATAACAGGCGTTTTCCATTTTGACGCTATTTCGTACTTTGTTTGTTTTATATTGCATTTTATTTAATGTAGCTACCTATAGCCATGAGATTAATTAAAGTAGTGTATGCAACTGCATATAATTAGGTATTAAAACATGAGTGTAGTTTTTTGAAACGAGCCTCTATTATATGACAGTTGCATAAACTACTATTAGTCTGTAACTTAACCCGCGAAATTGTAGGTACTAGCGACGCTGCCTTTCCACTGACGCAGACCTGAGCGGAGCGGGGCTTAGCAGCGCCTGAATAGAGCAATCGCTATGCTCGTTTTGTTTCTATTGAAGCGTAGCGGAGATTCCGAGATTAAGACACGCTTATCTAGCAGTTCCAGGGGCAGTAGAGCTATTGGGCAAATTTAGTTTAAAATAAGATGAACCGGTAATATTTTTTTTCTGGACGTAACTTTAATTTATTTATTTAATAATAATACGACATTGTCATTGGAATTTGAATCTTGTCACATCCAAATAAGTTGCAAAGTGTGAACATCTTATTAGACTTATGTGACTGTACACACAAATAAACTTAAACAAAAAAAAAACAGTTACACTGACAACCATTTACAAAGGCAAAGCTTATATCTTCCAGTAAGCCTGAGGCTGGACAATGAGAGAAGAAATAAATATTTCATACGCTACATATTACATTTGGGAAGCAGTTAAACATAAACCATAAATAATGTGTTGCGGCAATATTTTATGGAGAGACAGGTCCTTGCTTCGTGTGCTGTCATCTTTGATCTCCACTGTGATGGTAAACAGATTAGAAAGTATTATGCACAAGTACAGATAGCACACATCAATATTATAGGGAGTTTGGAATGCAAGCCTTTTGCCGCTTGGCGGCGCTTGTGTGCTTGAGTTTTTTTGAGTGGACTATGCACTAAAGTGGTTTTTTATTATTATTCTTGATAAATATTGTTTTTCATATGTGAAAGGAAGGGTGCTAATTTAACAGTACAATGGCAACGAACTAACGAACCACTAACTAAAATAATCAAACACTAACACTTTTTAGCATGTTTGATAGCTATAAAGTAATTCGTCGAAATATGTGAATCATGAAGCTATCAAGCATCGCAACGATTGAGTTACATAAATGATAAACTTAAGTTCACTTGACGCTACTTCTGAGTTTGCAGGAAAACACAGCAGATATGTGCAGTTTACAACAGATTTGCATAGGACTTTCACAAGCCGGCAGCGTTTTGTGATCAAATGGCGAATGATTTTCTATCACTCACTCAATTCACTCATATTAAGTTGTTATTGCCAGTAATCAGTGGCGGCACCAAACTTTAAAACGGTGCTATGGCCAAACTCTTGAAATTGAATAAAATGCTTTGATTGTCAATGCCGTGACTTACCATCACGTAAGATTGAGGTTAATCGCGGGTTCAGTCACCAAAAAAAGGTCTTTACCAGCGGACATCTGACATATTGTACCAAAAACTAAAATAGCTGGTCAAAGATAATAACTAATATATTATGAAAGTAGGAACATACATATATTAATACGTTAACATTTTTTAATATGACATTATAGGTCTGACACCTGGGCGCCACTAAATAATGTTAAAATATTCCATTTCCATCAATACATCAAATCTCGATGCTTAAATTCATACTAATATCGACATTTTAAACTCCTTTAATGACTCAGATATCGGACCTAGAGGAATGTCGTCATATTAAAAAAATGTTTGAATATTCATGTACTATCATAATATAAGTATAATTTTATTTGGCCGGTTACTTTGGGTTTTTGGTCCAAAAGTATATGAATCTTGTCAGGTGTCCTTTCCTTTAACTCGATGGTTTGCTTTACAAATTATCGCTTCTTTTTTAAAGAATAACTCCGGTTATGTCTTGAAATGCCTCACAGCATTGATTTCAACTTTGTAGCACTAAATTCAATGAGTCGGGTTAATAATTATTGACATTGTGTTGTTAAATAAAACAAAAAGTACGATAAAAATATTTTATTGCACAGGGATAATTATAAGTTTACATTCAGTTTAGGCTATAATGAAAATATATACAGTTGAGTACATCATGTATAGACATATACCTTGGCAAATAATTCAATGCAGTAAACTGACAGTCCGATATGTCAAAAAGAAAAATAATGATACCAGTTAAAATCTTTGTAGTGTAAGGAACAGAATTAATTTTTACGAGAAGAGACTATTGTTTTTCTTCCCTAGAGTGGGCATACTGGAACTGTCATTTGACTGCATTTAATTATTTGCCAGGGTATAGTGACAACACTAAATCACTTATAATAACCTAAAGCGAGCAGAAGCAAATGGGTTCCGTCAACAAAGTTTTTCATTACAGTAAACATTGAAAAATCAATCACAGATAACACATACGGTCTTAAATTATTTACCATTAAGAAAATCCATAGATTAACTCTAAATAAATAAATCAAAATATTAAGTAACATCAACTGTATCGAATTTTGATTGTATAAGTAATATTGTTTTATAAGCAAGCACAATAAATATTCATAGATTTTTTAAAGAATCAATTTAAATTCGGGTCAGACTCTTCATAATATAATCACTAATAAGTTAAAATAATTTACACACCAGTTCCCTGCACCATAGTGTAATCCACATCACCATAGACAATCTTCTCATCCTCTCAACTCTTTACCTCCAACACGAACAATACAAAAATATATTAAATAATATAGTAAAATGCTCAACAATAAAAAAAAACAGAGCATTTCTTCTTATTATAGTACGATTATTCATTAATATCATAACTACACATATCTAAAGTCTACAGTGTATTGTGCCCTTTCAGACCTTTTTCATAATTAATAATTGAAATTAAAAATACTTGAAAGTTCATTATTCATAAAATTAGTGCAAAGAGTACTTTGATTTTTTCAACTCAACAATAACGATTGCTTATTAACTAGAACATGACTATTTGAGTATAGTATACCTATTTGAAAATATATCTAGAATACGCGATTTAGCCACGAAATCATGATTTAACCCGGTTCATTAATTAACAGATTGTAACACAAGCCATTAATTAATTTACTTATCTGCATTAAAGTGAATCGATGGTAGACACAAAATTAAAACTGAATTTTACAAAAAAAATATTTGAATTATTACCGGGTAAAAACCAACTATTGAATTATTTTATAGATTTCACATATTACCATCTTGTTAGTGCTGCCAACTTGGCCATGCACCCCTTGTTTGATGTTTGTGTATATTATTGTCAATCTGACAGTAAGCTGCTACACATACCTCCTAAATAGACAAGCGATCCTAACATGTAAAATCAATATTGTATATAGAACTACATTAAAAACTTTAAAAAATAACATTAATTTCCATATAATTTGTAACAATCTCTTAAAACAAAATAAACCCAACAAAAATACACATCGATAAAATAAATTTGGCTCCAGTTTCAAAATTATAATTTATTATGGCAAAAATAAAAGTTACTCAAAAACTAAATGATTTTATCCTTCGATCCAAACAATACTTAAGGAATGTACACGAGGAATCCATTAGAACATAGGTATTTCTTGTACACATTATTTATTTTGGTTATTTAAACGGAAGGTATATTTTATCTATTTTATATTGTCTATACTTTAAATACTATGAATCTCAGCTAAGTATCAATTGTATATTGAAAAGATACTGTCTCTTGTAATCTTTAGTTGAAATTTAAAACGACGAAAAACAGACATAAATTTCCATCAATTAGCTTATTTTAAGAAAAAATATAGAATTGCAGTGATCCCAACCTCCACAAATTGGTTTTATGGCAAGTTATAAAAAACAAGTATTATAATACCTATTATTATTACACCCCCTTCACATAGTTACAATTATATTTCATACATACACATAAATGCCTTAAATATTTATATAATCCAGAGTTAACTCCAGTATGTTTATAAAGATTTTGTAACTAGATTATGCACATTTTGTGAGCAAGCCCTGTGACAGTCTTTTATTATAAATGTCATTATTTCAAGCGTCATTTTGACAGTGAAGTGTCACAGGAATTCAAACATTTATTAGCACGAATATCCTAATAATGGTGGTATTTTGTAACTTATTTTTTTTGTAAATAAGACGTGCATTGAAAATGGCGACCCAATTTAACAATGACACACGTTTCCAAATCTTATTTACAATTTGATCCTAATGAACAAGTCAGTTTTTAATAACAGGGCCTATCAAAAATAACTTCATCTGTTCAAAATCGAAATTACAACCTCAAGAGGTTATTAAAAGCCAGAAATCATTCTACAACTTTGAAAGTGACGGAGAAATAGTTAGGGTCGCCAAAAAACGTTCGACTATTTATTACATCCATATTACACCTACTACAATAGAATCCATATCAATATGTTTACATATTACATCCACTATCAAAAGGTGCATCCAGCCTATAATCTCTCAGCTTATACCGGTCTAAATTACTAACAATCGGAATGAAATTAAGACACAAATAGACCAACTTTGGTCTACATAATAAGCACGGTACCTTAAAGTTTGTGGTAAAGTGTCGAGACGGTAATTTCATGTATTTCACGATTTCGACGGTGGTTTGGGTTCAAGCGATAACGCACAATTTTCGGAGGTCATTCTCGTCGGCGTCCAGACCGTCGACCTCTGTTACTGGTGTCTTGCCGGTCACATCTGGTAAATATCTGTAATGATATATGGAATTTAGTACTCGTATAAACCATAATCGCAGGTTAAGCGACGTTCAGTGCGGCCGGTACTAGGACGGGTGGTCACCCATCATACATATATTCCTCACGACGACTTCCATGCTTCGGAGGGCACGTTAAACAGTCGATCCTGGGTGCTGAATACTTGTACACAATAGTCGTAAGGTAACTAAAATAAATATGCAGGTACATTTATATCGAAACAAAGAAAATAACACTTAAATTTGGCTGGTGACTAAAAACAACTCTGTATAGGCATTAGGCAACATGACTACTATGCAAATAAAATTGTGAAAGAAAAACATTTGGAAGCGTGTTGGACGTGTAGTCGTGTAGTCTTGAAGTTAAATGTCTATTATAGTTGAATTGTTTTCAAATGATTCCTATGACACTGGCAGTAATTTCCACAACATAACCTTGTTGTGGAAATTACTGTCAGTGTCATAGGAAATACCGTTTACCGTTACATTAGAAACGTATTGGAGGCTTCTGAAAATGGCATTTATTTATTTTACGTAGCTATATTCCAATAAAATAATATTCCGTTGGAATTACAACAATTCATATCATTTTATCTCAATCACACTTTACATTTACGTTGTGCAAAAGTTACTTCACAGGGTATTTCATAAATCATACCTTACGAAGTGACTTTTGCAGATACGATTCTAATGTAACGGTGACGGCACTACAAGGTTATGTTGTGGAAATTATTGTCTGTGTCATAGGGATCAAGGTTCGCCGCACCGACTATAGGTGGCATGGAGTGTTCCGGTGACAGCGACACTCACCGGTCGTAGTGCAGGCGGCGGCGTTCGTACAGCAATAAATAAGCGGCGTCGGGCGGCACACTGGCGGCGGCGGCGACACGACACGAGCTGTCATTGTGACAGAGCCAGGCGCCCGACGAGTGACGGACGTACGCGACGTAGTGGCCGCCGTTTATTTGGCCCGTGTGCGACTGGAAGGTTGACAACTGTATTTAGTACAAGCCTTTGAATAGTAAGAGATTCAATAAAAGACGCCATTTGGGCCCAAAACCCTAATAGTACTGCGGTTAATATACAGCGTCGTTTGAATACTGGGGATTATCAGTCAGTAAAAGACGTCATTTGGTCCCATAAAGAATGGGAGCGAAAGAAAAACGTAGAATATGCCAGCTGCTTCTCTTCCCGAGCATATTCTAAAAGTCAGGTAAGGGACAGAGGTTTTAAAGGCGTTTTTGTGGGCAATAGGCTGATCTGTCACTACAATAGTCTCTCTCCATCTTTATAATACCTCCAAATTTATCAAACGTGACATCAGATGGTCTTGTAACCTCTGGTGTTCTGCCTACCCCATAAGGGTTACAGGCGTGCCGTTATGTATGTATGTAAGAATTAATATTAGATTTAAAACGGGCCGGACGCATGACAGAAGTAGGTGGCGAGGTGGCCGCCGTTTATTTGGCCCGTGTGCGACTGAAGTTTCGAAAACTTCGGTTAGTACACGCCTTTAAATATTATGAGTCGTACTATATACGATAGATCTATATACGTCGTACTATGTACAGAAAGCTGCAGATCAAGCGATCCAAACCTATCAAAAAATTGTAATTGAATATGAACTCTATGTCCTTGGGGAAATGTGACAGATTTGTAACGCTGCTACTTTAAGGTAGCGAAGGAAGAAGGTCTGCTACCATCGCAGATCAAGTGTTACAAATCTCCTTAAGCGAAAAGTAGTGGCTATCACAAGTGACTTGCTCCTCGTAGCTGGACATACGCGAGTTTTGACGGAGCGACTAAATGCTAGTCGCGGGACATCCGGCAGGATATGCAGATACGTTTACAAAATAACATTTAGGCTGGTGATTAAAAAACAACCTTGACCTTGGATCTGCCAATTTTTTGAGTTTATACTTAGTAAACTTAGCTCTTCGAATATAATTAAAATTTCTTAGGAATCTGTATTTAGCAGTTTATTTATATTTGTATTGATGACATCTCTGACTGACTGATAAAGTCTTAATTAATTAATTATGTATCATTTACAATGTGTTTTCTTGTTATTTTTAATTATCACTATAATTATTATTATTTTCGTTTATTTGTTTGATGAGTTTTGACTATTTTTTGTAGGTAATTTGACAAAGATATTTGGAAAACTGTTCTTGTAAAAGTGTAATTCAAATGTAGTTTTAAGCGTGACCTTTTTATATTAATCTAATTATATTTCAAAGCTTTCCTTGTATGACAAAATCTATCTTCTACTTCTGGTGCCACTGAAAATCAGCGTCATGCGTTGCCATGGCTACAAAGCTGAGTGGTTACCAATTGGTGGCATAGATCGGTCAATCTGTATCTGAACTTTGTTGATTGTATTTTTTTATTTTCTTCTATGTTCCAATAAATATATTCTATTCTATTCTTGAATCGAAATTGCAAGAATAATAAATTAATATTAAAATGCAAAAAACTCACCACTACAGCATACAGTCTATACTTTAAGTCGAACGGGTCCTGCCCTTCACTCAAATGATGCTGATGATAATCAATCAGGTTGTCATCTTGCACGGGATTGGCCAGGAGGCTCTGCGATATCAGTCTCTCTCGCTTCTGCACGTGCTTCCGTCTCTTTTCTTTGGGGTTGGATTTGAGAGCGTCGCTCGACGTGCAGCTGTCGTCGTCGCTTTCTGGGGTAAAGTGAAATAATGTCAGGTATTAGTTCCAAATAATTTGATTCGCTTTTTCATACTAATACTAAGTAGAAAACAATAAATGTATTTCTTTATAACGTGACGTACAAATCTGTCTTTTCCACATAATATTTGTAATATTCTAGTGCACTTCATAATACAGACAATAAACAATGATTGCCAAGTAATATTAATTGAACACATATTTTTTTCTCACATAGCCAATTGAGACGCGGCGCAATTTTTATTATAAAGAAAATGAAATAAGAAAATATTATGTATGAAGATTTCGTCATTCGAAATCTTTTAAGAGCAGACGCATACGCATTTTTGTCCTTAAATTACTGGTCCTAGTTCACGCAAAACTGTAACGGAAGTCTTAAGTTCTGCAGTTATTAAGTGTCCCTTTAGCGTAAAGTGTTTTTCAAACAGTGCTGTGTTAAAATCACCCTGCCCCTCGCGAACCCTCCTGTGAGAACGAGAAACACCATCTACATCACTGTCACTTTCACTCGCTACACTACTTTCTCTCTCCTGCGTTGTGTACGAAGACCCCCGAACATACAGAATGGCAGTTTGCGCAGCTTGTAAGCTTACCCTTCATGCAAATGAAAAAATTACTTGCACCGGCTCATCATGCTCCAAGCCGTATCATTATCTTTGCGTCAACCTTACTGCTAGCAATTTCAAGAAGCAAGCCAAATGGGTATGTCCAGCTTGTGCATCATCATTACCAAAAGGCGACAACAGCAATACTCCGATCAAGCAACATGATCAGCCCTCATCACAACCATCGCGGCTATGTGCTGATAATCGTAGCAACGTATGCACTAGAAGAAATAAACTGCCGCTTTCGGATGAAAAACCTCTCGATGTTTCACCTGAGTACACGCTCGAGTCCCTCATAAAGGAATTACCGACACTAATCAAGAACGCTTTATCTATTGAACTACGGCCTATTAAACTACAAATAAGTAGCCTAGAATCTTCGATTAATTTTATAAGTTCTCAATATGAAGATATTATTAAAAGATTTGATGAGAATTCTGCCGAAATTAAATCACTTCGCGATGAAAATATCACCTTAAAGCGCAACATTGAAGCTTATGAAGCTCGCATCAACCGTGTTGAATCCGACATGGCTAGGCAACAACAATGGTCGCGCTTACAGAATGTGGAAATTATTGGAATACCTGAATCTAACACTGAGTGCACTGTCGACATTGTTGTACGTGCTGCTAAACATCTTGGTCTGACATTATCGAAAGAAGATGTTGAGTTTGCCCACAGAGTCCAGCCTCGTCGACCTACGGCTGCTACCAAAAACGCCCGCGCCATCGTCGCCCGCTTCAAGCATCGTTCTACTAAGGACGCCGTAGTCGCTGCGGCACGGAAGACCCGAGGTTTTATTCCCAGAGACATAGGTGTAGGTGGTGATCTCAGTGTGAGTAAAGTGTATATTAATGAGCATTTAACCGCCGCGAACAAAAAACTATTAAAAGACTGTAAGCACAAAGCTCAAGAACTAAATTATAAATTCATATGGACAAAAAACTGCATAATATACGCTCGAAAAAACGAGACATCACCACCTATACCCATATTAACTTCAAACGATTTAAAAAAAATGTCTTGAAGGTATCACTTGGATATATTTTCACCGTAAAATGTTTAATCTTTATACTTTGTTTTTTAATGTCCAATCAAACTGTAATTTTTTACTTTGCATCATATTTTAACACATTTACACTTCACATTTATACACCTTCCATAACACTATTATTCTACTCTCATATGCATACTAACAATAAATTCAACTTACCTACTAATATACCTATAGTCTTACCATTAATTTTGAGAAAATACTGCATTTTGAATTATTATTCGAGTTTGTTAAGCAATCAAGAACCTGCAAATTACCTCGATATAACTCTCAATATAGTTCCGTGGACTCCGTTAACTATTATTTTAAAATACTGCTTGATTTCATACTTTAATCATTCACGCATTTTCATTATTAAACAACCTATAAATAAAGCATATTATGTCTGGCTTCAAAGTATCATCAATACATTCCAGATCTCACGATGTCACTAAACAACAATAAGTTACACTTATTCTATCAGAATGTTCGTGGATTACGAACTAAAACGAGCACTTTCTATAATAATTTATTGACACACAACATTCATATAGCTTTAATCACGGAAACTTGGTTATGTGATGGGATCTTAGACACAGAGATCTGCAATGCACAGTATGACATAATCCGGCGAGACCGCGGTGGCGGCGGACTGGGTGGCGGGGTCATGGCGCTGTGCGATAAACAACTGCATGCGCGTGCGCGCCCCGAATGGCAACGCGCTGATCTGGAGTGCGTATGGTTTACCGTGCCCGGCCGCAGCCTCGCCGCCCGCAGTCGCCTCCCCGCAAAACCTGATTTGCACATCGCTACGGTTTATATTCCGCCAAATAGATGCTTAGTTCAGCGTATAAATTGTTTTATTAGTATGTTCAATGATATCATAGATAAACACCCTAATGATAGCTTCTTAGTGGCGGGTGATTTTAACTTGCCTTGCCTAAAGTGGATTTCGTCGGATCCAATTTATTTACAGAAAGGTTCAATAGAAATTCAAAATGTGGCCGCGGATTTGATTAATTCCATATACTTTCACGGTTTGAAGCAATCGAGTACAATTTTAAATTCAAAGCTTAATACTTTGGACTTAGTTTTTTCAAACTTTGAACTTAATATCTGGAGGTCTGATAGCCCGCTTGTACCTGAAGACCCTTACCACCCCTCGGTCGAGCTCGATATATCTGATATCGTAGTTCCATCATTGAAGTTAAAGCCGCAAAAAATATATTCATACAGAAGGGCAGATTATGAATCTATTAATACGGAACTGCTTAAGTGTGATTGGTCTATTTTATTTAGGGACGCTGATATTGAAATGACTTTGAATATTTTTTATACTTTAATTTTTGATTTAATTGAAAAACATGTACCACAATGTCAAGTATCAGCTGCTCATCAGTATCCAGTATGGTACAATCAAGCTCTTATCCGAATTACAAAAGAAAAGGCGAAATTTCACTCATTATGGAAAAAATATGGTAACCCATTAGACTATAATTCCTTTTCGACTTTGCGTGCGCGCCAAAAGAAGTTAATTGCAGAATGTCACATTAATTACATTGAATGGTCACAAAACAAAATCAAACTGTCAAGTAAGTATTTTTGGAACTATGTGAAGTCGAAGAGGAAATGTAGCTCAAATTTTCCTACATATATGGACTATGACGGATCAAATGTTAGTGGCGGATCAGACATATGTGATGCCTTCAATGACTTTTTCTTGAAAAACTTTAGCACGCCTCTTGACAGATATCATGACATACACACTACTCCACGTTTCCATGCATCTGAATCAATTGGTGACTTTTCTATCAGTGTGGAGTATTGTGAGAAATTGTTGAAAGCTTTGGACGTCACTAAAGGCCCAGGAGGGGACAAATTGCCGCCTCTTCTGTTTGTTAAATGTGCAAAAGGTATGTCAGTTCCAGTTACGTATATCCTTAATCGCTGCTTTTTAGAAGGTTACTTTCCCTCAATATGGAAAACGGCTCTAATTACACCGGTACACAAAAAGGGGCCAAAAACATCGATCCTAAATTATCGTCCCATTTCAAAGTTAAACGTTCTCGCTAAGGTAGCAGAAAGAATAGTGCATAACGAAATGTATCCAATAGTTAGTAAAATGATCCCTATTCAACAACACGGGTTTATGAGGGGCCGATCAACGTGTACAAATCTCGCGATTTTCACAAACGACGTACTTTACAATATGGAGGGCGGGGGACAGGTTGATGTGATCTATACTGACTTCGAAAAAGCTTTCGATCGTGTGGATCACATCATCCTTCTCCGTAAGCTTCAGGAAGTTGGAGTTTGTGGTAGTTTGTTACGTTGGTTAGAGTCTTACTTACGAAATCGTTGCCAGGCAGTTGAGGTGGGCGGATATCGATCCAACTATATTTCTATCCCATCTGGTGTTCCACAGGGATCAATTCTGGGACCCCTCCTCTACTCTGTATACCTTTACGACATCGGTCAATTCATCCACAACGCAAATTTCACTATGTATGCAGATGATACAAAAATACACATGAAAATAAAGAGTACCGCCGATAGCCTTAGGTTACAGGAAGATTTGGATAGATTAACGGAGTATTACATTGATAACCGCATAATAATTAATGTAGACAAGTGCTCACACATTACTTTCACCCGAAAAAATAAAAAAATACGGACTAATTATTATTTTAATGGAATAGAAATTGTTAAAGTTGATATTGTTCGTGACTTGGGAGTGATCCTCGATACAAAACTGAATTATACTGAACATGTCGGATTTATTGTAACAAAAGCGTACAAAAATTTGGGGTTCGTATTGAGGACCACAGCTCCGTTTTCTGATATAATTTGTATAAAAATATTGTACTACTCGTTTGTTAGAAGCATTCTTGAGTACTGCTCTTTGATCTGGAACACAAAGTACGTTGTCTATAAGCACGCAATTGAGAAAATTCAAAAGAAATTCCTTAAACACTTGAATTATAGACAACAATTACCAAATATGCGATATCCAGATGCCTGTAAGTATCACCGTCTGCTCTCATTAGAGAATCGTCGTTGCTTGCTGGATATGCTCTTTATGCATAACATCTGCAATAACATCGTGGATAGCAACGAACTTACCAGCCTCATCCTAAACCTGCGTACCCCATCTAGCCGAACAAGACATACCCAACTTTTTCACCCACAAAACTCGAAAACTAATTACACACAAAATTCAATTATCACAAGAATGCATAACACATACAATAGTACATTCTCACAAAACTCAGACATATTTCATATGAGTAGGGATAAGTTTAGGCAGGATATTATAGCTCACTTCTCAACTTAGTATGCACACACATCACTCACACACACAACCACATTCACACACTCATACACATACGCTACTTTCCATTTTTTTCTCATCCGCTTATATCAGTTCATATCGTATTATTATAATTGTGATATTTAGTTTCTTAATTTATTTTTTATTCATTATTGTAATTTAAAATCTTTGTAAACTATTTTTTATAATCAAATGATCCATTTCAATTACCTTTTAATCTAAGTTTTTGTAATATGTATTTAAATGTTTTTGTAATCAGAACTTCTGTTCAAATATATGTCTGCTTATACTTAAAAAATGTAAATCCATAAATGGCTGTAAGTGTTTATTTTTAAAATTATATTATATCTTGATTTAAGAGCTGTGGAATTTGTGAAAATAAATAAATAAATAAATAAATAAATAAAGGGCGGCCTTATCGATATCTACCAAGCCACCCAATATATTATTATCATAAATACATTTTTTTAATTAACATAGAGAAATAAACACATAAAAAAGAGATAAATAATTATCTTCGTTATCTGCACAAATTTTCCTCTATTTGACACCAAACATGGAAACCCATTTAGACTTTTTTACCTGCAGGGCTAGCATGCAACCATCGATAAATAGTCGAATCGACAAGATAAATATTATTTTGTTATTTAATCCTATTATGTGAGCAAATGTGCGCACCATAATAGATAGAATTACTCGATTTGATACCATGATTAAGAACACAGAAACAAATAATCTTAATAAATAACATACACTAAATACCATATTCTAAGAAAATATCGATAAAATTGTAACAATAAAGCCTGATTTATCGTTATCGACAGTAGCATGCTAGCCCCAATGACCATTAATTTTTATAGCATAAATTACCCATTTCAAAAATGTCAAATTAATAGTTGAATCTTACCTGAAACTTCTTCAACAATAGAGTCCCTTTTCTCCTTCAAGTCCTTATATCTAAGTATAGTCTCTTTAGGCACAGTGGCGAGGAACTCTGTCGGGTCAAAGTCCTCGAACGGGAAGTTTACTACTTTCTGAGACTTGATCCACTTGTTGTTCACGAATTGGAAACGTTTTAGATGGATGATCTGAAATTAATGTATTTTGTCAATTAAAAATCCCCAGACAATCACACCAACTACATGGCCCCAAAGTAAGCATAGCTTGTGTAATGGGATACCATGTAGCGAACTAGGGGGGAACCTAGAATATAAATACATAAATAGATAAACACCCAGACAAGAAACATTTTTTTTTTTCTGGTTCCGTGCGGGTATCGAACCCGCAACCTCTGGCGTCTGAGGCAGATAGGTTTACCCCATCGCCAAAGTGTTCGTCAAAATTAGAGAATTGATTTTAATTACATTAATGGGCAATGAGCCGTGTTCGACATAGCAATCTCTAATTTTATTTCTCTCTTATGTCAAAAGTCAAAAGTAGAAGCTTCAAAGCAATTTTTGTTAGCAACTTTTGAATTTGGAGTCTCCTCATTTGACATTGGAGAGACTTAAATTTAGCGGATGTAATAACGAATAACGAATCGAGCCCAATATTTACTTTAATTAATTGTTTAGAATCTGTCAGATGTTGTACAAATGATATAAAAAAAACTGAAATCGAATGTGAAGCTTTGCCGCAAACACAAACACGCCTGCATTTCATTGTATTATAATTTCAGTTACAATAAAAATACTGATACAACGAACCAGATGATTACATTAACGAGTTTTAGAAACCAAAACAATACATGTACAGGTTAAATATGAACAACATTTCAATTCCATTCGAAAATTCCTGTACTTTTTACTGTTACTTTATGGCAAATAAAACTATATTATTTAAAACAAATTTGAATTTAATCTACACTTTTCTATAATATTTTATAAGGCTTGCACAATTATTTTTAAATATATTCATGGTTCAAGCAAATACTATGTAAGTTTATCTGTTTACCGGCTACGAACTGTGTTGATTAAATAATAAACCTATAATGTACTTGCATATAATGTTTGCCCCTTGCAAATCCCCCTTATTACGTCCCATTAAGAACTATAATGCTACGTACCAAACTAGGCGGCAACCGCCACAGACTCAGGGCTTTATGTGCCGGCCGAACCCCACAGTGGGTACCGTCTTTCCTCAACGTTAGAAAATGTAGAATTGGAGATTATTGTGGGCGGTAGGCTTATCATCTGTCACTGCAATAGTCTCTCTCCGCAATTATAATGCCTCCAAATTGGTCAAACGTGACATCAGATGTATTTATAACCTCTGGTGTTCTGTCTACCCCATAAGGGAGGGATACAGGCGTGACGTTATGCATGTATGTATGCAGAAAAGTACACTTATTACGTCCCATTGCGAACTATAATGCTACTTACCAAACTAGGCGGCAACCGCCACAAACTCATCGCTTTATGGGCCGGCCGCACCCCACAGTGGGTACAATGATATCCTTCTAGTCTCTCTTCAGCTGTGAAGGCGGAGAGACAGGATTGGAGGTCGATGGCGCGGGAAGACGCTTGTGCGATCTCTTGTACTGATGGATGTTCGATTACCGCCTGGGGAATAAGTAAAGGTTTGTTAAAGATCTACAATGTTTTATTTATACTTACTGTTATCTTACTAATATTATAAATGCGAAAGTTTGGACGTATGGATGTCTGGATGTATGGATGTTTGTTCCTCAATCACGGCAAAATGGCTCAACGGATTTGTATAAAAGTTGCCATGGTGATAGTCTACTGTCTGGAATAGCAGATAGGCTACTTTTATCCCGACATTTCCACGGGATTCAAAAACAGCTAGTATTCTATACAGCACAACTTTAGCCCGCATAGGGTCGGCTTAAAATAGCCTTACCGCCAGTGGGTAAGCGTGTCTTAAGAGGCTACTCATCTGAATGGCACCATTTGGTGGTAGGACGCTTTCAGGGTCCGCATAGCTCGCGACCACCCTTCATACAAAATATCACCGCTCCGGTGATGTGATCCGGAAATATTTTATTAAAAATCATGTCCTTCGTAAACCAGTGTGCTCTCATCTTCTACCTTATCTTTACTTACCATCAGGATTGAGGTCAAACGGGAGTTTAGTAACCAATAAAAAAGAAACAACTGGCGGTCTTATCGCCAAATAGCGTCTTTCAGACAACCTTGTGAGTGAAAATTTTAGGTAAACAGTCAATTTTATATTCGTAGTCAAGCGTGCGTCGTTACATTGTTATTCTATACGCCGTCCTTTACTGTCAGATGCAATTTGAAGTCCTGAAAAATACTAACATACACCAACCAATTCTGGGCCAGCTTGCAAGCTTGTAGCCAATATCTCATCGTCCGAACGCCTAAACTGAAGAGCCATGGACTCTCATAAAAAGGATCATGATTGTGATATCAATAATATTTACTCTCCATAAAACTAGCAACAGTTTTTTAAAGGACTATTCATAAACTTACCTTTTCTCTGGAGCTCTGATACCGAAGGTGCAATGCCGTGGGGTCCCAATCAATAGCTAGCATGAAGTCCCGCTGGTTCAAATGTCGTAAACTGTCAATGTCAATCTCACGAGGTGACGACTGCTCGTTCTGAAAGGATTGATAGTTTAACTGATGACTGTTTAATGATTTTCCATGTATAAACAAAGAGTTAACATGTATTATTTAGAGAAAAGTGATTTAAATGGTTTACATGTAGTACAGCAAAGGTTGTCGATTGAAGTCAAATTTAAACTGTACTTAGCAAAGTTGACTAGGCTAATCTTAAATAATTAAGACCCTCTTTATACGCCAGTTTAGATCCTTAGAAACACGTTATAATATCCTAAAACCCTTCGATTCTTACTTTACGGCCTAAACCCTTTATCACCCAGGGAAGAGACTCACAGCCCTGCAGATCTATACAAATAGTTCCTATAGTGAAACAATCAACGAATGCAGCGCATTAATAAACCGACTTCACGTCAAAACTTTGGCTGAAGTATATGGTCGTCAATGTAAATATTCTCCGTATTCATGTATTCTATGCTTTTATGTAAATCTGTGCAGTCACTTGAAGGTCATCAGCTCTTTTCCTACATGATGTAGAGGTCTTCATTCATTAAATCATTCATTTAATGGACTCATAGTACACTTCTACTGAACTGATTGAAATGAAACTGGATACATATAGCAAATCATATAACGTGATAATAATTTGTGACCTTGACTTGATGCTTGAGCCAGGATAGTCTTCAGAGTACCTGACTCCTCCACAACTAACAGCAGATGTATCGTGTTTAGGAGCTGGGTTTCTTTTTGAGCACTTACCTTTTAAAATTTTCAAGAATTACACAATCGATTTCGATGAAATTCATATGGGACCACCTCTGAGGTATCCTCTATCATTTGAAAGAAAAATATTCTTTTTTTTTTATATTGTAAGGATAGGACGTTTGTCTTCCATGCCACCTGATGGAAAGTGCGCATGAAGACTATGCTGTTACACGTCCATCAAGGAGAAACCTATTCACTCGACACTTAAAAGTTCCAGGACTGTAGTGGTCAGGGAAAACAGACGCAGGCAGATTGTTCCACACCTTGGCAATCCGTACCAAAAAGGAACTATCGAAGCGTTTTGTTCGACTTCTTGGTAAATCCACTATATAGGGATGGAAGTTCTGTCTGCGTCTGGTAGTCCGGTGGTAAAAAGGGGTGGGTTCAATTCAATTCAAAATCGATTCATAATTGTCCAAAAAATCGTGTAACAAAGACACAAAAAAAACATACACCTCCTAGTTTTGGAAGTCGATTGATAAAACAATAAATGTACACTTACTTGGGACGTGTCTTCAAATATCCCGGAATCTGACGGGCCGTGTAGTCGACAAGACTGGCTGCTTTCACTGCTGATGCTGCATCGCGGCTTTGACACTGAAGCAATTCATTCACTTATGACGACCGGCTGGTGTAGTGGTAACATACATTGCCTTCTATGCCAGAGGTCCTGGGTTCGAATCCCAGCGGCGGCGGATATCGGTGTGATAAACACAGATATTAGCCGTAAAGTCATGGATGTTTATATGCTTATTTAAGTTTATTCTAATAAAAATATGCATTTATTCAATATGTATGTTTATATCATTCTTAAGTATATCAGTTATCTAGTATCCATAACACAAGTTCTTTAAGAAACTTAATTTGGGCTAGATAATTTTGTGTGAGTGTCAGAAATATTTATTTATTTATATTTGTTTTGAGCATCAATACCGAGTAAATTTAAATTGAAAATTATAGAATCTATATAACTTATTGCAGGCGATTGTTGCTTTGTTGAAAACGATTCGTCACTTGAATTAGTAGCTTTAAGACCATTCAAAGCCGACGTAAATACCTACGCGGCATAAATAATGATAAAATTTCCATATTAAAGAGTTTTCAAATCAACCTAGCAATTTCCGAGATATGCAAACAAACAAATTAACCCTTCACCTTTATTATATTACTATAACTTCATAATACTAGCCTTCGTATTACCTACTCATAGGAACATACATTGTTCAAAAGTAGAAATCCTGATAATTGGTGCTCTTTTTTATGTAAGCAAAAACTTTCATCCGTAAAAGAGCTATACTACGCTATATATATACTAGAGCTTAGTATAGCGGAGACTACGACCTCCGCAGTGCATCCGTTGAGTGTTCGGTTGCAGAGTGGGAAAGACAATTTTAATAGATAGACCCTTCGATAGATTTAAGGATAAGTGTTATGTGAAAAGGTTTACTATAAGATATCCGGATGCAAGAAGATGGGATTCCCTGGCTGTAAATTGTTATTGTGTATCTTTCTTTCTTATTTTTAAAAGATGATTGCTGTTGAGTTTCTTGCCACTTCTTCTCAACAGATCGACTTTCCGAAGCGGTGGTAGATTCAGTTCAATTTGTAAATTGTTTGACTTATTTCAAATGTATTTAAATACTTACGAAATAAAGAATATTTGAGTTTGAGTTTGGAGGTTCTAGATTCGAGTTTCAGGCCAGTTTCGGATGCAAACTTTTCTAAGCTGGCTCGGGTCTGGGTGTAATAGAATAGCTCTTATTTCGTTGTGTGGTCTGTGTATAAGCTTGCATAAAATCTCACTTTGAGGTTACATAGTTGATGTATCCGTTTGATTATTTATTACATACATACATAACTTCACGCTTGTATCATTTATGGGGTAGGCAGAACACCAGAGGCTATAAAACCATCTGATGTCACGTTTGACAAATTTAGAGGTATAATAATGATGTAGAGAGATACTATTGCTTTGTGTGACATGGGGTCAACCTATCGCCCACAAAACCGCCAATAAAACCTCTGTACCTTAACTGACTATTACAGTATGCCCGGGAAAAGAAGCAGCTGGTACATTCTGTCTTTCGTTCCCAGTTCAGCATGAAATATTTTTTATTCTATGATATTAATTATACAAAGTGTCCCGCCAACCCTATATAATATAATACCTTCACGGAGATATTCTAGTACCTATAAAGATTACAGAAAAAATATAAGAAAAGAAAAAAATCGAAATTTATTTTTCAATTTTTGTATGAAAGAAATCGTCGAAATTTATTGTTTTCATACAAAAATTCAAACATAAATTTCGAATTTTTCTTTTTATATTTTTTCTGTAATCCTTATGGGTACTAGAACACCTCCATGAAATGTTGTATTAGGGGTTGGTGGGACACCCTGTATGATTTTATTTACTCACCAAGCCGGCAGCCATTGCAGTGTTTATGCCAGGCACAGACTCCACACCGGGTTCCGTCCGGACCCACCACGCGGATCGTGAACGGAAACTCATAGCCCAGGCTGTCGTCGCTAAACGAAGACATAATAGAATTTATTTAATAAAACAGTGAGATTGGGAATCATCGGAAAGTTTAACGTGGACAAGGGGAATGCTGTGGGAAAACCTTAAGCATAAATAATATTTACATACATACATGACTTCAGGCCTGTATCCCTTATGGGGCAGGCAGAACACCAGAGGTTTTAAAAACATCTGATGTCACGTTTGACAATTTTGGAGGCATTATAATGGTGGACAGAGACTATTGCAGTGACAGGAGGGTAGCCTATCGCCCACAATGAAACCTCCTATAAAACCTCTATCCCTTAACTGACTTCTACAGTATGCCCGAGAAGAGAAGCAGCTGGCACATTCTGTTTTCCATTGCTCCCAGTCTATCATAGAAGAATAATCTTTAAATAGAATCGAAATAATCTTTGAATTCACTAAAATTAATAATAACATAATTACGTTACGCAAGCTGTTATTACGTATTCATACGTAGGAACTATGTAACGCTATACGTTAATTTTTTTATGAAAACATAAAAACGTATTTCAAAATTATAATATAAAATTATTTTCCATATGACTTAAGTTATTTTGAAGTGCTTCAGTTTTATTTGGACGACCACTTTGGCGACGGTGTAAACCTGTCTGCCTCAGACGCCAGTGGTTGCGGGTTCGATTCCCGCACTGAACAAGAAAAAAAATGTTCCGTGTCTGGGTGTTTATTTATTTATGTATTTATATCCTAGGTTCCCCCCTAGTTCGCTACATGGTATCCCATAACACAAGCTATGCTTACTTTGGGGTTTGGTGTGATTGTCTGGGGATTTTATTTATTGATATAAGTAGAAATTTCTATAGTATCAACTAAATAGCGAGTCAACGATAGGTACACCAAAACATTTTTGGAGACACACTTTAAGCGATGCTTGTCACAAATTAATAAACAAGTACAGGATAAGACAACGCTCTAACTAACATGAACACAGAGTTTCTAAATGTTCGTACCAATTGTAAATCAAATAATTACGGCAAGAATTTACAATCGTAAAATCTTTCTATTTCATAATTGGTAAGGTTCGGTAATCACGACAGGAAATGAAGCGCGCGAGTTATTTTAAAAACTTTCGGTATGCGTTCGTATGAAAAGTATACGGTATGGATTAGGTATTATATTTATATGAGTGGACTAAAAAAATAACGATTTTAGGTTAGAACGTAAACTCATAGTATATTCGCACTTACCAGTCATGCGCATGATTAGCTCTCGGCGGCGGCGGCGCACTTAGCAACCCGGAGAGCGCGGCCGCGAGGCGCGCGTGAAGAGATCGCGCCCCGCCGCGTCGCACCACCAGCGGCCAGCCGAACAGCGACGAGCGAGCGCGCTGCCACGGCAGGAAGTACGCTTCCGAACGAGTTTGTTTCCTGAACCAATCACGATACAGTCGCTCAATCAATAAAGTCAAAAAATATTCCTATGGAGGAAACAGTTACAAAGGCAAAAGTTCCTAAAACTATATCCCTAAAACCATACGCTACCTTGATAATAAAGTCGCACAGTACAGTTAACAATTGACAAAACTTAACCGTCACCAATATACCGTATGTCTATATCACGTAGTTACCAAGTCAAAAGAAATTATTCTTACAAATTAGTATAGGTCAAAAGTTACAGTAAAAACATTCCCCTAAATACGTTTGCTAGACACTTGCAATATCCTAATCTTTCCTGATAGTAAGTATACATGAGATGGAAGAGCACACGACTTTACTAACTCTTAATAAAACACTGTCGGAACATATCATCTCTAGTAATATTAGCGCGTGAAGAGACCACGTGCCGTCCCACCGCACAACTAGAGGTCAGCCGAAAAGAGAAGAGCGAGCGCGCTGCCACGGTAGGAAGTACGCTTCTGAGCGAGTTTGTTTCCTGAACCAATCACAATACAGTAAGAAAGGAGTCAATGTTAAAAAAAATCCGGAAATTCCACTAACAACACAGTCAATGAGGTCAAAAATTGAGTCAAAATATTTTTTTTACCCTTGTGCAAAGTTCAGTCAAATTATTCTTTTAACCCTTGTGCAAAATTCAGTCAAAATATTCTTTTAACCATTGTGCAAAGTTCAGTCAAAATATTTCCTAAGCCCGTGAGATATAAATCATCCATTACACAGTAACAAAGCAAAAGTCTCAGTTCAAGTACTATTTCTCTTCCATACTGCATTTACATATCTTTAAACGCTTTAATTTTTTCAATCGTCAATTTTTAAATGACTTTAATTATTAAGATGAAATTCTTTAACATCAAAAAAGTACAAAATAATGCTTACCTATGCACAGCAATCAAATACTGCCTCTTTCCGAGCTTGACATTCTTCAACCCGTTCATCTTGTACATGTTAGAGGGAGACGAACAGAATTTTACTTTTCCTAGTTTCGGGCTTGAGTTCAAGTTCAACGACCTCACGCTTGGGGTCGGTGAACTTTCCCCATTGGCCTGGTGGTACTTTGTTGTGTCCCGGGGTAAAGTGGAGCTTCTAAGGTCCCCGTAAACTGAGTTTCTGGGACCCAGGAAGCCTGGTGGACTTTGGGACATAAGGATTTCCGATCTGGACCTCTGAAATGTATGTATTAGTCTCATTCTAGTTTAGTCTTATTCATTTTCTTGTCTCATTATTTAGTCTTATTTTTTTATATAAGTTCATAAGTGATTTTCGAATCAAATCTTGTTTGTTTTACGAAACAGATGCAAACTTATTATGTCTCGAAACAATACACCGTTATGGGAAAAAATGCTTTTTCAAGATTAATGCTGTTAAGATTCAAGATTTTGATTATGACAATATTCTGATTACTTTAAAGAATGTTGACAAATTGAAAGTACTGCAAATAACGTAAGAGGGGAAAAATCAGTAATACTAAAGATACTATAACGCACACAAAGTTTTAAAAGCATACAACAAGAATAGCTGTTTCTTACTAAGGCAAACACAGTACCACACATAAAAGAAATTTAGACCACAAACTGTGTGACATTTACAACTACTCTAAAAAACTACTTAAACTTTAAAAAAATAGATCAACCAGTATATAAAAAAACAGTATTTACAAAATATTTACAATGGCTACATTTCTTGGCAAAGATACAACCGATTAAATTAAATATTAGATTTTAAATGTTAGCTTGTTGTGTTATTATTTAATTCTCTGGCAATTTAAATTAAGATTTTTTACAACATATACAAAATTTTAAGAGAATTATTGAACTTAGATCATGTTAAAGTATTCCAACACCAATTTTTCTGCTGACTTTTGCAAACAAGTTAAAATATTATGACGAATTATATACCGCTTGCTTTCTAGTGCCAATTTGCTACCAACACTGCGTGATTATTTGTGTAAGAAAATGTGTGTGTAAAGTCAACCAAGATGTTTTTTTAAAAGGCTCCAAAATTGCTAAGGTTAAATTGTTTTTACTGAACAAATAAGTCATTGCTTTTGTAGTTTTTTTTACGTCGTTAATTAAGTGATATTTATCTAGTTCCGGCATAATAAAGAGGCATGTTCAGGAATGCAATGTTTTTTTTTGTAGACGCGCCCTACTGCTTTCATCTCTCTCAAAATATTTCAAGATTGGTTTCTAGGCAGATGGCTCGTATATATTCACTTTATGCTTTGACACCAGACGTAACCAAAAATGACTTAAAGGATCAAAAACAGTTATACTGTAAATATTCAACTTTTTGGTATAAACTATTGGACTCAAGTAAGGATGTAAAAGGACAAATTCAAGTATTTTCGTAATAAACTATAGTTGAACATTTTAGAATATTAGTGTCAAAATTGTTTTTGAAGGAATAGTGTGAATCCAATTTGTAAAATTAAAACATTTAACACGATATTAGCTATACATCAAATTTTGAAACCTTTTAATTAAACAATGTTACATTGTATATGTAAAAAATTGTGTAATACGAATGGTATAAAAAATTACCTTGTGTCGAAACATAAACTTAACAAATCAAGCATAAATGTTTAATGCATAAATCAATCAGATAAAACCTGTACCTATAGAAAAGTTTAAAAAAGAACGAATATTAAAAACAAATTTTAATGATTTTTATTTTCAGGAAAAAACATGTAGTTATTTAAAAGTACTCAAACTTTCTATATTTTTAAATACTACAAATCTTAACGGTTTGTTGATAAAAGTAATTTTAAGTCCAAACTTTTTCTATCGATACAAAAAACTCTTCATAACTTAAAAAATCATTAATTAAGTTTCATGTTATTCGCATTAAGAACTTTAGGATTTAGTACAATTCCTAACTAATAAAAGAATCAAAGCCACTCTTTCATACATTAATTTTGATGGTATAAAGTGTATAATACATTCACGATTTCATCGTATAAACGACAGATCTCAAGCGACAAAATCTCCGAACCAATACCAATACAGGGCTGTTCTTTAGTCACCAGCCAAATATGTATTTTATTTCCATTGATACGATATAAACGTACCTGTATAATTATTTTAGTATCGCTCAACTGAAAAAAATAAAGATATGGCACCATAAACTTTTTTACAAATAATCGCTGTTGATGAACATAGATACTACGAAGCAGCATTCCATTGATAATACCGCCACGTAGTACTACAAGATTTTTGGTATACATTCATAATTTAGAGTGACCAAATTTTGTTTAATACGTTAGCTCGTAGTTATATTAAATTCCCTGTAAAAAAAAATATTCCTTTTTTTGCAAAAATCGTTTCTGTAAATTATACTTATTGTGTATTTCTTTACATTTAATGTATTTATTATTAAGTTTTATTTAAGTGCAAAAAAAAATCTAATCTAATATGTTAATATGTGTGTATGTGTAAGTGTGTGTATGTTTGCTAGCGTGCTAACCTGAAAGCAGAAGAGCGCTGGCATGCAGAGCGATGCGGCACTCACCTCGCCGCGGCCGGCGCCATCTTGCGGCTTCCACTCCGTATCGTCCAGAACGCACGTGCATTCTGAAATGGACGCTTTTGTATATGCATAAGGGTATAAAGTCGTATGATCGTTTAAAGTACAGGTTTTTACACAAATTAATACCTCTTAAGAAAAAGACCTATTAGAGTCTGGCTAACGAAAGTAGACACTGGATTTTTTTTTGCAATCTTTTTGTATGGCAGTACTAGCATAAATGTCAAAGTCGTTTTTCTGGTGTTACTGTTGTCAATCGGAAGGTTGTTGGTGGTTTTGGTAATTGAGTTTTGCAATTTCCGTGTTTAAAAATAAATAAAAAAAATAAAATTTAGATAGTTTCATAATCAATGTAGGAAACATCGATACGATGCATTCCATATCGAATTGCTGTATTCAGATTTTGGTTACAGTTAATGCAAATAATTATTGTATTTTATTGTTTTATTTTTAAACCTGATTGATACTAGTTTCCTGTCGTTTTAAAAATATACTTCTCATCAAAAAGCTTTGCCACGTGAAATTACATCATCTTGTAGGAAAAAAGGGCATCCTATGTATTCTTCATTTCATTGAATAGGTTTCAGTATTGATTGCGTAAAATAACAAACAACGTCCATTAGCAGGTTTTAAGTCAAATCAAAACTTATTTCGAATACTTGTTACATTTTTTAAGAAAATTCTAATACACTTAATTAAATGAAAAAATGTGTTAAATAAAAATCACCCGACCAGGACTCAAACCTGGGACCTCAAACATTTTTTTTTAAAATAAATTTCATTTATTTAAAAGTAATTTAAAATGCTTAATTACTTTTAAATAAATGAAAAAAAAAGATTCGAATCCTGGTCGGGTGATTTTTATTTAACACATTTTTTCATTTATTTAGGTACTCCTATTAAGCATTTTAAATGCAAAAAAAAAACTTTTAAATATTATTAAATTCTTACACAATTTTGTGAGCGTTCTTTAGTATAAAAAACGATATCGGCAAAGTCATTAGACTACAAAATTATAATTGACCTAGCCGCATATTAAATTAATAGTACAACACCCGCTTATATTAAAATATTAAAGTATTACAGTTATACGAGTACAAATAATAAATAATATAAATAAATATTTCTGATATCTACAAAACATATCTAAACCAAGTTAATTTCCAGAACTTGTGTTAATTAACAGATACCAAATAACAGATAATTAACATATTATATAAACAAATAGTAATAAAATCTCACCATCATCTTCCACATCAGTTCCATCATCGGAGAGGTCCTCTTCTAGCGGCAATTCGTACGCGTGAAGCGAGTGGGGAGTCGACGAAACTTTGGTATCGTCCGAGAATACGCGAGATATTAACGGCCCAGAGATCTCCACTATTAGTAGACTGGGGGGGAAAATCATAATTAATAACAGAAACAGATACTGATATATGATACTGGCAAGTATTGATCCATAAAAATGGGTTAATCTATACTAATGTATAAAGCTGAAGAGTTTGTTTTTTTTTTGTTTGGTTGTTTGAACGCGCTAATCTCAGAAACTACAAGTGGGATTTGAAAAATTATTTTTGCATTTGATAGCCCGACTCTTGAGGAAGGTTGTAGGCTATATTTTATCCCGAAATTCCCACGGGATCAAAAGTCACGCGGGTAAAACCACGCGCGGTGGCTAGTCTAAATATAAATTAGAGTTATCTATATACAGGGTTACTTTTAATTAGCGCATCACCTCTTGCGGGCAGCCTCTCCACACCAATACCAACAACATTTGTTCTACTACTTTTTAAAATATATTTTTTTAAATTTTCCCATACAAAAAGTATTAATTGTCTTTAAACTGGCGTTACTATATTTACACACGCACCTTGCATCACGCCACGTGCAGTGAGGCGCGGGATTGCGGGGTGACGCAGCAAAATACAAAGTAATAAATAACAGAGGGAGCAAACATTTGTATGTTTTTCTATATTTGTGTTATTTATCAAGATTTGTAAAAAGTCGTAGATAAAATTATGTTGCGATTGAGGTGAGAGGCTGCCTGCAAGAGATGATGCGCTAATTAAAATTAACCCTGTAGAATGGAGCTTTTTTGAATGTATTATTTTTAATGTTAACTATAACGTTAGCAATTGACAGTGCAAATTCCTATTAAATTTTAGATATCAACGAACAATACAATAGCGAATTTCAATGGAGAAGAAACCCAAAAGCTCTAAATAGATGTCGCTTCATACGCTTGACACATAACAAACTATCAAATGAACAAGTTTTAATCGAAATTGCTTGTTGTGTGTTCTATTTTGGGGTAAACCTATAAAATAATGTAAGCACATGTATCAAAATACGAAAAATCTGGACCGTAATATGTACATTTCCACAAAAGTTTAAATCAAGTAACATCCACAAGTTCCGCATGGGTATATCCTCAGAGAAACTGTGGTATCCATTTTCTATAATCCATGTGGTATCCATATAATGGCTACGCAATGACGCATTTCTAATTTTTTGATCAAAATCACTATAAAATTAACTTTTACTATGGTATTTGATAGTTGTTATGGGTCAAGCGTTATCAGCGCCTCTAGTGGAATAAGAAGGCAGTTTTCTACCCCATTACAAGCCTAAAAAACAAACCTATATTTTTAATACGATATTTCAATAATAAGACAAGACAAAACTTACGTGTCCTTATGCATTCCACACAGCAAAGACAGCTGTTGCTTCAACTCCTGTAAAGTCGCTTCGCACGGCACCGTCACCCCATATTGCACCGGAACGGAGCCGTCCGCTGGTATCACTGTGAACGATATCGAACTAATGAGCTATCATGCTATCATGGGTTATTATCAGGTTCAAGTTGGTAAATAACAGTTTTTTTCTTAGAGGCCGACGCAATGGGGCCCATATCTCGCAACTAGCAGCAGACTTAGTTCGGCGGCGATAGCGGAAAATTCACTTATTAACTGATGTTCATACTGATTGTTATTATTTAAAGCACCTGGGCAGCTTCCACGTGATGTGAGAGGGAAAACCCCATTCTAAAACTTTTATAAAAATAAGCCTGTGTCCTTCATGGCGGAAAAAAAACATGAACACTAAGGTAATATTACCCACTCTACGCGACGCTTTAAAAATTTTCGCCACGGCTAGCTTCACTTTCCCTCCCCTCCGCCACACGCAACACGGGCTGCACTCACCCGTGAGTTTCCTCCAAATCATGGTGTCCAACATGCGAGTTATTATGGAGTTGTTATGGGGTGTGTGCTGCTGCCAGGTCGCTTATACGTAGCTTTACATCAGGTGGAATGGAGGACAGATTTTCATACCGAACCTTACAAAATAAGAATGATCCGTGTATCTCCAATGCTATATGGTGGGAAACGTCCCCTTATTAAACACAACATTTTTCAATTACAATATTAGGATGAGACGTCTGTCTTTCATGCCACCTTTATAAAAGGTGAGCATGAATACTAAGGTTACATGTCTATCCATGAAAAAATCTACTCACTAGACACCTAGAAGTACCATGGTTAGAAAAAACATAGTTAGAAAAAAAACGCAAGCAGCTTTTTTCTTCACTATAACGATTCGTATAAAAAAAACTATCAAAGCGCTTTTTTAACCTTCTTCCTAGATAGCTTGTTAGTCGTTATCTGCTTTCATTAAGTGATATGCAGAGCCCATGTCTCATACTCTACCCTCGACTAGAACTCTGACTTCCCCTCGCCTGGGCCACACGGCTGGCCGCCCTCCCCAGTGCTTCTTCCTGTGTATGGTGTCGACGGGAAGCGTCCCTTTACACCAGGTGAAATGGAGGAAAAATATCCATACTGGACCTTACAAAATAAACATGGATTTTTTTTCGTTCACGCCATCTAGTGGAAGATGAGACTGAAGACTAAGGTATCACACGTCCATCCATGAAAAACACTAGACACTACTTTTAAGTGTCTAGTGTTTTCGCCGTGGTCAGAAAAAACAGAAAAAAAAACCATGAAAAACCTACTTACTAAACACTTGAAAGTACCGTGGTCAGAAAACAACAGGAGCAGTCAGTTCGTTCCAAACTTTAGCGACTAGTACAGTCAGCATCAAAAGTTGATGAACACGTTGAACTTTTCAAAGTCGCTATTCACCATATTGTGCCCAAATAACGACTAATATTGACTATCTTCTATGTAAAGATGTAACAATAAAAGTTGGAAGATAGTCAATATCATCGTTATTAACGCACAAAATGGTGATAAGCAGTGATAAGAATAGGTAGTGCAATTTTGCGGGAGTTCACGACGAAATCTTAATATGGACATACCATACTAGTATTGGATGTATTGTTAAGGATAGTATTGGAAGGAAGTCATGTTCAATAATTTACATTTGATTATAAAAATGTTAAAAGAAATAGACTAAAAGTAGATAATATTGAAAAAATTATAGTTACTTATTTTAACTTTATAGAAAAAAAAAACAGTCAATTGAGGATAATTCGAACATCAGCAGCGATAGTGAAGATGACTAATATATTTTGTATAAAAATATTTTTTATTAATGACATTTTGTAGTTTATCCATCTTTGTCTTCCATACTATCTTTGTGGATATAATATTGGAATATTCTAAAAACTCGTTGAATTACTAACTTCAGAATATAAGATCGAACTCTAGGAGACCGAACTCAACATTAGGAATTTTTGTGAAAAATGATTTTTTGTGTAAGTAAACACAACTCACTTTAAATCAGTTGTCAATAATACCTTTTTATATATTTTTCATCTTATTGATTTAAATTGTATATAAGAAAGAAATAAAAAATAATAAAAACGTTACCAAATTTCATAATGTTTTTCTTTGATGTCCTGTTTATCATATTTTATAAGATGATTGAAGCAATCGTATAAAATTCGTAGCAAATATTAAAAACGAACCCGGTTGGTTTGAAAAAGAATTGTTCTACAAAAATCACTAAATCCAGCAATGCCGCAGGCGTATCCATACTATTCCCATATTGGAGTTTATTGACCCTAAATTGCACTACCTATTCCTATCATTGGTGATAAGCGACTTTGAAAATTTCAATGTGTACTGCCGTACCGTGTGTGTACCGTAATGTGTGACCGTACCAAAAAAATAACTATCAAAACGCTTTTTTCGACTTTCTTTCAGGTCACCGTGGCATGAATGGGTAAACTTCTCATACTCAAGCCTCACTAAAAAGCCTTACTTTTCTTCGCCATAACCACGTTTATACAACTGTGCGAGCGGCAAATATCTCATCTTCAACCCTATATCCTTCACAATAAACCCTACTTTCTAATAAACCTACTCCCACACAACTACAGAGTTATTATGGAGATGTTGCGAGATGTGTGCTGTGGTCAGGTGGCTCATAAGACGCTTTACATCAGGTGAAGGACAAATTGAGATACTGAACTCTACAAACTAAGGATGGAAGGTTTCTTTGAAAAACCTCGGCGCTATCCCACCACAACTATCTATGAGGAATCACTGGTTTTAAGTGTACGCAGACTATACATCTTACGCTTAGTAATCTTTATGCATAGAACTGTATTCAACTCGCCTTCTTATATTAATATTATCGAAAAACGAAGACCCACGGTTCCAACACCAACAGTAAAAACGGCATTTGTGTGTCGTTTTAAAAATTTTTTGGCACCCTTAGTTTATAATAATTTTTTAATGAAATACCCTACTTTAATACACTTAAATGTCAGAGAAGCTAAGCTTTTATCACAAAGATTTCTATTGACTCTAAATTATACAGAAACGGAAAAAATATTAAGAGTTCTGTCATGAAAATATGATAAAGCATGATACACACACTCACACATCCACACATAAACTTATACTCTCTCTCTCTCTCTCACACACACACATTATTAAGAATATCGTCATTATTTTTGTTATTCTGTAATTAAATAATTAGTTTTAGTTAAAATTCTTTTATATATTAATTGCTATACTAGTTTTATCCCCTAAAATTTATTTCTTAACTTTTTTCATTATTTTATATTGAAATGCTTATTTTAGCTTAAAAGATAGGTATTCAATTGGAAACATTCCTCAGCAATGTAAAAATAGGTATGAACCTCGCGATACAGGCTGTGCCTGGTGCGAGGTTTATAGATAAGTATTGTAAAATGTAATATGGTTTTTGGAAATAAATATTTTATTTTATTGCCGAGTGGAAGATGAGCATGAAAACTAAGGGTTTAATTTCACAATTCTATCTATGAAATTACCAACTCACTATACACTTAAAACTACCAGGACGGTTAGGGAAATAAGAACAAACGCAGGCAGTTCCACGCTTGGCGACTCGTCAAAGCTCACTTTTGACTTTCTTCCTAGATAGCCTATCAGTCATGAACGTTTCAACCAGAAGGCCAAATGTCTCAACCCTACACTGTTACCAAAAAGCTTACTTTTCTTCTCCTTAGTCTTGCTAAACCCCTGAATCGTCACCAAAACCCTACTTTCCGTCGCACGCACAACACGCTCCCTCACCTGTGAGCTTCCTCCTATGCGTAGTGTCGACAGGCAGCGGCACACTGAGCACGTTGAAGGGCTCCCTCCTCACAGAGTCACGCCCGCAGTCCTCACATCGCACCCGCGACTGTAGCAGCCCGTAGAACAACTCCGTTATGATGGAGTTGTTGCGGGATATGTACTGCTCCCAGGTCAGAGTTGTTGGGTCTGCTGGTGGTAGGCTGGACTGGAATGGAATGGAGATAGATTTGTATTAAAAACACGTCATATTGTAAGTACTTATAGGTTTAATAAAACACTTTTTAACCAGATTTATCGCGTATATTTACATTTTAAATTTTGACTCGACGTTTCGGTGTCTTTGCAGACCCCGTGGTCACGAGCGACTGAGGTGTCTAACGTCGGATTGATAGATTGAAAAAGTTATACATCATCATCTCCATCTGTTTCGCAGTCTCCGAGCGTAGCGTTCTGGATTGACACAAAACTAAAAATGTAATATACGCGATAAATCCGGTTAAAAAGTGTTTTATTTAATAATATGAATCGCGAAAACTTAAGACAAAACTTAAGGGTTTTTTTATTGTTTAAGTTACACGCACACTATTTTAGGCCGCAGCGGAGCGGAGCGGGCCGCATCGGATCACAAAATGCTTAACTACTTAGCACATTTTGAGTTACTTCCATCCGCTTGCTATACACATTATGACGGGGCGTGACCCCGGCATAGAATGCGATAGTCAACATAAAATGTAAACGAGTGACACAAGTAGATTTATGCGCTTCAATACGGCCCGACATAGTATGCGCGTACCTTCTACGAGTGTTTGAATTCAATCTCTTCTGATGATAACTGACGACGAGGTCGAATATTATACGAGCTTAGGAAAAAAAACCGAATCTCTAGGCCGCTGGTAGTGGTGATATTTAGCTGCAGACTTTATACAGGCAAACCCTGAAGGAATTCTAAGCGGGGGTAGCTTGGATTAATCGTCATTTACGACACGCTTGTCCAGGGCGGGCGGTAGACATGTCGATTTTCTGCACCTACTGCTGTTTATCACTTTATACAGCAGCAACTGCTGCACCTGTGTCGTGTTGCTGTCTCCCTCTACTCACCGGCGACTGTCTGCGCGTGTCCTCGTGTAGTGCGTCAAGAAGCCACGCGAGCAGCTCCTGCGCGTCATGCTGCTGGTTGGCGGCAAGACGCGCGTGGCGCGTCACGTGTAAACGCACCCGTAAAGGGGCTACGGAACGGCAGCTGCCGCTCCATACCTGTAAATAAATGTAATTTTATAAATAACTTTTTTTCATTAATTCAACATTTCTTAAAATATATATGTAATTTATACTTCTTGACTGGAGAAAAAAGTTTTTTTTTTTTATTTATCAACTGATATTCCGCATTAACTGGGCGACTTTTAAACGTTATATGTAAAGAGTGATCGCAAAGTTAGCGTAATGTTGTTTCAACATTTACAAAAATCGGCAGTGAAATTAAACGCGACACAAATACCCTCATCTATTCGATTTAAAAAACCGTGAAAACTTACGATTTCACTTAAGAATGGGTAAAATTATAAGTTGTTCAAAAGTACTAACCTCCTTGCACAGCTCTCCGTACGCTAACGCTAAAGCGCCCTTCGTTCCCAAAGGGTTGGTTGTGTTCACTTCATAGAGATACGTCCCTGAATTGAAGTATCGGGTTAAAGGCCCGAAATTCCATACCTGTGGAAAAAATCGATTCAAAATTAATGTCTATAGAACTTTCTTTTTTCACTTCATTATAATATTCATTCACCTATTATTAATAATGTTTTTAAGTTTTTGAATTTAAAATGCTCAATTATTCTTAAATAAATGAAAAATGTGATAAATAAAAATTACCCGACCAGGATTCGAACCTGGGACCTCTCGTTTGCCGGACGAGTGCTCTTCTACTGAGCTACCGGGGCCTGGCGGTACGCCTCGAAATTACTTACCACATTTTTTGTTTTTACGTTATATTGCTAACGTAGCTCCATTTTATTTATCACATTTTTCATTTATTTATGAATAATTGAGCATTTTAAATGCAAAAACTTAAAAACATTATTAAAATATTGCAATGCTTCACTTTAACTGGGATTCCCAATTTCTGTAAAGAAATTGGTCTCGGGTGGTCTTACCTGCAAAGCTTATACCATAAGATGGAGCTACGTTAGCAATATAACGTAAAAACAAAAAATGTGGTAAGTAATTTCGAGGCGTACCGCCAGGCCCCGGTAGCTCAGTGGAAGAGCACTCGTCCGGCAAACAAGAGGTCCCAGGTTCCAATCCTGGTCGGGTAATTTTTATTTTACACATTTTTCATTTATTACCTATTATTAGTCTAGGTTGTTGCCTTTTCGATATTTTTTATTTGATTTGATAATGTTTTTGTATACTTTAAAGGAAGTTTCTCTGACAATCAGGCAATGGAATCTTGTTAAAAATAATTTGTATAATTGTTAACTTACGGATTGTAAAGCCGCGTTCATATAACACGTATTTCCTAAGTTGTGTAACCCAGTAGCGCCGGGTAGATCGGGGGCGGCTAGAGTAGCGCGTCTCTCGGTGTGACCGCCGCGGTTTCTGTGAGAAAAATGTACAATTGATAAATTGAATGAAGGACATTGTCTGTGATTTCACAACTTTGAAACGAATAATTTAGGAGAATAGAAAATTACTTACGTTATTTCTATTCTCCTAAATTATTCGTTTCTTAAGTTTTACGAGTTTCATCAAATGTCTGGTAAAACTATATTTATTTTTTGACACTATAGTAGACTTAGTAAAAATACATATCAATAATCAAAATTAACAATAGAGCACAAATGACGGCCTTATTACTCGGAAGTGATTTTTCATAGACAACCGCTTAGGTCTTTCGAAATCAAGGTAAAATCTCGACAATAAATACATATGAGTTAGCCGTGTCAGTCAACCCACTCATGAGAAAATTCAACAATTGAAATCATTGAAAATTCAATGATTTTAATTGTTCGTCAATATCTGCAAGTTTTCCTAAATTTATGAAATTTAATAAACTTACCTAAGCGCCCCAATCTCTTCCGGCCACGTAAGATCAGCGTTCCTATGCTCTAATAGCACTGATGAAAGAGAGGTGATGTTCAGTCGCTGCAGAGTCGCCTTCTCATCATCCAGGAGTATGGACTCGTTGGATGAAAGCAGCCATAGACGCATGTCTTCTCGGTTCATGCCGAGCGATTGGCATAGAAATTCTGATACCTGGATAGGGTTTTTAATGATTTTTTAGAATTTTGAACTGATGGTAAGTGAGATGAAGTTGAAAAGAATATTATTAGTATTAGGGTTTGAGAAGGAAATTGCTCTTCATGAAACTCTACCAGATCGCATCACCTCTAAAGCGGTAATATTTTGTGGCAGGCTAGAATTAAATGATTACCGCTTTACCGCTAAAAAAATTACCGCTTTTTGATCACAAACTTAATAAAAATGATCAATTAAAAAAAGATAAGACACCTTTAAATACAAACACTATTAATGTTTTCATAACATAACATTTATTTGTCTATTGTTTACAATTAAATAAGATCTACAATTCGATAGTTGCGATTGTTGAAAAGTTTGATTTCGGCTTGAATTGAGAAAAGTGGAACGATGTCCTTATCACATCCCCTAGAATTAGTTAAACACTGTAAAGGATATGTTTCCGTTTCTTTGTATCTAGGCCAAGAATGTGAGCACAAGGATATATTGAAGAGAATAAGTATAGAAACAAATTCAATTTCAGATAGACAACGTATTAAAAAAGCACAAGATTTGTTAAAAATCGCTTCTCCGTACATAGACATTACATTCCTCCTTGCTTCAAGTGACAGATTTGACAAAACAGATGACATGACAGTTTTGACAATAAAAAGAGTATGAAGAATGGTGAATTGTAAGGACCTATTATAATGGACCTAGAATGGCGGTTGCCATTTACACTAAACTTTAACATTTTTGTGCGCGATTAATCTAGTCTAGTGTTTATTAAATATTCCAAATTGGAAACATTGCCTCTTAATAATACTTTATAATTAAATTTAATGAATAATTTCACATAACGCTTGTATAACACAACTCTATAACTTACTTGTCGTATAGTAGCCAATCTAGAGAAAGCTGCAGTGTAGGACAGTTTGCGCTCGGGCGGCGCCGGCGCAGGGAAAGCGGCGTTGTACGCTGATACCCCGCCTACGTTCGAAACCGACGGAAGGCCTAGATGGGAACATTTTGTAAGTATTTAAAAACATTTTTTATTCAAGATACATGTCTCCGAGCTAATAGCGATACTAATATGATCGTATAACTTCATGGTAAAAGAAGACAAGGTTTTATGAATAAGTCTAATACTTTACGAATTCAGAACTATAATTAGTTCTACAACAGTATAGATACCATAAAAAAGTTTTGTAAGAGCTCTGAAACCACCAAAACAGATTAGACAAATCGAACATCCAAACTCTTCATTATATTAGAGCAGCTAAGTACTTTTCAATATTATATTCAACGAAGATAACAAAAGTAAACTTACGTTGACTACCCGGAGCATGCATCCAAATCTCTAATTGCACCGGATATAACTCCAATTCCGGTTCCGAGTTCGGTGGTCGAATTACCTGAACAAATAAAAACATGATAAAATCAGTCAAGAACCCTTTTTATTAGAGGCTAAACTCGCATGACTTCGTTCTCACCTGAGAATAAGTGAAGATGAGGTCTAAGTTAGATTTCGCTGGTAAATGTTTTGACAAAGACTATGGAACTCACTATCGCCAGTAGAGTTATTATTTGGGGGTGACTTAATATGAAAGGTGTTATCCTAGTAGAGTGTTACGGTAAAATAATTTTAAGTGAATTATTTTATGCGTTTAAACAGAGCGAATCGCGGCATAAAGGTTGTTTTAAAACGTATATTATTTAATACAATACTGTTCATAACTCAAGTTTATACCAAAGCTTACTTTAAGGCCCTGTTGTTGGTGTGTCAATTTACGGCATCATCATCATCATCACAACTCCGTGTAATGAGCCTACTGCAGGGCTATGAGTCTTTCCTCTAGGTGACGAGGAGGTTTAGGCCGTAATCCACGAAGCTGACCCAGTGCTGGTTGATAGATGACAGAATTTTCAGGGCGTCGAAATGGTTTCTGACAAACCCTAACGACTACTGTATTCAAGTATACAGCAACCGAGATCTACTGCTTAACGTGCCCTCCGAAGCACGGAAGCCGTCTTGAGAAATAAGCGATCGGCGGTCACCCATTCTTTTACCGGCCGCGCTGAATGTCGGTTAACCTGCGATATAGTATGATATGCATAGTAACCACGGTGCCACAACGACTAATGTATAAATATGATATAATGTATAAATATAATAGTAGACTCCAGAAGATCACCAACTCGTTCATGGGTCAATGTGTACGCTTTTATAATAAAATTCCAAAATATTTAAGATTAACCCTTCGACAGATTTAAGGATAAGTGATATATAAAAAGTTTTATTTATTTTATTTTTATTTTACTTTATTATTAGATTATCTTATTTACTATAAGATATCCGGATGCAAGAAGATGGAATTCCCTGGTTGTTAATTGTTATTGTGTATTTTTAATATATAATATCGCTGTTAAGTTCTTGCCACTTCTTCTCAACAGATCGGCTTTCCAAAGTGGTGGTAGATTGTTTGACTTATTTCAAATGTATTTAAATACTTACGAAATAAAGATTCTTTTGACTTTGACTTCATTGGTGTGTTAATTTGCGCAATTTATTATTATTATTTTATTATACTTCCTAGAAACTGTAATACATACCTGTCTCGGCAAAGCCAGACTGTATCCATACCACGAGCTCAAAGCCCGCCAAACCGCCGCCGGTACCAACTCAAAGTCGCGATGTTGCGCTAAAGTTATGTCCTTGCGTAGCATCCCACCCTCGCCTGTTAACGTTGGCACCTGAAAGAGAGAAACAGCGATATGTAGACTGTGTGAATAGAGTTTTACACTATTGAACTCACAAAAAATGTGAGTTACGTTAAAGAGGTGTTGTTACAAAAATCTTTCTATGGAAGGAGCAAGTAATATAAAATAAGAATATTATTATTATTACGTATTCTTACAGCTACACGCCTTTCGGCGGGAAAGACCCGACAATCGGACCAGTCGGTCGGGGATCAGGGCAAGAGAGACAGAAACCGGCGAACGATTCGGGCATTCACGAGCAGCACCGCTTTCTGCATGCGTGCTGGAAGCGAACCGCCGCCGAATCCCAGCCTTTCAAGGTTTCTGACCAAAGTGGCTGGGGTCAAACCGTTTGCGGATATTACAACCGGGATGATTTCGGTGGACACAACTTCCCACATTTCGGTCACCTCGTGTGCAAGGTCCAAGTACTTGCGTTGCTTTTCGGTCTCGGTCTTCACGAGGTTCTCGTTATGTGGTATAGTTATGTCCACCAAAAACACCTTGGACGACAATCGGTCCATTAACACGATATCAGGTTTATTCGCTAGAATAGTCCTGTCCGTGATAATGGGCCGATCCCAGTAGAGCTTGGCGCTGCCGTTTTCGAGAACTGGCTCCGGCGTGTACTGGTAATAAGGCAGTTTCTGACTGATGAGACCGTATTTCAGAGCGAGCTCTTGGTGGAGAATCTTGGCTGCTTGGTTGTGTCTATGCAGATACTCAGTGTTAGCAAGAACCGAACAACCCGAAACTACATGTCTGAGGGACAGGTTGGCGAGTCCCTCAGACATGTAGCTTCGGGTTGTTATTATTATTATTTTGTATACTTATAACTACTCGCCTTTCGGCGGAAAAGACCCGAAAATTATTTATTATTATTATTATTATTACTAGCCCTGGGTGTCCCAAATATAATTATTAATAAAATTAATAATAATAATTTTATTAATTCATAATAAAACTTTCGCAATTAAAGGTCAGCGGTCGATCCAGACTCTTTTTGACAGAAGAAGAGACAGAAGAAAGACAGACAGAAGCGATTCGTAAATAGACGATACTAATATTTCTTAAGATTTAATCATTCATTTTATTAAAAAAAATCCTTTTCAACCGGATTTAATCGCGCATAATAAACTACAACGTTTCGGTGTACTTAGATTATTAAAATGAATCGTGAAAACTTAAGACAATATTAAACTTTTCTACTTAAATGCTCCAAAAAGTTACTTTTTTTGTTTTCAATAAATTTATTGCTTTCCGATTATGTTCGCACTGCAACCGAATTAAGTATACCATCCAATGTTACACACAACACCCCGAATGCTTACGTGTCCATGATGGTACATTTTTTCTTCAGTCGTACACTCGCCACAGAGTGATCGTGTTTGTTCTGATGGCGTACAAAGTTACACGTACATTTTACATCGTTAGTTATTTTGGTTGAAACAGTTTTGTTTTATTTATTTATTTATTAATTTATGAACACATAAAGAAACTGCTTCCATGCTGGACTAGAAACGAAAGAAAAACATAGAATGTGCTAGCTGCTTCTCTTCTCGGATATACTGTAAATGTCAGTTTAGGGACAGAGGTTTTATTGGCAATTTTGTGGGATAGGCTGACCCTCTGTCACTGCAATAGTCTCTCTCGATCATTATAATACCTACAAATTTAGTCAAACGATGTCATCAGATGGTTTATAACCTCTGCTGTTCTACCAAACCCATAAAGGACACAGATGTGAAGTAATGTATTTATGTATGTACATAAAAAAACTTAAAGGCCGCAGGTCAAGCGTTACAAACCTGTCAGATTTCCCCAGACAATTTTTAACTAATTGTAAAGGGCGTATAGTTTAGATTCAATTACAATTTTTTGACAAGTTTGGAACGCTTGATCCGTTGCCTTCTATACAAAGGCAAAGCTTATTTCTGAAAGATATTTCTTGTATATAGTAGTAGAACCATTATCACGGAACGCATTAAACAAAAAAAATAGTCTAGGGCTTAAACTGCCTATGAATGTGAAGAAAGGTAGGAATTTTCGAAATTTTACAAAGCATGGCGTAGAGCACAAACAATTCGGGATAAAAAAACAAATCAAGTGGATCGAGATCTATTACCCCCCCCCCCACGCACACGTATTTACGGGCTTGACTACCATTACTAGGACACCCTGTATGTACAATAAAAATACACAAGTATGCATAAAAAAAATATTTCACATTTATGTTTAGTCAATTGTTAATCTTTTTTTATATTATAAGGATAGAATGGTTCGCACGAAGACTATGATGGTACACGTCTATCCACGAGAAACCTACTCACTCGACACCTAAAAGTACCCGGACTGAATTGGTCAGGAAAAACAGACGCAGGCAGATCGTTCCACAATCCGTACCAAAAAGGAAGCGTTTTGTTCGGCTTGTTTTGCAGCTTGAAAAGTCTTACTGGCAACGTATCTCAATTTGTTCCAGTGTGCAGCATTGCTGGAACATTGTGTGTATCTCCGCAGTTACCTGCAGCGTGTGGCTGGGCGCGAGGCGCGCGGGCAGCAGGCGCGGCGGGCGGCGCGGGGCGGGCGCGCCGGGGGACAGCGACACGCCGCTGCTGCCGCCGCTCGACACGCTGCTGCAGTCCCCGCGCCAGCCCAGCGAGCTCAGCGAGTCTGTGCCGCGGGACAAGGTTACCTGCAGCGTGTGGCTGGGCGCGAGGCGCGCGGGCAGCAGGCGCGGCGGGCGGCGCGGGGCGGGCGCGCCGGGGGACAGCGACACGCCGCTGCTGCCGCCGCTCGACACGCTGCTGCAGTCCCCGCGCCAGCCCAGCGAGCTCAGCGAGTCTGTGCCGCGGGACAAGGTTACCTGCAGCGTGTGGCTGGGCGCGAGGCGCGCGGGCAGCAGGCGCGGCGGGCGGCGCGGGGCGGGCGCGCCGGGGGACAGCGACACGCCGCTGCTGCCGCCGCTCGACACGCTGCTGCAGTCCCCGCGCCAGCCCAGCGAGCTCAGCGAGTCTGTGCCGCGGGACAAGGTTACCTGCAGCGTGTGGCTGGGCGCGAGGCGCGCGGGCAGCAGGCGCGGCGGGCGGCGCGGGGCGGGCGCGCCGGGGGACAGCGACACGCCGCTGCTGCCGCCGCTCGACACGCTGCTGCAGTCCCCGCGCCAGCCCAGCGAGCTCAGCGAGTCTGTGCCGCGGGACAAGGTTACCTGCAGCGTGTGGCTGGGCGCGAGGCGCGCGGGCAGCAGGCGCGGCGGGCGGCGCGGGGCGGGCGCGCCGGGGGACAGCGACACGCCGCTGCTGCCGCCGCTCGACACGCTGCTGCAGTCCCCGCGCCAGCCCAGCGAGCTCAGCGAGTCTGTGCCGCGGGACAAGGTTACCTGCAGCGTGTGGCTGGGCGCGAGGCGCGCGGGCAGCAGGCGCGGCGGGCGGCGCGGGGCGGGCGCGCCGGGGGACAGCGACACGCCGCTGCTGCCGCCGCTCGACACGCTGCTGCAGTCCCCGCGCCAGCCCAGCGAGCTCAGCGAGTCTGTGCCGCGGGACAAGGTTACCTGCAGCGTGTGGCTGGGCGCGAGGCGCGCGGGCAGCAGGCGCGGCGGGCGGCGCGGGGCGGGCGCGCCGGGGGACAGCGACACGCCGCTGCTGCCGCCGCTCGACACGCTGCTGCAGTCCCCGCGCCAGCCCAGCGAGCTCAGCGAGTCTGTGCCGCGGGACAAGGTTACCTGCAGCGTGTGGCTGGGCGCGAGGCGCGCGGGCAGCAGGCGCGGCGGGCGGCGCGGGGCGGGCGCGCCGGGGGACAGCGACACGCCGCTGCTGCCGCCGCTCGACACGCTGCTGCAGTCCCCGCGCCAGCCCAGCGAGCTCAGCGAGTCTGTGCCGCGGGACAAGGTTACCTGCAGCGTGTGGCTGGGCGCGAGGCGCGCGGGCAGCAGGCGCGGCGGGCGGCGCGGGGCGGGCGCGCCGGGGGACAGCGACACGCCGCTGCTGCCGCCGCTCGACACGCTGCTGCAGTCCCCGCGCCAGCCCAGCGAGCTCAGCGAGTCTGTGCCGCGGGACAAGGTTACAGCTTACAGCCCGTTCACACATGGCCCGTTAGGCCGTATACAGAAAGAAAGCTGGAAACTTATAAGCGCTTACCTAAACCTATAAGTGCCGACAAGTTCCGACAAGCTTCAACACGCGCTGGTCAGCGATGGTAAATCATCGTACGATGATTCCGACATTTTGCTTGGTCTGCCTCAACCTGCTTCCTTTGTGTAGAACGGACCAGCGCTGTCAAGCGCTGGTAAGCGCTTATAAGTTTCCAGCTTTCTTTCTGTATACGGCCTTATACTGGATACGTTTTGCCGGATAGGTTTATTTTTTTATCGACGGCGCATGGATTCGTATGAACGACTTCACGTATGGCACAGTATTCAGTATATGTATATATGGTACAAAATCGTGTCCAGTAAAATGGACCATGTGTGAACGGACTGTTACATTCATACCATAAATGTTACATACAAAAGTTATGAGGAAACTGACGAGTCAATTATAAAATTATTTTATCTAAACTCGCGTTTAGACTCCATTTCACCTCATGGTAAATGAAGAAAAGATCGAAGACAAAATCACGTGGGTTGAGGAAGGAACTGGCTCTTCTTGAAACAATGCTACAATTCATCACCGTCATCAAAGCAGTAATATTTAATGGTTATTTTATATGGAGGCTGGTCGCTAGGTAAGCGAACCCAAAAGGAATTCACATGACAAAAATGGCTGCAAGTTGACACTACATTAACTTTCATATCACCGGGAAGATGGTGATTATGAAGACCAAGGTGGTAGACTATAGAGGTCCCGGTGTCAAGTCCTATCCGGGCCTTATTTAGGAAACTAACTTTTTTAAACAGGACACTCCCTAGTTTCTTTAGTTCCTAGTTTTACTTTACGACAACATAATTAATAACAGTTTGTGTAATCTATCATTTAAATAAGTTATGATATAAATAAAACATACCAGTAGAACTGACGTCGCAGTAAGCCAGCCATTGCGCCCACCATTCCGCGTCGATGAGATACCACAGCTGTCCCACTTGTAAGCCGCGGTAGGTTTCTCGTGCGATCCAGTCTAGCACTGTATAACAAATACACAGATAGTTAATTATTATATAATATAGACGACCGGCTGGTGTAGCGGTAACATACATTGCCTTCTATGTCAGAGGTCCTGGTTTCGAATCCCGGCGGCGGCGGATATTTGTGTGATGAACACACATATTAGTCGTCAAGTCATGGACGTTTATATGTTTATTTCAGTTTATTTTCTAATAAAAAATATGTATTTATTCAATATGTATGTTTATATATTCATTATGTATATCAGTTATCTAGCATCCATAACACAAGTTCTTTAAGAAACTTAATTTGGGGTAGATAATGTTGTGTGAGTGTCAGAAATATTTATTTATATTATTTATTTATTTATATTTAATGTTTTTTTATAGGTTCAAAAATATAACATTAGGAAAATTACTTGAAAAAAGACGAAAAGATACGTTTACACAGATGGATTTTAACCAGGCTTACTCCCACCTAAAGGTATGAAAAGATGAGGTGGAAAATGGTATATGTTTGGTCTAGCTCTTAAAAAAAAAATTGTCAGCAGAATTTATATTATTTATTTAAAACTTTATTGCACAAATAATTGGAGTACAATGGGCGGACTTAATGCCATTTGGCATTCTCTACCAGTCAACCACCACAAAAGCAGAGAAGTTAAATAAGTGGTGCAGATTATATTAAAAACTATAATAATACATAATTAATAATACACAACTACATAAATACATATACATATATACTCTATACTATAATATGTATGAAATATATACATAATAGTAGTTTTCTCGTAACACTTGCTCGTAAAGTGAGCGTTATTCTATTGAATTTAGAACTATAAACTGGGCTATAAGTCACGCGTGCAATAATATATTATACCCTAGTGCATAATATAATGAATCCTACAAAGTTGAATTGTACCTTTGTGCAAATTACATGCGAGTAAACAGAGCATATTTTATTGGTCCGGGTTATACATTAAATATTTTCAGAAACAACAAAGAGGTTTTATACCACTTCAAATCCATATACATTTTTAGATGTTTGCGCCTTATATTAGTAAAACAAATTTGTATATCAAACAAATTATTCACAATTTACAATAATTTGTTATAAAATATTAAAATATTTGCATTTACCACTCCAAATTAAACATTTTCACTTAAAATAGGCTGTATATGCTATACAGACATTGACACATTTGGCAGAAAAAAAAACCTACGCGCATGCGCGAGGTTCGGCGCCATTTTTCAATCACAATTCACAGCTTTGTTATCAAATGTATTTGTTATTTTATGACCTCGTATGTCTGTCTTTTACTCACAAGTGTGTTGAAAAACGTCGTATATAACTCGTGAGCGTTGCTAATTACAGTCTCGGCTCATTATTAATCACAGCCTCGACTGTAATTAGCAACTTCGCTCACTTGTTACATAATATACCTACTATTATGAAACTGTCACATAATACCTAGTTATATGCAGTTTCATACACTACTTTATCTAATCTCATACACTGAAGATATTTATTCCCGCCATTATCGCGCATGCGCCAAAACGCGCCGCGCGGCCACAGAATGTAACGTAGCGCGGCGCTCGCAGGACACAGATAAAAAAATGAAATCTATGGTCTGTTATCTGTATCGAAATTTAAAAAAAAATTATTATAACATTGTATTGTTCGAGGTAGTGTGTTATAATTTAATTTTTTAATTTCATTTCGTTATACTATTTTAAAAAGTATGTCAATATAAATTCGTTCTGAGTTTTAAATTTTGAATATTATGATATGAGAGTAGATAAAAGCTATTAAACATATATGAAAATAAACAAACGAAAGTTCACTAGCCAGACGGACCACGGGGTCACAAAGTTTGGTATTTAAATAATACTAGCTGTTGCGCGCGGTTTTACCCGCGCAATTTAAAATCCCGTAGGAATATCGGGATAAAAAGTAGCCTATGTGCTATTCTATATTGTGCACTATCACTATGCCAAATTTCATCAAAATTCGTTAAGCCGTTCTGCCGTGATTGATTGAGCAACAAACATCCATCCATCCAAAATTTCACATTTATAATGTTAGTAACATTTTAGAATCGATTAGAAAAGGTTTCTTTATGAAGTCGCATTGCACAAGTCATTAAATATTTTCTTGTCATATGTTCGACCGCGGACATTTTGAAAAAAAAAGTAACCAAAATGTAAATGTCTCACCCGGCTCGGGCTCCGCACTGGGCGGGCTGGGCTGCAGACAGAACGCCACGTGGCACAGCTGCGACAGAACCCGCAACAACCGCCGACACCACTCGCCGCCGCCGACGCTCCACATCACCAGCTCTTCTAGCGATAGTTGAGCGTCTTCGGGGATCATCGGCGGGGATGATTTCTCGCTTAGCTCGCGTTCTTGTTTCTGTAATTGTTTATAACGTAACTAAGGTAAAACAGACGCCAGAGAGGGTGACTGGTGGGTCAGTTTTGAAATTCGTGGACGTGATAGTTTGAGATCATACATGAAGAGAAATAAAATAAAAAATAAATATTAATCATTTACTGAATAATATTAACCTAAAGTTAAAGTATTGATTACGCAACGCATGGTCACACTAGCGTTGGTAGCGATCCGCGTGCCAGGTCACGTGCCGCGATGACTCAGGCGAAGTAAAATAAATAGTAACAAAACTTTATTTTTCGTTATAGGTAATGCTAGTGAAAAATTAAGTACCTACTTTATTACATAATTATGACCATAATCGAGTAGACTGCTCTCCTTCAGTGTATCTAAAATTTGTCACCAGTCACCCTGTATACATTTTATTTACTTACTTGATAAAATTAGTTAACTGTAAAATTAAAGTTGTGTTAGAAAGCAATTATCATAAAATCTAAAGTCAAATCAAGAGAATAACCATCTGAAGTGGTGATAGATATGTTTAAATTTATAAATAAGGTACGTTTTTTTTTTTCAAGCGAATATTATATTTCCTACAAAACAAAGAATAATTGGACTTTTACCATGTAATAGTCGTAAGGATATGCTAGAAAGACCCTTGAAAATTATGACATCAAAGAGCATGGCGGTTAACAGCCAAAACTAACCCTTATCACCCATTTGCAGAAGAGCCTTTTCTTTCCTAGACCACCGTGTTTGGATCATAGTCAGAAAACCCACTACCTTCAGATATCGTTGAGATAACCTATAAAACAAATAAGAAGGGTCTTTAAATTACCTCATTGATCTGTATGATATCTTCCACGTCACTCTTAGGCCCCAGTTGAAACATCGGCTTTTGGCCATTCTTTTGAGACACCAGTATTTTATCCCACAGGTCTTGCAGAATAATCTGCAAATTAAAACAATAAAAGGAATTCTTTATATCAATAAAAAAACCTTTTGAGTATTTTAAAGTCCCATAGATATATCAAAAAAGAGAGGAATACAATAAATAATATCGCACGGACATTGAGTTTGTTTACCACAAAAAAATAATTAGAAAACGGTCAAAATGTATAACAAATACCTTTAATATTTTATTTTAGCTCAGCCATATTTAAATATGACAGACATTTGGAGGTTCAGCAAGTATCGGCCCTATGCAAAGATTTGACTCCGCCGGCTATTATTTATTACGACAAACATCGAACTATTGAGAGCTCGTTAAGCTGTCGCTCCCGGGTACCTATATAGGTTGGTCAGTAGCCATTTTAGCACACTAAAATTCTGACATCCGCTAAACAGCTTTGTGAATATTGGCCTTAACCTCCTCATCACACAGGGAAAGACTAATAGGGCCTAAGCTTATTAAAATGGTTGAGATAATTTAATTAAATACCCATAATAATAACATAAACCAACCTCTGGATCACATTTATAAGTACAATCGTGACCGTCATCCGAAGGTGTGGAGCTCCTAGCTTCCTGAACCCTCATGAACTCAGTGCTGATGTTGGAGAGAATTTCAGCCATGAAAATCAAGTCCTGCTTCTTTAGGACACCATCGCCGTCTTTGTCAAAGATCTTGAAGGAAACTGGAACAGGAATTAATTAAATGACTCAGTTGTCTGGACATCGGTCACAAGTAATGGTCACGTTTTTATCTATAGCTATGCAAAGAATATCAATCATCCTTTTACATGGTTGCCGCAATAATCAGCGAACGGATTGTTGTGTGTGAACACTCCCAGGGTTCCCAGGCCCAGTTAAGGAAACGAAGTTTTCTAAACTGCCTTTGATCTGGGTGCAAAACAAGATACCCACTACTTCCGCTGTAAGGTAGAAGCGAGTCTTGTAAACCTACTAATAATATGGTGTCCCCTTAAAGCGACCACCTTAGGGTTCTTTCAAATTAGCCGCGTGGCTGTAGCGTCAATCTCGCGCTACAATATCTAAATATCTCGCATTTAGTTATTATTAGAAGTAAGCTATCCCAAAGCTATTGTATACCTTGGCAAATAATTCAATGCAGTAAACTGAAAGTTTGAAATGTCAAATAGAAATATAATGATACCGGTTAAAAACTTCATAGTGTAAGTACTGTATTCACTCCTCTCTCGCTCTCACTAGCATTCGGTTGTACTTTTTTGTCTCTTGCATATTAATTTAATTTCGAAGCAAAACCGCCTTGTCAAGTATAAAAATCGACGTAGAATAGTGGCACACACACACGGAAGTCAAATTTTCAACAAACACTTGATAAAACAAAAGGATCCAGAAAGAATTTCCCAGGAATTACCATAATAAAACGGTTAGTGGATGCATATTATAACTGTACATCATCATACATTTAAACCTTTAACCAATGGTAATGACTTATTTCGTGTCGTCATCATAACATTAAAGATAAACAATAACAAATAACCAGAAACAACTTGGATCTGTCAAATTGATTGAGCGGTGTTGCCAGCATAAAAAAGAGTCAAAATAAAACATAGACACATAAGGCTTCAAACACATTGTCAATATCTTCACCATACCCGAAATGTCTTTAAAACATAGTCCAACCAAAAAAAAGTTGTCAAGCACTTTACCTCAATTGCAACAAACGGATAGCCCTCGTACCGACTTAAACTTGCTTGACACGGTAGAGAGCGCTTCTCCAAGCAATGTATCCCAGCGTATTAAGAGAAGAAGAGATGAAGACTTATTTTTAGAAATTAACAACTTTAAGAAAGAAATCAAGGCCACGTTAGAGTCTTTTATGTCTGCACAACAAGAAGAAATACAAAAAATATCATCCAACCTAAAAGAAATTCAAGTAACTAATAAAAATATTGATTCCTCTATTGCTCTTCTTACTGCACAAAATGAAGAATTTCGTAAAAAAATTGATATGTTGGAGACTCAATCTAAAAAGGATAAAGAATATATTGTATTCCTCGAAGATAAAATAGAGGACATACAAAGACTTGCGCGTAAATCAAACATTGAGATAAAGAATATCCCGAAGAAAATAAATGAGACTAAGGAAGACCTCATAGAGATGATTTTGTTCTTATCCAAGCAAATAAATTTAAATATTAACAATTTTGATATCAAAGATATCTATAGAGTTTACGGGAAAAACGGAAAGAAGGATAGCACCAAAAATCCACCAATTATTGTCGAATTCGGTTCTACTATTTTAAAAAGTGATTTACTTAAGGCTTGCAAAATGTACAACATTAAAAATAAACAGAAACTGCAAGCTAAACATTTAGGTTTTACCATCAACGAAGACACCCCTATCTTTGTCTCCGAGCAACTCACTCAAAAGGGGGCCCGGCTCTTCTTCTTAGCAAGAGACCTTGCAAAATCTAAAAATTATAAGTTTTGCTGGACTTCGTTTGGCAGAATCTATGTAAGGTTAGATGAACATTCTATTATTATCCCAATCAAAAATGAGTCTCAAATTCAGCACTTGATGCAACAAGAAAAAAATGCATGACTCTTAAATGTAATAAAAAATGCAGTCTTTACGTTAAATTGTATCTATAAATTTATCCCTAAATATTCCAAATGTTATTTTGTAATTTCACTTTGCCCATCTACTACGTCCATTTACTTTGTCCAAGCAAAACACTCATACGAAGCATTATCACTACTAATCTTAACACCTAAACTTTCACTAAATACTCACGTACAGACAACTCATGCTTTTTTCAATTTACTCGCTCCACTTACTAAGAAATACACTTACCATACAACAAAACTCAAACACTCTATAAAATACTATTTTACTTATAATAAAATCCTACAAATGTCACTTCTATTAAAAAAAATAATAAACATAAATCTGAAATTTATTACAAAAAAGAAATTAATTATTGCAAAATCTAGACAAGGTGTCCATAGCGAATTTTCACATATTACAAGTAAAATTGAATGTGCTTTAGAATTATTTAAAACCCTTCATGGGTGACGTACTAAAAACTTTACATATTATAGACAACGTGAACATAGCTCGCTCCATCCAATGTGAGCCTAACGAATTAAGCACTCATTGCAGTGTAAATATATCGGATTTTACAATTTTTTCTCAAAATATAAGAAGCATCTACTGCAACTTTGATGATTTTCTGACTAACATAGCTCAATTTTCTTTTCTACCGGATGTAATAATACTAACAGAATGTTGCCTTAATCCAAATAAACCAATACCCGAACTTAAAGAGTACCAGTCGTATTACACCACTCAGATATTAAATCAAAATGATGGTGTTGTGGTATTCATTAAAGACACCATAAAGAGTAGGGTTAGAGAAGTAAAATTATCTGATTGTTCCTGTCTTCAATTGGATTTGTTTGAAATTATTATTCTATGTATATATCGGTCTCCCTCCAACACAAATTCAGAGAATTTCACGAAGTCTTTATGTGCTCATATTGATACTTTCAAAACACGAAAAAACATTATTATTGCAGGTGATATAAATATAAACATTATACCTAAAAATAAAGAACAACACAATGAATATAAAAATAGAACTAACTACCTTAACATGCTATCTGCATATGGTATCTTACCTGGGCACTTATTACCTACCAGAGGAAAGAATTGTCTAGACCACTTTATGCTAAAACTAAACAAAAAAAAGTTGTCCGCATTTATTGCAGTTCTGAATACTACCGTTACTGATCACGCAACAACTTTTTTGAAAATCTCAAAACCAAAACCCCATAAACCTATTGCAAAGATGACAACTACATTAAACTTTGAAATGGCCTTGAAACACCTAAAAGATAAAAATATAGCTAACCTACTACTAAGTGATGACCCGAGCTTTATCGCTGCTTCACTGATAGAAAAAATTACAGACTCTATAAAAACTAATACCAAAACAATTGATATTCCTAAAAGTAGACGCATCATCAAACCCTGGATCACACCCGGCTTACTGAAATGTATTAACAATCGTAACAAACTACAGAAGCAGTCTAAAGACGATCCGTTTGATGAAATAAAAAAGATAACATACACCCGTTATAGAAATCACTGCAATAATCTGATAAAAAAACTAAAACGAAAATATGAACGAAACTTACTGGCGGACTCATTGAACAATAACAAAAAACTTTGGAACAATATAAAAAATATAACTAACACGAACAAAAAAAATCAACTTAACCCAGAACTATTTAGTATGAAATCAACGCCCACAGAATCAGCAAACTTCATAAATAATTACTTTTCTAGTATTGGGGAGAAACTTGCCAGAAATATACAAACCAATGTACCTCAGGAGCACATAGATGATTATATTAACCACCTTCCCTGCCAAAAGGAATCTTTTGTTTTATTAGACACTGATTTCGAGGAAGTTAATAATGTGATAATGAACTTAAAATCAGACAGTTCACCCGGATGGGACAATATATCAACCAAATACCTCCAGTATGTAAAAGATGAACTAATACCTGTTATTACACACCTAGCTAACCTCTGCTTTAAAACTGGCACCTTTCCAGATCCTTTAAAAAAGTCCATCATAACACCTATATACAAGAGTGGAGATAGAGAAGATGTGAGTAATTACAGACCCATCTCAATTTTACCAGTACTATCAAAAATCCTAGAAAAATTACTCAACAATAGACTATTAAATTATATGACTACCTACAACATACTATCCCCAAATCAATTTGGCTTCAGACGTGGTATTTCTACTGAAGATGCTGTAACATCCCTGAGTTCCCTAATAACAGAGCGACTGGACAAAGGGTACAGGTGTCTTACTGTGTTTATAGACCTGAAAAAAGCCTTTGATACTGTATCCTTACCTATCCTTATCAAAAAATTGGAACGTATTGGTATTCGTGGAAAGCAACTCTCTTTATTCATAGACTATCTTTCAAATAGAAAACAAAAACTTAAGCTTGCACAGTTCTGCAGTGATGAAGCGGAGGTGTCGTTCGGTGTACCACAAGGTAGTGTACTTGGGCCTACCTTATTCTTAATATACATCAATGATCTTTGTAATCAAAAAATCCAAAACGCACAAATATTTTCATACGCCGATGACACTGCCATTGTTTTTACTGCCAAATCTTGGGAAGCTGTTAAAAGTCAGACTGAAAAAGGGATGATATTAATATCAAAGTGGCTTAAGTATAATTTGCTAACACTCAACGAAAGTAAGACTAACTACTTGTGTTTCTCGATAAACTGCTCACGTCAACCTAGTAATGACTTCAATATTAAAATTCACAAATGCCATAGTAATTCACCGAAAAGCCAATGTAACTGTCCCACAATTAGTAGAGTGACACAAATTAAATATCTAGGGGTAACACTGGATAATAAGTTGTCATGGTATCCTCAAATAGAACAGATATCTTCCAGAATCAGGAAGTTTTGTTGGCTGTTCAAAACGTTGAGATATGTAGTACCCAAAGCTAACCCAAGTAGTGATCTCATCAAACCAAAAAATCTCCTAATTAATATATATTCAGCTTTGGTGCAGTCAATAATCATATACTGCATACCCGTATGGGGAGGTGCCTACAAAACTAGATTTCTAGAAGTGGAAAAGGCGCAAAGAGCTTTGCTAAAAGTGATGTTCTTTAAATCACGGCGTTTCGCTACGGAATCCCTCTATCAAATTAGTAATGTCTTAACTGTACGTAAATTGTACATTGCACAAACCCTGCTTAAGAAACATAAAAACTTACCTTACGATTTAAAAAACCTTAAAAAAAGAAAAAATCACAACATTATTGAAACACCTTATATAAAAACTAACTTTGCTAGTTTGCAATATTCAAAAAGATCTTGCCGCTTATATAATGAAATTAACAAAAAACTAGAAATATATACAAAGTCACAGCATGAAGTCAAAATCTTATTAAATGAGTGGTTGAAATCACTGAGCTATTCTGAAACAGAACTTTTTTTGCAAGCATGACAATGACTACCAACGATCCCACAAATTTGCAAAAACACACACACACACGCATGCACATACCGCTACAATACAGCATACTAGACATGGACTTAGTGAATAGTGAACTAAACTGCAATAAATTGAATTGAATTTACTGATTTTAAATAAACTTTATAATTTTGATTTTTTTTCTTTAAATTCAACTTGCGCTGAATTGCACTGAATCTAGACTAAAAGCATCATATTGATTTAAATTGCATCTAAGTGTACCTACCTATAAATTGAAATTTTATGAAACTAAATGTAATGAAATTGGAATGATAAGAATGAAAGAATAGCACAGTATTGGATTGTATATATTGTCTCCGATTAAATTGAATCAAATTGTGTAAATTGAATCAAATTGAACTAAAATTATCTTTAATAGAATTGCACCGAATAAGATAAATTGAATCTTATTAATCTAAATTAACAATTAAATTATATTAATTATTTATATCGTATTCTAGATCATCTTTTTCTCATTTTTGGACTATAATTTTGAATAATAACTGTCTATTTTAACCATAAATTGTGGATTTTAAGATTTCAAATTTTGTAACTTAACGTATGGATTAAAAAAAACTGATAACCATTAATAATGTAACATTTGGATATTTTAGTAATTACCTTTCTCCTTTTTTTGTATGTAAGTATATTTTGTATATAATGTTTTTTTTTTTTTTCCTTGTATATGTATAATAACAACTTTCAATGCACTTGTCGAAATGGAGGAGCGGAGTCTCCTGGTACAGGCATTATTTGCTTAAAAGGAGACTCCAACAATTAGTTGTAAAATTTAAATGTATTGAATGAAATAAATATCTTTTTTTTTTTTTTTAAATAAATAAATAAAAAATATCTTTTTTTTTTTTTTTTTTTGTATGAGACTGATTCAAAATGAAGGAGTCTTAGTCATTCGTTTTGCATAAAATTTTAAAGTAATTTATAAACGATTGAATTTGAGGTGTGTTCTCCATCTTCAAAGTATCTTTACCGAAAATAATTAATTACCAAACATACCGAGTGCTTTAAAACGTTTACAGTCGTAGTAAAATCGACTTAATAGCTTCTTTATTTTTAAATTTCTGTTGTCGTTGAAAATGAAATTTCAAGAAGAGTTGCCCTTAGCTAACAGAACTATAAAAAAAGAAATGTTTTGTGAGCCAAATTCTTTTTTTCTATACATTACGAAATTAATATCAAAAAATAATTACATTCATTCACTTAAACCACATCACAATTTTTTTTTCCCTAATATGGACACACTGGTACTGTCATATTACTGCATTTAATTATTTGCCAGGGTATACTGACAAGTCCCTTCTAATTCGGGGCGGACTTAATCTGTTTGAAATGTTCTCTCTATATGTAGTAGTAGTACTCAATGGCCCTTACAAAATAATGCAATACAAAATAATACATGAAAGAATAACTCTACGCTTAATAATACATGAAAGAATAACTCTAGTTTTCCCTTGAGGGTAGGACTTAATGTGATAGATTAGACTAGTATTTAAGTGTTTTTGTGTACCTATTATGTTTCTGGCAAATAAATATTTTTCATTTTCATTAGACGTAATGGATTGACTGTAATGGAAAGCAGGCCCAACTATGATGACGTGACTAGGTAATTGTCTAAGCGACCGAAGCTTCGCTTTGCTTGAAGGGTTTTTTAATTCGGTTATTTCCCTGTGCGTAATTTATTTAGCTCTACATAAACCTTATCGTGATTTACAGTGAAGCGATATTAGGTTAATCAAACTCTCGAGTTTGGTAACCGATAAAAAAATATATTGTAGTGAGTTATAAAGTTAAAGCTACTTTATATATATCTACAGTACATTATTATCTATGAGATGAGTGTTCAACGTTACTATTACATTAATGTTTACTATTGCACACAATAAACACCAGAAAATTACTGTAGTGGCAGCAGCAAAGATAACGCACTAGAGATAAGTGAATAACGCGTCTACTATTGATCATAAAAAATAAAGGACATTCCCGTATAATTATAGTTTATACTTCTAGATTATTTATTCAGATTTTAATGTCATTTAACATTGTAAATAAGAGATTGGACAAAAATCCACCAAAGCTGAATCTGTAAATAAATACCAATCAAATATACTGTTATAAAGCACTAAGTGTAAAAAAATAATAGGAAAAGCGACTTTACACCGTTAAGATAAGCTCGTAAATTTTCACAACATTAAAAACGTGACTAGTACATGTTTTAATCGGGCAACACTTTATTTACGACTTATATTGTTAGTACTCTCAAAGGACAGCATAACAAAGGAATGTTACGTCACTGTCACCGGATTCTAGCGAGTATGGTTTCGATATTCATTTCAACTGCCATTTGTTTTATATAATTAATTATCCAGATGAGCAATCGGCTTGTTATAGAGATCACACACAGCGTAAGCTATAACAATAATAAACTAACATAACATACTTAACTACTTCAAAGCCACTCTAAAACATACTCCACGTAGCAAAGTTAGTTTTAATTAACTTTTTTTCTGATGAAAACTCAGTGGAACTAAGGGGTCCCCTAGTACGACCCTGGACTCGAGCAATTTAGAAAAGGCCGTTTCCCAAAATACCGAAAGGATCTTCAACTCAGGATTGCTCAAACCGTATGCGGAACACTCGACCATCGCTCCACAAAGAAAATCGCCATATTCTAGTCGAAAGCCCAGGATTCGAACTCAGAACTCGAATAAACGCTTTCGGAATCATAAAATCACTCCGAAGCAAGTAAATAGAATAAAGTCGTGACTTACACCACTCACATTTAATGCCTCTTATTACGCAAGCCGAATAACGGTTTCCTAGCCTTGAACTTTATTTGTCGCCATAATTTCATTCACACTTATTCATATTTATTCCGAATAAATATTGACAGAGACAGCGACATTATACAATTACCTTATTGAAATACACGAAATTATTACAGATGTAAAAATATACGTAAAAGAATGGATAATATCGCATTGATTTTTAAATTTAAACACATGTAGGCCACTGGGTATAGACATGGTATCTGAAAAACTTTCAAAATGTCGATATAAAATATAAATAAGTATGATAAAATCCGGCTATGAGTTACTTATATTTGTCATACACAATTAAAGTTGTGCGTTTCATGCACTAAATTCTAAAAGTTTTATTCATCATTTTTGACTTTGATGACGTCATAATTGTATTATCGGCTTCAACAAGTTGTTGATAATTGTTGAAAAAGATATAACAGTAGACAAAGAGACAAAAAAGCCGGCGGGAAAAAAATTACTATGACTGTATCTTCTAAATTTAATCCTAACCCTTCTAATAAAGTCAATTCAAAACTACGCTTTTTAATATTTTTCTGTATAACAAAATGCCCAAATTCAAATTGTTTATTTGTCCATGCAGCAAATAACTGATTCTGTTTCAAGAGCTTATGACGTAAATAAGTTAAACTTTGAATACTTAGCTGCCTCTTTCATATTCAAACAAAAGACGGTACAAAGAGAGCTCGATGAAAGCTCATAAATACAAAAAAAACTCGAGAGGCATTATTTTCTTTGTTTACAAATTGACTTTTATCTAAAAATAACAAACGGTATATTTTTGTATCAGAGTGATTGCGAAAGATAATGCCCCGACATCTTCATGGAACGTTTGTGTGTTGACGTACATACCTCGTGCGTAATATCTTGTTGGAAATCAGATAATAGACGCTTGACAACTTATTTTCTTTTTGAGTAATCTGTTTGAGACAAATTGTCGCTAGCCCGCTATACCCTCCAAAATATGATATCAATAAGGAATGAAAATTTGAACTAATACTAATAGTATGTAATGCGAAAAAATCAGAAAATTCTGTTAACATCACGTGAGAGTATATAAACAGAATAAAATCCTGCAAGTATAATGGTAATCCAGTAGGTACCTTTACAGACAACCTATGTACAGAATTTTATCTATTTTTATTTTGCTATTGACAATATTATTTACAGCTAGCTTTTCAGTATATTTTTAATATTTATGGGTATGTTTTTAAGTACAGAAGTTTTGCAGAAGGGTTGCAAAACTGTCAAAAAATTTTAGTTGAATCTGAACTCTATGCCCTCGACATTAAGTTAAAATTGGTTGGGGAAATTTGACAGGTAATGTAACGCTTGATCCGCTGCCTTCTGTACATTTATTTTTAAATTTATTCTTTGTTTGATTGAACGCTCTTATTTCGGAAGCTACTATTCGGATGTGAAAAATCATTGCAATAAATTGTATACCGAAATTCTAATAGGGGTAAAACTGCGCGCGATTTCTATTGGTTAATAGGACATTTTTACATAAGATAGTATTAAAAACTTACACTTGAGCCTCTCTGTGACCGGACCTCTAACAGCCGCGCTCACGCCGCAGCACAGCTCTTTAAAATCAATATGTCCGTCCCGATTCTCATCAAACGCCAGGAAAACACCCTCAACGGCTTCTGGTGGAAATGGCGGAGATATCACGGAAGATAAGCTCTCTAAATCCAACTGGCCTGACGGAGAAGAGTTGCGGAGAGCCCAGAAACATTTCTCTAATTCGATGATTTCCTGCAAGACAGATAAAAGGTTAAGTGTACAGAGTAAAAGATTTTCATTCTTAAAGGCCATTTGCATAGATACAGATAAGAAACTGGAAAAGGGAGATAAAAAGAATGCAATTGTGAATATAAATCTAGAGTCTAGACTGTGTACCTATTTATACATGTGTACCCAATTCATCACATACTGTTATGTAGATATTGCGTGAAAAAGTCACAAAACTTTCAAGTATGTAATATTAAGAGTACCCATTAGCACATTGAAATTTGACTTGATTAATTTTGTGAGAAGAAGTCGAAAAGCTACACAAATAAATTTAAAATTAAGGTACCACACAGCCTTCAAGATCTAAATCTTATCAGAAAAAAGTGAAAAATAGGTCGCCAGTCTAATCTTAACAATTCTTTAAGAAGCTACAGTAATCAACTACTTTGCATATGAGTAATTAGTTAACTAGAGATAAAGTAATACCTGTCTTCAAGTTTTCAAGTATTTATTTAGAAATCTGATAATTATTTAAAGATACGGAAAATAGAATAAATATCACAGGATAAGATCAAATCAACATTGACACCATTGATTTTGTATTTACGTTTAAGTATTTCAACAAGTGTTTGTTTCGTAAATAAATGGTTGTAGGCTCTGTAAATAACTTAGTAACTACACCATATTGTATCTCATACTACTTATTTTTGCATCAACGAACAGGCGTTAGACGTAGAAATAACACAAATTAAGAAAGTCAAAACATCAAGAACTATAAAGCAAAGTTTTTTTATTAGACACAACATTTCAATTAAGTAACGTGTTTAAAAATTGTTGTATAGATTAGAAAAATATAATATTCCCACTTGTATCTATGACATGAGTGTTTCAATTTATGGCGCGTAAGCCAAAATAGGAGATTGACTTTTCGTAATGGCTAAATTGGTGCAAATAGTAGCTTACATCTTTGAAGCTACTATTTGCACCAATTTACATCCATGTTTTTAATTCTTTGAAATTAAAGTTCTTTTTTTGTTTGAGAAAAGTATATGTGCGTGAATCAGGATATTCTAATTAAAAAAACCAAGATCCTCATATCCTGTGTCTTAGTACTTGCAAACATATATAGTACGTTTACGAGCTCATGCAGTTTTTCAGGAAATTGAAAGGCTCGGATCACATTACCGATGAATCGTTTTATAACCTTAACCGACCCTGAACTTGAAAGGCCACTGAATAGCGCCACATTAACTGTTCAAAAAGGCGGCCAATCATTGCCCATATGGACACACTTTATCGTAGTACCAAGGCTCTACATATAAATAGATAAGATTGCATTTAAGATATCATACTTTTCAAAAACTGTTTGTAAGGCAATCAGTAGACCATTCAGAATTACGGTTTCCGATTTATTAAGATCAATGATAATGCGCCGGCAAATAAAGCTATAGCGCCCGCGATGACCTCCTAGTTAAGAAATCGCAGGTAGATATGGAGGATGTTCTCAAAAGAAATGGAGGCATAATTTAGGTTCGTAACGAAATCCTAAAACAGAAAGGTAACTTTAAAATAATGATTCACCAATTTGAATTTAAAACTCTTGTGATTAAGTGCTCATTTAACTGACAGACATCTTAAGTGAAAGAGTGTATGAGTCAGTCAATGGTTGTGCAGGAAATTATAAGCCTTGTTGCAAAGTGCCACTATGCGTCCACTTTTGAATTCGACCATACTTAACTTAAATTAGCACAAGTATATAAAACTAAGTGGATTTTTTTTGCTAGTAAATTATAAATGTCATAAAAATTGGTAAAATTATAAATAAATAAAAACCACTTTTTAACTGGATTTATTGATCTAATTTTTATCAGATTTATCAATTCAATGTAAAATATGATTATACTCTATACAATAACTTCGGTTAAAAATTGTTATATATATTATTATTATATAACTACCTCAAAGAACCTTTTTACCTAAGAAAGATATTAGTATGGCAGGTTAATGCAGAAGTACCAACTGGACAATTCTCGCTATACGGTACAAACATTAATATTTGTGTTAAGTGTATAAGTATTTGATAAACAAAGTGTCTAATAAAATATTTAAAATTTTATATTCCTTCTTATACCTGTTAAAACTATATTTTTAATATTTCGTATATATTTCATATTAAAAAACATGAATCAAAAAAATTTTATATTGTTAATTTAAATGTACTTAACTTTATCAAATCAAATTAAATGGTTTTTAAACTATGGATATTAAGGGTTCAACAGAAAAATAACAAAGATAAATTCAATTTGCTTTTATGGATTTATCTTAAAAATATTCACCAACAAATTTATTCTGCTTATCTTTTTAAAATTATTTTGTTTACTTTTCTTACGTCTTGTTATGAAGTGATCTCTTATAAAAATAGTCAAAGAAGATTCGAAAAGTATGTATTTATCAAATGTAATGTTTTTCATAAACACTTTGTGTTCATCGTTTTTTAATAGTAACTGACTTAGCTTGTACACTGAAGTTTATAAAAAAAAGTCTAATTTACACCAAATAACAGGAAGATATCAATTTGAGATGAGCTCAGACCAAGCATGAAAGGTGTATTATTCCCAAAAATCATTTGTATTGTATTGTTCATGTTCAATTATCTCTAACTACAACACATTTATTCTTAGATCAATTAACATAAACTATTTGTTATTCTGTATTTCAATAATGAGCATGAAGGTTTTTCTAGATACAATCATCTCCTTTGTGCAATCTACTGAGGACACACTCGGTTATTGGGTGGTTCAAGCTTCTGATTCTTTAGTACAATAAGTGTTTCTTTTTAATTTTCTATTTACAAGGCTATTTTAAGACATGTACTGTAGAGTAAATATAAATGTTTACTGAATGCTTAGTTAGTGTGTATTAAGTTGTTAAGTCTCATGTATGTTAGAAAAATATGAGGAAAATATAAGTTAAGTAGATGCACTGTTTGTTGTTGAATGTTATGTAATTTATTACTTGAATTTACCTTTGGTATTAACTAACCTTTTCCTCTAAATGAGTAACTCCCGCTAAACTCTGATAAAAAGTTGGAGTGTCCAGATCTTGAATTAGTTGCCTGTAGTCTGAAAGCAGCCATCTTGACAAAACTGTAGCTTTTTTATGAATAAGAATCCAAGAGCGAAATTGGTCGAAGGTCACTCTCTCATTAGGCCCAAATAATCCAGTAAGAATCTCAACAGTTTTATAAGCTTCTGTTACTGGTAATGAGTTATTCTCAATGTGTAATATTTTAGCAAAATCCCACTTGTAAATATAGTTGTTATCATTTCGATTATTTACATACAGTGTCCATAAAAACCTAAAATAAATAATTGTCATTTATTATTTGTTCTAACTACACTATGATACAATAGTTGATGCAATGTTTACTGACTTGATTTTCTCTTCTATATTTCCTTTGGTAAGAATCACAATTCCACAGAGAAGGTCTTTGAAGGCAATACCCCTTTTGGTACCTCCACAAGCTTGGTACAACCATTCTGCAACTTCGAAAGGAACTGCATCACAAAGAACTTCGTGCACAAAAGCCTCAAGACTTAACGTCGTTCCATTAGCACCTGCACATCTTTTGAACGCTTCACGTATGCGTCTTAATTCACTATCAGATACTGAAAACGAAATAATTATCTGATTATGGTACACAATTATTTACAAAATTACCTACGTCGAATTAAAACTGCGTACCCTTTTTCACAGCGTCGTCATATGAAACAAAGCTAGGTTTAGAGTCTCTTGCACCCATTTTAACTCCAAATAAATATTCACAACATTTTAAAGGCGTAATTTCACAAAGAAACAAAAATATTGCAAACACAGCTGACACCTGACAGGAATGTCGTTCTTTCTAGACATCTGCCATGTTTTTTTTTCAATCGTTCATAGATAATACAATATGGTAAATGTACGACGTAAGTCCTCCTCTTTGGTTTAACACAAGCCACTGTGACACTTAAAATTTTACCATTTAAATAATTTCTCTTATTTAAAAAAGTATGTAAAAAAAACAGAAAAAACTAATATAATATAATATAATATATATAATATAATATAATCCATATACTTTTTTTTTCAATATTCCTGTGGAAAAAACAATACTAACGTTCCGTTCGAAAAACAACTTATCAGACAACGTCAGCTGATGATGACATTTAGGTTTGTTGTGTTGTGATTTGCAATGTTGTGAACTGCCTGCCTGCCGAGTGTAACGATTGATAAATTTTAGAAAACACAAAGGAAGGGACTGAATCAAAATTAAAAAATAAGCTCAAATATTCAAGAACAGCTATGTTATCTAAAATTTAACAAGACATTTTATTTGGAGTGCTTCAATTTTGGAAATTAAATGTCTGTGGCTTTGTGCGTATTGCGAATAGAAATTGACGAAGATCTTCCCGAAATGGGCGATAATCCTGCAGAAATTGGTAAGTTTTAATTTATTTCGAAATCCCAAACCTACTATAAGATGTCCACTTGGAAAAGGCCATTATCTAGCTGTGTTAACCTTCTCCTGAAACACTAATCATTAGTCTTCCATTATTATTATTCACATTTTAATATTTCAAATCGCAGAAGCTGCTAAAGAGCAGAAACGGAAGGACAGAGGAGCCCGGGAATCAAGGACAATTACTGTTGAAACTTATGCTAGCATTGTTGGTGGTCCCAACTCTGTTCCTGGGGTCCTTCCTACTAGCTCACGCAAGTCCCCTCGAGAAGGAAGTGTCTCTGAAGAACCTGAGCCTATCAGCTTTTTTTGTGGCAATCCACTTGTAGAAGTAACTAAAGGAATTCTGCATTTATATAAAGAAAAGTATGTACTTTGACCATGGTTTAATTTTATTACAGAATTACCATTTATACCTTGCTGACTATATATTTCATTACATTTGCCCCTCATTTTAATCCTGCACTTTATTTTGTGAATAAAGTGTATCGATTATACAAAATAATATCGATTATTATTTTACTTTACAAAGACATAATATTATTTCATCACAGATTTGATGTTTTAAAAATTTTTCAATTTTCTACTAGAAATTTATGATAAGTACCTATTTACAAAAAATATTTGACAATCCCGAAGTTTTGAGAGATTGAGCGTGTTCGTAATCCAACAACATTTTTTAAATTTTAACAGTGAGCTACGTGAAAATCCTGAGGCTAAAATGTTGTGCCTGTTATCTGTGCCCGGAGCACTTGGGGCCAATGACTTACTTGCATTTGCTGCTGCATGTCAAGAGGATATTGCTCATGTCAGAGTTCTAAGAGATGGTTCACCGGACCATTACATGGCTTTATTGACGTAAGTAAAATGGTACTATACTTGCTAATACTTTGATAAAACAAAAATTTCACTATGAACAACTTTGAACTGATTGAATATTGGAATTTATATTGTATTACTTAAAATGATTTCATTCTTAACTTTTGGAAAGTGTTTGATACTTCATAATGCTTTTGAGATAGTAGAAACTTTCTTAGGAGATGAAATCATTCTTATTTTTTATTAATATAATATTAAGTACCATTAATTGTTTACATTACCGTTTTTTCAGTCCAGCATGGAAGCCGGACTGTGAGCGAAAGAAAAATACACACAATAATAATTACACATGCCTTGCATTTCACAAAAATCTTTGTACTTACATTGGGGTTATAACTTTGACGTCCCCATGTCTTAGTATCATCATCATCATCATCACAACTCCGTGTAATGGGCCCACTGCAGGGCATGAGTCTCTCCTCTGGGTGACGAGGAGGTCTAGGCCATAATCCACCGAGCTGGCCCAGTGCTGGGTGGTGGATGTCAGAATTTTCAGGGTGCCGATATGGCTTCTGACAAACCCTAACGACTACCGTATACAAGTATACAGCACCCGGGACCGACAGCTTAACGTGCCCTCCGAAGCACGGAAGTCGCCGTGAGAAACGAATGGTCGGCGGTCACCCATCCAAGTACCGACCGCGCCGAACGTTGCTTAACCTGTGATATCGTAAGATACACACAGTAACCACGGCGCCACGACGACTTCAAGTCTTTGTCTTAGTATCGGGTCAACTAATATTTTTATAGTCACTTAGTTATTTTTCATTATCTTTAAGTCTTCACTAATAAAAAATACCTTATTTTTAAATTAACCACAACTTTTTAAAACTTTGCAACTCTGATAACAGTTATGTACATCTAAAATTCTTTTTTTTATTACAAAATTATATTTTATTTTATACTAGCTGTTTCATGTGGTTTTAACGGCGCAATTTTCTAATCCTACAAGAATATCGGAATAAAAAGTATCCTAAGTGCCATTCAAGACTTCATCCAAATCCATTCGGCCATTCTCCCTTGATTGAGAAACAAATTATAAAAATTTCCTCCAGTTCCGGGTGGTGTATGCTTTTATACAGTGGTTGTTCGAGTTTGTCAGAACCTTATTCTGTGCTCGGAAAAAAATATATCCACCAACTATCCCTGAGTTAACGCGTTGGTTTACGGCCACGTCTGTACATAGGGGAGCGCCATATAGCACTGCTGTCAGCTCTTCAAAGAAGGAAGTGATAATGATGATGTCACACCACATTGATGATGGATTTTTATTTTTACTAAATAAATCATTTTATAAAATTATATTTCGCTCCCAGGTTTCGCACTGCGGCCGCGGCTTCCGAATTTCACGCAGCGTTTGACGGAGTGCCTTATAGCAGCTTGGAACCGACCGCGCTATGTCGCATCGCGTGGGTTTGTCGCATGGAAAGCACAAGAGATGGCGCTGCGCCACCACTTCATACTGAGCTACCCACTTGCCCTGTATGCTTAGGTATGTAAACATGGATTAATATTCCAATTACATTGGTAATATGACATTAAACTAAGAGAGATTAGGTTTTTCGGAAAATCATATAATTCCATGATTTCTTCGAAGCGTATGGTAACTTTTAGAAGTGGACTCACGAATAGATCCTCAAGACCATAGTTTGATGAGCAGAAAGCCTGCTCTAAAGTCTCATCCCCAATAATAAAATATAGGAATGTTAAAACACCAAAAACCCAAAATAAATAAAGTCGCTAAAAAGTATAGAACCCCAATTTCAAAACTAAGTACTAAAAATGCTCAGTAACAGTTTTACATATACAACCGCTTTGGCGAAGGGGTAAACCTATCGGCCTCAGACGCCAGTGGTTGCGGGTTAGATTCCCGCACGGAACAAAAAAAAAACATTCCGTGTCTGGGTGTTTATCTATTTATGTATTTATACTCTAGGTTCGCTAAATGGTATCCCATAACACAAGCTATGCTTAATTTGGGGCCGTGTAGTTGGTGTGATTGTCTGGGGATTTTATTTTATATATAAAAAATTGTCCAGTACTAAAAGCATGATTAATATAATAAATCTATTAAATATTAAATATATTAAATATTTCTGACACTCACACAACATTATCTAGCCCAAATTAAGTTTCTTAAAGAACTTGTGTTATGGATACTAGATAACTGATATACTTAAGAAATATATAAACATACATATTGAATATACACATTTTTTTTATTAGAATAAACTTAAATAAACATATAAACATCCATGACTAGACTGCTAATATCTGTGTTCATCACACAAATATCCGCCGCCGCCGGATTCGAACCCAGGACCTCGGGCATAGAAGGCAATTTATGTTACCGCTACACCAGCCGGTAGTCTATGGTCCGATTCTTGTTAATTTAGCGAATATAAAAAATATATTAATATATTTTGAATGTCTGACTATGTTTACACTGATTCAACTCTTCCAGAGCGTATGGACGAAAGCGTGGCCGGTGTGTTGTCTGTACAGTGCGCGCACACTTTCCACGCGGAATGCTTGTCTCGATGGAACGACGAGCGTTGTCCTGTGTGCCGATGCGCTCAGACACCGGATCAAGTCGCCGGAGCACATTGTGCTTTGTGCTTGCAACGTAAGTAAATAAAATGAATTTAGAATAGAAATAGAAAATGTTTTATTGCTCTTTAGCAAACACACTTTTACAATTACTAACTTATAACAGGGTTCTTACAAATAACAGTGTAAATAACTATTAACTTAATTCACTAACTATTAACTAAAATTTATGTATAGGTACTAAAAAATAAAAGGCGACGACTCAGCATAATACTTTGCTATGTAGGTAGCAAAGCGCTGATTTTCAGTCGCTGCCTGGGATGCTGATACAACATCATTTTACAATAAAATATGGACCTAATTTATGAAATTTAGGAGTAGGTAAAACGCATAATAATTAAGGAGCCACAGGGCCCTGCAGAGTAATTAAATATATAATCGTAGAAACTGACGAAAAAGCATTTAAGATCACAAGGGAAAGTCCGAAAACCAGAGAATAATATAAATAAATAAATAAAGTCTATTATAGGATTATACTACATATGCATAATAAATAAATACTCAAAAAATTATAAACTCAATTTAGCAAACAAATGCACAGGTAAAAATAAAATTAAGTTATACACTTGATTGAAGATCAAATTAAAATGTTCTTAATGGACGTTTGAAACTAGCGCGTTATTAATTTATTTATACAACACAAAAAAAAACAAAAAAGTGCTTTGTCATATTATTACATTAAAGATCACAAACATAATAAACAGAAACGTCGAGTTAAAATGTAAACTTTTATTAATCTATTGAATGAAAACTTATTTTATATGATATAAATAGTCATGAAAACTTACGAAAATTTAAAAAAGCGACTATTCAAACATTTTACATTAAACTCTTTAAATTCCAAAGGGTTCTTGGACTAAAAAAGAACCCATTATTTAAGAACATCTGACTTCAGAGAGAATCTAGAAATTCAATTTAATTCATAAGACTGTCCCAAAAGTCTTTTTTGACTAAAATTAATCGTAAGAACTTTATGTTACTTATATTACCTGTTACATTTTATTAGAGGAAGAAGAAGAGGGTACAGCCGAGGCAGATGACAGTCGACTGGTAGACGTCGTGGGTGAAGGATTGTTGGACGTCCAATCCGGGGCGTTGTGGATCTGTCTAGTCTGTGGCCACGTGGGATGCGGCAGGTAATTATTATATCAATCAAGATTTTTATTAGTTTCATGGTAGGTAGTAATAGACAGGAGATGCCCTTAGAATGAAAACCATGAAACACTTGACAGTTGCTATAAAATGGCTGCTGAAGAGTTGAGCCCTAATTAAAATTACATATCGATATCGATAAAGTTTTCGTAGTCATTGTGTACATATACTTAATGGATAACCCAGTATTGGCAGGTAAAGGAACTAGTGACTGCTTAGAAAAAAAATAGATGTTTTTTTTTTTAGGAAATTCCCTCATTTTCTATCTAAAATAGCCAATATCTCTCATTGAGTAGTGACTTCATTATAAGGTTACATTATTTTTGTAAAATCGCAAACTACGATAACTCTATCCAATTTTAGGTGATTGCCGAAAAATAGCTCTTAACACATTAAATTATCAATATCTTTTATATTTTTTAATCAAATAGTAAATGTTATATCGCTTTAGAATGAGGCAATTTTTTGAGAAGTTGGCCACTTACGTCTCCTTACTTTTTTTTACACGACGAGGTTCCAAAGTGTGGCAACAAAATTATGAAAACACAAAAATAAAAGTTCTAGCGCTTCTTAAACAAAAACTGCTGAAGGAATTCTGCTTATTCTGATTTTATTTAGTGGTTATTCAAAATTGTTATTCATTAAAAAAAAAGAAACAAAATCCGATACTTGTGGCCAATATGGCTATTTTAGTTAGAAAATGAGGGAATTCCCTCAAACAAATTCAAAAAAACACAGACAAGTAGGTCTGTGTTTTTTTGAATTTGTCTGAAGATTTTTTTTCTAAGCAGTCACTAGCTCCTCTACCTACCACTACTGGGTTATCCATTAATTACTGGACACCCGATATATTATACCTAACTTTCATGTTCTAATCCGCTGTTTAGTAATAATAAAAAACAATTGTCTTATGAGGTAGTGGTAACATACATTGCCTTCTATGCCAGAGGTTCTGGGTTCGAATCCCGGCGGTGGCGGCGGATATTTGTGTCATGAACTATCGTCAAGTCATGGATGTTTATTATTTAAGTTTATTCTAATAAAAATATGCATTTACTCAATATGTATGTAATATTTTAATACGTATGTTTATACATTTCTTAAGTATATCAGGTTATCCAGTATCTATAACACAAGTTCTTTAAGAAACTTAATTTGGGCTAGATAATGTAGTGTGAGTGTCAGAAATATTTTTTTATTTATTTAGGTACTCGTATACCTAAAAAAATTGATCAATGCGGCCACCAACCTAATACAAGACTTTTCCAAATTGGAAGCAGTAGATAGATACGTTAGCTCGTATGAATTTATAATGCCTATCCATATTCATTCTGTATTCTATTTATAGTCATTCTGTATGGTTAAAATTAGTATTTAAAATTACCAAATAAAACACCTGCATTGTGAATAGATTTTGATGTATTGAAATCAACAATTTTAAGGTCACTTAGCGACACTAAAGTAAACTTATCTTTGAACAGGTGTCAACATTTTGAATTAACTGTTAATACTTATTACTAATTAAAAAACAGTCTGATTTACAAATAATACGGTAAGTACAATTTCAAGGTCACTTAGAGACACTAAATTAAACCTTATCTTAAACATTTTGAATAGATATTAATAAAATTGAACTTTTAATGCTTATTTCTAAATAAAAAATAGTCTGATTTACAGATAATAAGATAAGTACAATTTCAAGGTCACTTAGAGACAATAAAGTAAACTTATCTTTAACATTTTGAATAGGTATTCATAATAATTTTATTTATTTAAGCTGTTAATTTGATTCAAATTTTCCTAAAAAATATATTTTAATAACAGCTTAAATTAAATTAGAAACCTTGCGCACGACACCCTTAATTTAATTTTAGTGCGGTCCAGCACATTCTTTCAACATGTTGCACTCTTCGTTTGTTATTAACTTTTCAGCTTTTAATTTCTCCATGACATCTTTTTGTTCTGCTATTTTCTTATTTTTACGATATACTTGAAGTTTCAGATTTTTATTTTTTTTATTAAGCTGTCACATAATTTTTCTAACTTGACAATTTTGATTTCATTTTGATAAGCCTGAGTGCTGAGTGTGGGATTCTTTTCTGTGAAGCCACGCTCCGAACACTAGTAATAGTTGGAGACTGAAAATGAATACAAAGTTTGTATTAATAAATAGCAATTCTCCAAAAATTAAATTTTCTTTTAATTATCATCATGCAAAAGTTATATCCTTCGATTACTATGTAAATTTTTAAAGATTTTAAATTATATAAATTATAAAAGGTACAAAGTAACAATTCTCTACAAAACACTTACTGATAAGTAAAGTGAGGGCACTGCATCATCTTTTAGCCTGATGACTCCAAGTGTTCTATTGATGTTATCATCCTCAAAATGTAATGAACATATAAATAGATTCTTCCTATGACGTCGGCTTATATTTTTTAATCCAATTGCGTTTATCCACCTTCGCCGCATATTTAAATTAGTGGGAAAACTTGTCACTTCAGTGAGTTCTGTAATGACATCGAAACGTCGTGTCATAATGTTAAATCTATACTTAAAACCCGTGCTTAAAACTAAATAAAGCCGCAGAGTTTGCTTGTTTGGTCACGCTTTTTGCAGTAACTACCAGTCCGATCTGAAAGAATCTTTTTGCTTTGATAAAAAAATATGGGTTCAAAAGTTACGCGGGCTGCTATTATGTGTTGTCAAGGTTTAAGACGATGTTCAATGGACTTATTTGATGTAGTTAGTCTGTCTTTAATAGTGTTGAACGAATATTATAAAGCATCCTTAATTTCCAGGTATGATCGAGGTCATGCCGCGAAACACTTCTTGCAGTCGAACCACACTTATGCGTTGCAATTGGGGTCTAACAGGGTCTGGGATTACGCAGGTATGGTGATACTTTACTATTTTACCTATTATAGATCATTAGCAGATAGCTGGGGGTTCGTTCCTGTAATAACTCGAAAATTTTTCATTGTTTTTTTAAGCAAAATATTTAAAACAAAACAGTTGTTAATGGCCATCAATACTCACAAAATGACCCATGATTTTTTCGTGTTCCGTGCGGGAATCGAACCTGCAACCTCTAGCGTCTGAAGGAGATAGGTTTACCCCATCGCGAAAGTGGAAAAGATTGTTTGTTTTATTGTATTTTATTTAAACTGCTATAGCATATCCTGTTTCTGTCCAAGATATTCATTAACTTTAGGTTAAACTTTCCTAATTTTTGATAATGTATTAATTGCCCGTCTTGTTTTTGAGGTGGGCGTTAATAGCTGTAACACAGTCTTAGACTAGTATAGTTATTAACGCTAACATATTATTGCATATTTATCATGGTTCTGAAATAAAGATTATTATTATTAACTTCATTTGTGTAAAACTAAGCTATTGTGCCTACTAAGTATAAAATTGTGATGTATTGCCGCAAAGTGAAGCCTGAATCAATAAATCCTATAGTTCGGCCGTTCAGAGAATGCGTTCCTGACACCTGTCAGTTAGTCACGACTAGTGATGGGCACAACATAACACTGAGTTCGTTACCGTTCCTCCAAAATGAAACGCCGCGTTATTTTTAAGATTATTTTCGGTTTTAAATTGGCGGAATTATTTAAAATTTGTATTTTAGTAATTTAAGTGGAAACCAAGAAAAGGTAATATTAATTTAATAAAATTGTTTTATTTATTTTTTGTTACAAAGTTACAATCTGTATTTCTATGCAATAAAGTATATTGAATTGAATGTGCGTACAGAATATTTCTCAGACTCCGATTCGCTTGAGGAGGTAGTTTCTTCATCATCATCTTCGCCTACATGTATAATTATTTTATTATCAATAACAGTTTCAATCCTAATATCTCGGTCAAAATGTTCCATTATCAGGTTTTTAGTCTTTCAACAACCTTTGTTATCTTATAGTCCATTATTTTCAAATTCTTAAAAAGAAAAACGAAACGTATTATTTCATAAAGTATACCTGTTTAAGAACAGATTACGATACTGTTATTATTGTAATAGCGCAGTATAGATTTTGAAAAATATTGTTTACCAAGTTATTTGACACTCAGTTTGGCACGAAATTATAAAATTCATTATTTTCAAATTCTTAAAAAGAAAAACGAAACGTATTATTTCATAAAGTATACCTGTTTAAGAACAGATTACGATACTGTTATTATTGTAATAGCGCAGTATAGATTTTGAAAAATATTGTTTACCAAGTTATTTGACACTCAGTTTGGCACGAAATTATAAAATTCATTGATTATTGATATAATAATGTTGTTTTAATGCTCATCAATTGTTAAAACGGTAAACAACCAGCAAAAATATTTTTTATCGTAACTGCAACGCCATTACAAAGTTACGTCGTCAGTTCAATCGCGATGTGTCAGGAACGCATTCTCTGAACGGCCGAACTATAATAAATAAAATTCCTGCCAGGCGACAACTTTGTCCATGGCCTCGTACTGTCAACGTCATAAAATTTGGCACACGCAAAGTATTCAAATAAAACTACTCAAAAGTCATATTTCTAAAGTTGAATTTATAACTTAGAAAAATAACTGATAGACGGACAGCGGCGCCTTCGTTATAGGGTCTCATTTTACCCTTAGAGTTTTTGGAAAGAGGATTTAATTACGGATTATAACCATGATAATAAACGGGAAATAATTTAAATTTAGTGAAATACATACCGAATTAGGAGCACCATAGTCGAGGACGAGATTTTTAGCTACCTGTATTTTTTGCCCTTGTATTATATTACGGTGTAAGGAACATATTTTTTTTCTGAAGGAGCGTTTAAAAGCGAATAATTGCTAAAAGTTTCGCAAAAATTTTCAAGGTGAGAGAAGAGATAATTATGTCAAAAAAATCAAAAAGCGACTTAAATATTAACAGCTGTCTATAATAGTATATTATGTAACAAGTGAGCTAAGTTGCTAATTACAGTCGAGGCTGTGATTTGAGCCCGAGCTGCAGGCGAGGGCTTAATAATGAGCCGAGACTGTAATTAGCAACGCTCACGAGTTACATACGACGTTTTTCAACACACTTGTGAGTAAAAGACAGACATACGTGGTCATAAAATAACAAACACACTTGACAACAAAGCTGTGAATTGTGATTGAAAAATGGCGCCGAACCTCGCGCATGCGCGTAGGTTTTTTTTTCTGCCAAATGTGTCAATGTCTGTATAGCATATACAGCCTATTTTACGTTAAAATGTTTAATTTGGAGTGGTAAATGCAAATATTTTAATATTTTATAACAAATTATTGTAAATTGTGAACAATTTGTTTGATATACATATTTGTTTTACTAATATAAGGCGCAAACATTTAAAAATGTATATGGATTTGAAGTGGTATAAAACCTCTTTGTTGTTTCTGAAAATATTTAATGTATAACCCGGATCAATAAAATATGCTCTGTTTACTCGCATGTAATTTGCACAAAGGTACAATTCAACTTTGTAGGATTCATTATATTATGCACTAGGGTATAATATATTATGCATGCGTGACTTATAGCCCAGTTTATAGTTCTAAATTCAATAGAATAACGCTCACTTTACGAGCAAGTGTGTTGAAAAAACATTTATACCCTTGCACTTAGCCTTAACACTTTTGCATCCTTGTCAACTTTGACACACTTCATACGCCATACCGCCATACATCTTGTAGTAAGATTGTGATTTTGAGGGTAGTAACAACATGTTAATACTTATATTTAAGGTACAGTCACCAAATATCGTCCCTTTTTTGTAAAATAAATCTAAAAAAATAAAAAAAAATACCACAGTAATAAATGAAACGTCAAACATTAGGTTCAATATTCCTTTATTCTTAAAAATAATCAAAAACGCGTTAACATTGCAAGAAAAAGTTATACAATTGCTTTAACAAAAATACTCAAATTATGAAAATATATTTTTGGGCTCCTAATTACGTCCCGGGGACGATATTGAGATCACAATAATCAATACGTGAACTGGAGTTGAACTTACTCCTTTTCTTTTATATAAAATTAAACTTAACTAACATATTAATATCTAATCAGTCCTTTCTTAATAATTTTAATCATTGGTATTATATAGTATACAGTGCATTATATAGCATAGGTAGGTCCTTCTAATTCTCCAAACAAATAGTGCAGACAAATTTTGGTCCTGGATTTTCAACGCAATCTTCGTGCATCCATTGAAAACATTTAATGCATCTTATCCATTTTTCTCCCTTTTTATCTTGAGAATAGGTATTATGACAAACTGGGCATTCAGCGTCATCATTCTCGCTATCTTCTTCGTCAGTGGACACCAAAACTGGGTCATCATCATCAGATGATTCTTCGTTAGCTTTTCGTCGCTTTTTAGTTTTATTTTTATTACTTTTAGCTGGTCTTTTTGTTGTATTTTTTACGTTTTCATTTTTTTTTCTTCCCGCTACTCTTTCATTCTTCTCTGTCTGCTTCTTTTTTGCTTCCATTATTTCTTCTTTATGTGGTGAGGCCGTGACTACCATCGCTTTCCCTCGTCTTGTTGAGGTTGAAGGTGGTTCAATTACCGGAACAGGATGTAAATCTGATGGAACTATAAATGGAGATGAAGGAGTTATATCCGGTTGTGATAATGGAGTTGTTGGTCTTTCCATTATGGAATGTGAAGATGACGAGACAACATTTGTCAACTGTGCTGTGTTGTTTGCATCGGTCGAAGAAGGAGCATGTGGAGAGTCGTCAAAAATATTTTCGTTAAGTGGAAATATTCCCGTTTTTCGAAATCCGTTCATTGCTGTATCAATTTTACAAGCTTTTGAATATGCTTTTCCAAATATTTCTCCAACTTGGTAGTGAGTAACAACTCGTCCTGGGTGATTATTCAACCAATTTTCTATTTCTTGGGCATAGTATGTCTTCAAAGGAAACATAAATGAGACATCTAATGGTTGCATACGATCAGTAGAATGAGGGGGGAGGCAGATAATTGATACTCCATTGTCACGTGCGAAGTCTATCACATCCAAATTCCTTGTATGGCTGTAATGCCCATCTAACACCAGTAGAATGGGATCTTCTTTTGATGGTTTTACGATAGACACGAAATGTCGCAGCCATTTAGTAAATAGTTCAGGCTGGATCCAACCAGATGGGTGACATCGAGCAATGGTGCCCGGAGGAGCTCCATCTAGTAGTTCAGCTTTCATATTTTTTCTTGGAAACACCATCAACGGAGGAATAAATTGTCCAGTAGCCGACATACAAGTAACAACAGTTACTAATGCACCTCTTTCAGCAGATGACAATTTGTGATCTTCTTTTTTGCCTTTCACTGTTAGGATTCTTCTGACTTTATGTTGAACGGTGCTAATCCCTGTTTCATCAACATTAAAAACTTTGTTAGGGTTAAAGTTAATCTTTTGCATCTCTGGTTTTAATAAGTTAAAGAAAGTCTTAACATTTTCTGCTGTAAAACCCTGAACACGAGCTCGTGATAATGACTCTGGTTGACGGAATGATAGCTCTGGATGACGAGCCATAAACAACTTCATCCATTTTTTGCCCGCTTTCGTCTTGGTTAGTGAAAATGGATGTGGAATATTGTTTCTGATCGCCAATTGAAACGCCATTCGTTTTAAATCAGAAGCGGTGACACCATAATATTTTTTCTCCATTTGCAAGCAATACTTTACCAGCTCATCTTCTAATTCTATCGGCAGAACTGGTTTTCTTCCCATTTTTCCAGACACTAAGGTTTCTACAGATTTTTCAGAATTTTTGACGTAATCTTTCAAAGTAGCTCGTGGAACATTAAATAATTTTGCTGCCTTTTTATAACCCATTTCATTTGCTCGTACGGCTTCAACAGCTTTTGTCATTGCTCCAGCATCCCAAAGTTTTCTTTTCGGCATCTAAGAAATAAATAAAAAAACTTTCTAAAATTACATACAAAATAAAGTAACATGACCGTTGTGTTCACCATACGAGATCCTAATACCGTCCCGGGGACGATATTAGGTTCACGTAAGGGGACGATATTAGGAAATTTATAATTATTTTGTCGCATCCATTTAAGCAAAAAACGTGTCATAACCTTAAAATTTTACATAATCGATTAAAATTAGAGTTATTAATAGTTAGTTTGACAAAAAAATTGCATCAATAAGTCAGGTATATTAATATTTTATGCAATCCGACAATATTTCAATGAAAAACTCACCTTGAACACTTTTTTTGATTTTCGAATATCTGTCTGTACGAACGCATTCACTCCTACACAGTGACCGACTGAAGCAACTAGCTTTCGGTTCGTGTCACTGATAATAGATGGCGGTTTTTAAAAAAGTAGATATTGAAGGGGACGAAATTAGGATTGGGGACGAAATTTGGCGACTGTACCTTACTATTTTTTTTCATATTTTCAAATAGCCCGAATCATTGAAATAATATTTGATAAAAGAGAGTATTGCTATAAAAAACTGTTTACCGACCCTGATATACAACCAACATGGAGGGTCCTTGGCATCTTAAAAGAAGTAACAAAATTATTTAAAAAAACATGTTTAAATCTAAAAACCAACACCCATACTAAAAAATTATATTTAAAATATACACTTTGCTGTAATATTTTTATATTTTACTGTATATTTACAATAAAAAATCAATTTTTAATATGAACCCTCGACGTGAGCTCCCGTGCCCTGAAATGTGGCAATATTGAGCCCACCTCGAGGGTGCGAAGGCAGCGAACGCGTTAAGGTGTTAGGAATATAAAAATAGAATTATAGAAATTTGAATTTGGATTTACTTACAAGAAATTGCTAAAATTTTGGTAAATATGTTCAATGTGGAAGGACGGATATTAACCATATTGACAAAAAAATCAAAAAGTGACTTAAATATTAGTAACTGTCCATAAAATATAAGCCATTGTATATCTAAAAAAAAACATTAAAAATCCTAGGAGACAATTTCGTCCACCGCCTGGTACAAAACAAGACCGACGGCAAGTTGGTGGCGGCGGAGGGGGGCGCGGCGGGGGAGGAGGCGTGCGGGAGCGAGAAGCTAGATTCTGCGCAGCTAGAGTTCACTTACATACTGACGCAGCAGCTGGATACGCAGCGGAACTTCTATCAGGAGCGGATACAGAAGTAAGTCAGTTTTTTAGGTTTGAACATCGGGGAAAAGGAAATGTAGTGCGTAATCATTATGGTCAGTAACATTCATATTAACCTCAGAAATGCGAAGTTTACCTTGTTTTTTATTTTTTTGAGTTGTCTATTTTCCGATACTATTGCAAGCGCCGCCGTCCTGATCATGGCAATTCGTAAATATCCCGTTTCTTAAGTTAATATGAATGGGTGCGTAAGTTTTATAAAACGCTAGAATTATCAATTCTCTGTTGCTCATTCCACCACTGGGCCAGCTAAGTTGTTTACGGCCTAAACCTCGTCGTGACCCAGGAGAAAGACTCATACTCTTGTAGTGGGCTCTTTACGAAGAGTTGTGATGTTACTGAGTAAAGATTCTATGAATTTGTGAATGAAAGTAGGCTTAATTTGTAACCAAATCATTATATAACCAGTTCGATACATCAATTGCTCTAACGTCACAATCACAATGCTAAAAAACTGAATACTGAGCTACGATTTCTCGATTTCAAATGCGTCGTAGTTTTCCTAACCGAATCCTTGTCACTTGCCAAATTCCTACTTTGGATTCTGCGTTCACGACCCTCTACAATATGGGTAAATACGTTACCATCAAATGAACATCTTAATTCCACTAACATCATCATAGCGCAGAGCTTCTACCAATCACTGCAGCAATCCTAGCAATCAGGTTTATGAATGGGTTTGGAACCTTAATGTATTTAGGTGTAGAGGTTTAATTCTGATGCATCCCAAAGCTCTATACCAAATGAACACCCAAAAATAGCTTGTGTATACATATAGCATTGTGATACCTACTTATTGAAAGAACAGTTTTTATATTATGTTTTGATTTTCAAGTATTTTAAAATAATAATATAATAATAATTAAATAATAAAATCCCCAGACAATCACACCAACTACATGGCCCCAAAGTAAGCATAGCTTGTGTTATGGGATACCATATAGCGAACTAGGGGGGAACCTAGAATATAAATACATAAATAGATAAACACCCAGACACGGAACAATTTTTTTCTGGTTCCGTGCGGGGATCGAACAAGCAACCACTGGCGTCTGAGGCAGATAGGTTTACCCCAGCGCCAAAGTGGTCGTCATAAAATTTTAATACAGGCACACATTATTAAATTATCAAATCATTGTAACCAGTACTTTGTATTTATTAACAACACAAATAGACCCTAGAATTAAGTATTAATGAAAAACATCTTTTTGAATAGATGCCAAGATACATGTTATTCTTTAAATTTCAGACTAGAATCGGACCATAAACAAGAAAGTGAGAAGCTCCGCGCAGAAAACGCCGAACTCAAAGAACGCGTGGACGCGCTCACGAAAGAAAACAAGAGCTTGAACAAAAAGCTACACGAGGAAAAGAAGGGCTTGGAGAAGAAGCTGCATAATGTTACTACGAGGTGAGTTCCATGAATACCGGTTAATTTTTGTATAATAATATAATAATACAAAAACAACAGATTAGTATACTAACGAATAAGCCTATAAAAGTTAGATTACACATATACATAAATACATCACTTCACCCCTGTATCCCTTATTGGGTAGGCAAAACACCAGCATCTGATGTCACGTTTGACAAATTATTAGGTATTATAATGATGGAAGGGACTATAAAAGTGATAGGGGTTCAGCCTAACAATCAGCCCGCAAAACGCCAATAAAACCTCTGTCCCTTAACTGACTTTTACAGTATGCCCAGGAAGAGATGCAGCTGGCACATTCCATGTTTTTCTTTCGCTCCCAGTCCCAGTCCAGCATGGAAGACTAAAATTAAATTATCCCTTTTAAATTAAACTAAGACATGGTATGTAGTAAATGAAAAGTGCGTTTCCCAAACACACCGCAGATCAATTTAATGGCTATTAATGTCTATTAATAGACCATAAAGTAAGCCGTATTCAATCTGAGTTAAAACTAAAGATTAAAGTATTTTTTGGTTGCCTTTTTTGACGCACAAAAATATTGCTGTCCATCATCAAGATTTTTTCACACAAAATATAAATCTAGTTGTAATGGTACCATCCATACATTGTAGTGTTGTAAACCTAAGATGAAAGATTCAGATTTAATATTAAAATCCACTATTTTATTATCCGCGATACGGCATTATTTTACTATGCGATTTTTATGTTTCCGTAGAGGTTTTTTTTTATTTCCCTTCATCTTCTATAGGTTGGCATCTCTGGCGGGGGACTTAGCGCAAGAACGCAACTTAGGCGCCGCACTGGCGCGCTCGCACGCCGAATGGCAAGCCAAGGCGGAACATACTGAGAGCAACCTTACTGCGCAGGTTCGTATAATATAAGTGAACGAAAATACTACATACCCGTCTGAAATAACTCTGGATCTAAGAGCTATTGACGTCATATAAACTGGCGAGTTTAAGATTTAGTTTTAAAATTAAAAAGAAAAACATTTTGAGGGCTTATTATGCTGCGCACGGGAATAAGGCACTCCACAGAGATATTTCCGACGAGTAGTACGAGACAATTGCCTTAACAATTTGCTGTAAGTGATGCTTTTATGTTGTTTCCGCTGTAGCATGGTGCGGGTGACAGTGTCCTAAATGACTCTGAATCTGTCAGTACTAATTAGACTTTAAAGTTCAATTACATTTTATTTAAAGACTGGAACATTCTGATTGGCTGTGATTGTTTTGAAAGTCATAATTTGTAAATGTTTCACTTTCATGAGTGAAACGATACATTACGGAAACTGTCACCCACACCATGCTACAACACAAATATAATAGTAATCGAACTCGATGAGCTGGGTAATGATCGCATTTTTGTGATATAAAATTGGGGAACGATCTTAGAGAAGAGTACTTTATTGACAGCTACAATATAATATCCATACAAACCTATAATTTTATTATTTGAAAGCGCCCTACTAGGTACTTAATTTCCCAGTAGATGTCGATTTGCACAGTTACTGCCTTATTATTTTAAGACGTAAAAGAGCTTTAATAAACGTTTTTTTTCCAGGTGTCAGAGCTAAAAGAACAACTTCGTGACATAATGTTTTACGTTGAAGCCCGTCAACAGTTAGAGAAAGCAGAGGCAGTGACTAGCGAGGAAATCAAGGAAGCGAGCGTAAGCGTCGGTCCGCCAGCAAAACCTAGGAGGAAACGTCGGTAAACGCGCAGCTAATAATCCCGCGGTTATTTTAAATAAAGAATATGGTCGCAGCTTTTCAAATATAGAATAAACATAGCGAGTTTTTAAATGTTCGTTTTTAAATAACTACGTATGTACCTACCTAAACTTTTTTTTATGCCTACCTTTGAGCATTTGGGAGGAAAATTTCCGATTCGATTTTTAATGTCAATAGTCATTTAGTTCTTGCATATGCGAAGCTTTAGAAAGTATTAAAAGGCAGTTAGTAAAAACAAGCCAATGTCTGATTCGCTAATTTAAAAAAAGAAAACTTCGGTATTTAAATTATTTAGTGTGATATGAAATGGTATTTTACGCCAACTATAGGACCATCTAAGAATTTATTATAAAGAATTTCGCCTTGTATATGTCAATCTTCTTTTCTCATAAAAAATGTGATCTATCTGTGTTATATTGTTTATTTATTAAGTATGAATATAAAACAAGCAAGAAACCACTTTGTTATTTAACCTGTATAAGAATGTTTTATAATTAAAAGTTTTTGTATTTATTATTGTTGTCTTAAATCTAAGCTAAGCTGCTTAAAAAATGCTGGCTAGTTTAAGTTCACGCACACTGTATGTAACCTCTTTTTCAGGCCTCTAGGTAAGCTAGATGAGAATAAATGTCAATCATTTCAAATAAAGAAATTTCACTTAACCTTAAAAGTTTTATTTATAATAGCCGTCAAATTTCCCTGACCAATTTTTTTAACTCAATGTCCAGGACATAGAGTTCAGATTCAATTACTATTTTTTAACAGTTTTGTAACGCTTGATCTGCTGGCCTATGTATCTTAATATCATTTTTTTCAACTAATCCTGCGTTAATTCTCAACCAATCCTTGCGCGAAGGTGAAACTGGTGCGTTCTATTGGAAATCCAAGGCACACTCGAAGGCACTGAGTATGCCCGAACGGTTTTGGTCCATACGAATCCAACATAACTCAGGCTCGTCCCCACGTGAGTCCATGATGGATTTCCCGCCATAAAAAAATGACTCAACCGTAAGGTTTAAAAAAACTGTGTTTTTTCTTATTGTTTATTCGACGACCACTTTGGCGATGGGTTAACTAACACTGTCTGCCTCAGACGCCAGTGGTCGCGGGTTCCATTACCGCGCGGAACAAGTAAAATAAATGTTCCGGGCTGGGCGTTTAGCGAATCAGTTACAAAAACATGGGTTCAGAAACAATCCATGACGTTCCGTTCCTTTCCTTTAAATCTGACAATTAAAGATGAACATTTACTTTATTTATGTACTTACTGTTAACAGGTAATAAGTAATTTACTTTATTTTTGAATACACAATTTCTACATAGTTTGTTATTTTTTACGGTGCCATTTTGTGTACTTACAACTTATGCTTAAAATTTTGAAGTATAACTTGTAAGTTGTAGTTTGCACGACATGAATTAAGGGAACTGTCGTCCATATCATCTTACCTATAGCGAAAGCAGTTGGTATAATTAGGTTTTAATGAGTCACATCGAGACCTCACAAAGTAACATAGGCTTCAATTTGCCTATGTTACTTTGTACAATGTGATAGTGTCCTAAATGACTCGAAATCTGTCAGTACTAATTAGACTTTTCAATTACATTTTATTTAAATTCTGGTTGGTTTTGATTGTTTTCATATTCATAATTTGTAAATGACGGCAACAAAAAGAGTGAAACGATACAATTTCAATTTGGAAGTACCTACATAGGTAGATAGTGCTTCTATAGCGGCCTGAATCGGATAGGACGATAAGGAGTATGTTGGGATCTATCAGTTTAATCACGGGAAGAGAAAACCTATGGAAATGCTGTGCAAATAAAAATATAGGTATACGGGGACATCGCCAAACGCAACATAGAAGCCGTTTGTCCATACCTACCCTACACTACAGAAAAAAAAACAACGATTCGGCTCCCTCGTTCCAGTGTTAATTCAAAACAGCTAAACCCTTTAACCGCCATGGTCGGATATAACCGACAAATATTTTCGAGTCCATTCCGCCAAGGTCGTATATAAAAGACTAAAAACCACCATTCGTTTCATATGCTTTTTTTTATTTAATAACGCTGGATTATGTTAAAAAAATGTTTATATTTGGTAAATGATTAATCAAGTAATCATTTACAATTGAGTACACTTAAGTCTCATAATTAGAAAACCTTAAAATATATCAGAAGTTAGATAAATTACTGATTTTATTATTAGAAAATTGCATTGATGTCCAGCGCCATTGTCGGATATAACCGACCATAGGTAAGGCAAAGATTTACTGAAATGAAAATCCACGTAAGTAAATATATTCCTGTTTAAACTGACTATTTTTTAACAAATAAATTAACACAATTAAAGAAATTGTTACTATAGAAATAAATATGTTTAATTTCTTTGAAAATAAGTATAAAAATGTCAGTGACTGCTGAGTTGATGATTTCCATCGCTAGCGTGCATGTTTAAAAACGAATTTTGCTTGCTAGTAATATTTATATTATGCTAGTAATATTTATTCTTTCAGATTCTCACAGAATGCTTTCTTGCGAATATGAATGTGGTTGCTACGGTGTGTGATCTATCAACAATAAATATAAAAACTTTAAAAACATTGGGTAGCACTACCAGAGAACCTTTCATCTTACATGGGGACCGAGAAATCGTTACAATTCTGGATCCTCCACACCTTTTGAAGTGTACCAGAAATCTTTTCATGAAACATGAAATTGAATGTACCTCCAGCTTTCATAATGACGGTTAAAGGTTAAATAGTTAAAGGTAAATAAAATGAAACTTCTTTATCAAATACTTTTGTTATTATTACCAAAGGTTGTAGTTGGGCAAGATTTTGGCCTAATAAACTAGAAGTAGGTTTGTAGCTAGGCTTCTCCCTCAAAATCTCTACAGGGATCGGTCTTGTGTTTCTCTCATAGGGAACTAGGTTCAATGTAAAAAAAAATGTTTGTTTAATACTAAAAATATTGTTAATTTTATGATGTTATTTGCTCATAATCTGCTTATAAGTAATATAAACAAAAGTGTAATTCAGATTTTATTGTATGTTTTGCTGGCTAAACTATGTTTCCACTGTTTTGAACATATATTGTATACTTTTACATCTTATTTTTGAATGAATATTTTTTCATTTATTTGTCAAGCAAAATATTACAGTTTGCCGTCATTTAATCAGTTTATTTTCTTCTGTTTCAGGTATAGCAAAATGGACGCACATAAAACAATTTCACGATTTGGACAAAAATAATCCTAACTTTGTTTTTGCGCCTGCGTTAACAGATAATCATGTTAATCCGAATGTACAGCAAAAAATGAGGGTAAAGCTAGCAGCGCAAGTTTTTAGTCACTCAGTCACAGCTGGGATTTTAGCAAATTGCATCAAGTAAGTGATTTAACTGTACCTAATAAAAAATTAAATCACCCGTCTCAATAAATTTGAGCTAAATACTATGTATTTTTTTTATTTAAATTAAAATGAAATCCCCATACAATCATACTAACTACATGGCTCCAAAGTAAGCATAGCTTATGTTATTGGATACCATGCAGCGAACTAGGGGGAACCTAGAATATAAATACATATACAGGGTGTGGCGTAATTAATGGATAACCTGATACCTATGAGTAGAGGGCACTATGCCGGTTGAGAAAGATGAAATGCTATTTTGAACTTTTAATGTAAGTAACAAAAAAACTTAATTTAATTGATGATTTGCATTGAAATAATTTTTTATTTTGTCGCAGAAACTAATATTTGAAGTTATTTTAAGTAGGAAATGAGGTAGTTTAAGCTCAAACATCTTAATTTAGGGGAGAACATTTTCTCTGTTTAGCCTGGTGGTACTTATTTTGACCACTAATGGGCAGTCAAGCAGATTGGGATAGTTATAAAGCTGAGTTAGGCAACAAAGTAAATTTTGAAATCAAGTTTAAATATAATAAAAATTTGGTCTACCTTATTTTAAAGAAAAAAGTTCAGAATCTGAAGAAAGATACCATACCATGTAACATTATATTTTGGAATTTGTGTAAAAAATACTAGTTTTTGTAAAATAAACTTGGCGCTCAAGCTACCATAAATTTTTTCGAAACCACTTCAGAGTAAAAAAAGAAAAAAATAAAAAACCATTAATCTTGTGTTAAAACTTATTTGGATTCGAGCTGTGCTATTTATTATAAAAATAGTAGTTTTTGTTCGAAAGCACATTTATCCAAGAGTACTATTCAAAAATCAGATAGAACAAAAAACTTCATTTGTAGTCTTGGCATCAAAATGAATGACGAAGGGTGGAATATTTTAAATTTTTTTTGTTCGAACCCGCGACCTCATGATTGGCGCAGTAGCGTCCATAACCTTGCACTGCAGAGGAGACTATTGAATAAAATAATATATAGAGGTAGACAAGTATGATTAAATAGTAAATGCACTCCTATTCCAAAGCGAACATGAACGGAAAAGGAAAGTTATGTATAAATGTTACGACAAAAAAAGGGAAGGGAATTAGCACTGGCTGCCTCACTCATCGTATGAAACCCGGCAATAAATTGCTAATTCACGCCAGTTTTCTGTGAGTAGGTTGTACGGTCTAATTATCCAATTTTAAATATATTGTTAACAGAAGGAAAGAAATAAGTCAGGTCCAACAAATTTGAGTCTTTCAAAATAAAAAAGTTTTAACAAGTTTGTTAATTATAGTGATAGCTAAAACTTAAAATGAATTTAAGAAAAGAAGAGGAAAATGAACTGTCAGAATAAAATAGATAATAATGAAAAATCTTTTTTCAGATGAACTTCCAAGTGAAGCGCAAGCGACTGCATGTTTACTACAAAAATTCGACCAGCTGTTCGACAGTTTAAATGCAGATAGTCCAGACCTGCGAGGAGGAAAAAAAATTTCTAGTAATATAAGTGCAAAAGGTCCTCATTTTGCTATGTTTAGAGAGATGAAAAAGTTCATATCGGAAATGAAATACCTTAATAGTAAATGTAATCCTCCATCCCAAGAAGGTTGGATCCACACTATGAATGCTGTGGAAAGATTGTGGACAAACTTGCACAGTACTACTTTTAAGAGCCTTTCGACGCGTCGCCTAAATCAGGATTCCTTAGAGAATTGTTTTGGTTGCATCAGGTATAGCTGTGGTTCAAATCACAACCCATTTATTCCACAGTTTATATCAGGAATAAAAACTGCAATAATATACAATTTAAAACATGCCGGAAAAAATAAAAACTGCGAAGATGACACTGCATTATTGACAAACAATTTAGCTAGTTTTTTAACTGCTGAAAGTAGCAGTGAAAATGATCTCGAATTAATTGACTTCAATGAGGATGAAATTGAAGTAACAATAGCTGATGCAATCAATACAGTAGATGAGGTGAGGCCAGAGAGTCAAGCTTGTGGATATGTGTGTGGGTTCATATTAAAAAAATTAAGAAATAATAACTGTGTCGACTGCAGAAAAATATTTTTAACACAATTTGAAGAACCTATACACATATTCACAAGTTTCAGAGAGTACGAAGAAAGTCCCTCTTTGAATTATATTTCCAGATCTGTTATTCAATGTGTGGAAATAATGGCCTCCATCACAAACGATTTCTTAAAAAAGGAAGCATGGAGGCCACAACTAAAACTAAATATTTTAAATTTACTGGATAAGGTTGATATGAACTTTTTAAACAAATGTGAAACGCATTTCATCTCAAACACCATGCACTTAAAAAACAGTACTTTTTTTATTTGTATTAAAAGATACACAATATTAAAGAACAGAGAAATTGACGAAGAAAAAAGTAAAGCCCTGGAAAGGAAAATGATGATATTATCAAATAAATAAAATATAATGAAATCCTTTTGTTTTATTTTTGCACTATATCCTATAAATAATATAAAAATATCCTTAAGTAGTGAACTTTTTTCCAGTTGGAACCATTTTTTATCCAACTGGATAAAGGTGGTTCCAGTGGAGAAGAGTACACACTGAAATAAATGTTTCTAATGGAATACCTACTAATTGTTCAAATTTCGCGGGGTTTTAGTTATATGTGGGAAGACGCAACGGCGCTAGTAGTATTCACGTGTAAAGGAATGGTAGCATAAATACTCTATGGACTTACCATTCTTCTCTTGAGTAGTATATTCCTTGCTAGTGCACCTAGCGCCACGGTCGGAAATAGACGACTGCTTCTGACGTCATAAGCGAGTGCTTGTGGATTTTTTCCATTAGTGTTGTGCTTACGCATTAGTTATTATGTTCGTGTTATCGATAATTGTGATTTAACTTCATTAAAAGATGTAAACTTCATAACAGTTAGAGTCATAAAAATATTCATCTTTGGCCTAATATATTGTGCGGAAATCAATAAATCTTTCAAAATCTTTTAAACGATTTTGTTTCGTTTGGTTACCGAAATACATACTATTAGAAATTTAATATCAAAGTTCCTCTTTCTATCTATTTGTCTGTTACCTCTTCAAGCTTAATCAGCTGAAACTATTAAGATTGAATTTGAAGCGTGCGAAGCTGGGACGAGTATATCGATCTACCATTGAAAGTCCCTATTTGTTGTAGGTATTTATTTTTAGATTTACTGTGCTTGGCGCTGGGAGCACGACAACTGATATAGAGTCTGGCGGGTAAAATGTTAAATATACTTATATCTTGGCCTATATTAGAATTGTCCCTTTATGACTTTATCGATTCACAAGTAATGTAGATAAGAACTTTCCCCCATCAATATTAATTTTGACACTGCCAAGTTAAAACTTCTACTCTTGAATAGGCGGAGAAAATTAACGATCGAGAAAAGTTCTATGATAGCACTGCAGTTTCTGTTTTGATACAATTATGCTAAGATAATACCGCTACTTGCCAAATGAGGGTCTTTTTCTAAAGTATAGAATTATGACTCTCAAGAATAGGTATACATATGGCAGAAGGGTGAATTGAGCCTAACAGATACGGTTTTTTCTACTTGCCATAGCCGAGTTAATATCGCTACTTGCCAATAGAGGGAGTCCTTACTCTTCTGGTGAGTGAGCCTAGGCTCGCTTACTTTTGACATGCCTGCCACGCCTACTTATCATATCCAGAGATTTTCTCTATTCCATGAGTTTAATTATATTTTCCGATGTTTCAATGTACCTACTTACCCATAGGTTCCATGACCACACTTTTCTTTTAAAGAGTAGGTACCTACTTACTTATAATGGTGAAAACTTAAGATAATATTTTGTTATAATAGGTACAGTAATTCAAATATAAAATAAAACCACGTAAAACATACAAAGTACGTGATAGAACTACAAACTCCAGAAAATTATAAATAGTTAGTGGTTTTAATCAATTACGAGATCAAAATTTCGAATCGTTGATCAAATGTAATAGTAGGATTGTTTTTGATTCTCATTTTCGATTACGTGCAAACTAGGTACTTACAACTAATCAAATATGAATTAGCACTATAGTTCTTTTCATGAAAGCAGTCCCGCAATTTGAACGATACACCCTACACCCATGTTTACAAACATTCAAAATTAACAAGGCACACATTTATTGAAGCTGGCCGTGCGGTAATGGATAGATTTCAATTATTGCATACAAACCTTCTCCATACTATACGAGCATCCGTAAACATAAGGGTCGATAAAGTTCTGTGCTCGCACTGAATTCGTTATGTCTAAGCAATCGAATGGAAGATCGAACTATCTCAATAGGGTACGTCACTAATATTGTCAATATTCAATTTTACACATAGATAATACATACAGGGTGTCCCAAAAGTCGACGCCAAGCCGAAACCTTCTGATAGGTAAGGCCACACCAGTTATCAGAAAAATAAAAATAAAAATCTAAGTCATGTATTTTTGAAATTATGGTAATTTTTTTTTATTCCAGGAAAAGTACACCATGATACAGTTTTTTCATTCCTGTTGCTACAAATATTGACTTTTTGTCAGTTTTTTTTCTCTTACGTCATCCCGAATAGTGTTTATGTAACCTGTGATCCTAAACCCTGTGCCGATCACTCCAGCTTGAAGGAAAATGTCATTTTATAGCGTACCAAGTTTTCAAAGTTAATTTTTTGCACTATTTCAACTGACCGTCCTGAAAAAAAAATGTACTACTCCAGTTCGGCAAGTAGCTTTAAAAGTTAGCGCATTTAATAAGAATTCTAACGTGGTATAACACTTATTCAATTATTTCTTAGATCGGCCATAAAAAAAATTTTTGTTAAACAAAGTCGGTTTTTAACAATTTCTTTGAACTTACAAAAAACGATTCTAGTGTACCCAAAGCATTCCTAATAACCACTGCGTGGTTTCAATGAGATGGAAAGATACATTCCATAAAGTGTTAGCGAGACAGATAGTGACGCTTATGACATGCGGATGCAAATAAGTGAACGATGGTTGTCCAGCGCGTTATAGCCGCTTAGTTCGAGAACACCTTAACGAGGAATATCCAGACAGATGGATAGGGCGGGCTGGTACAATCTCGTGGCCCGCCCGTTCACCCGATTTAAATCCTCTAGATTTTTTTTACTGGGGAGCAGTAAAGGAAAAAGTATATTCCAAGCCGATTGAAAATGTAGAAGAGCTTAGACAGAATAGCGGAAGCAGTTGAATTTGTTAATAATGGAAGATTTGCCCGCCAGATTTCACGATCTTTTTAAGGAGATGTCGGGCTTGTATTGCAGCTGAAGGGCGGCAATTTGATCATCTTTTGTAAAAAAAGTAATAAATTTAATCCTAAAAAAGAAACTGACTGTCTTTATTTTATTATTTTACTTTAACTTATTTGCGTCCGTGTGCCATAAGCGTCGCTATCTGTATCACTCACACTTTATGGAATGTCTCTCTCCATCTCATTTAAACCACGCTGTGGTTATTAGGAATGCTTTGGGTACACTAGAATCGTTTTTGTAAGTGCAAAGAAATTGTTAAAAACAGACTATGTTAAACAATATTTTTTTTTTATGGCCGATCTAAGAAATTATGGAGTAAGTGTTATACCACGTTAGAATCCTTATTAAATGTGCTAACTTTTAAAGCTACTTGCCAAACTGGAGTAGTACATTTTTTTTTCAGGACGGTCAGTTGAAGTATTGCGAAAAATTAACTTTGAAAACTTAGTACGGTAAAAAATTTCATTTTCCCTCAAGCTGGAGTGATCGGCACAGGGCTTAGGATCACAAGTTACATAAGTGACTACTTCTCAAAAAGTTGTCCACTTTTAGAAATTTGAATTGTCCACTCATGAAAAACGTATTTTTTTTATGATGTGAAGTTTCTTTTTAGAAATTGTTTTCCTTAAATTGTTGTGCGGTTAAATACTATTTTAATAAGGTCATATTTACACCCATTAAAGTAAAAACAAATAAAAAAAATTAACTTGTTTGGGACAGTAAATTAGCCCGCCATATAAAAAACAAATGTCCCCTCTCTTTCTCAAGAGGTAAAAAGTCTTCAAAAAACTTATATTTGAAAAAACTCAAAATGGGGTTTCTTTTTTCTACATTTAAATAATATCTGGCACTGGTATTGTGGTGATGATGGATCTGGTGGTGGTATTGTTTTACACTTCAGATCTTAGATGACAAAACAGGTACTTTTATGTGGAAAATGACATCAACAGATCAACAGACTGCTATTCCAGTACAAAAGTTGAAAACTAGAACAATAACAAAACTCAAAAGTAAATTACACCAAAGAAAAGAACAGACTGAAACAATTGAAAAGAGAAAAATGCTTAAAATAAAGACTGATGAAGAAGAAGGGAGGCTACCCGACGACAAAAAAAAAGAAGGGAACATTTTTTCTACTGACATAAATGTAAAAGAAATTTAAATTTGTTGCCCTGTCTTCTGAAAGAATTCATATAATATATTGTGTGTCCAGTTATTAATAAAAAATAAATTTAATTAATATGACCAGTACGTGTTTAATTTTGAGTTACTTGATTCCTATAACAGGTGGTATGATGTCGTCCTAAGTGACGATAATTTCTTGACGTTTCTTGACAAACTGATTTCTTGACAATTTCATGACGGGACACTTTTTTGAGAAATACTCAAGTACTATTCGGGATGACGTAGGAGAAAAAAAATTGGCAAAAAGTCAATATTTGCAGCAACAGGAATGAAAAAACTGTAACATGGTGTACTGTTTCTGGAATAAAAAAAAATTACCATAATTTCAAAAATACATGACTTAGATTTTTATATTAATTTTTCTGATAACTGGTGTGGCCTAACCTATCAGAAGGTTTCGGCTTGGCGTCGACTTTTGGGACACCCTGTATAATAGTCATGCATGTCATCTGAAAATAATTCTACGATTATTTATATTTTACTGTGTTTTACATATAAGCTTCGATGCTAAATATTCAGTATATTTAAATGGCTTGCTGATGAAATCGAAATAGTAGTTTTCCTATACTAACTTTCGACTTGAGTGCGCCGCTGGCGAGACTGACTGAAACGAGCGACAGGCTGTCAATCAGTAGACGTTTCGCGAAATTGCTTTTGTGGTGATTGTGTGTGATTCTAGAAAGACGAACGAAAGTGTAATTTGTGGAAATCTAAGTGCAAATAAAAACGGTGTTGTGTTTAATGCGAATTTTTGTGCATTGTGGTCTATAAGTGAGGATTTAAAATGGATGTTTATAATTACCCTGCGTATCAATACAACCAGTCAGATGAACTAGCAAAACAAATATTCGCACAACAAAGTTGTGAATCTGTTCCTTTTAATCGTGTGGTTCCTGACCCTCACGTCATGCCTGCGCCTTCTGGTGCACCTTGGAATACTCAAGGGATACCATGGGGCCTTAGTTCTCCACCTCAAGTTGTTCAGTTTACTGGACAAGCACCACCAGAGACCCGTATCACCCCCGTTATCCATTGTAAAAGAAAAAGTTTGGATGTGGAACCTGTCATGTATGTATTTTAATTAAACTATATGTCTTCAGTATTTGTTAATTATTTTCATGTTTATTGATTAATTTACTAAATACACAGGACTAAATACAATGATCCAATTTAGTACTTTAAACCTGACAGTGAAAGTTGCAAAAATGCATTAGTAAATAGTAGATAGACACTTTTATTTTCAATATACTTGTTTCAGACCTGCTAAACAGCTTATAACTGAAGAAAAAATGGCTGCTCATCTCAATAGTTTACATATTTCATCTGACTATACATCTCATTCAACAACAACAGCACAAGAATTTATGGATGCAGATATGAGCATAAACAACCCTTCACAGAGTGTAAATAATTCATCAATTAATATAGGTGAAAGACTCAAAGGACACACTATTGTAATCTCTGATGTAGTTAAGAAGTTAAATGATGAACCTCTGCTTCCTGCAGCTTTAATTGAAAGGTAAGCACTTAAAAAAAAAAACAATTATGCTGTAGTAGTTTAAACAGAAGGCTTCAATATCCAAAATTTTGGAATTTCAAGTTTTTCTTAAATCATTGTAACCTACTAGCAATGTTCAACTTGCTTTCTTAATCTATTTTTACCTAATCTTCACTAACCATTACACGAAATCGAAGTTAAACCGTGGTGTTTGCCTCAAATATTTGGATTAAAAACTAATGTTTGCATTTCTGTAACTTTAACTTACAATTGTGATTGTTTGTGCTGCAGCTTAGAAAAACCTCGCATGTCACTAGTTGTTTGGAAACCAAAAGAAAACATACTGGAAAAGTTAAAAGAAGTTGATGAAAAAGGCAGTAAAAAGGATGAAAGTGAGGATGAAAAACCCAAAAAGAGAAATGGAGTTTTGGTGACAGAGCTACCAAGTATGGATATAGAAATGTGATCTGGTTAAAGTTTTATCATGGGATATTTGACAAAACATTTGAACTGAATATCAAAGATATTTATAAATCAGTGACTTGTGTTTCTGGTTTTTCAAATTGTTTAATTATGCAGGCGGCTTCAATAAAGCTGGACTCCTAAAATGGAATGGAAGGAAATTTATTCAAACATGAAACAAAATTCTTGACATTAAATTAGACCTAGTTGCCGCTTTTTTATTCTTATTTCAAAACAATATACTTATCAAGAGCATTTTGAGAAATCTTTTACAACATAAATAATTTTAACATGTAATTTAATTTAGTCAGTTCTTTTGTAGCTGCCTGTACATTGTAAATTTTTAAAATTTTATTCATTAGATTAACTGTTTTGATGTTAACACTGCCTTATATTTTAAGATTAAATTAAGTTTGGTACTTTTATATGAAGCTGATCAAGATTTGGGGTTCATTCTCTTTGTTTCTCACTTTATTGAGCCAGCGTATTTTCTTTGGACCATATCATATTTGCATTTAAAAATATAATCTAAAACAAGTTATTGACACAGTGATAGCTAACTGTTATTGTTTTATTAAAATCTTTTTATTTGTTTCTTACCACTAAAGATGAGTCAATATTATCCTCATAGTGACATTAATATAAGTTCTATTTTGAATTAAATGTATATATTTTTTGTTAAATTGGCATACTTACCCATCAATACAGTACTGACATAAATATCACCAGATAATTGTAACCAACATTAGGAAATAATTAATTCAGTGAGGAATATTATAAATCTAACATTCATTAACTTATAAGAAACTATCATAACCTTTAACTATTATATTAAGAATTGGTTAAATCAAAACATTATTTTATTTATCTATTAGATGCTAATTCTGTTGTCATAAACTTGAGCGGGCAATAATTGTAAAGTTAAATTATGACGTGACTACAGGTACATAACATGTAGTTTAATTTTTTAATTTCACACAAGTACTAACATTTGAGTTAACATCTTTGTCAATGATAGTTTTGTTTTTTTTTCTATTTAAGTAATCTGGATTTTACCGGATTGATTAAGTTTACATTTTAGCTCGATGTCTGGTCTAGCAGTGTCAATAATTTCTTGAACCTAACTTTTTACACAGTGTCTATACCAACATGTGATACAGTATGTGCAGTAATATTTAGTTGCCTAGTTGCGAAGCTGGTTGCCATTTCATCCAAAAATTGTATTGAAGTATACATTTAAACTATGCTCGGGAACACCTTCAGTCGCTATGGTCAAATTGTACAAAGTAATTAAATCTGGTAAAATCCTGTTGATCAAAAACATATTTAATGAATAGATGGCGCAATCACTATGATAAATTCCCTTGTAAATTGCTTGCAAAATACTGTTTGATTTGAAAAGTTCTGCTGTTTGATTGATGCCTTTATCAAACAGCAGATTAAAAATTTAATAGATTTGTTTAAGTTTAGTTTGTAATTTAATTAAGGTTTATCTAATGACTAATTGTTTAGTAGATTACAGTTCTTAAGGTAGGTAAACAACCTGACTACATTATCCATCATATGTTTGTTTTTTATTTTGGTCAGGGCTGTGACATTGTTTTTTGTATAATTGGCGTTTTTATATAGTATCTTTGCAAGTTGATTAAAATTAATATTACTTAACAATAATTTTTTTAACGGAAAGACATCACATTTATAACATCCAATCAATACCTTATGAACAACAGAACTTGCAAGCTGATGAGACTCCAAAAACTTGCTATGTGGACCCCAGAATAAGTGCCCATTATGTTATTGCTATTAATACAATAGAATACAAGACAAGTACAGATAACTTTATACATTAAAACCTACTTAAGAGTGTTTTGACTCAAAGGCTTTCAAACTAAGCAAGCCCTATTGTCGAGGATGAGTTTTTTAGTCTTCTTTGTTAATTGGACATCTGGCCATTTGACTGTAAATTAAAGATAATTGAAATTCGTAAAAGTCTCAGCCCTGCATTTGCTTTGATAATAGAAGTTATTTTTTTTACGATTTGGCCTTAAATACGGTGATTAATAGGCAATATGAACAGTTAATATTTAGTTACTAATGTCGAAATCCTTGTAAATTTTAAGGTAGTGTTAAAAAATCTGTAAATGGAAAAAAACTTGCTTGAATTGTTGTTTTGGCAAATGTAAAATTAGTGTAAATTATTGAAATTTAAAATTAGGAAGGAAAATGCTTCCATTTGTAAAAGTTGTGTTCACTGTACATATTACATCGCTTTTCATGTTTCCATATTTATTGTGGCTAATTCATCTTAAACTCCTAAGTAGCTATATTAAAGAACATGCCATGTACAAAGTGATTTAAAACTAATGTTTAACTGAATAGGCAGACGAAGATGAAATAAACATGGCATCGGCCTGATAGAATGCGTCTTCGCGAATATCGTGCGAGTAAGCGATGCGACAATTGAGTCTACAGTATCTACAGTATTTCATCTCGGCCGCATCTTTGAAATAAATGCCTAGGTACAGCGCAGCGGTTCGTTCACATGTGATAGGGCTGCCCGCCTTCAGCATTTAAATTACAATCGCTTACTTTGTGCTTACTTCCATTTAGTTTTGTGACTGTGAATATACTTTTTTTATATAAATAAACATAGGAAGTGTTCAACAAAAATGCTTTTTGTATCATAAAACCATTTTACGTTTGAATAACAAATCGGTCTTATACCTAAATAAGCGACCGAAAAATACTTGCGCCTCGACTGAGACGTACGAAATGATGTTTTATTAAATTTAAAGTATAAAAAATCCACATTTTAACGTAAACCTCGGGACTGGCCGCACGCCGAGATCGAGCCGCTTAGGTATATAGCTCGCGTTTCGTCCATTTGTATGAAGTTGAAATACTGTACCATATAGTTTACGTTTGACCGCGGATTCGTACGAATGAACTCGTGTTGATCGCGTACGTAGTCGCGTTCTATTAGGACAATGCTTTACATAGGCAACTAGAAGTGTGCTGTTAAAAAAGCAATAACACGATAGCTTTATTGTAACTGACACTCGAATTATATGGAGTCTAAGTAAGCAAGGTAGTCCCATAAGGTTATAACTTTATTTTGCCCCAATTCTAAGTATCATGATTCTAAGTATCTTGTATTAATATTATAATCTTAATTAAGGCTGATAATATTGTACCTAATATTTTTAAAGAATAGATAGTTAAGTTTGTGTAAAGCATTCATTTGTTTTATTTATCAATGCGACATTCCCTTTAGCTACGTCTACAGCTACGGCTGGTTATCAGAAGGGAGAAGGTGTATTTGGTATACCACCTGCTTCTCCCCCTCCGGATCAGTGCCGGGGAGGCGTCACCCTCCGCCGCCTCCTTCTGGGGAACTTCTCAGAAGGAGGTCATGGCCACCTCGCCTCTCGACTTCCCAAACTAGGATACCTCCTAGTTTTTTGTGTGCTCTCCAGAACACAAGCTTAAAGAAGAAGCTTACTTTAGGCCATATTGAGTGTTTCAATGAGTGTCAGTCAGTTAGTTTTGCAGTAGTGGTAGTGGTTGAAACACGTAACTGTGCCTTGTTGTTTTCGGCGCACTGATTGCTTCCCTATGAGAGGGCGGTGCACCAACACATGAAAATTTTGCATCACTGATGTTTCTTTGAAGATATATAAGCGTCATTATAAATGTCTCGTTTAAACTGAGGGTAAGCGACATAACTTAAAAAGTTATGAGTTAGAGATATGAATCTTCTAGAATGTAAAAATTTTAACCTAGATAGACAATTGATTAATTGAAATATAATTTCATCAAAGGAAATACTTTAGGATTTGAACCTGGGACAAGTAGTTTCGAAGGTTACCTTAACAGCAAGAAGACAGTCAAGGTAGTCCTGAAAGCTTAGTCAATTTGCTGTTTATTCTCGATAGAAAACCGGGTCCTGATATAGAGTAGGTACATACCTACTTACGTGATCTGGAATACAGAATACCAGCCTCAATTGAGATATGCAAGTTAGAGATGGTAAAACCTCCACTTCAACTACCTACTTCCACGTCATCGATGAAGAGGAACGCTTGTTATTATCGGCGGTTTAAAATGCAGGATATCACTATTTTTGGTCTTAGATAAAACCATAGTAAAACCTCGTATATAAAGTTATTGCTATTTCAATAGCTCAGCAATCGAAAATGTAGTGGATTTTCATAATCTATCGACCTCCGTGGCGCAGTAGTGTAGGTATGTCGCTACTGCTACACAACAGATGCCTCTGTATTTGTTTGTAAGTAGGTACTACTACGTAATTCGTGAAGTCTTCATCATCATCACAACTCCGTGTAATGAGCCCACTGCAGGGCTATGAGTCTCTCCTCTGGGTGATGAGGAGGTTTAGGCCGTAATCCACCAAGCTGGCCCAGCGCTGGTTCGTCGATGTCAGATATTTCAGCGTGCCGAAATGGCTTCTGACAAACCCTAACGACTGCTGTATACAAGTATACAGCACCCGGGACCGACTGCTTTGCGTGCCCTCCGAAGCACGGAAGTCGTGAGAAATGAATGGTCGGCGGTCACCCATCCTAATACAGGCCGCACCGAGCGCACTTAACCTGCGATATCGTTTGACATGGACAATAACCTCGGCGCCACGATGACTTCAGGAAATACTTTAGGATAGGACGTGAAGAGAAATTAAATAAAATATGAAATTTCATATGAGTTTGAATATGAATTTTCATTTCAAGTCGAGGGTTCGATCCCCGCACAGAGCAAGAAAACAATTGTTTCGGGTGTAGCGGGGCTGTTTCTATACAAATTTGGGCCTTGTAGTTAATTGTCTGGAGATTTAATTTTATACCAAAAAAATTTTCATAGGTACAAAATGGAAATCTGGAATTTGGGTCAGTCCATTCGAATCACGAGAACCGTTTCCACTCCAACGGATGGATATAATAAGGTATAATCTGATCACGTTATCAGATTCACCTGAGTAAAATGGCATCATAGAGTCGAATCTGATCGCGTGATACGATTTCACTAGAATGACCCATTATGAATTGTGCATTCGGATCACAAAAAAAAATATCTTTCTCAAAATAAATATTTTTGTCAAACCTTGTCAAGCGTTAACCAGAACAGGACTGTTTTATTTCCCAGGTAGCACGCTTGCATAACGAAAATAGATTTATCTAAGATTTAGTTAAAAAAAGGGTTACTATTTTAAAAATGGCATTAACTGAGAATATTTTTTAAGATTATGTCCACTTTCAATGTCATAAATTTTTTTCACAGTATGCCTACAGTTAAACTTTGGTCGAGTTTTTTTAAATGGAATAAATTAAGAATATTTCACTCTTTTTCTCAGCATAGGGTTCTAGTAACTATCATTTAGACGACCACTTTGGCAAAGGGGTAAACCTATCTGTCTCAGACGCCAGTGGTTGCGGGTTCGACTCCAGCCCGGAATAAGAAAAAAAAAAATATTCCGGGTCTGGGTGTTTATCTATATATGTATTTATATTCTAGGTTCCCCCCTAGTTCGCTACATGGTATCTCATAACACAAGTTTCGGTTTCATTTGAGGCCATGTAGTTGGTGTGATAGTCTGGGGATTTTATTTTATTTTTTATTTTATCAAAATTATTAGGTAAGTAAGTACTAGATTATTTTAAGTGTCTAATAAAGATATAGCTAGTAAAAATAAAAAGTGCTTTGACTAAATATATTTATTTCAGCTGTAGGCAAAAAAGGATCAAAACGGTGGAAATTTCTTTGAAAATCACAAAAGTATTTTTAATAATAATATCTTGAAATCCAGAGAAATTTACTAAACGTATTTTGATGTTATCTTATAGGCCTTAGCTTCATCTACCTGCACTGTCACGAAAACGTGTCGTTTCTATATTTTTTTAGTAGAACGATAAAATTTATCATTCATTTAGTGTCCTGTATAACTGTAAAAATGTGAATACTTACTTAGGTACCTACCTAATATTTTCTCCTACGGGTGAAGCCCAATAAAATTATGAATCCAAAAGAATAAATGCTTCATAGTTAAACAGAGTGCGTAAAATGCATTTAATGCCTACCGTATACTTTAAAGTGGAGGCCGATATTGATAGGGAGCGAAAGCCTCAAGCTGCGAAGTGCAACATGCTGTCACACAGGTTCGCACGATGTAGCTCTTAGGCTTAACTAATTCCTTTTAAAGAATTCTGCCAATCGTTTCAAATGGATATCCTTTAATTGCACTGCTTTAAAGTCTTTAATAGTACAAGAACGTCTTCAGGATTTTAGTGAGGTTGTTGCGATGCTGTAGTGCGTGTGCCATGCTAGAGTTAATAATCACGCTATCATAAGAAATAAAAATAACTCATGAGCTTGTCTATGTACAGTCTGCAACAGAATTATGTATACCACCCAGACTCACGCACCCATAAAATTTGCATGCATATTGTATGTGTGCGGAAGACTGGGTGGTATACATCATTCTGTTGCAGACTGTACCTACTATCGAACCAACTGAATCATGCATATAAGTAAAAGGTCTTTGTGCATGCCCCACCATAGGCTCATTTTGTCAAACCTCCTAACTATATGCTAGTAGGTCGATAGAAAACTTTAAAGATAGGTTTCCTTGGTGACGAACTTGATCATTTTTTTTTTTTTTTTTTTTATAAATGACTAAACCCGCGTTTGACCTCAATCTCACCTGATGGTAAGTGACGATGAGGTCGAAGATGAAAGCACACGGGTTTAGGAAGGAACTGGCTCTTTATACAATATTGCCGGAACACATTACCGCCGGAGCGGTAACATTTGGCGGCAGACTTTATATAAAGGGTGGTCGCTAGCCAGGCGGACCCAGAAGGGATCCTACCACCAAGCAAAATTTCCGACACTCACACAACTTTATCTAGACCAAATTGAGTTTCTTAAAGAACTTGTGTTATGGATACTAGATAACTAATATACTTAAGAAATATATGATCATACGTATTGAATAAATACATATTTTTATTAGAATAAACTTAAATAAACATATAAACATCCATGACTTGGCGGCTAATATCTGTGTTCATCACGCAAATATCCGCCGCCGCCGGGATTCGAACCCAGGACCTCAGGCATTGAAGGCAATGTATGTTACCACTACACCAGCCGGTCGTCAATTTCATTCGACACTGATATTTACTGAGTTATAAACACCTAAGTATGCTTTGCAGTCGCGTTAGGAAGTTAATTTTCATATTTAAAACTCTTCGTCACAGTGCTGACTTTAATATTATAAAAAGGGTATATTTCGCCATGTGCCAATCTATTCTTTACTGCATCACCTCCTGGGGTGGTGCACCTAAAACAAATCCGAAGATATTAGAAGTAGCACAACGAGCAGTTTTGAAGGCTGCCACTTTTCGCCCATTCCTGTTTCCTACTCTTAAACTATATCGCGATTGGCAAGTTCTCTCTGTGCGTTTTTTTTTATTTTGCGTACCATTTTAAGAATGCACTCCATTAGCTCTTATGAACTGAGCCATTTGAAGCGACGACGTAATGACCTAGTTTGTCATTGCCCAAAAATGTCTACATCTTTCGCTCAGCGGTTCTTTGGATTTATGGGGCCGCTTCTGTATAACAGAGTCAATGGTGACACGAACATTTACCCTTGCAATGGTCTACAGTGCAAGAGTTTGGTGACCAAATGGCTACTTAATAAGACATACCAGGACACTGAGGAAATTATAGCTATCCTTTCGTAAATTAATTACACACGCACACACACACATATACACATATTACACACATTCACCCACACTAACCCTAATACCCAGATACTCACTTAGATTATAAGTTCTTCATTTAATTTTATTTTTTTGTTCCTTTTTGTACTTTTATATATTTTTTGTACTTACCTACTTTTCTGATGTTTTTTTTTTTTTTTTATAAGATACTAAACCCGCGTTTGACCTCAATCTCACCTGATGGTAAGTGACGATGAGGTCGAAGATGAAAGCACACGGGTTTAGGAAGGAACTGGCTCTTTATACAATATTGCCGGAACACATTACCGCTGGAGCGGTAACATTTGGCGGCAGACTTTATATAAAGGGTGGTCGCTAGCCAGGCGGACCCAGAAGGGATCCTACCACCAAGATGTGGGTGGAGGCCTGGAGTCCTGTAGTACGGGGTCACCTAGTGTAGGCTCCTGCTTTCACATACCTACTAGTTATAACCAAATCAATTTTTGTTATATTTTTCTGTTACATGTGAAGGAAATAAATAAATTTATTTACTTTTTTTATAAAAATACTGCCTAAACAATATTTTTCTAAATCTATACTGCGCTATTTATTACAAGGTTATGTCAGCACTTTATATTTGTTGTGCTGTGCTAACAATAACAGTATTGTACTGTGTTCATAAACAGGTATACTTAATAAAATAATACGTTTTGTTTTTCTTTTTAAGAATTTGAAAATAATGGACTATAAGATAACTTTTATTAAATATAAAAATAAAACTATGACCAAACCGAACGCGTGAAAGAAAGTAGCATTTTAGTGTCAGAAATATTTATTTATTATTTATTATTATTATTATTATGGGCCGCCATTTTGTGAAGCTAAAACAGTCGTCTGTTGTCGTTTCATGCGCATAGACCACGTTCTTCAAGTTTTCGATCTGTTTTTATTTTCTTTCGTTTAATGGACTGCTTCTGCTTTTCAAACTGACATCGGCGCTAAATCGGACTTCAATTGTGTTTTTTATTGCGTTCTTTTTACCTTTAGTGCATAATAATGCCTAAACGTGGACAAACATTGAAAAATGGAGCCCGTGAGTTAATCATCAAGCTCCAAGATTACTTTGAGCGGGAGCGGCAAAATGGCAGACCCCTGTTACCTGTCGAACAAGTACAAGAACGCGTCTCTCAGGCACTTGGAGTTGGCAAACGAACGATAACAAATAAGAAATAAAGTAAAATAACAATAAAGAAAAGTTCGGCTCTACTGGCACGGAAGATAATATTTTACGTACTCGTAAGAAGAAACGCAGAACTAAACCCGTGACAGATATTGACTCCTTTGACGCCGATGCAATCAGAAATCATATATATGGTTATTATTCCAGAAATGAATATCTCAACAGGAAAAAGATTTTGGCATCATTAAGAGAAGCTGGACTGTTTAGCGGGGGTAAAACTGCTTTAACCAAAATCTTAAAAGATATTGGTTTTTCGTATAAAAAAACAGACAAAAGAAAAATTTTATTAGAACGTTACGACATCATTTTAAAACGGATAAGTTTTTTGAGAGAAGCAAAAAATATTGATAACTGGGAAAATGTCGTGTTCATTGACGAGACATGGCTAAACGCCAATCACACGGTTGCCCGTTCTTGGACAGATGATACACAAGCGTCGACGTCGAAAGTACCAATGGGTAAGGGGGCCCGTCTGATAATATGCCACGCAGGTTCTGCAAAATACGGCTTTGTGGAGAACGCGTTACTGGCATTTCAATCAAAAACCACAAATGACTACCACGAGGAAATGAATGCCTCTACATTTAAAGAGTGGTTCCAGAACGTGCTTTTGCCCAGCCTACCAGAGCCTTCTGTAATATTCATGGATAATGCCTCCTATCACTCGGTTCAAATACAGAAACCACCTACCCAAGCTAATAAAAAAGAAGAAATGGTGGCTTGGTTACAAGCAAAAGGCATTGACGCAAGTATGCAGATGCTAAAAGCAGAACTAATTAAATTAGTTAAAGAAAATAAAGCGGCAAATGTGCGATACGAAATCGATGAACTGGCTCTGGAGTACGGTCATCGCGTTCTTAGAATTCCACCGTATCATTGCCAATATAACGCGATTGAGCTAATCTGGGCTCAAATAAAAGGTTACGCCGCCCGCCACAATACTTCCCCGCCATTCAGCACGAAAAAGATGATGACCCTATTAAAAGAAGCCTGCGGGGAAGTCACTAGAGATGACTGGGCAAAGGTTGTTGAGAAGACTAAAAACCTGATAATGGAACATTTTGACCGAGATATCAGGATTGATTCTGTTATTGATAATAATATAATTATACATGTAGGCGAAGATGATGATGAAGACACCACCTCCTCAAGCGAATCGGAGTCTGATTAATATTCTGTATGCATATTCAATTCAATGTACTTTATTGCATAGAAATACAGATTGTAACTTTGTAACGAAAAATAAATAAAACAATTTTATTAAATTAATATAAATTTTTTTTGGTTTCCACTTAAATTACTAAAATATAAATTTTAAATGATTCCGCCTATTTAAAACGAAAATAATCTTAAAAATAACGCGGCGTTTCTTTCTGGAGGAACAGTGACGAACTCAGTGTTATGCTGTGCCCATCACTAGTCGTGTCTAACTGATAGGTGTCAGGAACGCATTCTCTGAACGGCCGAACTATAATGGTCGTTTCGTTAATTAAGTATTAGGAGGAGTAATAAGATGAAATTTCACATATGAATAATTGAGTTTTCACGCAAATTAATGGTGGCCACACGGCATTTACTTTAGAAATTCGTGCGATTAGAGTGCATATAAACACTAGGTACTTTCCTAGTCGAATTTTGGAAAATCATCCTATAATTAGCTCATTAATTTGATACTTGGCAAAACGTTGCAGATTCTTACAAGGTATACCTAAACGTTATAAAATAAACCCTAGAGTAGGTACAGAAGGCAGCAGGTAAGCTTTACAAACCTGTAAAATTTCCCCAACCAATTTTTTACTTTATATCTAGGTAAGCAAATAGGTACAGCAGGGAGCAGATCAAGCGTTAGGTACATCACCTGTCAAATTTCCCCAACCCAAGAAGTATTAGTTGTAATGAGACTCTGGATCCCACAGTCAAACTGTTTAAACAGTTTTGTGGGACTGTGTTATTAGAAATAAGATTTTTTTTGTAACTTATTAATAAACAATAAACAAAAAAAAAACCAATTTAAACTTAATGTCGAGGGCATAGAGTTCAGATTCAAGAAAAAAATTTTGACAGATTTGTAACGCTTGATGTGCTGCCTTCTGTACTATCATGGATCCCATTTTAATTTCATGAACCCCCAATTTCTTTTCTCTGACGCAGACCCCTTGCTGGCTGTCAAAGGCCCTATTTTGGGAATCATTGATTAGATTTTAGGCCATAGAGTTCAGATTCAATTATAATTTTTTGACAGGTTTGGAACGCCTGATCTGCTGCTGTACACACTTTTATTAGGACTATGACCAAAAAAACATATTTTACGTTTATAGTTTTCTCTTGATTTTTTTTCAAAAGCTGTTTTTACGAATACAACGCAAAATTTCGTTACAACCGTATGAAACAAACATAAAGCTCTGTATAATAGCATTTTATATGAAATGCAGTAAATGGCCAAACGTGTCCCAGTGGAAAGATTTATGACGCAAAAATATCATGTGACACACAATTGGTAAGTAATAAGTATCCCACATCACACGCTAATTGGGAATATTTTTTTTACTCTATGTCCATGGATTAAAAAATGCCCCGCCAGGACAACGTTGACCCAGCGGAAACTGTTTTTTGTGAATTACTTCCCAATATGGTACAAATATTTAGGTACTTAGAGCACAGATTAGGACGACTATGTACTGTGTTATTGCTACAGAAAAAATGTAGATTCTTAACTACTTATAGGGTTAATTTTAATGAGCGTATCACCTCTTGCAGGCAGCCTCTCCTCATCAATCTCAACAACATTTGTTCTACGAGTTTTTACAAATCTTGATAAATAACACAAAAAAATGAGTTTTCTCCTAACTCTACATTTTCTAAGGAGTGCTTATTATTACTTTGAAGCGATATTTTATTACTCAAGGTGCGTCGCATACCTACGCTCAGAGTAAATAAAGCAAGACTATAAATATTTTTTGTATGGGAAAACAATTTTTTTAATAACTATTAATTTTACTAAGTTGTAGAACAAATGTTGTTGGGATTGATGTGGAAAGGCTGCCCGCAAGATTTTATGCGCTAATTAAAATTAACCCGTAAACTTAGTTAATTGTAAATGTTAAATAAAAACAAACAAAAATTGTCTCATAAATTGTTTATTGCAACATAAAGTACAGAATTTTCCTTAAATAAGTTACAAATAGAGCATTTTTCACACTAACATAATTAAGATTTCTCATACACATAAGTAGGTACCCCATTTAAAATGTGCATAGATAAATAATTTACTATAAAGCTACGTTTGAAAAGATGGAACGGAAGTATTTAAGATGTGGAGGAAGGGCTATTTTAAAGAACATTATAATAATATAACCCCTTAAGAAAACCCTACCGCGAAAAACGTAGAAATCTGTCAAAATGACGAAAGAGACAGAGAAGTGAAGACATAATTTAATGTAAGAATAATTGATCTCGGAATTATTTAAGGCTGAGTCATATTTTGTTAAATGTTAAAAAAATAACAACAAGCAAAGGACATTGACAATTTTGGGTCCTAGATTGAAAACAGTTACTTAAAATATAACTTTAAATAATTTTATAAAATGGTAGGTACCTACTATATTAAAATTAAATTTAATATAAATTTAACATTCACTAGACAAGTATCTTTATGTCAAGTTATTACTAATAAGTTAATACCGCTTCATAAGTTATAATTACCCACATAATGTTTTGTAGTGGAGTTTGAGACTCAATGGGTATTTTAAAATAATATGGCTAATAACTAAATACCTACTTACAACTAAAGTACAAATCACAATAACACATCACTCTTTAAACTTGTACGTACACTAATTGTATTTACAATTTAGTCTTTAAGACCTTAATTAGTTTTGTTTTAAATATAAATTTATAGTTAATTACTTACATCTTTAAAAAAATTGTAGAGCATCACTTAAATATGACATAATGTTTAACCTGATATTTTCGCGTCGAAAAGTATTTACTTTCGTTAAAGGATCTAGAAAATAATAAAATGATGGACAAACGTGACATAACTGTGTCAAACGCCTGTCACTCACCTTTTTATTCACCTGGCCTCTTCTAAATATGTTTTAATAAATAGTTATATCTACTAACGAACTAATGTAAGTAATACCTACTCAATTAAAAATATTCCTCAATTTTGCTGCCAGCAGCAATTTGGTAGTTTTAAACGATTTCGTCATTGTAAAAGATCACAGTTTTTAACAATAAATCAAAGGTAAATTTTATTCAGCCTTCTTCAAGATTCTATAAAATGGTCTTTTATAATTTATTTAATGCTTAATACGTCTCATTATATTCGTTTAACCAAAGAAATGTACTTAATAAAATCATCGTTCTCGATTTTGAAATTTCATTTTCATTAAATAAGTCATAACATTTTAAAATCTAAAATATGAAGTAGGTACATTTCGAATTGCATTATTCGGGCACCTCATAACAACATGAATTAAATTAATTGGACAACTCTACGAACCGGTCAAAAAGCGGATTGTTGACAAATATTTTCAAATTAGTTTCTGATTTTGTGTTACAAGTACTAAAAACTCACTTTGTTAAAATAACGTAACGTAAAACATATCTTAAGTAATAAATATATTGTGGAATGTACACTATTGTAAATTAAATTTCATACGATTAATTGTAAGGTCCTTTCGTTATGTCACATTTCGATGTGTGTAAAATATTAAAGTGAATGACATTTCAGAAAAAAATAAATCTCTAGTGGCAACATGTAATAAAAATCATACTTTGATTCTAAAGTTTATCTGCATGGCTTCGATTTTTCGTAAAATATTGAACGTTCAGAATCTTCGTCTCTCAGCAATGAGATTAGAACGAACAAACGCTACCATTATTGGCATGTTTCTTTATCTGCAGTATCTTCATTCATAGAAATAGAGTAGAAACTCCTTTGCCAATAGTGTTCTATTTGTTTTCAAAACATGTTGACTTTGACAGTGGCCGTGTCTAGGTCTCGCTTCATGCTCTCGAGTTGCTCGATGTCTTGGACCGAGCTCTCGCATTTCTGAACGACTAACACGTGGTAGAAATGTATCGCGAACGCAAGCAGAACGATGAGCACTGTAAAGAAAAAATACGTTTACACATTATTTTGTGAAATATCTATTGATATTTATGTATTGTGTTGTAGATACTGACTTGCTCAATTAATTTTATGATAGTTTATTTGTATTGTTTATTTACCTATCTTCAAAATTATCGTGGTTTATTTGCAGATACGAGAGATTATAGTCTACATATAGAACTAACAAAGGAAACTGAGTAAGCCTGGACCACAGGGTTAACAGGTTGACTTTGGTCTAAAAAAATTGCTTATTTTATCCTTATTCAAAATATATAAAACCCCTAAAAATGTAGCAAGGGGGAAACGACTTAATTCAAGATATGGAAATCGCTGTCATGGGTTTTTAGTATGGATGAATAACTCATAATATAATTGAAAATACGCTGAGTAAAATTAAAGAAATATTAAATGAGAATCATTATAAGGTTAAATGAATGTAAACTAACCGCGTTAGTTTTATTTTAAATAATTATTTTTTAATTAAAATAGGCGAAATTCTTTATTATGTTTGGCAATAGTGAGTGAATGAAGAACGAAACTATGGTAATTGACTCGTTGAGTAAGTCAATCGATCTATTTGTTCATTCGTTTGTTTGGTTTCTTTCCTTGTATTTTCATGTTTTTTTTTTTCTATTTTTAAGATAGCCCTAAGAAAAGTGAAAGTTGTTAGTGTCAATTTATTAGTTTGAATAGTTGTTTAAAACTATAACTAATAACTAAGTAAGTATAGGTAATATCTTATAATATCCTATTTTATCTAGTATGCTATCTAAGTAAAAATTGCTATTATTTATATTTAATTATAAACTCTCTAAATAATTCAAAATACAATAATTCATGTAGAGATCTCAACAATAAGAAAAAGAATAGCTTTCGAAAGTGATTCTAAGCTCACTTAACTTCTGTGTATACCTATAGACAAAATTATGGATATACAATTCCTCAACACTAGTTTATCTTGAAAATTTCGGTGATGAAACATGATTATATTTGAAATAAAAAAAGCAAATGTCAAGTTGTTAACACCGTGGCCTAGAAATGTATGGAGCAGGTTCTGTCTCCTTTACGTCATAAAGGAGGCATTGAACCAGCTTTTTACCTTTTGTGCCGTGGTGGATATCCATCAAAGCATATTTTAATAGAAATAGACACAAACCTGGTATAACGATGACTGTGGCGGCGGTAGCAGCTGCGAAGGAATAATCCCAAAATTTTACCCAGCAGAGTATAGCTATCTCCACCAAGAACAGGAAGAGTCCTGAAATAAATTACAAAATGACATCATTCATATAGAATCTAGGAGGCAGTCGTAGTACTTAACATTTTACAGTTCTAGACTCGCAATCGACAATAATCTTGCACCTTTAAAAGCTCCTCACTGCCCCTGACCTATCACATTGAATTTCTCTAATGTGGTCCTATTATTTATTCGGTTAAGGAAGCAAAATGCACCTATCTGAGTGAATAGTCCACCTGACTAGCGATCATACTTCATAAGAAGTCTTCCTCTAAATATAGACAGGTGATAGCTTTCGCAAAACCTGAAGACCAAAGTCTTCAATCAGTGCGTCCTTCCTGTGCTCACGTATGGAGCCGAGACGTGGACCCTAACAGTATTTATTTATTTATTTATTTATTTGTTTTCAAGGGAAACATACATTTTTCTACACTTATATATAAAAAAAAAAAATTCATGGTACATGTTACAATTAAGTTTCCACCAATAAATAACACATGACAAGTAAACATTGGAAAATAACAACTTAATAAAAAAAGGGAATAATTTATAACAGAAATGAATCTAGAAACATAAACTTTAGGTATTTGAAATTGATTTCAAAATTCCTACTTTAAACTGACTAAATGATAATGAAAATATATCCAAATGTGAAAAATTTGTGTTGTATGACCTGCAGGCGCGCGCAATAAAACTGTTGCTGCCGTAATTGGTTCTCATGATGGGTTCATGAAATAAGAATTTATGTCTAGCTCCTATTCTTTGACATCTGAAATGTATTTCGCCTAAGAGTGGCATGGAATCAATCATATTGTGAATTATTCTGTACAGAAGCATTTGATCTCTAAGCATGCGACGATTTTTTAAATCAGTATTTGAAAGTGATGGTGCTGATGAATTTTCATCTACTTTGTAACTCAAATGTTTCAAAAATTTTTCATAATTTTTTTCTATTAAATTAATGTAGGGCTAGTTCACCGACTTAAAGTCACACAGCGCGCTATGGAAAGAGCTATGTTAGGTGTTTCTCTGAGAGACCGGATCAGAAACGAGGTTATCCGACAAAAAACAAAAATAACCGACATAGCTCACCGGATGAGCACGCTAAAGTGGCAGTGGGCTGGTCATATATGTCGAAGAACTGACAATCGTTGGGGTCCAAAGGTTCTCGAATGGAGGCCACGTCAAGGCAAGCGTAGTGTGGGACGCCCCCCGGCACGTTGGGAAGACGATTTGCGGAAGACGGCTGGCAGGGACTGGATGCGCAGCGCTAGAGACCGAATTCGGTGGCGCGCGTTGGGAGAGACCTACGTCCAGCAGTGGACTAGCGCGGGCTGAGATGATGATGATGATGATAATAGCTTTCGGTGATTAGGTGTTTCGTGAATACTAAATATAGGGCTACCCCAATTCTGAACCTGCAGGTTTCGTATTTGGACTCATTGCTATTTACCATCAGCTGAGATTGATGTCAAACCAAAGTCACAAATAAAAAAAATACGCTCCAACGACTTACCTAATACAGTGCTAAAAGCCCAAGCCAGCTCAATGAAACCCCTCATTCTCTCATGAGGCGAGTCCCTCAGAGCCTTCGTCGGTCCTCCAGGGCTTTCCATCTTGCTCACAGCATCAATATTCGGGAGTAAGTACGTGGAGATCATGAGAGCGAAGATGTGGACAGCTACTAATACTGTTGTGCAAACGGAGAACATCACGAATAACCATTCAGGGACGTTGGTTGGCTCGTTGATTTGGAGTTCTACCATTGCTACCATGGCGAAACCTGGAAAATTAATAAAAAAAGTGATTATTTAACCAAGCTCATTAACCAACCATCTCACCCAATACATGCCCCTTTTTACAAAATTTTATTGTGTTATTACATTTCAACTTCATTTCATTTGGCAATACCTAAGTATATTACTTTATTATTATATTAGTAAAGTACCTACCTACTCAATAGGAACCTACTTACTTACAGGTTTAAATATTTATGCAACTTGCAATTTGGAAATAACATAGACTGACTTTAAATTTCTGACAAACATAATCTACCTAGCATCCACCAACAGAGCTAATGGTGCTTCAACCCACTAATATTATAACAACTAACTATTTAATGCGGTTTTAAGTTAGTAAATCTAATCAAGTAAATAAACATCTATAACTAAATCAATATTCTTTGCAAAGGAAATCTTTACCCGATAGCAGTTCAGATGTGGTCGCCGTCGCTTTTAGCTTAGCTCTGGACATGTGCAGTCTTCTCCAGGACAGCTCATTTGAGGAGTCCAGCTGCTGGTCCTCATTCCAACCCGGAGACATTGGCACTGTTAAGGCTACTTCGCTTACACTCTGTAAAAAAGACGAACATACATTAAAATAATTTATCAGGTTAAAGAATTTTATTTCTCATAAAGAATTTACAATTCACTTATAATGAGAATAACAATATTTTTGGGACGTATACATAAAGGTGGGTAGAACGAAAAAACGAATAAATAAATCCGTGCGGTATAACTTAGGTAATCTGAGAATTCTTTGTGGTGCCGTCGTTGTTGTGCAGATCTTACGATATCGAAGGGCGGTATTAGGATGGGTGACCGCTGATCATTTATTTCTCACGACGACTTTCATGCTTCGGAGGGCACGTTAAGCAGTCGTTCCCGGGTGCTGTACACTTGTATACAGTAGTCGTTAGGGTTTGTCAGAAGCCATTTCGGCACCCTGAAAATTCTGACATCCACTAATCAGCACTGGGCCAGCTTGGCTGATTACGGCCTAAACCTCCTCCCAGAGGAGACTCATAGCCCTGCAGTGGGCTCATTACACGGATTTGTAGTTGTAATCTTTTGGAAAAGTCATCGACGGTTAACGCTATTAACCAGACCATCTCTTATATGTATTTTTTTACCGGTGACAAAGCTCGCGTGTGTCCACAATCTCACCTGATTGATAGTGTAAATAAGATTGAAGATGACAGCCTGCAAGTCTTGGAAAAGAATTGGCTCTTCATAAAAGTAAACAATAAACAGAAAACAACACCGCCGTAGGTGATAGGTATCATATTTGGCGGCAGATTATATCGAGAAGAATGATGGCTAGCCAACCTCACTGGGATTAGTGGCCTATTACGATACGGTTGTCCATGGGAGGTAGGGCTATTCTTAGCTGGCTCTACTAAAATACCTGAATAAAGGAGGCGAAAACGATCACTGAATACAAAGGCAAAAAAATCAATTTCCTCTTCACATACCTACTTTTCAAGTAAGTATCCCTATCCCCTTAATAGAAAACTTTGGAGAGTTTTCAGGGAATACAATGAGAAATAGACGTTCATTCTGATTTCACTGACATAAGCATTTCAAATGAAGTTAGAATTTAAGTTTTAAAACTATCCTTTTAGAAACGGGATATTTACCAAGTTGTTCATTTATTTTATTTCGGCATTGTTGCAAGCGCCATGCATGATCATAATGACGGTACCTACTGCTAACAAACCGTGGTAAATATTAGGTTTCAAAAGTTAATATGCGGGTTAGAATTATAGTTACACCTAGACATTTTGCTTTGTCTGTAAATGCAGCTGAAGCACCGTCCAATTGTACCGTACGTGATTTAAAGCCTTATTAAAAAAGTATTGAGGTACCCATGAATTTACTACAATGGTCATAGGTTGGATTTTTTTGGGATAACAAATAAACCGAAGGATTTGGATCAGTCACTGATGCAACAAACATCTTAATTTATTGATAGAATCACGGAATCAGCATCAGCAACCGTGAAATCGGTAAAAGTACAAGTCATCTCCATATGAATGATAATTGGAGGATGTGCCTTTATTAATCGCCCTTAATCACATAGTTTTTATATACCTATTGAGAAAAATAAAAGAGAATGTCACCCTGGGGCACGCCTGCAAAAAGACCACACCAATCAGAGTAGGTCTCTTTAAGATGAATACGCTGTTAAGTAGGTGCCAAACCAGCACTAATTATTAAAAAAATAGTATAGTAAGCTAAAGGCTAAAATTATAACTATTTTAGTACGTTCCTTCCATGGCCTGAGTAGTAACTCAATTTTCAATAGATCCGATGACGATTCGCACGCGCATCTATATAATACAAAACAAAAATGATCGTTGCATGTCCGGAACACAACAGTCATTATCAATGATTGCACGGTGTACTGTCACTATGCCAATTATATGACAAGTGATTACGTCGCGATCTCAGACAATGCATAAACGAGATGGAGTTTAACTTTCTGCGTATGATGTTCAATTCAATATCGCAGTCAGACAATTCACTTAGATTTGGGCCTCACTCTGCTTGCCGCGAGTCATAGACCAGTTATTCGTTTTTAATTTGAAGTGTAATTTGGTCAATACGGTTTACCATTGTTATAGACCATTGAGATATTATTACTGCTAGTAATATCTTAATGTTATAGACACACAATAACTTTAGAATAAAACAACAGAACTGCATTGGACTCCGTACTATACGAATCAATAAAATTCTGTGATCAGACAGTGGCCTCTGCACTCCTGCCACCAAGCAAATTGCTTTTACGATTATCAGAGTGGTATGACTATTCTAAGCCAACAGACGCGATTAGAATCATGTAAAATATGTTTTTTTTTAAATAAAATATGGATGGGATATTTGTCTTCCATGACACCTGATGTAAAGTGAACATGAAGCCTAAGGTGGTAGACGTCCATCCACGAGAAACCTATTCACTCGACGCTTGAAAGTAGATACTAGGACTATACTGGTCAAAATAGACGCAGGCATAGCTAACTTGAGATTATATTAATTTTGTTAATAGCATGGTGTGTTTATTTACATCTGTAGGAGTGCCTTCATCGATGCGACGACGACGCGGTTCTGACCAAGTGGCTATTGTCGTGACCATTAAAAGCCGTAAATGAGGAAAGTTTAAAGTCCTAACTTGTGCTATAATAAATATGAGTTCGAAGTTCAAAAATACCACAATAAACTTTGTTATTACCGCGTATTCTTGGATAAAATACTCAAATTTTTGTGCAGAAGGGTTTTCCCAGATTTGAAATCAAGATATTTAAGAAGTTAATGCTAATCAATATTGTCACCAATAAGTCGCATTCACACTAAACGTGTTTTCACGAAATCTCCCTAATAAACGATTAATTAACGACTTGGTTTTGTAACTTCTTTTAAAAATATTTGTATGTCCTTGCCCAATGATCATAAAGCAGAAAAAGAATAATTGGATCCGTTTATGAACGGCCAGTACTTTTTACATAAAGAAATACGGTAAAGCATCTGTTACAGTCATGATGATATGAAAATATCGGCAACACTATACATAAATCTTCCAATAATAGTCAATTATATTTTAATAGCAGATTGAGAAGTCCCCAAACAATCACACCAACTACATGGCCTCAAAGTAAGCGAAGCTTGTGTTATGAGATGCCATGTAGCGAACTAGGGGGGAACCTAGAATATAAAAACATATATAGATAAACGTCCAGACCCGGAACATTTTTTTCGTAGTTCCGGGCGGGATTCGAAACCGCAACCACTGGCGTCTGAGGCAGATAGATTAACCCCATCGCCACAGTGGTCGTCGAAATATTGTTTATGTATAAATATTGTGTTATTTATGTTACAGGATGGTTTGCCGCCAGTAACTAATAGACACGACGACTAGTTTTATTCTCGTTGCACGACGATAATCATTACGGAAGACCTAACTCAAGACCTGGGTCTTGCATACCTAATACTCTTACGCCCGAATACTGGAAAGCCACTCAAATGTATCAATCAGCTGAAGGGCATTTAAATGTAAGCGTCTCCCATATTTAACTGATATACACAAACGCCACTCAGACGATTTGTAATGATGCTCACGTAAGTGGCCCTGTGAGTAGCCGTCAAATATTTACATCATAGCAACATTTACAGTTGTGGCGTGTACGCACGCCTTAGATCAATCAGTTGATTGACGATTGTAAATTGATATTGATATTGAGAGATTGATATGCGGATTGAATCCCTTGTAACAAGAAGTGAGGAGATGTATTTCTAAGCGATATTTATAGCATTTTATCTACATGTAATTTATCTTTGTATAATATAGTGAATACAAACAACACGGCGAATTTAATTCCATCACACTGCAATCAATCCAGGCTCACATCCTCCTTCAACTTCATCGGTGACAACGACGTGATCCACGTTTTCGCTTTGAGCCCCTGGTGTTGGATTCGACATTGATTGCATGAGTGTGGTGTGCTTTCGCATCGCCTGTCTGCTGCATGGCATGTTGTGACGTTTTTCACCTGCTTTGTCACTGCACCTGGTTTGTTGGTTTGTACTAACCCCAACTAACCCCACCGGCGTCGTGTTCGACGGACTACAGAGGCGTGGAGCTACGCATAACGAGGTACTCGCTGCTTACTAACTCCCTACGACTTCCGTGGAAGTGCACCCGTCGATGCACAGCAGAATCACAGTGTTTTTACATACTCAGTGCATGTTTCATTTACCAGTGCTTACCGAGCCCTAGTGTTTTTCATACTCAGTTTTTTTCTACTTAAAACGGTGGTGGTAACATAATCTAACACCCCAGTGCTTTCCCTCCTAATTAAGTGTGGATTTTTGTGGACATTTAAGAACCTATTGTGTAACTTTTTGTAAATTATAAGTATCTAATTTTAAAAACTTTGTTCTGTTACTTATTAACTTTTTACAACTTCATTTTATAACTTGTCTGTCTGTTTGTATGTCTGGGCATGTTTGTTTGTTAATTTTACATTTAATATAGCGTATAGTAACATAATTTTAACAATTTTTGGTTACACAATAACACCACACCTTTCCACGGAGACCTATTCTGTAAAATAACACTTAAAGAGGCTTATTCTGGTGATCTTTTAAAAAATATTTTTTTTTTATTAATTTTTGTGCATGTTTTTACATTGTTTTACTTTTTTATGTGTGTTTGTTTCTTAGATTTATTGTCTATTAAGTAAGACTAATTTTGCATTTTGTGTAGGTTTTTTAACTGCTTGGTTGTGTGGTATATTATTATTATTTATTTTTTTTATATGGCGGAAGCTTATACTGAGGTTAAGGATAAATTAGACCGCGTTATGGCTGAAAAGGCTGTTCTTGAGGAAAAGCTTAATCAAATTGTTCCCAGCGAAGCCCAAGTCAATGCGGCAGCTGTCAAACTTCCCCCATTTTGGTCCGATAAACCTGCAGTTTGGTTCGCCCAAGTTGAGGCCCAGTTTCAAATAGCCGGTATAGTAGCTGACCTTACAATGTATAATTATGTTGTTGGCCAGATTGATTATAGGCTTGCAGGCGAAATCGAAGACATCATTACACAGCCTATAGAAGCAGGTAAAAGGTACATTACTTTGAAAAAAGCACTTATCAACAGGTTTTCTATATCCCAGGAGCAGAAGGTCCGTCAGTTGCTTGGCAATGAGGAACTTGGAGACAGGAAACCGTCCCAGTTTCTCCGTCACCTAAAATCTTTAGCTGGTTCCTCATCTTTGGACCAAAATATTTTAAGGCAATTATGGATCAGACGTCTCCCCCAGGATATACAGGTGCTGTTGACTTCGCAAGCGGACGACTTGAGTTTGGAAAAATTAGCTGACCTGGCAGACAAGGTCATAGACCTTACCGGGCGGTCATGCGCAGTTTTCTCTACCGTTGCACCTTCACCGGACCCTGCCCTCGATTTGGTTTCTCAGGTTGCTGAACTAACCAAATTAGTTCATGCTCTCTCCGCTAGAGGCAGCAGCCGGGCGCGCAGTCGTTCTGGCTCAAAAGGGCGCAACTCGCGCGCATTTTCACCTGCTAGCAAACAATGCTGGTACCATAGACGTTTCAAGAGCCGCGCTTCTAAGTGCATCCCGCCATGCAATTGGTCCTCGGAAAACTCGAAAGGCAGTCAGTAGCGGCGGGCACTGATTGTTACAATGTAAGCCGCCGCCTCTTTGTTACTGACCAGGTAACTAAACGTCAATACCTCATTGACACCGGATCGGATTTGTGTTGCTATCCCGTTAGTTGGCTCCCGAGTCGTCGAGAGAACTCCGACTATGTGTTAAGCGCTGTTAACGGTAGCAAAATCACAACATATGGCACTGTCAACCTATGTCTTAATCTGGGGCTGCGTCGCGATTTTGTTTGGCAGTTTGTTGTTGCAGACGTGCAGAGAGCGATAATAGGCGCCGATTTTTTGGCGCATTATCAGCTGTTGCCTGACTGTCACAACAAAAAGTTAATCGACAGCAAAACTGGTTTGCGTTCTCTCGCCACCTCGGCTATGGTTGAACAACCGAGTGTGAAGGCTGTGGTCGCGGGAAGTTCTACATTCGCGTCACTTTTGGCTGAGTTCCCCGATATCACTCGACCACCCGGCCTACCACGGGTCATCAAGCACAGTACCGTGCACCATATTAAGACCACCGATGGTCCTCCAGTGTCGTGCCGTCCGCGCCGTCTAGCACCACAGAAGCTTTCTTGTGCTAAAAAAGAATTTGAGGACATGGTACGCTGTGGCACTGCAAGGCCTTCGAAGAGCGCATGGTCTTCTCCGCTTCACATGACCCCTAAAAGAGACAACACCTGGCGTCCTTGCGGCGATTACCGTACGCTGAATGCCAGGACTGTTCCGGATAAATATCCTGTTCGGCATATTAATGACTTTGCGAACAACTTGTCCGGCGCAAAGGTGTTTTCCACCCTTGACCTTGTGAAGGCCTACCATCAATTACCGGTTTTTGAGGAAGATATTTCGAAGACTGCCATCGTTACCCCGTTTGGCCTCTTCGAATTTCCTTTCATGACCTTTGGTTTACGCAATGCTGGCCAAACCTTCCAGCGTTTTATCGATGAGGTCACACGTGGTCTCGATTTCTGTTTTCCCTATATTGATGACATACTGGTATTTTCTCAGAACGAGTCCCTTCACAAGGAACACCTTAGTACTCTTTTCAAGCGCCTCCAGGACTATGGTGTTGTAATCAACCCGTCCAAATGCATCCTAGGTGCTAGTGAAGTTATTTTCCTAGGGTACCACATAAGTGCTGAAGGTACGCGCCCTCCTCAGGACCGTATCCAAGCACTCCTGGATTTTTCACCCCCAGAAACTGTCCAAGGCATGAGGAGATTCCTCGGAATGTTAAATTATTACCGCCGTTTCGTTCCCCATGCCGCCAAGTTTCAGGCCCCACTCATCGATGCTTTGGTCTCTACGAATAGCAAAGGCTCAAAACCATATCCATGGACGCCTGAGCTCCTTCAGAAATTCGAGGAATGCAAGAGAAGCTTGTCCGATGCAACATTGCTCCACCACGCTATCGCCGATGTCCCCCTTGGTTTGTTTACCGACGCATCGAGTGTGCATATTGGTTCGTGTCTTCAGCAATTCATCGATGGCAAATGGTTCCCTATTGCATTCTTCAGCAAAAAGCTGACCCCTAAGCAGTCTGAGTGGCCTGCATACTATCGTGAGCTATTGGCTGTGTACGAAAGTGTACAGCATTTTCGGTATATACTTGAAGTCCAACATACGACCATCTTTACCGACCATAAACCGCTGCTGTACGCTTTCGTACAGCGCCGCGAAAAGCTCCCTCCTGCACAGCTTAATCAACTGTCCTTTATAAGCCAGTTTACTACCGATATTAGGTACATTAAAGGCGAGGACAATGTTGTCGCAGATGCAATGTCTCGAGTGGACGCTATCTCCCTTGAGCAAGAGTACGAAGCTCTTGTCAAGTCTCAAGAGGCAGACAAAGAATTGAGCCAATTACTGCTGGACAGCACCAGTCTCAAACTTTCAAAAGTTAGTGTACCTGGTACTTGCGTTTCCTTGTTCTGTGATCTCTCGACTGGCAAGCCTCGGCCTTATGTCCCATCCGATCTGCGACGCAGCCTTTTTAATAAGCTGCACAGCTTGAGCCACCCTGGCATTCAAGCTACGACACGGCTAGTAACCGAACGTTACGTTTGGCCGTCCATCAATAAAGACTGCAAAGAGTGGGCTCGTACCTGTGACGCGTGTCAGCGCGCTAAGGTTACGAGGCATAATAGTACTCCTCTTAGCTCCTTCTCAACTCCCTCTGGTCGTTTCATGCATGTCCATATTGACATAATTGGACCCCTTCCTCCTTGTAAAGGGTATCGATATTGCCTAACTGCAATCGACAGGACGTCCAGATGGCCTGAAGTTTGGCCCATGCAAAGTATTACGGCTGACGAGGTTGCAGAAACTTTTGTTAGAGAGTGGATCTCTCGTTTCGGCGTACCTTCCATCATAACCACTGATCAGGGTACTCAATTTGAGTCTGACCTGTTTCGTCGTTTGATGCAGAGTTTCGCTACGAAGCGTATCAGGACCACCTCTTATCACCCGCAAGCAAACGGCATGATTGAGCGCGTTCATCGCCAACTTAAGGCATCTATCATGTGCCATGGTGGCGACTGGCTTAGTGCTCTGCCTCTTGTGCTTTTAGGGATGCGTACTTCTTTTAAGGAAGATCTTAAATCTTCGGTTGCTGAGATGCTTTATGGTGAGACTCTGCGTCTCCCTGGCGAACTTCTGGTTTCCTCACCTACCTCTGGGTCAAATACTGATCCCACTGATTTTGTCGTATCATTAAGGCGACATATGTCGAATATTCGACCTGTCCCCGCTTCTCGACATGGTGATCCATCCACCTTCGTTTTTAAAGACCTTGCTACTTCTTCTCACGTATACTTACGTGAAGACGCTGTCCGCCGTTCCCTACAACCGCCTTATTCAGGTCCGTTCAAAATTATCGAGAGGGCCCCTGATGGTAAGACTTTGACACTCGACATTCGAAGCAGGAAAGTTGCTGTGAGCGTAGATCGCGTAAAGCCTGCTTTCATTGAGACCGTTCCAGATGCAGTGCTACAGTTTCCACCGACCTCGCATGCAGATCCTCCCTTAACTATTACTCAGCCGACTCTAGCTCCTGCTGTTCAGCCGGCTCGTAAAGCCGCTCCTTCGTCATCTTCCATTCCGCCTCTTCCTCCGGATATTTCTACAGCTCCGCCATATACCACACGGTCTGGCAGACGTGTTAGATTTAAGGTTTTTAAAGACTAAGTTGTCTTTCTCCGTGGGGGGGTGGTGTGGCGTGTACGCACGCCTTAGATCAATCAGTTGATTGACGATTGTAAATTGATATTGATATTGAGAGATTGATATGCGGATTGAATCCCTTGTAACAAGAAGTGAGGAGATGTATTTCTAAGCGATATTTATAGCATTTTATCTACATGTAATTTATCTTTGTATAATATAGTGAATACAAACAACACGGCGAATTTAATTCCATCACACTGCAATCAATCCAGGCTCACATCCTCCTTCAACTTCACAGTGTTTCATTTTACGCCAGATCTAACTTGATTGTACAAATTAAAAGATTACTAAAAACCTTTTAATGCCGTTTACTATTTTTTGTCATTAAATATATTTAAATAAATTTAAGACTTGACAATGTTCAATTTAATTTTCTGGTTATGTAATTACAATAGAAAATCCGAAATCGTGACTGACATCTGAGAAGGAGCGAATCAACATCAATTTCAAAACATTTTGTTGGACAAAAAGAAACTGTATTCTAATTATAATAATATATTATGGAGACAATTAAAAAGAAACGTGGCCGTAACTAAAGGTACTAGCTCGGAAAAGAATATGCTGTTAGAATTTGTTAAAAAGTGAGTAAAAGTAACATTATTATCAATATACTATTTTCATAAAAATGTAGTTACATTGACTACTTATTTACAAAAGTTAACCACAAAGTTATAAGTATTTGGTCTATTGGCTAGAAATCTCTACTTCTCCTAGTAGGCGGTTTTATCGACTCCCCAAACACGGACTCAAGTAGGTATAGCACGGTTTCTTTAGAAACACGAAAGCGCGCACGAAACTCAGCATCGTTGTATTTTTCAAATGCATTGAGCATTTGATTATTTCGGCGGCGACCCACGTTCGGCGTTTCATGGTCTGAAAGATTAGATAGGGACGATAAAGACATTATTTTAACTTTATAGTACACACTTTTCACCGCAATTATAGATTTAGGAGACCTCTTGACCACTCTTAAACACAAGCGACGCTTAAATCAGTTTGACAGATCATTTAACAGCTAAAAAAAGTTGAGTGTCCATCGAGTATAAGAATTTTTCGTTAAGTGGTGCTCATGTGGAGCCTGAGTACAACTTATTTGGATGTCAACTTAAAACTAACTGCATCTTAAAATTTGCGTTTGAGAATACGAATTTTTCGTATGAGTGGTACTCAAAAATTTAAGCAGCATTTAAATATTTGAGAGACGTTCCAGTATTCGGGCATTAATCAATTATAATAGATACTAACCTTCATGGAGGTATTACACTGGTAAGGATGTTGAAGGTAACTGGGACTCAGCAGAACGGTGGTGGCAGTCGATCGACTGGAGACCATGCCGTTTGGCGTGACGCTGCCGTTGGGACTCCCGCCTTTGGAGACGTAGTCCAAACTATTCGGTGGGGTGATTGAAATCGTGGGACTGTCAGTTACGCTTACTTTTAACCTGGGAAGAAAAAATATTTGAGATTGGTAATTTATTTATAATTTTTTTGTCAAAAGATTAATGAGCTTAACTAGTTAAACGGATAAATAAAAAGTAAATTACTTCTACATATTGTGTGTTTAACTTAGGTAAATTATTTGAAAGTGTTTAATTTGTACGACTGTAGTGAAATATTTTGACATATATTGGTATACTGCTTCCTTCAGGATGTAGATGAAAATTAGCGTTTTGGTCTTCTGAGGAAATGCCAACTCTGAGCTGCCTCCTATTGCCTACACACTTATTACACTAACGTGTGATAATTTATTTTAATTCTAGTTTGTAAGCTACTAAGAATTAAGAAATTAGTGTGATATAGGTATCTGTAAAGTTTCTATCCATCTATCAGAACAGCTGTGTAGTCCAGTCATTTTAGGCATTTTAAACTCAAATCTGCGGAAAAATTCTTAGCAAGCTTTTTGTATACCTAACCCTTTGTTACACAGAAAAATGCAAACGATATTTTTTTGTAGAAAATTGCTCGATAAATCATTTTTGTAGTACCTAACCTTTATTGGCCTATAAACAATAGATCGGCAGATATTTGCGTACAACTGATTTTCGCGACCTTTTGACCTCTGTAACTTTTTTAGCTGGCACGATAAGAATGTCGAGGTCGATTTTTCACATCTTCATTATAACGCCGTAATAAAGATGTAAACAAAAATGCAGCTCACTAGGATTTTTCCGCAGACAAAACCTAAAATGACTGGGCTAGTCATTACGACGTAAAAATAAACGCTTGAGAATATTGCAGATGGCACCATCTTCCACCAAACTAAGTAAGCGAAGTTTATACAACCAAAAAAAAAATGTCTTAAATTTTTTGTTTTAATATTGAATCATTACCATTTGATTACATCTTCAATATGTCGTATGCAATTTGTGTATCAATAAACTTGTTTTTTTAACTCCTACCCACATACTCAATAAAATATGTAGTTGATTATTATTATTTGTTATGATTGAGATGATCGTGATATGCCAAAGTCTAATTGTCTACGTTGGTGTAGTGCAAAATCCACTTCGTTCTTATTGTTTTTTTTTTATTTTACCCAGAAACGAATTAACACTGGTTCCAAAGGTGAATATTTGAGTAAGAAGGTATTTTTAGATCTTTTAGTGTGATCAAAGTGCGCAACAATTGCACTTTGATCATTATAGTGTAGGTAAGTATACTCATAATGTTTCAGGATATAAATAAATATGTTTAGGTACTTGATCATTGAAACCATTAAATTTTACGAGCATATTTTGCTTAACTGTCTATTAAACTAACTATATTGTTATTACCTGGTTTACAAATACATTATTTATTTTTGAAAATAAAATAATGTTGAAACTCAAGTTTATTAATCCACATAACATTTTACATTGTATTCGAATGTCATCAAAATATTAGGTTGGGGAAAAAGTCTTTTCGCATTATAGTAGGTATGTATGAACTTGTAATAAAATCTATTTGGCTATAGTATTTGTATCTGGCTGGTTTTAGTATCGTTGAAAGTTAAAATTTTAAAGAACATAATTCCAAATTCAAATTAGGAAAATGTGTGATTTTCATTTGTTTTTCGTACTGTCAAGATGAGTGAATCTAATGAAGAAATTCGATACATTTTAAAATTTTACTACAAAAAAGGTAAAAATGCAACGCAAGCCGCGAAAAAAAATTTCGATGTTTATGGACCTAGTGCAGTGTCTGTGAGAGTAGCACAAATTTGGTTTAAGCGTTTTCAATCCGGAAATTTTGAGGTCGCCCTATTATGGATAAAATGGATGCCATTTTTGAAAAAGTGGAGCAAGATCGACATATCAGTAGTTACGACGTAGCTGAAGAACTGGGAATTGACCACAAAACAGTTTTGGCGCATTTGAAAAAAGCTGGGTACACAAAAAAGCTCGATATTTGGGTACCTCACGAGCTCACTAAAAGAAACCTAATGAACCGTGTACTCATTTGTGATTCTTTATTACGACGTAACGAAACCGAATCATTTTTGAAGAAGCTGATAACTGGTGATGAAAAGTGGATCACGTACGACAAGAACGTGCGAAAAAGGTCGTGGTCAAAGGCCGGTCAGGCTTCACAGAGTGTGGCGAAACCCGGGTTAACTCGCAATAAGGTGATGTGTGTGTGGTGGGATTGGAAGGGCATTATTCATTATGAGCTGTTACCACCAGGCAGGACTATCGATTCTGAACTCTACTGCGAACAACTTATGAGATTAAAACAAGAAGTTGAGAGAAAGCGGCCGGAATTGATCAACAGAAGGAGTGTGGTGTTTCATCATGATAACGCTAGACCTCACACATCTATAGCCACCCAGCAAAAATTAAGAGAGTTTGGCTGGGAGGTGTTAATGCATCCGCCGTATAGTCCTGACCTTGCACCTTCAGATTTCCACCTGTTTCGGTCTCTTCAGAATTCTTTAGGCAGTGTTAGGTTAAAATCACGAGAGGACTGCCAAATCCACTTGTCGCGGTATTTTGATGAGAGGTCCCAAAATTTTTATAGCAATGGGATCATGTCCCTACCTACAAGATGGCAAAAGGTTATCGAACAAAATGATACATACATACTTTAGTTAAATGTCAATAAACTATATTAAAAAATGTTTGAATTTTCTTAAAAAATGCGAAGAAACTTTTTCCCTAACCCAATAGTAAAATATAAAAAGGTACCTACGTGTAGTGTCATGGAACTAACGATAGGTATTATAAATTAAGTAAGTAGTAATAAATAAAAAAAATATACGTAATTGACATAAAAATAGTCAATGGCATAGCAGTATTTTTCCAACAAGATGTTTTGGAGCTTATTTTTGAATAAAGTCGTGCTTCATATCCATCGGTAACCTATTAAATAACAATAGGTACTGCTTGATAAGCAGAACAGTGTCGACTGAACTACATTTAATTTTGATTCTATTATTACTTTTATTGTTTCCTTCTTGTCGCCATTGTATTTTCTCGTAACTTTCATTCATAATTATGTTTTTGAAGAAGTCAGTTAAAATTTAAAAAATTGTACAGACTAGGCACCGTTAGGACTTTTAATTTAAAGGCCTATAATTATTGTTATCCTTAGTTTCAGTTTCGTGACCACGGTGTCTGCAAAGACACCGAAACTTCGAGTTAATATGTAAAATTTAATTATACCCCATAAATCCGGTTAAAAAGTGTTTTATTCCAAATTACCTAGGTATCCTGTTTAAATTATTAACCTGAAAGATTTCGTCGTTCGATAATATAAGGTGTTAAGTCAAACATGCCTTAGTTTTCACAGAGTACCTACCTACCTATTCTACTGAAAACTATAATTATCGAACTTTTCATATAAGTAATTTACGTATCAACAGAGATGTGTCTATATCCAGCGGGAACAGTTGTCCTATAATACAGTTTCACAACTATTACAACTATTTACAATTTACTATTTACTATTTACTATTTACAACTTTTCTTAATAATTACAAAAGTTGTTCATGTTTTTCAGTAGAATAATACAGGGTGACTGGTGACTGGGTCACTTTTGAAATTCAAGGACGTGATAGTTTGAGATCATACATGAAGAGAAAAAATATAGTAGGTAGGTAGTATTTATTTATAGGGAATTCTAGTGAAAAATTAAGTCCTTACCTACTTTTATTTCATAATTAAGAACAGAATCGAGTGCAGAGTGCTCTCCTTCAGTATTTAAAATTTGTCACCAGTCACCCTGTATAGGTATTTATAACTACGTTTGGGTATCGTTAGCCAGTTTATCAAACAAGGTTTTATATTGAAAAAAAAAATGACAAAATTAAGACGGTCACATTCTGAAGTGTGTTTGTATGTCTCGGAAAGCACAAAAGTCTGACAACAAACAGGAAAATACAAGCATTTCAACATTCCACGCAAAGTTAACACGACTAAGGATATAAGTAAATATGTTATAATGGACTTGTAACTTTAGCAAAACATTCTCAAGAACTACTTGAAAAAACCTAATGGCTGACTTGGCTTTAGTTCACTTAGATATTATAATTTGGTGTGGTCGTGATTCTGCACAATTAGATGTAGGTAGGTACTAAAATGAACGGTGGATACTTATTAAGCGATGCTAAAGTCCACCAAGTTTATTTTGTTTTTTGTTTTAAACGTTAATCTTTAATGGTTACAAATTAGACACATAATGGAGAGAGATTATTAGTTATTACAGTGACAGGGGGTCAGCCTATGGTATACAAAAACGCCAATATAACATCTGTCCCTGACCTGTACCTGAACTAACTTTTACAGTAACTGCTCCCAGTGCAGCATTGAAACACTGGCTCTTCATAAAATATTGCCGGAACATATCACCACCGATACTATTTGGCGTCAGATTTTATATGAAGGGTGGTCGCTAGCCAGTCGGACCCTGACGGGATTCTACCACCTAGCGAGGGTCACTTGATATAGTCGCCATTTACGACACGCTTAACCAGGGCAGTACGGCTATTCTTAGCCGACCCTGCTGCCTTCTATACATTGCAATATTAATATTCAATTGTGCAATATACCTTAATCTATACTAATATATAAAGCTGAAGAGTTTGTTTTTTTGTTTGTTTGTTTAAACGCGCTAATCTCAGAAACTACAAGTAGGATTTGAAAAATTATTTTTGCCTTTGATAGCCCAACTCTTGAGGAAGGTTAAAGGCTATATTTTATCCCGATATTCCCACGGGATCAAAAGTTACGCGGGTAAAACCGCGCGCGGTGGCTAGTACCTACATAAAACTCTTCCGTTACTGAGTGACTGACAGACAACGTACAGCCAAAACTACTGGCCGTAGAGAGCTGAAATTTGGTACATACAAGCCTTACAGGTTGTGTTGTGGCACTAAGGAAGGTATTCCCGAAATTCCCACGGAAAGGGCTTGGACATTTTAGTTTGTATGAAAAATCATATTCCTTGAGTGTACGGATGTGATACTTGGCATAAAGTTTCTTCAATGAGTGACTGGTTGTGTTAAATATATCTAAACAATGTTTATGTGCGTACGAAGTCGCAGGCAAAAGCTAGTTATGCGATAAATCCTTATTTTATTTTTAATTATTCATGAATCGTTCAACTTATTAACGCCTGAAGCGGTTTATTCTCTTTACTTTCCTGTGCATGCTGTGTGCATGCGTGTGTTCTCTATGTCCATCTTCTCTTATTAAATAAATAATAATACAAAATAATTTAAATTCGTTTATAGTAATCACTTAACACTATAAATTTTTCGATTAATATCAATTAACTTGCCAGTTCCGGGATAATGTATTCAATAAATTGTCAGCAGTTTTTCCTCATCGTAGTAAAATCTATATGAAGTCATAGCTACTTATGAATATTTAACAATCAATGTATACCTACTTACTTAATAAAGTGGTATAGGCACCTAAGTTTTCTATAAGCATTTCTTCTAGTAGAACCAAGAAAGAAGAAAATGTCTTAGTCAAAGTTAAAGTCATAATAATTAAACACCTTAGAGGCAAATTGTAAAAAAAAATAAAACAAATTTATTTATTCCTGTTTTAACCACGGTACTGTTACACATCGGAATAGGTATTAGTCAATCCGTTGTCTTACACAAGTTTACACAAGCTGTATGCTTTATTTAGGGCTAGATGACACAACAATTAGTACAGTTATTATATATGTATAATAAGAACAAATATTTGAAACACAGCCATCAAATTTTAAAAACTTCAAAGTTTACCTAAGAGAGAATCTAGTAAAATCAAACTTACTTAGGAGTACTGCATCCAGCATCATACATCGGCTGTTTCCCTAAGAAAGGGTAGGAGTCACTGAGCCCTAAGCTCTTAGGCCGGCTCTCAGTCTTCGTCCGGTAAGCCTTATGAGCTGGTCTGTCGTATAGATGTTCAGCGGTGTTGTACCGCTGTAGTGTCCGCGCCTTACCGCTAGGCGGAGTTTGTGTAGTCTGGTCCACTCGCGATTGCTCTTCTACGCTTGTGACGAAACTTGCTTCTGATATCTGAGAACCGAGGAGAAATACTCACTATAATAACTACTGAATATACAAAGAGTCCCCTAAAAATTTTAAGAGTGTCGTCGAAGCGTATCGGTGTCATAAATTTAATGAAAGTAAAGACAAAAACGATTGTTAATGATTCAATTCTACAAATGATCAATCCTTAAATCAATCCTTCCTTCATCTGGATCGAACACGTGTTTGCCTCTGAATGGAACCGACCGCGTTATCAGATTCGAGCAATTCGAGAATTACTGAAAAGTTTATTCAATTGTTAAATTATTTCTTAATTGAGTAGGTATATCAGCTGATTTAGAAAGATAATGTTTAAATAGAACTTTTAATCATTGATTCACCAGTACAGATTCAATACAGAGTGTGTGTGATTCACAATACAGAGTGAATCCAACGATAAAACGTTCGTTTTCTTTTTTTTTTAAGTTTTATCCGAGTTTGGGCAAAATCGGTGACACAGTTGAACTTGTCCTACTTAGAATTACAAACACATAAATGATAAATGATCGAAACACCAGTGATCGTTACCTAGACTAAGTATTTTGGGATAGGGGCACCAGGTTTAGCATTAAGTACAAGGTTATGTATATGCCTTTAATAATGTGGAACCTGCTTTTGACCTTTATCTGAGTATTAGCAAGATTCTAGGAACTTACTACTAACCTACAAAGAAATCTCTATTTTTGTTCATCATATTTTACTGGAAATTACCGCTGTCTGAAGCGTGCCCATCTGCGTAGGTCACCAGCGATCTGCTTATGTCCATCGCTACGTAACTATACTTGTGTTGTTAACCACTGTCCTGTAATGTCCGGTGCTACGCAACTATGCTTCAACTTGTCATGTCGCGTATAAAAAGTCAGGATAGGCAGTTTCATTATTAGCTCTGCAACAAACCATGTAACTACCCCGGGTCGGTAATGCACCAGTATTTCCCCTGAAGTTGCAGATGTTCATGGAAATTACCTTTTTGAACCAATTAAACCCACATTTATTAAACTACTAGATGCAGACTGTACTTGGTGATATTCCAAAAAGTCGAACTAAGCGCTTTAACAGTTCCTTTTTGATACCTACGTACGGGACACCAAGGTTTGGAAAAAAGCGGTGCTAACTTAACATGAGGCAAACTACGTAACTCTTAAGTGTTTCGTTGAAAAACTTCGTTTGCCTCCCATTACAAAAAATAACACAACAAATCATAACTTTTGAACATCGAATGACGACAATTAGGTAAGTGTTGCCAAAACTAAATACTCCAAATTCATCTTCATTCCAACAATAAATCTTATAAAGCAGCAATTGAGTCATAACATAAACAAGTTGTCAACGACGTTCATCGCTACACAGACGAGTTAAACACTAAACGTGAACCTAACGAGGCGTGAAAAAATAAAAACTGGTCAAGTGCAAGTCTGTCCCGGGCACGAAGAGTTCTGTTCATCTATAAAAGCGCAAAAAAATATGTTTGCTGTATTAAACGTATATTTCTCCTTAAATATTAATTTTATTCTGATTATTATTATTCTTTGTTTTAGCGGCAGCAGAAATACCTATATCTTCCGTGAAAATTTCCACGGTCTATCACGATTCATTCATACCATGACGACATCCAGACTTGTTACAGATGTACAGCAGATTCAC